>CM028378.1:103126750-103251137 GCA_013146195.2 Codonopsis lanceolata
AGCCACTGAGGCATCAAGCTCGCAAGCTCCCACGTGGCAAAGGGATAACTTTGAAATGCTCGAAACTCGTGAACTCGCGGCCAAAATAATCGCTGAAGTGGCCAATGTGCCTGACCTGGCCAACCTCAATACCAATAGACGCGGCGGGCATGCGCCCACTATTGGTCTCGACATGAAAAAAAGGCTCTGCCATACTGGCATCCGACAAAAAAGTGTCGAGCTTCCTAGCTTGGTCCTCATTGGAGAAATGGGGATGTGCATGACCGAGGTAACCAATTCCCTTACAGCCACCACAATGAATGACCATTGTCTGTTCTTAGTTTTGACCACGTTTTCATTGCAGATGGCCACCAAGGCGGAGCTCATATACGACCGGTTTCTCGAAAACCTCAAGTCCGCCAGCTCGCTGTCCTCAGAGAAGAATACTCTTGAAGAGCAGGTCAACTCCCTCCGAGCCGAGCTTAAGGAGAGCGAAGAAAAAATGATTTCCAAAGTCACCGAGCTTTCCAAAGTAAAGGAGGAGAAGAAGATTCTTGAAGCCCATCCGAACTTCTCCAAAAAAATCCGAGGAAACGACACTAAAAAACATAAGCCAATTGAGGAAGGAGCTTAGGTCAGCGGTTAGCGAGCTGAAGAAAACCAAAAAGGAGGTTGCTGAGAAAGAAGAATAGTTGAGGGCAGAGCTATCCCAAACCAGCGAGGAGCAGAAGGAAGCAATCATCGCCGACTATAAAAAATCTGATGATTTCCAAGCAGGCGTCGAGGAGGAAGAATACCCATTTTTCCTGCAAGGAGTAAACCATGTTCTCATGCAGCTAACGTGCAGCGGGATGGATATTCAACCAGACCAACTCGCTAAATGGGGAACTAACACCCCTTTCTGCCCCAAAACGGCACCATATATGCTCGTGCACGAAGTTGATTACATTGACCTCACTAATAGTTGCCAAAGGCTTGGCCTCTACCCATTTAGTAAACTAATCAACAGCTACCACTGCATACTTAAACTTCGAGCGAGCCAAGGGAAATGGACCAATGAGGTCTATACCCCACATATCAAACGACCATGAAGCCACCGCGAGGAGTGCGCTCGGTGAAAGACAAGCGAGGTATATGTCGTCATCTTATTGACACTTATCACAGCACCGAACATACATCTCTGCATCTAGCCTCAAAGTAATCCAATAAAATCCAGCGGCCAAAACTTTTTCTGCCAAAGACTGTTGGCCTGGATGCCCTCCACATTTTCCTTCGTGAATTTCACCCTAAATGCCCTCGGTCATCTCTGGCCGCACACACCTGAGCAGGGGTCTAGTATACGACCGTCGATAAAGTATCTTATCCAGAATGACGTAGCGGCATGCCCGCTTCTGAATAGTCCGAGCTTTCGACTTGTCTTCGGGCAAGGCTCCCTGCTCGATGTAAGCCTTCAAATCGTCTATCCAACACTTTGCGGCAGGCTCGATGTCCATGATCACCTCCTTCTCTATCACTGGGACCTCCAAGTATTCAATCATGACCCCTGGATGCAGTGATTGAATTTCGTCTCCGGCCATCTTGGATAAATAGTCTGCTCACATATTATCCTCGCGTCCTATTCGCACCAGCTCCCAATAATCAAAGTCTTTCAAAATCTCCTTCACCATAGCGCAATAGTGAACTAAAACTGGATGATGGCCAGCATAATCGCCCCTTACTTGATTCACAACCAACTGTGAATCACAATGAATAATTACCTCCCGTACTCCTACGTCTTGCGCGAGCTCAAGCCCCGCGATCAAAGCCTCATACTTTTCCTGGTTATTGGACGCTGGAAACTTGAAACACAAAGCCTTTTCAAACTCCACATCCTGCTCGGGCGGGACTAACACCAAACCTGCTCCACTACCAAACCTACTGACTGAACCATCCACGTGTAACTCCCGGCAAATGCAATAGTGGCGGGCCTTTGAATTGGTACATTTGTTGATGCGAACTTGGCGAGAAACCTCCTCTCGCTCGCCGAGTCATGAAACTAGTCTCGGCCACAAAGTGCGCGAAAAGCTTGTGCCTTAATTGCTCGTCGAGGCTGGTAATCGATCTCAAACTCTGTTAGCTCGATGGACCAGGTGTGTAAGCGACCAGAAGAATCTGGCTTATGCAAAATTTTACTGTGGGGCGTGTCTGTGTACACAATGATGGAATGCGCAGAAAAATAAGCTCGCAGTTTCTGAGCATGAACAACAAGCGAATAGGCTAACTTTTCTACATTAAAATATCGTCCCTCCACCGCGGTGAGGGCCTTGGAAACATAATAAATAGGCTTTTGTAAATTACATTCTTCCTTAACTAACACAGCGGCTACAGCCTGCTCTGTGGCCGCTAGGTACACAAACAAAGTCTCACCAAAGATCGGGCTGCTTAATAAAGGAGGCTGCCCAAGATACATGACCAGCTGCTTGAAGGCTTCTAGGCATTCTTTCGTCCACTCAAATCCTTTGTTTCCACGGAGAACTTTGAAGAATGGCAGGCACCTTTCTGCCGACTTGGAAATGAAGCGACCAAAAGCTATGACCCGATCGTTGAGCTTCTGAACATCCTTGACATAGCGAGGAGGCTTCATAGTGACCAATGCCTTAATTTTTTCTGGATTGGCCTCTATACCCCTTTCGGTCACCATGAACCCCAAAAATTTTCCCGCTTTCACCCCGAACACACACTTGCTCGGGTTAAGCTTCATATTATTCTTTCTGAGGTTGCCAAAAGTCTCTCCCAGGTCAACAATATGATCTTGCCCTTTAGTCTTCACCGCCATATCATCAATGTAGACCTCCACGTTTCTGCCAATCTGCGAGCTGAAGACCCTATTCACCATCCGTTGATACGTAGCTCCTGCATTCTTCAAGCCAAATGGCATCATTTTTATAACTTATATTTCGCTCTGAAGTCAAGCCTTATCCTTACTCATCTTGACTTGATGATACAAGAATATGCATCGATGAAACTTAGGAGCTCGAACCCTGCTATAGCATCCACCAGCTTGTCAATGCGAGGTAGGGGATAGCAATCCTTCGGACAAGCCTTATTCAGGTCGGTGAAGTCTTCACACATTCTCCATTTTCCATTGGACTTTTTGACCATAACAACATTAGCCAACCAGGTTGGATAATGTATTTCTTCAATGATATCAGCACTAAGAAGCTTCTCTACCTCTTCCTTGATAGCTTGGTCCTTTTCGGCAGAATAAACTCTAAGCCGCTGTTGAATTGGCCTGAAAGCTAGATCCACACTGAGACAATGGAGAGCTACATCCTCGCTCACCCGCATATCCTCTCGGTCTCCGCGAATACATCCAAGCCGCATGCCTGATCAAATTAGCAAGCTTAGTGCCTTGCCAATTTTTATCTTTTGCTGGGGTGCTTGATAACTACTTCTTCAAGCTCGTCTGGTGGAATTCAGTTCATCTCGCATTTGGAGTGTGTCACACTCCACTTTCTCTTCTTCTTCAGCTTGAGTTTCAACCGTATCTAGCTGATCTACATCTATGTCCAACACTTGCTCGGCTTGTCCCCCCGACCCCAATGTCGGCAAAGGACCAGCGGTCTTCTCGCAATCTTCATTTGGCACCAAGCCCACATCGACATCCTGCTCGACCTGTCCCCCGGACCCCAATGTCGGCAAAGGACAAGTGTCTTCCTCGCAATCTCCTGCAGCTGGTACCAATCCTGGGTCGACACCCTGCTTAATTCGTCCCCCCAACCCCAACGTTGGCAAAGGACAAGCATCACCCTCACCGACCACAGCAATTGTCGATGGCCCCACAATCACATGAGATTTCTCATTGGTGCTAATGGTGATTTTCTGCTCGCCATCTTCCAAGGTCAACTTTTGCTTCTTCCTCTGACTGTCACGCACATACTCAAGCACTGCCCGGGGCTGACACTTTAGTACCCCCACTCCTTGATCGGTGTAGAATTTAGCACGCTGGTGAGGGATGGACGCGACCATTTGAAACTTGGTCATACTCGGTACCTCCAAGATGATGTTATAAGGGGACTTCAAATCTATCACCACAAAGGTGATTTTCTCAACCCGAGTACGACTTCCTTCACCAATGAAAACTTCTAGCTCGACCATACCTTTTACAAGTACTTTATGATTGGTGAAGCCCTTCAGCGTCCCCGCATAAGGCTTGAGGCGGTCATCATACAACTCTAAGACTTGAAAGCATGAATAGTACATCACGTCCCTGCAAGCTCCAGTGTCCACCAAGATTCTGTGCACAACCCAACCATCTACTAAAGAAGAGACAATCAAGGACTGCTCTCCTGCCACGTTACTCGCTAACTCGCTGCGAGTAAATTGTATAGTCTCTTCCCCCGCTTGCAAAGTGGTTGGGCAATCTACCACCTTTGAGAGAGAATATATTTGCTTGCCGAGCTGAGTTGATGTGGGCTCCTTATCCATAATCACGTTTATTACCCATCTGATCGGGGGTGCATTTCTTCGGGGAACATTTCCCCTGTTCCCTCCATCTCTCTTAAACCGGTCTAACCGGCCTTCATTAATGAGCTTCTGAATAGCCTTTTTCAGCGGCCAACATTCTTCCGTTGAATGCCCATAATCATCATGATAGGCACACCTCTTTGACCGATCCCTAGAATCTGCTGTCTCGGGGTTCATGCGAGGTGGGCGAGGGAGCTCATCTTGGACCTCATACATGATGTCTTCCCGTAGTGTATTAAGCGGGGTGAGGTCAGCCTCCCGAAGAAACTCTCTGGGGCGGTCATACCGCGACTTGCTTTTGTTGTATCCCCCACCCGTAGTCTGGCCGCTACCCTTGGGATTACCCATGACCTCAATATTTTCCTTCTTCTTGTCTTTCTTTGCGGTCTCACCTACACACCATTTCTGAGCTTGCATTAACATTTCTTCCTGCGTCTTTGGCTCCCTCATGCTCAATTCCGATCTTAGACCACCTTCGCCCTCGAGTAAACCCGTTTCAAAGCACAAGGTTACCTCCTGCTCGGTTAACCCAGGAACCTGCTCTAGTTAGTACTGTCAAAACGGGCAAACGGGTTGGGGCGGGAAAGCCCGCAAACTTGACGGTCCTTGAATCCCTAGGCCCAATCCGCCCCGCGTAGGGCCGCGGGCAAAACGGGCAAGCACGCAAAAAATGAATTTATTTGTTTTTTTATTTATTATCAATTATTTATTATACTAATTATATCATTATATACCATTTACCATTATACCGATATACCGATATACCAACAGAGTAGGAGCTTAAACAAAAGTTACAAAACAGAGATTGAATCATGGAGATCAAGCAAAACAGAAATGGAGATCAAACAAAACAAAAATGGGGGCGATTAGGGAAAGCCGCGAACGTGGGACGATGGGAGAGGTGGTGCCGCCGTGCCGGATCTGAAGCAGGATGGCCGGATTTTAGAGAGGGGAGCGAGAGAGAAAGAGAGATACGCCATATGTAGAGCCGGATGGGAGAGAGAGAGAACGCGAGACCAAGATCCAGATCTGCCACTCTGCCAGAGCCGAAGCCGCTGCCGTGTCACTGATGAGGCGTCGCAAGAAACTCGGCGCGACGTGCTGTGCTGTGTCGCTGTGCGTGTCTGCGTGAGGCGTCCCGTGACTCGGTGAGCATGAGAGAAAGAAAGTGTCTGGGTGAGAGACTGAGAGAGGTCAGAGCCCACCTAACTACTAACTCCTAAATACTAATAGAGTAATAGTTACTATTTACTAACTAGTATAAATACTAACCTGTAATAGACGCCTAGACGGAATGGGCCTTGACAAATGGGCTGTGCTACATTACTAATAATACTAATATACTATGTAATGTAATATAAATATTTTTAATTTTTTAAAGAAATGCAAGAAAGTGCAGGCAGCCCGCCCCCAGCCCTGCAAAGCCCGCAGGGGCAAAGCCTGAAAAGCCTGTTTTTCAAACGGGTATCTAATACATCAGCCCAACCCGCCCCTAATGGGTGGCGGGGCGGGCATGCCCGCGGGCTTTTGCCCTATTTAACAGCCCTAGCTCCAGTACTTTCGTGAACTGCTCCAAATAACCAGCGGTTGATTCGTGAGCCCCCTGCTTAACCTTAGATAAGTCAACCCTTGTCTTTGCAAGTGTGCCCGAGGTCCCAAAATCTGCTAGAAATTTTGCCCGCAGGTCAGCCCAGTTTTTGATTGATCCGGGCGGAAGAGCTCTCATCCATGCCAATGCCTTTCCTTGCAACGCTCCCACAAAAGCTCGAATTTTCAATGCCTCGTCTGATGTTACAAGGACGATCTGGGACTCGAATGACATCAACCAATCTCTCGCCTTGGTCTTCCCTGTATACTCTTTAATGTTCGGAAAGATGAGCCCTTGTGCTGGTGGTGCGTTTTCAATCCAAGGGGCCAAAGGGCTAGCTGAAGTTCCCAGAAAATTTCCATCTAGGGCCTTGCCCTGCTCCCATGCTTCCATTCGACGTTTCAAATCTTCAAATTCTTGCATGTTAACGGTTGGAGGCAAACCACCCACGAGTTGTGGCTGTGTCACGGGCACAGGAGGGGCATGTGGGGGGACCCATAGCTCCAAGAGCTTGAGCCACGCCCACGGCCTACGCCACCTGTGCCTGAGCTACCCCAGCGAGCTGAGCCACTGGCTCATCAGTCACTAAATTTCTCTGAGCGTCTGATTGTTGCAATGACCTTCTCTCTCTGGACTGATGTGACGGGTGTACTTGAGACCGTCTAGGAGAAGGTGTCCTACGATGGCGAGCATGGGATCTCCTGGGAGATGGAGTGCGGTGACTGCGAGCATGTGACCTTCTAAGTGAGGGCGAATTAGGACGTCGATGAATCGACCTTCATGGAGAAGGTGATCGGCGCTTACGGCAAGACTGTGCCGAATCATCTCCCACTCGAGGTGCCAGCCGAGAATGCACACTCGGTACAACCTTTTGACTAGCTCGGCCTTCCTGCGGGTTACGTCCCTTTGATTCCCGCTTCTGTTGCTGCGAGGGGACGAGTACCGGATTTAACTGATTTCCCCCGGTTCTTGACCCACTTGCTGCTTGGCTCGGTGCAGTCACACCAGGTAGGGGTTCCAACTCGATGGGTAAAGGTGGCTTACCCATTGCAATCAATTGTAGGTTCAGCTGATGCATTTGTCCCAAATATATAGCCCGCTGACGAAGAGCCTCCTCCCAGAATTCGTTGGCCAGTTCAACAGCAGCCACTGCACTCCTGGCTAAGGAATCCAAACCCCGTCGTTGATTAAGCTGGTGACGGGCATCATGAGGGGGTGGGTTATTGCCAGCTGGTTGATTAAGACTGGGGGTTGCATGTACTTCTTCCTGGTTACTACCGTTGACGCCATTAACGTCGTTCTCCGCCATAGCTAAGACTTACCAAGAACATAATACCACTTCACAGAAAATGTTTTCTTCGTTCCCGGCAACGGAACCAACTGATTCGTCCAAGATAATCTTCAGACGCACTGGGCTTCTTCAATAGGAAATCTAGCTTTCAACTTATCCTTAAACTTCACGGCCCAACTCTGCAAACAAACAAACAGTACGGTGAACTGGGCAGGGGCACACCTTGCAAAAGCCCTCCGGTGCAAGAATTAGCACAACACTTGGTTGAGTAAACAATTTGGCAGAGTTTAAGCTAGCAAATTAGAATCACATACCTCCCTCCTCTATTTCGAGGGGTTTTTATAGCTGGTGCCGGAGAGTAACTACCTATTAAAGTAGTTGCGTGATTGGCGGGCTCATTAACTGCCATATTCATTGTAATGGTCTCATCGTGATGATGGGGGCGAGTTTCTAGGAAATAACTGCCCACATTCAAGATAACCGTTTCCTTCATAAACGAGCGTGGTAAGTCCTGCTCGGTGCATGCCGTTGCCCGCTGGGTAAGTCCCCAGCTCGTTGTAACCCTGCACGCGGGTGGCTAAGCCCCCAGCTCGCAGTATATCCATGATCGCTGCGTCTTCCTCAAAGCGACTTGGAACTCGGGGTGCACGTGTTCAACCCATGACTGGTAGAGGCATGCCAGGCACGTGACTTATATGTTGGGCCTATTGGGCCAGGCAGTTCAGATTTTATATTGTCTCAGCACGTGAATATTTCCAACAGGCATCCTAAAGAAACCTAATTAAATAAGTAAACAAGAACCCTAAATTATACTACATCTATCCCAAAATAAATTATATTTAAGAATATGCACACATTAAGGAAACTTACAAAAAAAAAAAACTTATATACCTTTATTTAAATGCAATTATTGTTGATGAGTTTCATCATTATTTTTATATTTCCTCTTAACATCTCTTTTTAAATCATCCTACTTTTTTTTGTCAGAGTTTGAACAACACATCTTTAATTAGAGAGTAGTTAATAAGGATAATTTTGATAAAATGTGAACATTTTTTCTTGAAATTCTATAACATCATTTATTTTGGAACACATTTTTTTCTTTTAAAACATTTTTTATTTTGGGTAGGGATGAGGAATTTTTTTTTTTAAAAGGGACCGGACTAATGAATATTGGACCGAACCAATTTTTTTGTTTGGTCTTTGTCCTGAATTTTTGTAGAACCGAATGATTGATCTGGTCCCGATTTTGAGTTTTATAATTCGGTTCTGGAACCGGACCGAATATATATATATATATATATATATATATATATATATATATATATATATATATATATATATATATATATATATATATATATATATATATATTCAAAATACAAACCCTAGTTGTAAAATATAAATGGTTAGTTGTAAAATATTCTAATAGTTATACTATTGTTGAACGCTTTAATCTTTGAATGAAGGATTGTAGTTTATAGAAGTTTAATAAGAAAAATACAAGTTAGTGTTAAGAGGCTTAAAAAATTGAAAGGGCTTAGAACCGAAAAAAAAGATAGAATCGAACCAAATCGGATCAATTAGAGGTGTAAGTAATTCGATTTGAGCTAAAACCGCAAGCCAAACCACCCCTATTGATTCCAAAATTTCTCAAACCGAACCGAACCACTCGATTCGATTCGATTCGATTTGGTTCAATTTTATGGTTTTTTAAAAAATTAACTAATCAACTTGGAAATTGGCAGAAACCAATAGTAACATCCCAATAAATTATGAAAGATGCTAGAAACTTTTAAGAATATTAATTAACTACGATGAACAAAGAGTATCACCAATAATGAAAACAAATAGGCTAGCTAGAATGTTTAGTGTTTTTTCAACTTTGAACGGTAATTAGATGTAAGGTTTTTTTCGTATATTGACTATTGAACAATTTGAGCTCATGAGTTGTATCAAATATCAATATGAAGGTGTGGAGGACATTGGAAAATTGGCAGGAGTACAGGACTATGTGGTATGTAGCTGTCAAACACAAATGAATAATTAAAAATATAAAAAAAGTAAATAAGTAATTATGGATTATATAATACTCCCTCCGTCCCTAAATAATCGTCTTAGTTGACCCGGCGCACAGTTTAAGAAAAACCAATTGACTTGATTATTTATATTATTTTAATGTGTAGTTTCCTTTAAAGTCCATATGTATGTGGCACATAATTAAAGTAGGGTGAAAAGTAAGGGTAAAGTGGTAAAAGTGATATTCTAAAAAGGTAAGTTTCAAACTGGACAATTATTTTGGGACAGACGAAAAAGGAAAGAAAGACGATAATTTAGGGCCGAAGGTAGTATATATTATATATATAATATAAAAGAAAGATTTAGAAGGGCGGTTCGATTCGATTTGACATAAGAAATTGCAAACCGAACCGAATCACTTTGACTTCAAAACCAAACCAAACCGCTTGATTCGATTCATCAATTCGGTAATTCGGATTTACACCACTAGGACCAATGTATTGAGTCTCATGCATATTGAGTTAGTTTCGGTTCTGATTTTTTTGGAAACCGAACTATTGGTCTGATTCAAGTTTTCTTATTTTTTATAAAAAAGTAGCCCAATTCGGATCAAGCTCACCCCTAATTTTGGGACGGACTTGAAAATTACGGCGTGGCGCATCGGCACCACTTTTATGGCTTGAGCGTTACAAATAGATCTAATATTGTATTAGTAAACTAATTATTTTAAAAATAAAAATTTAATGTATACTTTTTAATTCAAAATCTTAAACACGTACTCCCTATGTTTCGGATTAATATTACTACTTTCTATTTTTCGATTTCTCAACTAATATGCCTAATGATTTTTTCATAATAAATACTCTACTATTCTTCCCAATATACCATTAAACCTTCATTTAATACCAATATGACATATCCTAAAAACTCACTTTTTTAAAATAGTGAGACTCAATTAATGTTAATTCTAATCACTTTTATTCAAAAACCAAGAAAAAATTAGAGAGAAATTAATTATATTTTTGTTAATTACTGTATTTTATCAACGATGAACATTTATCCAGGACGGATAGAGTCTTATTCCCAAGAAAGTAAGTAGGAATTATGTATCACGTTTTTGCAGAATGGTGTTACTAGGCGTATGACATAACCCACATTTCGACCAATGACTTTAAAATAAACCCCCTTCGTCCCAAAATTATCGTTTGGGTTGACTTGACATACGGTTTAAGAAAAAATATATTTGTATTGGATTATTAATATTAGTTTGATGTGTAGTTTATTTTAAAATCTATGTGTATGTGACACATAATTAATTAAAGTAAGATGAAAAAGTAAGGATAAAATGGTAAAACTGTTGTCTTAAAAAAGAAAATTTCAAATAAAACAATTATTTTGAGATAGACGAAAAAAGAAAGTAAAACAATAATTTTAAAACGGAGGGAGTACTATATATGTACGGAGGGAGCACTATGTATGTACTGTTTGTGTATGTTTGTTTGGGTTCTAAACAAATTGGTCCGACACAATTACCATATTTGTCAAGCGTGTAAAGGAGAGAGTATGAATTTATGAATGGAGGAGTGCGGATACGGTATAGAGGCAGTTTGCAAGCAAGACTCACATCTAGTGGCGGATTTGGAGGATTTTGGTACCTAAAAATATTGTAAAAAATTTATGGGAACTTCAGGCTCATCTCTTGTGAGAAAGGCGTTCTTAGTCCTTATGCTCCTCATGCGAGTTAGCCTTTATTTCATTGAAGTTATATTAAGTATAATATAACTGCCCCTTTTTAAAAATAAAATAAAATGACTAAAGTCACATTTCTCAACATTATGTCTCAAGTTCTATTGCAACACTATAAGGGGGCACTACGGGTAGTTATATAGGAGTATGTAGGAAACTTGAACCATATTGTTGTTCAAAACGATTTCTTTTTTTCGATAAAAAATAAATTTACTACCTCTGTTCTAAAATTATTTTAATTTTTTGAATTTTAAAAATCAAACTAATGGTTTTTAAAATAACAAATTAGCATATGTTTTTCAAAATCAAAATACGTTAATTTTTTATTCAAAAAACACACAACTTAACCAAAAAATTCTAAACAGAAAAATAATTTAAGGCCGGAGGGAATGATAAATATATACTACATGCTTAATTTTTTAGCCTGAATTGTCAAGACTGGGCGATGCTATTTTCCGGACAGGTTCATACAAAAATTGATTAGGTGGCTAAGGTCGTTAGGTTTCATTCCATTTCTCTTTCCTATGAAATCCTTTTCCTCCTCGCAATACAAAATAAAATTCCCAGATGTTTAAGCGTATGTACTCGTCTATATATATACACATTGTTTCAGGTTTTAGGTTTCGTCGAAAACAACCGAGGGAGAGAAGAGTGATTTGGATAAGAAAGATAACAAAACAATATGGAGGGCATGATTCCACTAGGCTTCAAGTTCTGTCCCAGTAGCAAACACCTCATCTTTGATTACTTGCGGGCGAAGGTTCTAAGCCATCCACTACCATGCAACGGGGTCATCATCGAGAACCGCGATCTCTACAGCGATGTTCCATGGAATTTGTTAGGGAAACACGAAGACTGGTTTGAGTTTGATACTTTAGGTAACACCATCACCATCACTTTTTATGCGTTCACGAAGGTGAAGAAACATGGGGAGAGGTTTGTAAGGACTGTTCAGGGATATGGTACATGGAAGGCAGAAACCGGAGAAAAGGAAGTCTACCGTTATCGGTGCGTCAATGGTCGGAAAGAAAAGTTTATAATTGGACACCAACGGTTGTTGAAGTTTAAGGCAAATCATGGTGGTGACGTGTTGAGAGACATGCATGGTGATTGGATCATGCATGAGTATTCGCTCGCCGGAGATCTTTTGAGTGCTCTGGAAGAAATCCCTCTTGCAAAGGAGATTGTTATTTGTAAAATAAAGCAAACAGTCCCTAAAACCTTGGAAAGATGTTCTGTTATGAACAAGAGAAAACTAACTAGTGATCATATTGATTTCATGGAGGGAATGGGAAAGAAGGCTTGTTCACTACAAATAAGTAATTCTAACAGGGAGACCGTAGGGCTAACAAGAGGAGAAACACAAGTTGCAGTGGGCGAAAGCTTTTCAGCCATGCCAGATATCAATCAATCTGTCATGCGGCTAAATCACCAAGAACTAAACCAGCCGAGCAACGGGCAGATTACTTTCACTCTTGGCGATATTTTTGATCAGTTAGAGATGTCAGGCGAAGAGTACAATGAAGAAGACATGAAATTTGCTGATAGTTTGATATCATCAGATATTGAATGATTTTCTTAATACTTACGACACTGCGAGGTTTGATTTGTTTGAGGTTTGCTGAGTCAATTTTTCTGAAATTTTCTTGTTTGTGGTTTGCTATATCAGAGTCCAATTTCCTGAAATATTCTTGTTTGAGGTTGCCGTTTCTTCATGTTCTTGGATATGTTTGGGTTTCTTCGTATCCAATTTAGTACTTTTGTTAATAACTTCAAAATATTATTTTGCTGGAAAAGAGAATGGTTCTTATTACAAATTATGATTGTTGATTTTCTTTTTACAATAAAGCTTATACGATTTCGTTTGGTGCAGCGGTTTTAAAATTTTGTTTTTTTTTTCTTATAAACAAATCTGAGAAATTGTTTTAAAACACTATTTTTATAAACAAAATAGTTTTTTTTATTGTGATCTAGGGTTTGTCAAGATAGATAAGCAGACATGCAAGCTGTCAAAAGGGTTCCGACAGCTGGCCAACCGATAACAACGTCGGGAAGAAACACCGATGACACCCAAGTCTGGTGATAATTAGAGAGTAATAGTATATTGTTGTTATCTTTTCTGATTTTTTTCATATTTTATTTACTGTTTCGTTAATTATTTTATTATTTACTGTTTTATTATAGATGTTGAATTAAAAATAAAAAATAACAATAAACCAATTTACTATAGAGATGTTTGTCACCACAAGTGCTATTTGAACAAGAATAAAAATATTAAAAAAAGACTAATGTTGGATAACTAATTTCATGCACAAATTAATGTGATATGGGTTTTTGATGTTTCGAGAAGAATCTGGTCGGTTACTACGACAAGCTCAATATTTCGAGTCGTTACCGACTAGTAACATCACCGATTCAACCATAGATTTCATCTTAAATAGTTGTGGATATTAACGATTTCAATTATATGTGATAATTTTTTTTTAATTTTATTTACATTCAATCAAAACATCAAAATTTACATCTTCAATGCAAATATAAATTTGATCTTACGTGATATTAGGGGTGGGAATCGGATGTTACCGGATAATTTGGATAAAAACATTATCTACCCAATATAGTTAATAGATATTATTGGATAATATATCCAATAACACCCACTAAGCTCAATGAGTGTTATTGGATAATATCCAATTATATCCATTAATATATGGATATTATCCAGATAATACCTAATAAATAACATCATATTTTAATTTATTTTTTAGCATTACTTTCCTACATATATTATTATTCACTAATCACAACACATAAAAAAAACATGCACAAAACTAGACAAAAACACATACACACACACACACACACTCTTACACGCACAAAACTAAATAAAGACGCACACACTGTAAGACTACTTTATATATATATATATATATATATATATATATATATATATATATATATATATATATATATATATATATATATATATATATATATGTATGTATATATATATATATATGTATGTATATGCAAGCATTCACATAACACATGCTCAAAGAATAACACAATCATAGCTTGGGGACTTTTCTAGAAAACTCTATATCCACAGCTACATTAATTGCAGAAGTTTTTTTTTTTTTTTTTGAAAAATAGTATAAATTTAGATTGCCCCTAATTTCTTTCACATCCACGTCAACGGGGATGATGTTGTATTTATGGATAGGTTGTTACAAGGAATGACTAGGTTTGGCTAAATTTTTAGGTAGATGTTATTTTCTCTATAATTTTTGCTTATCCACTACATCTTTAATTATTGCATTAAATAAATATATGTTCAGACAAAACTATCCCTTAAGTACTTGCCCATTTTGGTTGACTAATCAAGTTAATTTCTTAATTACATTCTAACATTATTTTTTTGGTTCATGAGTTGTCCGACCCAATAAGACCAAGTCATTAGTTACGTGCCTGACACATTCTTCTTAATAGCGAGCAACCCATGCATGGAAAAAGGTCCGAGTCATTGAGAAATAGATTGCAACCGGTGATATATCGCGAGCTGGGGTCTTAACCTTCAGCAGGCAAGTATAAGCGAGCTGGGGGCTTAACCAGCTAGCAGGAACATGTAGCAAGCAGGATATGTTATGTTCGTCCATTAAATAGTTATTCTTAATAGGGGACGGTTATGTCCGAAAAACTCTCCATGTTACCGTTGTGATGAATGGGATAGTTAATGGGACAGTTAATATACCCGTCATTTATGCCATGAACATTAATGTGCAGTTATGATCAGTTACTCTCTCCGGCAACAGCTATAAAAACCCCTCAAAATGAAGAAGGGAGGGATGCGATTCTGATTAACTTGCCTAAACTCTGTCAAATTGCTCATTCATTTAAGTGCTTGTGCTAATTTTCACGCCGGATGGCTTTTGCAGGGAGTGCCCCTGCCTAGTTCACGATTTTCTTGGTTTATTTGCAGAGTTGGGCTTTGAAGATAAATGATACGTTGAAAGCGAGGTATCCTATTGAAAGAGTCCAGTGCGTCTTGAAAGATTTTGGACGCATCAGTTCAAACATCAATAAACAACATATATAGTTATTCTATTTTTTATTTTTAACATTTTAATTCTCAACAAGCAAAGTACTTATTCATTTTTTCGTAATAAATATGTTCAATCAATTTTTAATCACTCGCGTCTCATATTCATTATCATAAAAATAATATGATTAATACATTTTCTACCAAAATTTTAGAATATATCAGATATTTTATAATAAAAAATTAAAATATTCTAATTTAGTTTTATAAATATTATTTTAAAATATCATTTCAATATTATTATAGCAGATATTCAACTGAATATTTGTTTTCAATCAACTCAAAAGATTAAAATTTTGAATCAATTATAACGATAGGCAAAAATAAACAAATTTTATGATATTATTTCATACTATGATTTTAATATTCGATCAACTTTTACTATTACATTCTTTAAATTTCACCTTTTATTTTTTTCATAACAAAAGAACACATATTTACTCAAAGTTTGGTGGACAAAAAATCTCCTTGCTATATATTTTTATTATGCAATATATATATAACTTTAGTTATAAGATTAATTAATAAATTCATTATAAAAAATAAAAATGACAGTAATAGAATAACTAGGTTATTCATTATTGTTTAAATTGAAAATAATGTTAAAAGGTAATTAGGAAAGTAACTTGATTAGTCAACTTAAAATGGACAAGTACTTAAGGGGTAATTTTATCCAAACATATATTTATTTAATACACTAATTAAGGATGTAGTGGATAAGTAAAATTTGTAGTAGAAATAAAATCTCCCAATTTTTATTGGTAATTAGGCTTCATTGATACCTTTTATCCATTCCAACTTGCTATGCATATCCAGGAATCCACCCATGCGAAAGAAACACACAATGTATCAGAGATTTTAAAAAAAAAACACTTGATTTGTTTTGGGCAAAGAGTTTACTATTTTATTTTTATGATATTTCACTAAAATTTTCACTTTTAAAAATTAAAATATAAAAGTATCATTTTATTACTAATGAGCTACTAAAATTGTTATTTTTCTTAAAAAGTTTGACTTTCAAACAGAGACTCTTGCCTGAAAGTGAGGGAGTATTTTGTTAGTGACTACATTGAATCAAAATTAAACTAATAATTATTTAATCCGTTCCTAAATAATCTTCTTATTTGACCCGATAGACGGTTTAAAAAAAAGTAATTTATTATATAGTAAATATTTGTGTAATGTGTGATTTTCTTCAATGCCTTGTGCATTTGGCCATAAATAATATAGGTATAAAAAAAAATAAGGATGATACGGTAAAAATGTTTTCTAAATGAAAAGAAAACAATTATTTAAGAATGGAGGGTGTAAAATGGAAAAGTTAAAAACAAATGAAGCGACGTTAAATCAACAACAAAAAAATGTTCATCATTGAAAGTATATACTCCCTCCATCTCTAAATTATAGTCTTATTTGACCCAGTAAAGGGATTAGGAAAAAATAGTTGATTTGATCTTAAATATTAGTATACTATGTAGTTTTCCTTAAAGTTTACATGTGTATGAGACTATTATTAACGTAGTGAGTAAAAAATAATAGTAAAATAATAAAAATATTTTTTCTAAAAAGAAAAATTTACAAATAGGACAATTTTTCTTCTGGTGGACGAAAAAAAAAAAACAAGACAAAATTTTGGGACAAGGGAGTACAATATTGCTCACAATATCATGTAAAAACTAATTAATTCCCTTTTTTTTGTAGCGTTTGCAATACACACACTCATATACAACAAGTTTTTTAAAATAATAATAAAAGTCATGTTGAAGACAAATGATTATGACATAGATATTATGATTACGAACTAGTTTTTTTAACTCGTGCGTTAAACGCACGTCAACTAAATCGTACATAAATAAAATAAGGAGGATCGATTTATTAACAATTACACATAAATATATAACTAATCATTATAGATTCTAAAAAATTTCCTTATACACAATATTTGTTGTCTTATTAGTTGATTTTTCATCTTCACCGTATATCAATATCTTCAAATCAAAATAATTTGTTACTCTAGAAACTATGACATATAACTGTCTATGGCTAAATACTGGTTTTTTTTCTTCAAAAAGAGACCTACGCGTAATTATTGATTTTGACACTTGTTAATTGTCATTGTATATGATATCAGTAATGTAAATTGTCTTCTCTGTAACTTGAAAGACAATATTACATTTGATAGAGTTAATGACAATCTTGGGATAAAAACATTTTCTCCAACATTGCTTCCTTTCAAAAAATTTATTTCAACAATGTAATCCCCAAGATTTATAATGATTAGTCTTGTTCCATTACATAACCCTTCAGCATGGTCAATTTTTCTCAATATCATTACTGGAACAAGTGTCAATTAATGGTTTGACAACCCTGAACACTTTAAACAAACTTGAATTTTTTCCGTCATGCAAATAGAATCTAAATTCAAATAAGTTATTCATTTTGAATGATTAGTTTTTTTTAAATTATATTTCTATTTTATGAATTATATATATATATATATATATATATATATATATATATATATATATATATATATATATATTAGTGATGAAACATTTATGGGTTGGGAGCGAAAAATCATGTTAAAAAGATACTGTCATTATTTACTTTACTCTAAATATTAATAAGGTGTTTTTTGATACTCTTACCCAAAGAGTCAAATACAGGTTACGTAATTAATAAATATGGGTAAAAATGAAAAAACGGAAAAAAAAGTTCATTGAAATTTGCAAAGTGACATTAATTTTGGAACAAAAAAACTCTCCCTAAACGACATACTCCTATATTATTGAACAGAGGGAGTAGAAATTATGGAGAGCTTTAAAAGCAGTTAGAGAGAAGAGCAAAATTAATGAAGAGATACTAAAAAGAGTAAAATTTTCATTCATCGGTGGTGTAGAATCATTTTTACACTTTAGAACATGACATGTGTCAATCACAATTTGTCTTAACTTTTTTAAATTTTGATTGGTCACGTGTCATGATCCAAAGACCGTTCATGTAAAAAAAATCAACACAGTCAGTGTGTTTAATCATGCCTAGATTAAAATTTGCTTAAAATCATTATGCTCTTACTTACATTATTAGAACTTATAATCTGTTTTATTAAGGATTATTTGGCATGTAGTGTCGTATTGTCAGCCACTTTAGAAGCTGTTAACCCACGTTTTGAAGTGTTAGCTTCCTTACCTTTTATGCTTAAACACTTCTTGGAACTGACACTTATCTGTTTGTGCTATGATAGATCTTACTGCTCTTTATCTTTCACATAGGATCTATATGATCTTGTAAGAAGATACTTCCGAATTGTTGGCACAATTTAAAAATTCAAATGTGTTTCTAATGGTCTGCACTTTAAGTTCATCTATATATTCTCACAGGAACCTCTTGAAGATATACTGAAGCATTCATACTCTTTAAAGAAGATTACTCACTTAAAGTTCCTCAACCTTAAAACTCTAGCTAAATAGTCCTTACTGTTATTATTTTCTAATTATTGTTTTAGACAATTACGGTCTTGTTATTCCTTACTCCTTTCTTATTCTTTAAAAAATCAGTTGATTGTCACACGAGTGTGATTGTCTTTCATTCATACTTCATAAACACCGATCTTTGTTATACACTAATTCATTAGTGATCATCTAGATTATTAATAATATTAGTGCACTTCAAAAATTCAAATTTAACCAATTTGGTAGTGGACGTAGCAGTTTATACTGTGAACCACTTTAACTATTTTGTTTTTACTCAACAGCTCTTACAAACTGATCTAACACTTAAGCAGTCTTAATCTACTTAAGTGTCAGCCAGTATCTTACATAAATTGTTTACTTAATTGTTTTATAAATTGTACTTCAATACTTTCCTCATAGCGTGTGATCTGTTCTAAAAAACATTAAAATTGTGTCAACCAACTGACCATTAAGTCCTTTTCAGTTATCAACGTCATCTTTTTTAAAACTATAGTCATCTGACACTAAATCAACTGACCAATAAAATTACAATTTCTACTGCAACTCTTGAAGTTTTTCAAAACTACCCTTAAAGTTTTAAAAGGCTATTCACCTCTCCCCTCTAGCCTTATTAATCGCTAACTGAATTTACACGGTTAGGACAAAGTTAATTAGAGTACAAATTAGGTGAGAAATGATTGATGTTTGTTTTAGATGGAAAACATAAATAAATATAAAGATTTCACGCGAATGAATTAAAATTTTGTTTTAATAGTAGTAATAGTTATTCCCATCTCCTAGAAGAATATGTCTTTTGTAAGATCGTAGTACGAATCGTATTTCATAATACGGAGCTTCAATCTCTCGCAGCTCACTTCACTAATATACGATATATTGGGTCAAAAGATCTATCTTATATAAAATACACATAATTATAATACATTTTTTTGTAAGTTTTTGTCCTCTAGCTTGAGTTGGTCTCCTGTGAGACTGTTTATGAATCTTAATTCTTTAGATGGAACTTCATTCTCTCACTATCTCACAACTCAACCTACCAATATAAAATATGTCGATTTAATTAATGAAATATATCTTACATAAAATACCGTAAAATGGTATTTTATTTGTTCATGGTGGCAGGTTACATGACATTGAAAGGTTTCAACAATTAAGGATATTTGGTTATACTAACTAAACAAAAAGCTAATCAGGTATACTTTGTACATGATAGACTTACAACAGACTTACTTATTAATTAGTGTTTGAACCTGATATACCCGGCCCAAACCGGGTCACGAGCGAGGCACGAGTTAGCATCATGTGCCAGACACGAGCATAATACCGCTGGGGCCCACAGCCCGAGCAAGCGAAAAGCATGAGATAGCCCATGCGAGCACCGAAAGATAACCCTCACTCAAACCTAGGCGGACAAAGGCCTTGCCTGTCCGACCAGAGACCATGATCGGGACTCATGCATGCTTTGCAAGGGAATCATACTTATTTCGCCTGGGCGGGCACCGCCTTGCTCCGCTCGACTGGGGCGATCTTCGACCGACAAGTTCAGAGATCAATACAAACAGAATAATCGGGCAGAGCCTTGCTCGCTCGAGCACATACCAAGCTGAGGACGCTGATAGCTTGCCTTCTAAGGCAAGTCAAATGTTTCCATGTTTGGGCAGAATCCTTGCCTTATCAACTCCTATAACTACGCGATCAACACTGCTTCGCCTAGAATCAAGGGATTTCCTCCTGATTATCTCAAGAAGCATGGAACTAATCCTAGACTAGATTCAATCACCTTGAGGGCCTATAAATACCCTCCATAATCCTCAAACAAGGTACACACTTTCTTGAGCCTCGTTATTCTGTCAATTTACTTTTGACAATCACTCGATACTTACTCTCACGCCGGAGGGGTTTCGCGAGGCCTTGCCTTGCACTTCAACTCAGGTGTTCTTGTGATCTTAACAGGCTCAGGGAAGACGACCTCAAGCCCAGATATCCTACTCATCTCAAGGACGGCCCAAGCTGTGCATTTTGCCACATCAGAACCCGTGCGGAAAACGCACGCATATATGTTTTTTAACTATACAAAATTAAAATAATAAATTATGGGACACTGTTTAACTAAAAATATATAACAATAAGATTAGTCATTATAGAATTTAAAAATGAATCATTTTCTATAACATAATTTTATATGATTATTCAATTGAAAAAAAAAAGTAAACACTAAAATGATCATTTAGTCACACTATGATTTTGACATGGATCAAATAATTCAAACTTTAACATTACTACATCCGTCCCAAAAGAAAAGATGACGATAATTTAAAAACGGATGGAGATTTCATTTCAATAATTTTTGGATGGACACAAAAGGAATGTTGAATAATAATTTTGGGTCGGAAGATGTATATAGTTGCTGATTAAATATCATCTAATAGAAAAAGACAATAATATGTACAGTTGGCCCCAAAAAAAGTCATTAAATACTTTGTTAATTACATGCTCTCTCCGTTCCGAATAAAAAGTCCTTATTTGAAAGTCATACTTTTGAAAAAAATGATACTTTTAGTAGTCAATTAGTAATAAAACAAATAAATTCGGGTCGGTTCTTTATTCGAAAATTATAACATCTCTGGTGCACTATTTTTTATCCAACTGCATAAGACTTTTTTTTCTTCCTAAAATGCCCCTCATTCTCCTGTTGATGGATATCAATCACCGGAGTTAACACGAATTCAAAGAAAATAGATCTAAAAATATAGGACTTAACATTTTAATTAGTTCTGTTTCAAATTTTTTCATTGATCTGGATAATTTGAGCTTGTCACTTTTAACGTTGGAATTTTCCTAAATTATATATTAAAAAATTATTTTGATTTTGTTAATATATTTTTACATCCTCTAATTTTTCAGACCTGCTTACTTAAAGTACAGATGTAGATCCGAAATTTTTAGATATGTAATCTATGAGAAATACATAACTTTATTTTTAAGAAAATAAAATTATAAATATAGATCATAACTTTCTAGATCGATTTAATTTATTTTTTTAAAGATCTGGGTAAACACCAAGTCAAGGTATTTTAACATCGAAGGAAGAATTTTTTTTGAAGTAAAATGCAAAGGAATATAATATATATTTCTCATGTACAATAGGACTTTTGAAATTTGAATGATGCTCACAAGTATGATTGACACAAGTATCAAGGAATGTAAAAGGTTATTTTATATGGATTAGTGTGAAGTGTAATGATATATATATATTTTTTTTTCAAATAGCATGCAAAGTTGTACCTATATTAATAAATGGAGAACATTCTATTTTTGAAAAGAAAGTTTTGGCGGGATATTTCCTTTTATAGATGCATCTCGCCTTTATATATATATATATATATATATATATATATATATATATATATATATATATTTGACGAATTACCCAAATCGTCCCTATATTTTACGTTTTTTTTAAATTCGTCTCAAAATTCTAAAAATCGTCTATTTACTAAAGTTTGTGACACAATTGGTCCTTTTATCCGATTTCGTTAATTATTTTTCCATTAGGTCAACACATATATGTCTCACGTGATAATTGTCGGGAGTAGATTTATCTATACATTCATTTCTTTTAAATAGATAAAAATACACATGATTGTTTTTTTTTAAACTACTTACAAGGGTTTTGATGTAATTAGCTATATTATAATTTTTAAACATTTTCTTCTCCGTTCTTACCCCTTCCTCCCCTACTCTTCCAGGCTTCCACCATGGCTGCCACCACCACCACCATTGCCAGCAAAAAAATGAAGTTATTGTTTATTAGAGCATCCACAATGGGCAATTCTTAGACAATTCCCAAATTGTTTAAGAATTGTTCACCATTGTGGACAATTCTCATTTGGGAATTCCTCCCAAAAATTCCCAATTAATAATCCATGGAAGGAAGAGAGAGAGAGAGAGAGGCGCCCAGATCGCACGTGAAGGCCACCAATGGTTCAGAAGAGGGCGGCACGCAGACGCAGTATTTTGGCGACGACCTTTGGCTTCGTGGAAGTGGGCGAGTGCTCATGATGGCTTTTCCCTTTTTTTTGATTTTTTGAAAATTTGGAAATGTAACCATTTGAGATTGAGATAGGCTTTTTCCTTTTTTTTGAAATTTTTTAAATTGTCTGTTAATGGCTTTTTAAAAAAAATTGAATTGTAATTTTGAAATAATTTATTTATATTGCATATTTGAATATTCAATATATTAATAAAAATTATAAACGAAATAATTTATTTATATTGCATATTTGAATATTCAATATATTAATAAAATTGTAAACTAAATAATTTATTTATATTGCATATTTGAATATTCAATATATTAATAAAAATTATAAACGAATTAATTTATTTATATTGCATATTTGAATATTCAATATATTAATAAAAATTGTAAACGAAATAATTTATTTATATTGCATATTTGAATATTCAATATATTAATAAAAATTATAAACGAATTAATTTATTTATATTGCATATTTGAATATTCAATATATTAATAAAAATTGTAAACGAAATAATTTATTTATATTGCATATACGTATTAATTAATTTATTTACAAAGTATAAAAATAAAAAGTTGTGTAAATAAAGTGAATGATGTGGTAGTGGGACCCATGTAAGAATTGTTGAAGAATCAAAACCATTGTAAAAGAAAATTCTTAAGAGAGAGAAATTATGAAAATGTATAGTTGGCAGTGGGACCCAGCTAAGAATTTGTGGGGGAATGTAAAGCATTGTGGATGCCCTTAAAAAAAATCTCGAGTTCACCTAATAGGCGCTCATCCTTCTTAGTTAGGGATTTTGATAGGCTTCTGTCTTACTCCAGGAAAGAAAGCTAGTCAACTGATACTAAATAGAGAAATTCCTATATAGTACATCAATCTTATGTTGGGTTTTTTCCCCTATTAGTGGTCCACATTGTGGATAGAGTAACCCCCGGCAACCGCTCCGTAACCACCCACCATCTTTAGCCACTTACATAAAACGTGGAAACCTTCAAAAACTACCCATGTTCAGCAACTTCTCTTTGATGGAAAGAGAATATAAATTAAATTTTGATTGGAGGTCCCTAAGCTCACTCATTCTCATTTTGAGAAATACACACCATCAGTAGAAAAGAGAGAGTAAGAGTTTAGAAGGCTTTCAAGTTCTCAGTCGGTGTAACTCCGACTCCATTTCAATTTCGATTCCGACGCAATGGCTGGAGGTATGTCAATCTATTTTTCCGCTGCGTTTACAAAGTATGCTCCTTAATCATTCCGAGCATACTAGTGTAACTTTTCTAACATTTGGTATCAGAGCAATATATACCTCTGTCTTGCACTGTTCTTCGTTTTGAACATTATGAGATCTTAAAATTGTTATATGCCTCTGTCTTGCTGCCATTTCCGCCACTAAGAAATGTTCTTATTATCTCTTATCTCTGTTAGTGAATTCTTTTTAGTGGAATTGGTTTTAAGTGAATTCTTTAACTTTTCTCGGTCTAAGAGTTAAATGAATTTTTGGGCGTGTCAAAGCAGCCTTTGAAATTTATTAATATGTAAATGATTGAACTTCTGGTAGAGTTTTGTTTGAGATGCCAATATCTACCAGTTCATATGTAAAAATATTAAAGACCAAGTTTCATGCTTCTTGGTCAGTAATGACACTATTCCAGTAACGACACTATTCCAGCCTTCAGTCTGACGATTTGTGTATTCTTGTATGATTGAAGGCATTTGTTTTTGTTGACTTAGTTGTCTATATTTAATTGGTGTCCATTTTGGACTATAGATACATAAATAAACAGTACGTAATTGTTACTGATTCTTTCTCAACTTCAGTTTAAATGTGTTTAAGTATGTAAACTGGATTAGTATATATACTTGGATTAATTATACGTAATACATATACAGATTTAAATGCACTTATATGCATGCTATATTAATAAAATATCATATGTACTTTGTCATTCAGTTGACTTGTATAAATTATTAATTACCTATTTATGCATGTCATCTTAAGTTGGACAAAACACTAGTACATTTGAAATAAATTCATAGAATATTGCTTGCGGTTTATGCAATAATTGTTAATGTTTATGTGATCCATATGGTTTTAATTAATTATGGAGTAGCCACGATCTTTAATTAGTTAAAATTATATATTTGGATTTAGGATCACAAATTTGGAATGAACATTAATTGTAATTAATCATACTTTATATAATAAATTTTATCTCACAAGAATTTTTATTATATTATGTATGATTAATTAAGGTAAAATATCAAACTATATTTTCTAATTTACCCACAGGGATTAGAAAAAGGGGAACAAGTTTGATGGTATTATCATAAAGATAAAATGAACCTAATTGAATTAGAGCTTTAGCCCACAGGCAAGTTTATGTCGCTAGGTTCATGTTTTGCATGTTTTTACATTGGTAGAACATGTCATAATTACTAGTCTCAAATTTATTAATATGAGCATTGACACTCAACTATTGCAGAATTCAACTGTTGATTACCCCGATATGAGATGTGATGTTCCCGAGCTTAAAGGGGACAACTACAAAGTGTGGAAGGAAAGAGTTCTCCTTCATTTAGGATGGTTGGACCTTGACTATGCCATAAGGAAAAATGAACCCCCTCCAATGACTGAGACTAGCATTCCGGATGCCTTGTTGGATCTTTATGAAAAATGGGACCGCTCCAATCGCCTCGTGTGAGTTTCATAAAGACAAAAATTTCTTCCGAATAAGGGGTTCAATGGAGCATATCAATAAGGTTCGTGAATTACTAAAGGCTATTGATGATCGCTTGCCACTTCAGATAAGTCAATGGCAAGTACCCTCATCATGCGTTTACATCCCTAAGGCTTAATAGCATTAAGGGTGTGCGTGATCATATCATGCACATGAGGGATATTATGCTCAATTGAAAGCATTAGAAGTTGAGATGTCGGAAATCTTCTTGGTTCATTATATCCTTTCCACCTTACCTCACCAAGATGGCCCCTTCAAGATATCCTACAACACACATAAGGATAAATGGACAATCAATGAATTGATGATCATGTGTGTTCGTGAAGAGGGCAGTCGCTTATGGAGGATAAGGAAAAGGAGAGTGTGAATTTCACTACACTTGGAAAGAACAAGAAAAAGGATCAAGCTAAGGACGGGGAAGGGAAAATCCCTCCCAACAAGGACATTAAGAAGGATCATGTGTGCTTTTTTGCAAAAGAAGGGCACATTAAGAAACAAAGGTCCAAAGTTCAAGAATTGGCTTGAAAGAAAGGTACTCAACTTTCTTTTGTTTGTTATGAATCCAATATGATTTGTAAATCATAATACATGGTGGATTGATTCTGCTCTACAATTCATATTTCCACTTCATTGCAGGATTACAAAACCTGCTGAAACCAATGGGAAATGAATGCAATGTCTATTCAGAAATCGACGCTTCATGTGTAGAAGCCGCCTAACGTGCAATTTAATTTTAAGTAGTGGTTTTCATTTAAGTTTGAAAAAGACTTTTTATATTCCTAGTTTTTCTAGGAATTTAGTTTCCATTTCTAGACTTGTATCAGATGGTTATTCCTTTAACTTTTCAGAAAATGGTTTTAATTTAGTTTTCAAATCAAATGTTATTGGAAATGGTGTTTTATCAAATGGTCTTTTTAATCTCAACTAGTTTTACACCCGTGCGTTAAACGCACGAGCATATATATCTCTTAATTAAATTATACAAAAATAAAATGAAGATAATAAACAAAATAAAAAAAATAAAGAAAAAAATGATGAAGGGAACAAATTATATCGGTATAATTGATATAATTTAATATAATATTTTATGATTGTTTAAGTCATTTTCTCGTTCATAAATTTATAGAGTTTAATAATTAATATTTTTTGTTATTAAAATTTAGGATCTTAAGTAGTATAAAATATAAATAGTAATTCAAATGTATATTCTTCTCTATATAACATATAGATTTATTAAATATTTAAAATTTGTGGTTGGTATCTACTATTATGATTTAATCGTATATATTCCTATGATTTACCAATAAGTTATAATTAATTGTGTTTATTTGTAAAAATAAATTTTGTTTTGATATTATAATTTCGGATATGATGAAAGAGACACAAAAGTTTCAAATACAGACAAGTCATATATGAAGATTTCCATAGCAGACTTTTTATAATTAATTGTGGTTATATTTTATTTTGTAATCACATGTATTCAATGAAAATATTTTTTGTAGCACATTTGTTCTTATTCTAATGTTATTTGCTTATTTTAATTAATCAGTAAATTAAGTATGCACCAAAAAAGATTTATATTTATGGATTTTCACATGGGTGGCTACTCCTATTAAATACTACTACATAGAAACTTGGTATTTTCTACACATGTGCATATTTGCACATTTTCAATAAATCTTGAGAGTTGTGTAATCAATAAATCAAATTTACGTCCCCAATGCATGCTAACTACTATATAATAATACTTAAATATGACTTTCCTTTTTTAGCAAATGCATTTTGGCGGGATTTTACCTCTTTTAGACTACCTAGCTTTTATATATATATAGATTTGCAAAATGATGATGACTACTCTGCTATGCATGTTCATACTAGTACCAAAAGATGTGTTATGAATGAAGAATCTTCTATGTTGTGGCACCGGAGATTGGGACACATCTCCATTGATAGAATTAAGAAGTTAGGAATGATGGAGTACTTAGTACTCTTAATTTTACGTACTTTGAGACTTGTATAGCTTTAGCAGGTAAAGCATCGATAAGTCTAAAAAAGGTGCGTAAGAAGCTCAGTTTATTGGAAATCATACATACGTATATTTGTAGTCCGTATATGGATGCATACCGTGACAAATACTTTGTCTCTTTCATAGATGATTACGATACATGTATCTCTACCTGCTAACAATAAGAATGAAGCACTTGATGCTTTTAAGGTGTTTAAAGCAGAAGTAGAGAAACAATGCGGTAAGCAAATTAAGATCGTGAGATCAGATAGAGGCGGAGAGTACTATGGTCGATATACTGAAAATGGACAAGCACCTGGTCCATTTGCGAGGTTTCTTCGAGAGAATGGTATTGTTCCGGAATATACTATGCCAGGTACTCCACAACAGAATGGAGTAGCTGAAAGGAGAAACCGAACATTATTGGATATGGTGCGTAGCATGATTGCTAGCTCCAAACTTCCCCAGTCCTTGTGGAGCGAAGCACTTAAGACGGCTACATACATATTGAACCGAGTTCCAACCAAGGTCGTTTCAAAAACACCATTTGAGATATTCAAAGGTTGGAAACCCAGTTTGCGACATGTACGTGTTTGGGGATGTCCGTCTGAAGTGAGAATTTATAATCCACAAGAAAAGAAGTTGGACCCAAGGACCATAAGTGGATATTTTGTTGGATATGCCGAAAGGTCTAAGGGATATAAATTCTATTGTCCATATCACATCACTAGGTTTGTGGAATCAAGAAATGCAAAATTTCTTGAGAATGACTTGATCAGTGGGAGCGATCGATCCTTGGACATTGATCAAATGAAAGATCGTTCTAATGCTCAGTGTACCACTTCAAGTTATGAACCGGTCATTATTGTTAACAACACTCCTCAAGAACAAACACGTGTTGAAGAACCTGTTCTAGAAATACCACGAGCTGATTCTAATCCAATAATAGATGAAGTTCAACAAATACATGAAAATGTTGAACCTGCTGAACAACATGATCCTGTTCCGCAGGATAATGTTGTTCCAGCTTTAAGAAGATCTATAAGGGCAAAGAAGACAGCAATTCCTAGTGACTATGTCGTGTATCTACAAGAGTGTGACTACAATATTGGAGCCGAAAATGATCCTGAAACGTTTTCACAAGCCATAAGTTCTAACGATTCAAGCTTATGGTACAATGCCATGAAAGATGAGATGGATTCTATGGCAACTAACAAAGTCTGGGATCTCGTCGAGTTGCCAAATGGTGTAAAAGCCATTGGATGTAAATGGGTATTCAAAACAAAGAAAGACTCACAAGGCAACATCGAGAGACATAAGGCAAGACTTGTTGCCAAAGGATTCTCACAAAGAGAAGGAATAGATTACACGGAAACCTTTTCCCATGTATCTAAGAAAGATTCCCTTAGAGTAATTATGGCATTGGTAGCCCATTTTGATTTAGAGTTACATCAAATGGACGTGAAAACGGCTTTCCTTAATGGTGATCTAGAGGAAGAGGTTTATATGAAACAACCTGAAGGATTCTCCTCTAGTAGAGGTGAGCATTTGGTATGTAAGCTTAATAAATCTATATATGGACTGAAACAAGCTTCCCGCCAATGGTATAGAAAATTCCATAACGTCATAACGTCATCACTTCATTTGAGTTTGAAGAGAACATTATGGATCAATGCATATACCTCAAGGTTAGTGGGAGCAAGATTTGTTTCCTTGTGTTATATGTGGATGATATTTTGCTTGCAACCAATGATAAAGGTTTGCTATACGATGTGAAACAATTTCTCTCGAACAACTTTGATATGAAGGATATGGGGGAGGCATCTTATGTCATTGGCATTAAAATCCATAGAGACAGGTCTCGAGGCATTTTGGGTTTGTCTCAAGAGACCTATATCAACAAAGTTTTAGAGAGATTTCGGATGAAGGATTGTTCACCAAGTGTAGCACCCAGGGTTAAGTGAAGGGTGATAAGTTTAGCCTGGACCAGTGCCCCAAGAATGAGCTCGAAAGGGAACAAATGAAAGATATTCCATATGCTTCAGCTGTTGGAAGCCTTATGTATGCTCAGGTCTGCACTAGACCTGATATTGCATTTGTTGTTGGGATGCTGGGGAGATATCAGAGTAACCCAGGAATTGATCACTGGAGAGCTGCAAAGAAGGTCATGAGATATCTTCAAGGAACAAAGGATTACATGCTCATGTATAGACGGACCGAAAATTTGGAGGTGATTGGCTACTCCGATTCAGATTATGCTGGCTGTGTTGACTCTCTCAAATCAACATCCGCGTATATTTTTATGTTAGCCAGTGGAGCTATATCTTGGAGAAGCGTGAAGCAGTCCTTGACTGCTACTTCCACTATGGAGGCCGAGTTCGTGTCATGTTTTGAGGCTACCTCACACGGTGTGTGGTTGAAGAGTTTCATGTCCGGGCTTAGAATCATTGATTCAGTTTCTAGGCCATTGAAATTGTATTGTGACAACTCAGCTGCTGTTTTTATGGCTAAAAACAACAAAAGCGGTAGTCGAAGTAAGCATATCGACATTAAGTACCTAGCCATTAGAGAACGTGTTAAGGAAAATAAAGTGGTCATTGAGCACGTTAGCACTGAGTTGATGGTTGCCGATCCTTTAACTAAAGGCATGCCACCAAAGAGTTTTAAGGATCATGTAGTTAGAATGGGACTTGGTTCCATTATGTAAATCTTCATTGTAAGTACGTTTGTTATTTTGATGAAATTCTTACTTCAGTTGATGTTTCTCATTCAGTTGTGCACATTCATTTCGAGAAAATATCATTAAGTTTGGACCTTGAATAAACATAGGGTTTATTCATTAAGTTATTTGGGTTAGTGTTTGAGGTACTAAATGTATTGTGATACATGGAAGATAATACTCATAGTTAGAGGACCTATCGCCATGATTCATGCATTTTGTCCCTCGTTGAGATACATGGTGGAGTTTGTGGACCAAGTGGGAGAATGTTGGGTTTTTTCCCTATTAGTGGTCCACATTGTGGATAGAGTAACCGCCGGCAACCGCCGCAACCACCCACCATCTTTAGCCACTTACATAAAACGTGGAAACCTTCAAAAATTACCCATGTTCAGCAACTTCTCTTTGATGGAAAGAGAATATAAATTAAATTTTGATTGGAGGTCCCTAAGCTCACTCATTCTCATTTTGAGAAATACACACCATCAGTAGAAAAGAGAGAGTAAGAGTTTAGAAGGCTTTCAAGTTCTCAGTCGATGTAACTCCGACTCCATTTCAATTTCGATTCCGACGCAATGGCTGGAGGTATGTCGATCTATTTTTTCGCTGCGTTTACAAAGTATGCTCCTTAATCATTCCGAGCATACTAGTGTAACTTTTCTAACATCTTAGCAATACTTGACCGAACTTCCCATCGATTCAAAGTGCCTTCATCCTTCACAGGCGGACGTATTCTGTAGCTACCTAGATCTTATTCTTATTTACAGGAAAGCGAATTTAAGGCATTAACATTTTCCTAGCGCATGAGATCACGAAATTCTTACTCATTCAAATCCCCTCCTTTACACTCTAGGCATTTAAATTTCCCAACCCCCTCCCCTACTCTTCCACCATGGAAGCCACCACCACTGTCATTGCCGGAAAAAAAAAAGTAATTTTTAATTTAAAAAATTCTTACTCATTCAAATCTGGGTTTGTTTCAGATCTGGGTTTAATAAAGAACAATCTTCAAATTTGGGTTTAGTAAATTCAATTCACACAAATCTGGGTTTAATAAATTCGAGCTTCTTCTTCCTCAGATCGAAGCAAAAAAGAAAAAAGAAATGAAAGAGGAAGAGAGAGAGAGAGAGAGAGCGTGGAGAAATCGAAGAAATGAAAAAAAGAAAAAATATAGAGTCTGCCATGGGAGCACGTACCGTCACCGCCTCATTCATCGAGCTTCTTCTTCTGACTGGAGCAACAACAAAAATGGGTGAGAAGCGTGGGAGAGAGAGAGAGGATAGAGAATCAAAATCGAAGAAAAGAGGGGTTGTATCATCGTGTGGATGTGTCAAGGTCTCCTAAACTAATTAATTAGTTTACTTGGCAATTGTCACCCCCAAATTTTGCGAAGTCCAAAATTAGTCCCTATATTTTTTTGGATAGTATGACTACTTTACCCCTAGCCAATGTCACGGGTGACGCACGTGTGTTGACCTAACGGAAAAAAACTAACGAAATTGGACTAAAGGACCAATTGCGTCAAAAAATTACGTACAAAGATTAATAAGGTTCGATTTTTTTTCAATGACGAAGTAGAAAAATGTGGTAAAGTACAGGGACGATTTGGGTAATTCGTCCTTATTAATATTGGTATAATATGTATTTTCTTTTAAAGTTAATTTGTTAGAGATAATATAGGGAATTCGATACAATTTACAAAATAGGAAAAAACAATTATAGAAATTGTTACTGCTGCTTGAAGACTATTGATGCTTCAGAGATGTGCTGGTAGTCTTCAAGTCTGCTGGTAAACGTAAACGAGAAGGTTTGTTGGTAAGCCTTCAAGTCTGCTGTTACTTCTTGTGAAGTGTGTTGGTGAGCCTTCAAGTGTGCAGTTGCTTCTTGTGAAGTATGTTGGTGTACATGTGGAGGGAAAGTCTATTGCTGATACGAGGTCTGTGTCAAACACAGTTTCCTTAAAATTGATTCTGAGAGACCTTTAGCACGAAGGTTTCCGGTAAACTAATATTGTGTCTGACCCTATCACCAATATGAAACAGGAGGCCAAAGAATACGCTAACAAAATATGATGAGAGTGTCTATGGTGATTGTTCTTAATCGTGTATGTTAATTGTGGATGTTAACTCAATTATATAGGCTGAAGCAGAAACATATTGATTACGAAATTAATCAGACGTTTTGATTCACCTGCCAATGAATGTTGGAGTTACGAAAACAAAAGATTAATTAACAAAACGTGGGTTGGTCTGAACATGCAAATTTAGTCTAAGGGACGTGCTCGCACATGAGTTTGGTATCTCAAATGCTAAATTCGACCATGATTTGCATCCCCCTGCGCGGGCATGTGCAAGAGAAAGCATCTATTCACACAAGATTACTCTTTTCACAATTACCCTTGTCATTACACAAATTACAAAAAAAAAAAATCCGTACCTCAAGATTGAACAATTTTATTAATTTTTCTAAAAAAAAATTACATACATGCGAATCATAAGTAAAGTAAGAAAAAAAGTAAAGATGAAATGATAAAAATATTTTTCTAAAAAGAAAACTAACAACCAAGATATGTTTTTGGTATAAACAAAAAAAAAAAAAGCGGAACAATAATTTAAGCAGGGATGGAGTATATTTTTTCTAACAATTAATAGTTTTCAATCTATATTACTACAATTTTTTTAGCTTTAGTAAAAAGAAAAGGGTTATGCTTTAACAACTATAAATGTAAATGGGTATATTACGGACAACTTTTTTAAGCTCCAAACGTTTTCCTTGACGGTGTACTCAAACTACTATTCCCTTCACTTCTGGCCAAAAACCTCGTTTTGAAAGTTAATTTTTTTAAAAAACAATACTTTTAATACTTTTTCTGTTTTATTTAAAGAGTCTTCATTTGAAAAGTCTAATTATTAAGGGATATATTAATATCATTAAAGTTTGTCATAATTACAAAAATAGTTAAGCACAAAAAATATGGTTACAACACAAGTGGAGGGTAAATACGAAATGTTATAAAAATTATAAGTATAATTTTTTAAAGTGGACTTTTAGAGTAAAACATCTCAAAATAGTATAATAGACTTTTATCTGAAAAGAGAAAGTAGTTAATTAGTAATAAAATAACACTTTTATATTTTAATTTTTAAAAATAAATTCTTTCAGTAAAATATCTCAAAATAGAATGGTTGATTTTTTGCCGAACAGAGGAAGTATCACTCATTCCATTCACAAAAAATCTCTCATATCTTTTTCATTACCCATATTTATTACTCCCTCCGTCCCTAATTTATTGTCCTGGTTGACCCGGTGCACCGTTTAAGAAAACCTATTTGACTGGATTATTAATATTGGTTTAATGTGTAGTTTCCTTTAAAGCCCATATGTATGTGGCCCATAATTAAAGTAGGGTGAAAAAGTAAGGGTAAAGTGGTAAAAGTGATGTTCTAAAAAGGTAAGTTTCAAAGTGGACAATTATTTTGGGACGGACGAAAAAGGAAAGGAGGACGATAATTTAGGGACGGAGGGAGTATAAGATTTCAACCGTTGAATTTCCTATATAAAAATCCACAAAATTCTCTGATTTCGGTCGTTCTTCCGAATTTCCAATATCCTTTTATTTCATAATAAAAAGATAAATGATATTACGAGCTAGATCTTGTGATATTAATACGGGCTTTAGTGTTAGAGCCGTTGGATGATTAAGTTGGTGATGATTTTGAATATCTACATCATTATTTAGAAAATATCATATTTGATCTAATGATGTAAAATTTTTAGTAGGTTTGATCTAACAGCACTAACACTCAAGCTTGTAGTAATATCACAAGCTCTAACTCGTAATATCCTAATAAAAACTATAACCTCCATCTATTCCACCCAAAAAGTCTCCCCCCTTTTTTTTCTCTCCCTCCTAAGGGAAATATGGGAAGGGATCGAATCTAAGACCTTACACTTTGTGAAGGTTCATATCTACCACTGGACCATCCCCTTAGGGCTAAAAAGTCTCCCTTCAAAACTTTAATAATTAAGGGATAAGTAATGTCATTAGAATTGATCATAATTACACAAATACTTAAACACAATCAATATGTTTACAACACAAGTTGAGGGTGAAGATGAAATGCTATGAAAATTGTACGAATAATTTTTTAAAACAGACTCATTATGTGAAACATCCAAAAATAGTATGACGAATGATATAACAAATTACGTGGTATTATTACGAGTTTTAGTGTTAGAGTTATTAGATGATTAAGTTAGTGATAATTTAGAATATCGATGTCAATACCTAAGAAAGAACATATTTGATTTAACAGTGTGGAAATCTTCATGGATTAGATCTAACGGTACTAATATAAAAACTTATAATAATATCATAAATTCGGGCTCATAATATCGTACCTCAAAATAGTATAGTAGATTTTTTTATCAGGAATGGACTGAGCATGAGTTTAAACATGGTAGTGAATATGCTTATAAAAAATGAATTTGTTCTTCAATAATGTGGCAAATATTTAAAGTTATACCCATTAAGGGAGTATTGAGTTGGCATATACGCATGTCAACTAGGCAGAGCTTCGTGTCATGGTTAAAGATGCATATGATATGATTCCCAAATCCCAGATGGTAGTACAATTAGGCATTTATATCTTTTTAAAAATAATTCTTTCATCTAAAAGTTTTAAAGTTCAAACTATTAGAGTAGGTCTTCTGTAACATATTTAATAAATCTTAATTAATAAGACGGAGTTTCGCTCTCTTGCAATTCAACTCATCAACACACAATGGATTAGATCAATGGGATTCATTTTACATAAAACTAGAACTTCATGCTCGTGCGATAGGCACGATGACAGTATATCTTGGGATATCAGTATCTATTAAATACGTAATTAAAGAGGTATATTGTTTTAAATGGTAGATGAGGGGTGCTATTCGAACTCGACCCATAGTTAAGGAGGTTGTTTGTAAAGGGGTTATTCATAACTGACCCAGAACTGTTGGATCTTACGGTCAGGATCATCCAGACCGCCGAATAGCTTCAGTCAATTGACTGAGATGTATTGTATAGTTAATACACGTAAGACCGTCTTTCCTAATTAGTTTTTACTAAACTGAGTAGGCCTTCTATAAGACCGTCTTACGAATCCTAATTCGTAAGATGGAGTTTCATTCTCACAATTCAAGACCACAACACATGGTGGGTCAATCAAGGGATTTTCTCTTACATAAAATATGTGTAAGACCGTTTTTCCTAAGTTTTTATCAAACTATTAATACAAAAATATTTAAAACATAATGTTTTTCCTAACTTGAATGAAAACTTGTTTATTTTAATAAGGTTAATGATTATAAAAAAAATAAAAGAAAAATGAGTCATTGCTTCGACTTTATGCAAAAAGGCTAATTAAAGAGTGATTGAGGAGGTAGTTCTTTATTACCAACTGGGTCAAATTTCTTCTTGTCTTCTCTCTCTTTCTCTCTCTCTCTCTTGGCTAACCCAGTTGAAGGCTTCTCCTCCCCCACCTTCTCAAACCCAGATGAAAATTTGGGAAGAACCCAAATAGAGGACTCAAAGATTTTCTGGAAAATATCCCCCATCATTACAACAAGAATTCTACCTCGATTCAAACAATTTCACCGTTTAGCACGACCATCTCTTTCCCGTAAAACAACTCATCTTTCTCTCTCTTCATAACCCACCTCTCTGTCTGTCTGTCTGTCTCTCTCTCTCTTTCTACACGACCCTCATTGAAGATTGCTTACTGTTAAGAACATCCGTAAGTACTTGGGAAGAAGCCGAGAAGGCTACTTGGACCATTTGACTTCGAACTTGCCGAGGAGAAGTTCATCACCAGGGAAGTGCCCCCCAAGCCCAATAAAGCGGCCACTCCGGTAGATCTGAAGCAACTAATATAGCATACAGATGTCATCTCTCTGTCTCTCTCTATCTATCTCTCTCTGATGTTCTCTTGAATGCCAGCTACCTTGATATCGTCGGAGTTTCACAAGAAGAAACCAATATCTGTTCAGCCCATCTCCCAGATTTGTTCAACCCATCTCTCCCTCAATCTCCGACGCCATATCTTCCAGCGACCTCCCTCTCACTCTCACACACAAACATAACCCATCCTCTCTCTCACATACAACCCAGAAAACCCCAAAATTCCTAAATTTTTCTACGTCGGAGAGAATGGGAGGTTTCTTCTTCCTGAGTGGTTGGGCGGTGAGTAGGTCGTCTGAGTTCCTTTCCCAAACCATAAAGCACAAGGCTAGTACAATCCCTTCCTCTCTCCTTACCGGCGGTGAACGAGTTTTCCCCGTCAAATCGTTTGAAAGGCTATGCTGCCACTGCTAGGTTTAAACTGGGTCTACGTTTTGGATTTTGGGCTTTGATGATTTTTTATGGGTTTTGGGGTTTTGTTTGACGAAGAAAATTGAACAAAACCCCAAAACTTATTATTATAAGGGTATAAAAGGGTATAACTGTAACTCAATAAATTGAATGACATTAATAATTATTTTTTCTAAAATCTAGCTCTGGCTGGCCATAGCAACTTGTTAAGTAATAATCTTTGAGTCAATCACAACTTGAACTAAAGTCCAAATAAGGATTTGCCAAAAACAATGTCATTTTTTCACTTGCACCCCTTTAGGTTTCTAATATCACGCAAAGGGAATAATTTTCAATTTAAAGGGACAAAATAGAGATTTGTGTCTGATTTAATGACGGAACTAACGTCCGTCCAAAAAATAGGCTCGCTTGCAGCCTAACTAATGTTCAGTGGCCTAATTGCAAGTTTTAAACTTTCAGTGGTCGCCTTGCAAGTTTTTGAAAAGTTTGGTGGCCAAATGGAGGGTTTTGCCAAAAGCAAAAGGACCCACAAAATTGTCATCTTTTAAGATTCTAGCCTTCTTTAAATACCGACCTGGCTCCAATCTATCTTCGCGAGCAGTAACTGCGAGCGAAGCGAAGAATCCCAATTTTTGCAGTTCAAGATTAGCTCTCCCATGTATTTCTTTCACTGATTATCGCCGTCTACGTCCAACTCCTCTCTTCCAGCTCGAATTTTGTTTGCAACCATCATCACCAACTTTAATTTCTTCCTCTTCAATCACAATGCCCCACCAACCCCTCACCAAATTCGGCCAAGCAATCTCCATCACCAATTCTTTTCTAGAGGTCCAACATTGCCAACTCCCTTATCTCCAATATCTACCTGCAATCTCACACTCCCTCCATCTCCACCAGATCCGACCAAAAAAGATCTTGTCTTCGGGTAATATCCCACCATAGCCGTCGGCGTCTCCTTTTATCTCCTCCAACCGAGTAGCTTGAAAGCCACACATCGCTCTGTCGTCTCTCTTTCAGATCCAGCCTTAGTTGCTTTCTTCACCTCCAAATTGTGCATTGTTATTGGTTCAATTGAAAATCAAAATCCATATCCATGGTTTCCTCTCCCACTTTCTCTATTGCTGTGGAAAAAAGGACTCCCAAAAAATCTGTTGGTTTCCAAAAAATTAGGGAAGTAGGTCTTATGGCCATTTTTTAAACTTGAGGGATTCTATTGTAAATTTTTATATAAGTTAAGTTTGAAAAAATTTCATTTTATACCACATTAAATGTACATGGACAACTTAACGGTATTTCTCTAACAACATCTATCAAAAAAATTGCTGCTATAAAAAATTAATACTCGTAAGACCCAAATTTGACAAAAAAATTTGTTAAGGGATTATTACTGTGACCAGTACATAGTTGAGGGACCAATGGTACAATTTATCGAAAATATTTAAAATTCTTGACAATTTTTGGGTTATCAAGAATTGACCAATTAAGTAACTGAGGATCAATCCGTTAGAGATTATTGATTCTTGAACGTCATTCAATATTAACTCCAAAGGGTGATTAAAAAAAAACACCCATACAAAGTCTTAAAGCAACTGTCTTTCTGTGACTCAAACCCAAAACCTATATTAAATTATAACAATCACGCTATGAGCTAATTTATAGGTTTGGATTTTTGTTTTGTTATCAATTTATTTTAGGTGATAATCAGGTCGGTCCCCTATCATGATATTATAACCGAAAAAGTTACTGATATTTGTTATCAACCGCTAATATACATTTTTGAGGGAAAAATGACGAAGATACTCTTAATAAAGGAAAGAAGCGCACACAAAGCCACTGTCCCAATTTAGGCGTCAGCAAAAAAAATTGGGTGTTGGTCAAAAAATTTGGGCATCGTTCAAAATTTTTGGGAGTCGCTCAAAAGCCACTATCCAAATTTGGGCTTCGTAATGTAAAAAACCGCTGCCCAAATTTTGGGCATCATCGGTGCATGTTAGAATATGTCTGTCGATGAACAAACTTATTCTTTTGCATATTCTGAACACATTAATTTGTTTGTTCCCATTGTTGTGTGTCATAACAAGTGACTAAAAAGGTTGCATACCGATTAGTGTGGCAACTTGTTTGACATCACATAGGTCTTAGACTAGGAGAGTCCTTGTCTAGTCCTACTCTTTCATGATGATCAGCAGACTAGCAATTCCAGTACACCAACCAGCACCAGCAGACCTGCTACAGCGTAAAAATATCCTGAAGACTCATCACCAGCAGACATGTTATGGTTTGATTGTTCATACTGCAACTACGTCAACCAGCAGTCCTATATACTGGAAGACACAACTTTTATAAAAGAACATCATACCAACAGACTTAGCTCTGCACGTGCTACATAGAGAAAAGATTGCAGCTGTTCAGATACGACAAAGTGTTCAAACCTCAAAAGTCATTCAAACTTTTAAAAGCATGACATCTCAAATCTTGCAAGATATTCTCTCTCTATATTTGGGTTGGAAATTCAAAAGACTCTACTTTATTGGACAGACCATCTGTCAGTGTACTACGCATCAGACTTACTTTTTGGAGACACATCAATTCAGTCTAACAGGCAACAATTCAAGATCTAGGAAAATATTTATCAAACAGTCTTCAACGTCAACACTGTTCCAAATAGATAGAAAATCTCTCAACATATCTCAACAATCTAAAGACTCTTGTCTATAAAAGAAAAACCTCTTCCCCCCTTCTAAAATAGATAGAGATCAGAACGTGATAGAGCTGATCGATAAGGTTGTAAGATCTACAATGAAAATCTTCTTCAACAACGATTCTCTTAGATCTTCACAAGAGATCACAGTGAAGGAACCCAGACCTTAGCAAAACACTTTCTGTAGATTGTTGGGAAGAAAAGATAGAAGGAGAAGAGAGAGATTAGAAAATCACAAGACATAGATCGATGTCTTGATCAAGAACTTACTTCTTGATTTGATTTCTTCAACCTCCTTTGAAGATCTCAGTCTTTACCAAAGCTTCAAAGACTTTATTATTAAGCTAGAGGCCAAGAATTTCAAATCCGTTTGAAGATAGATCTTGAAAAATGCCCAAGGAAGATCGATGAAGAGTCGTTTGTCTGCATTACTTTCATACCTCCAGACTTGTATTCTATTGCAAGTGATGTTGGTTGTACAATCTTAGATCATCATAAGGAGTCGAGTGCTCTGCACTCAGTCGCTCAAATATCGTACATCTATCTGAGTGACCCTAAAATTTGTCTTCTCATATGTATCCCTTGTTGTCGTCTCCTACTACTACCTATGCTCAGGAATTTCTGTAATGAATTCTTGAGTAGGGGTTTAAGTTATAGACCAAAAGGTTAGATAATTAAAATAATGAGTCTAGGTTCATGTATTAAGTATGTTTGTATTTGAGCAAACCTCTACTGAATTTTAATATAATATATTTATCAAACTCAACCTTGATTTACCTATTAGCTTTTACAAACTATTTTACTTCTCTGAAAGCTATCCTCTCATGACTTCCTAAACCTGCATTTGGAGAAGGATTAAGTGTGCTGTTTTTCTGAACATATATTCGTGTACAGCTTAGCTTAAAACTTCTTAGATAAATCTAAGCCTTACTATTTCCAATACTAAAACTCTTTATAATGGCTTTCGATTTATTAACAGTCTGTCAGCAGAGTTCATTATTCTGCTCAGATGTGTTAACAGCAGACATGTTTCCTCTGCAGATTGTTACTGCCTTTAAATCTGCTCTTTTCGAATATCAAAAGAAATTTTTTTAAATTGGCATCATAAACTATTCACCCCCCCTCTAGCCTATTTAAGCATACTTGTGGACCAACAGTGCATAAAAGAAACAAGTGAGTGGGAACCAGTGAATTGTAATATGATTGATGGTGACTGATGGGTGCTTTTTCTCTTTCCGCCCACAAGCATTTTCTTTACTTCCTCACTTTTCTTTTCTTTCCTTTCATTCATTCTCTCTCCCCACTTTTCTTTCCTTTCATTCATCTCCCACACGTTGGTCAATGTCTTTGCAACCTCTCCTTCCATCATCATTCTTTCTTTGTTCTCCCGCCCTTTAAACGCTATACTTGTCAAGTCCAAAAAGCTCACATGCCCAGTCTCTCTCTCTCTCTCTCTCTCTCTCTCTCTCTCTCTCTCTCCCCCCTCTCTATCTCTCTTTCTCTCTCTCTCTCTCTCTTCGTCTTTCTAACTTCGATTTTGGTAACGCGAGACATCTATTTTGGATTCCAAATCAATAAGTGGGTATGTTGCATTGTTCCAAATTGATGCATTGGTTTTTCAAATTGCTTCGCAATTTAGGTGTCGTAAGTTCCGACACGTTGCAATTTAGGCAACGTTGTCTCCGATGTTGGCGTCCGTTGTTGTGATTCTTCTGTCGGATGGTGTGAATTGGGGTATTTTCAGATCCCTCATAATTATAGGATGATGGAAACAATGCCCACATTGGGAGGCAACAATTCCCACATCGAGGTAACGATGCCCACATCTGAGGCAACTGTTTGTGGTGTATGCTAATTCAAGGACTTGAAGGATCTTTCTTTTTTGTACTTGTGATGTTTTAGTGTACAATCATTTTGTATGGTGATTTTCTTTACAAAGTTATAGTAAATGAATAAAAGAAGGGACAAGTTCATTTGTTACCGGCCCACATGGTGTTTAGAATTTATACATACATAAATACATATTGTTGAAACTAATGGCTTTGGTGATGGAAGTTGCTAATCTGTTTGGTTCGATCTAAGAAAAATAAAGAAGAAAGGCAGGAAAGGCATATTTGTGTGTGCGTTTATGTCTCTGACATACGGAAGGCCATTTGAGGAAGAAAAACAGAAAAATGGATTTTTCCGGTTAAAAAAAATAAGGGAGTGGAACAGTTACAATTTTACAAAAGTGTACCGGCTCGCAATTATTTCATTTATTTTTTTGGAATAATTGCGGGTCGGTCCCATTTTGTGAAATTGTAACCTCTACAGTACTCTATTTAAAAAAAAAAAAAAAACCCCGCAAAAGTACTTTTCTTTTTTTTTTCCTAAAATACCCACATTACCTCTTTCCATCATCGTCATCATCATCATCTTCGATAATGAGCTTTGTGAACTACTTTTTATTATTGCGAGTCCATTTATTGATTTTTTTACAATACACCTCATGAATCTCCCATAATCACAACGGTTAGACTACTTCTCAAAACAGAAGCAAGCTCAAACTTGTTCAACATGGGAAGTTCGGAAATTCGAAACTGGCTTTGTAAGGTAGGTTGGATTGACATCTCTGGACATGATAAAAACAATCTTTGGCCCCATTTCTGACAGCAATACGTGAACAATCTTGCTCGATGGTAGTTGAGGAGATGGGCGAAGACTATGATGTGGGTGTCGAACACTACGATGTGGGAGTCGTTGCCTATGATTTGGGTATCGTTGCCTATGATTTGGGTGTCATTGCTTATAATTTGGGTGTCGTTGCCTATGATATGGGTGTCGTTGCCTATGATTGGAGGCAACGACGCCCAATGTTTTGAGTCCCACAAAAATGAACGACGCCCAATCATGCTTCGGTGTTATTAATTAGGCATCGTTTGTCCCAATCATGCCTCAGTGTTATTAATTAGGCGTCGTTTCTTTAATATGGTAACAGACTTCGCCCAAATTAGAGGCAATGACGCCCAAATTGAAGGTAACAAATTAGAGGTAACAACGCCCAAATTGGAGGCAACGATGCCCAATGTTTTAAGCCCCACAAAAATGAACGACGCCCAATCATGCCTCGGTGTTATTAATTAGGCATCGTTTCTTCAAATTATGCCTGGTGTTATTAATTATGCCTCGTTTTCTTAATATGGTGACAAACTTCACCCAAATTAGAGGCAACGACACCTAAATTTGAGGCAACGACGTCCAATGTTTTAAGGCCCCAGAAAAATGAACAACGCACAATCATGCATCGGTGTTATTAATTAGGCCTCGTTTCTTCCAATCATGTCTCGGTGTTATTAATTAGGTGTCGTTTTTTTAATATGGTGACAAACTTCAACCAAATTAGAGGCAACGACGCCCAATGTTTTGAGCCCCACAAAAATGAACGACGATCAATCATGCCTCGGTGTTATTAACTAGGCATTGTTTTTTCTCGGTGTTATCAATTAGACATCATTTCTTCCACAAAATTGAACGATGCCTAAAAAATTTATCGACGCACAAATTGAGACTATGGCTTTGTATGCACACCTTTCCTTCATTAAATGTATTTTCGTCGTTTTCCACCCAAAAAGTGTACTATAGCAGTTTAAAAAAATAATGATGAATTTTTACGGTTATAATTCCACCGCATGGTATCGACCCGATTATCACCTCTTTTTTTTTTTTTTTTTGGGGTAGGTTGTTTGTTAAAGATAGAATAGGCCAAGTGGCTCAATTATATGTAAGCCCAATTTGGCCTTAACCTTAGATATATAGGTTTGTAATAAAGGATTAAACTAATCCAATTTTTCATTAACTCAATTTAATAAAGGATTAAACTAATCCAATTTTCATTAACTCAATTCAATAAAATTGTTTCTCTCACTCTCACTCCTTATTCTGCAATCTCTCATCTTCTTCACCTCCCGCCACCACCATTAATGGTGGTGGTTCGGCATCCTCAATCTACAAAAATTAACATTGTTGGTTATCAATGTAAGCTTGATCAAGTATGAGAATTAAAAATGAAAATGTCAAAACTTTCTTAGTATTATAAAATGAGTAGGTGCTATAAGATCGTTTTACGAATCTTAATTCGTAAGATGAAGTTCAACTCGCTCACATCTTAACTCACCAATACATGGTGATTCGAGTAAAGAAAATTTTTCCTACACAAAATATCCGTACGATCGTTTTATCCAAATTTTTCCATATAAAATTACCAAAATTATTTTGTTCAAAATGAGATCCCTTTTTTTCTTCACTCTTTCGGTAACTGATTTATTACTATGTTCTTATTCTGCCCGAACGATTTACATATCTTTGCCCTCATTATTTTAAGGCTACATGTAATGCACGACTTACATTGGCCATATAAATATTCACACCCAGAAAAACACAAAGGTACACTACACATAGTTACACATATATACATATATGGGCACGAGAGAGATAGAGGTAGCCGGGAACAAACTGATTATTCACGAGTTAGAAGACGTTTGTGACTCGGTCACGGGCCGAGCACTCACTGGTGCATGGGTTTGGGACTCGGCTCTTGTCCTTTCCGAATGGATGGCAACCCAAGGCCGACTCGACTTTGATTTCCAAGGCAAAACCGTGCTAGAGCTCGGTGCCGGTACGGGAATACCCGGCTTGACCTCGGCTCTACTCGGGGCAAGACAAGTCATCCTGACCGACATCGAGCCTTTGCTCACTGGGTTGAGGAGGAACGTGGAGGCCAACGGACAATGTGACCAAGTGCATGTGAGTCAGCTCGTTTGGGGCTCGGACGAGTTACCAAGTCAACTCGTTGAGTTGGATGGTGGTGTTGACTTGGTGCTGATGTCGGACGTGTTTTACGATGAGGCGGAGATGGCAGCGCTGGCGAATACGATGAAGAAAGTGTGTCGGGGAGGGGGTACGCAGGTGTGGGCAGCTTGCGAGGTTAGGCCGTGGACGAGTGAGTGCTTGCATGAGCTGGTGAGTGAAGGATTTGGAATCGTTGAGTTGTCACGGTTGGAGGCAAGTGGCAATATGGACGTGATTGCCGTTTTCCGCCTAATTCCACCCAATCAAGATAAGGAACAATTTTGGGATGATTATTGTAATATTTAATACTTCCGTCCCATATATAATTATCGTCCTTTATATTTTTTTTTATTTAAAATAATTGTACTTTAAACTTACTTATTTTTAGAGCATCACTTTTACTACTGCTTTGCTTACTTTTCACTCTACTTTAATTATGGACCACATATACATGAAACTTTAATGGAAGCTAACGTTAAACCGTATAAATAATCAGTCATTCTTTTGCTTAAAGCGTAAGGATCAAACAGGACAATTATTTATGAACGGAGGGAGTATTTAATATTCTTTTGGCTATCCTAAAGCAAAGTATGTAAATCTCTTCGTTAATAGACCACAACTACAAGGAATTTCTTTATTCACATTTGCACCCTTAGCTTTTTTTATTTTACAAGTTAACTACTTAAGGTTTGGTTTGATCGCATGCAATCCCTTCACTTAATTAGTAATAGACCTCAAGAAAATATAATGCAACGCAAGGAATCTCTACTTATGGTTTGGTTCCAAATATTCAGTCTCACTAACGTGAGCTCCCACGAAAAGCAGCGTCTTAAGAATTAGCTCTTGAGAGCCAAAACATTAAGCTTAAAAATTAGAACTATCTCTTCTGAGCAAAAACAATATGGTACGGTGGTTTTACGAAAAATGTTTTCTGTATTTTTCGTTGTTTGGCAATATTTAGAAAAAATATAGCCGGTGTAAAATCTTTTTCGAGTTAAAAGAAAAAAAAGTTATTTTTCAAAATATGCTCATTCCAATTTCCACAACCACCCTCACACAAATATATACTATAGTATATTAAAGTTATGGAGTACAACTTTAGTAGTGACATATCACCTAACTTTTGATATCGTTGAATCCTCGAGTCTTCATATCACTTGACTTGAAACTTTTTCAGTTTTTAGTCATTAGCTAAAAATAATACTCCCTCCGTCCCTAAATAATTGTCTGGGTTGACCCGACGCACAGTTTAAGAAAAAGTAATTGACTTGATTATTTATATTGATTTAATGTGTAGTTTCCTTTAATGTACATGTATATGTGGCTCATAATTAAAGTAGAGTGAAAAAGTAAGGGTAAAGTGGTAAAAGTGATGTTCTAAAAAGGTAAGTTTCAAAGTAGACAATTATTTTGGGACGGACGAAAAAGAAAGGAGGACGATAATTTAGGGACGGAGGGAGTAGTTAATATGATATTGTGATATTAATAATTATTAAAGAATATATACTGAAGTGCACCAAAATATCAGGCCCGAACAGGTAACCCAAAAAGTGTACTCCGAAATTATACTTAGAAGATTGAGCCAAGCCCGTACCCGGAAGAAGGGCCCAAGCCCAATCACATACTAAAGCCCAGTATGGAAAAACCACATTTTCTATAAATAGGGGGAGACTTCCTCCTGAAAAGGCGGTGGCTATTTTTCCCTCCATATTCTTTACTCTCCTTCATCTCTCTCGACGGCCGGTTTATACACACTTATACACATTCCATTTTTATTTATTATTTATGACATACACAATCGATACTGATTATCACACCGGAGGGTTTTGATGGACACCCCCGCCCACTCACAGTGCTTTATTTTGCAGATAAAAACATGTCAGATATCCCACCAAACGACGACAGGCGAACACGACGCCACTTTCGACACCCCGGACACCACACGATTAGATCACCACATTTTTGGCGTGATCAGTTTGGTTCCATTGCCTGGAAACGACTACATTTCATTCTTATCTAGTCACTGACCCCGTCGACCTCGACGGAGCTCCGTTCAAATGGTGCCGGAACACCACCGACAATACACAAACATACAAACTGTGCATGCGAGCTCGATGAAGAAAACAAAAACAGAAAAACATTCTGACACTATCCATGTGCTCGTCTTCACAAGACGAGTCCGGCGACACCAAAATCACTCCTATCGGACCTCCACCGCACCCACACGCGCCACCTAAAGCTGCTAGAGGCGGAACTACACTAGGAGGCGCCGGCAGCTCTTTGGTCAAGAAAAGTTGACCCTTCCGGCACTCGAAACAGAAAAGCAACACTACCACCAGCTGCGTCTGGAAGATCCTCTCTCATTGTCTTCTTTTTCTTCTACATTTTCTCTCTCTGCACTCCGTTCAAATTCTCGCATTTGCCGCCGTCATCGCTTCGTTTATTGCTGTACATTGCAGCCGGACATCAACACTTCCCATAACAATTCAATCCCGGAGTCGGAAGAATCGAAAAGTAATGACGAATTATCAGGTTTACACTCTCCAACACTCCAACTCCTTTCCATTAATTTAATTTAAAATGACAAATATCCTGCCTTCATGAATAAACCTTGCATCTGAAACCTACCCTGCCAAGACTCTGCTTTCTTGAAAATGCATACCTGCATATGCCATTTAATGGCTGTCATGATATAACAGACGGCCAATTAATTGCATGGACCAATTGTTATATTTTATTACAATAATAGAATACTCACCTGCCTAATGTTTCAGACTAATAGCATGGGCCAATTGTTATATTTTATTATTGGTTGGTCCCATTATGGTTTTATTTCAAACTAATAGAAACCCTTTTTTATTATTATTATTATTATTAAAAAATAAACATTGCTTATTTTTTTAGTACAATTCAGAGTATACACGTGGAACATTATACTTCAATTTGATTACGCACGTTATGCATTATATAATAAAAATCCTATTACATCTCGGCATAATGGCGTAATTTTCGGAGAATATAAATGAAGAGGACGGGGAAATAAATAAATAATAAAATATAAAAAGAAATTATTTGTCGAATTGAAATTATATGTCGAGCCGAAATTATTTACTGAACTGAAATTATTTGTCGAATTGAAATTATATGTCGAGCCGAAATTATTTACTGAATTGAAATTATTTGTCGAATTGAAATTATATGTCGAGCCGAAATTATATGCCAAGCCGAAAATTATATGCCGAACTGAAAATATATGCCGAGCCGAAATTATATGTCAAGCCGAAAATTATATGCCGAACTGAAAATATATGCCGAGATGAAATTACTTGTCGAGCTGAAATTATTTGCCGAATTGAAAATATTTGACAAACTGAAAATATTTGCCGAACTGAAATTATTTACCGAACTGAAATTATTTGTCGAATTGAAATTATATGCCGAGCCAAAATTATTTACAGAACTGAAAATATTTGTCGAACTGAAATTATTTGTCGAAGTGAAATTAATTGCCGAGCCGAAATTATTTGCCGAATTGAAATTAATTGCCGAGCTGAACTTATATACCGAACTGAAATTAATTGCCGAGCTGAAATTATTTGTCGAATTGAAATTAATTGCCGAGCCGAAATTATTTGCCGAATTAATTGCCGAGATGAAATTATTTGTCGAGCCAAAATTATTTACCGAACTGAAAATATATTCCGAACCGAAATCATATGCCGAACTGAAATTATTTGACGAGCTGATTCTTTAAAGAGCTGAAATCATATGCGGAGCAATAACATAACTTAATCGATTAGATGAAATATATACTACCTCGTCGGGTATGATTTATTATACGCAACTATTTGATAATAGCATGCTTTAGCACCCCCCCGTAGCAAGTAAAAATATTTTCTTATAAATTTGACAACATTACTTTGATTAAATGTACACAGGCTCGTTAGACTCATCAATTTAAATATTATATTATTTAACTTTTGTCGGCATAGCGTGTCAATTAAATGTGATTCGAGCTCCCCTACTGATGAGAAACATAACATGCAAATTTAAATAGATTTATGCCGAGCTAACTACTTACTCACCATACTAAACAGTTATAAAAAATTTCTCGCTTAGAGCTCGCAAATCGCTAGTTTCAATGTTACTAGCTCGAAATAGCATGTTTAGTCTACCTATCATATGTTAGTATGACGCATGCATTCTCTAAAGCTTTACACTCAAATACTTGCATCTTATAAATTCATCGTATCTTCTAATAACGCGACGTGTCGCCGCAATGATTAATTTACTATTCTCGCACAATAGGCACATATTTAAATAATTTTATCTTATATGATCAATATGTTTGGATTATGACAAACATTGTATGGCGAAAATATGAATGACGAAAACGTAATTTTTGCCTATACAAAGATGCTCCTAAAAACTTTCAGGTACAAAATACAAACGGGCATAGCCTCGACAACCACGATCAATAACACAAGTTGTTCCTCTACAAACTATCACATGCTTATTTACAAGGTTACATACCTACCTCGCCTCACTGAGATCACATTTTAGGCCGAGCTTTATATTATTATTATTCACGTGCCCGTGCACGCCACGCTCGCGCCTCAGATTATGCTCGCGCTGCCGAGCTTCAGATCATTATTATTCGCGTGCCCGTGCACGCCACGCTCGCACCAGAGCTCGACCTTCAGATTATGCTCGCGCCAATGCCGAGCTTCATATTATTATCATTCACGTGCCCGTGCACGCCACGCTCGCACCAGAGCTCGACCTTCAGATTATACTCGCGCCAATGCCGAGCTTCATATTATTATCATTCACGTGCCCGTGCACGACACGCTTGCATAAGAGCTCGACCTTCAGATTATGCTCGCGCCAAAGCCCGAGCCTCAGACTATTATTCACGTGCCCATGCACGCCACGCTCGCGACAAAGCTCGAGCTTCAGATTATGCCCGTGCTAAAGCCTGAGCCTCAGATTATTATTTCTTGCGTCCGAGCACACTTCACTCGCGCCTATGCCTGAGCTGCGGATTATATTTCATACGTGTGCACGTCGTGCTTTACATTATGCTCCCCACTTGAGTTTACTCTGGGCTGAGCTCTACCTTGTCCTCCCGCCCAAGTCTACTCGCGGTCGATTTGTACACCGCGCCTACCTGCGCTTATGCTCCCCACTCGAGTTTACTCGTGGCGAGCCTCACTTTGTCCTCCCGCCGAGTCTACTCGCGGCCGAGTTATACACCGCGCCTACCGCGCTTATGCTTCCTCGCTCCGCTTTACACTCATAACCTTCATATTGTGCCCGCCTCTAAGATCACGCTTATTCCTCACGAGCTTCTACGAGTGTTTAGCACGTTACGCCCCCTAACGCGTCCATCATGCTTTCATCAAGATTTGCGCTACGCTCGGCATGAGCTTCATATTGTGCTCCAGCAAGATCACTACTACGCTCGCACGAGCTTCTATGAAGTGTTTAGCACATTACGCTCCCTAGCGCCCATCATGCTTCCATCAAGCATTTGCAGCTTACGCCGCATGAGCTTCATATCGCAGCTCAAGGTCACTTTATTTGGGGTCTCTAATGCCTCATACCTATCCTCCTCGCCAAGCCGAGAAGAGGCCAGGCTCTAATGCCTCATACCTATCCTCCTCGTCAAGTCGAGGAGAGGCCAGACTCTAGTGCCTCATACCTATTTCCCTCCTCGGGACGCTGAGGAGAAGCCAGGCACCTAGCGCCTCATGCATATCCTCTTCGAGAGGCCAGGCTCTAATGCCCCTAAAATACCTACTGCATCCACATGAGCATTTCATACATATTTACAAGTTACTTAACACATGCATCCTCCATTCATCATTTCATAAACATAAAAACATGCTCCTATTTCCTCTCTCAGTACCTTGCGGTTCAAGACCACTTTCTTACAGTGTCTTGCGGTTTATGGCCTTATGGCTCGATTCTCTTGAAGGTCCTCGCCACACTGATGGTAGATCTTATTATGGCCTTACAGCTCGATTCTCTGGAAGGTCCTCGCCACGCCGAGGATAAATCTTATTATGGTCTTATGGCTCAATTCTCTGAAAGGTCCTCGCCACGCTGATGATAAATTTTATTATGGCTTTATGTTGAAGACTACATATCTTATTTTCATGCCTATACTTGCCGGTCGAGGTCTAATTCGCCAATCCAGAATCAATTATACATAAAGTTCACCCGCCAAGGCTCAAAAGTCAGCTACATAAACTCTTCTGGAATTCAAAGCAAAATCTCAAAACCCTCAGCATCACAAGAAGCAACTACAAGCAGATTATACTCCTTACCCTCGATATTAGCCTCGAGGGATAAGGAGTAGGAGGCTACTGAAGTGCACCAAAATATCAGGCCCGAACAGGTAACCCAAAAAGTGTATTCCAAAATTATACTTAGAAGATTGGGCCAAGCCCGTACCCGAAAGAAGGGCCCAAGCCCAATCACATACTAAAGCCCAGTATGAAAAAACCACATTTTCTATAAATAGGAGGAGACTTCCTCCTGAAAAGGCGGTGGCTATTTTTCCCTCCATTTTCTTTACTCTCCTTCATCTCTCTCGACGGCCGGTTTATACACACTTATACACATTCCATTTTTATTTATTATTTATGACATACACAATCGATACTGATTATCACACCGGAAGGTTTTGGGGGACACCCCCACCCACTCACGGTGCTTTATTTTGCAGATAAAAACATGTCAGATATCCCACCAAACGACGACAGGCGAACACGACGCCACTTTCGGCACCCCGGACACCACACGACAAGATCACCACATTTTTGGCGTGATCATATACTAGCATTAAAATTGATCATAATTACAATAATGTTTAACCATAACCAATATGTTAATATGAAATGTAAATGGTAAACTTGAAATGTTATGAAGATGCTAAATATATTTATTTATTTTGAAAGTGAGCTCTTAAAAGTGAAATATCTTAAAATAGTATGATGAACTATATGTCCAGAAATGAGGAATTGTAACTTTAGACAAATACAAATTGAGTTTTTCATAATGTTTGGACACTAGTTATAATCTCTAATTTTAATAAACACTCCCTTACTCCTAAGTGTACACTTAATTCATTTAAGACGTCCCAAAACAATTGTCCCACATTCTTCTTTGAAACGAAAAAATCAAGTCAATTATCTCTTATTCGTTTTTTAATTTGTGAGATAAAAAAAAAAGAGATTAACCCTATTGATTTGATGTTTGTAATAATAAATCGAGGGTTACTAAAGAAAAATTATATAAAGTCTAACACTTTATTAAAACTCATGTACATGCAATAGGGAACTACTAATTATGGGACGGATGGAATAAAATTTTCTATTCATACATAATCAAGATGTTTTTCTAAATGTTTTTTATGTGTTGTCAAATACTCGAAAATGTTCTTCGGCATATTTTTAAAAAAATTATCAAACGTTTGAAAATAAAAACTATGGTGAAATTTGGGTGGGTCTTGTTTGATAAATTTCTAACCGCTACGATAAACTATGTTTTTTTTACCAAGAAAAATAACATTTTGGAGCAAAGAGAATTATGTTATTAGCGATACACAATTTGAGCATCGCGATACACAATTTAAGCATCATGAGTCAATTTGTGCATTGAGATTTTCTGCATTGCGAACCCGATTTGTGCGTTCAAAATACGATAAGATTTTCAGTGCCACGAATCAACTTTATGCATCGCAAATCTAATTTGTCATTTTCATTTCATAGCAATGCATCACGATTCCAAATTCGATGCAAGCGGTTGAAAATTGATGTATCACGATTCAAACTAATTTAATCAATATCTTTTATGCCATCTTCCTCCCCCATGTAGCTGTGGAGAAATGCTAGCCAGAGCAATAAAAGAAAAAGAAGACAAACCTGAGCATTTTAATTAAAATTTTAACAAAAAGACCTTCGCTTGTTGAAGAAAAAAGGGACGGAAACTGCAACGGTTAAAAACTTGATAAAACGCACCAGCCAACAATTTATCTTCAAAACTTTTCCGAAAGTCATTCTCCTTAACTAGGCCCAAGCTTTACGCACCCAACAAATCTGCCCTTGCCGTACAGTTCCACAAATCCCAAACTGTCAACTCGCTATAATCTATGCCAACCAATCTTCCCCAGCCGTAAAATATTACAATCTCACAAGTCCCAACACTACACTTAATTTGGTACCTTGTTCCACCATATGATTGATTTTGCTTCTCACGAACTAGAAATTTTAAATAGACAGCATATGTTCGGAGCTATAGGCAAAATCAAACCACACAAAAACGTGTTGACCCTGTTTGTTATGGGTCACTCTTAAAAATAGAACACTTGATCTAACAAGACAACAATCTCCTTGTATAAACCAATCTAAGAATTCTCATTTCAAATCCACAGCAAGCAAGATTACACAGCTGCAAGCATTGATCTAAGAAAAAGCACCATCAGAAGGAAAATGAGGAGGAAAAAACGTATTAACCTGTCATTTACTAATCTTAAGCCGCTTTCACAAGGAAAGATACTCTACACAATTATATGTACTTGTCCAAGTCCTACCGATGGCAGTGCTTTCACATACACCCAAACACCCTCTAATCGTATTGTCAACGTCTGTTCAAATAATATCTATGAAGAGTATCGCACATTTACATGTCAGGATGAGTTGAAGGGTTTACGTGACTTCCCCAAGCATGCTGTACAAAAGTTTACAGTGGCAGCTGCTTCTGTATTGTAATTATATATCTTTCTCTGTGAGTTAGGCACTCAATCGAGCTCTGCTTCGTTAAACAACCAAACCCTTCTGACAAAACCAAGCCATGTATATGATGTCGTCTCTCATAGTCTTACCGAACATTATCGTCTCCAAAACTTCCGAGTAGATAATTTTGGGGTTATCCTTCTCTTTCCTCCTCTCTTGATCTGCTGCCCGTGTTCCCGTATCACACTAAATCAGATTCTATTACCTCAGAATCATTCACGAGTAGTTGTATCACCAACTCACCTCCATTATTCAAAACCTTCACTCTTCACTTAGGGCAGATAAAATTCGATCACACATGGCTGGCACAGATCAAGTTGCAGGATGCAAAAGACAGACAATAACCCATCATGGATACAATGCCCTACCCATAATCCATCATCCATTATAGTGGAGTTTCTGATTTTGGGAGCTCTGTCCCTGCTGGGCTTGCTGTTGTTGCTGCTGCTGGGCAGCCTGCATATTTAACGGCTGAGTGCTGTAGTGTGTGAATGGCTGGGAGTATAGAGGATTCATCAAACCCTGTAAAAACATAACGGCAGTTAACAAACCATTATAGCCAACAAAATAGGAGCAGTGGCAATTACAGAAAATTCAATAACACAGATTTATGGAGACCTGAGTCTGAAGGGGATTGGCAGGGCCCACACCAAAGTGGCTCTGTGAAGCATCATCTTGTGATGGATCATTAAATCCAACCTGTGTAAAAAGGCCTTGAGAACCATGAGCCATGTAATCCTGCAATGGCATTCAATAGTCAAACAAAAAGGTAAGCACGAGTAACCTCAAGTAAGCTACCCTTGTCATTCAAAACAAGTAAATTTGGCGAAACCAAGTGAGCAAACCTGAGACATGAAATCATTTCCTGTACCAAAACGAGAATACCCAGCTTGAGAATTCTGGTTTAAAAAGCTTCCTGGAAACCCCCCTTGACCTCCTTGTGTAACATAATCAACCGCATATCCACCTTGAGAGGCCTGCAATAAAATTGCAACCATGAACCAGCTGTTAAATCAAGTGATAACCATCGGACAGGGTGGGATGGGGTTTACCTCTTCCATTCCAGCCCCCGTATAATTTTTTCATTCCCATTCCCGTGATTGGGGATATTAAGGGCAATACCTTCCCGTCCAATTTTTAATTTTTTTATAGGTAAGTGTGACCCCTTGTTGGTACGAGGATTGAAAGCAAGAACCTCATGGTCTTTGCCTGAGTGCCCTTGCCATCTCTCCCGCCCCTTGAGTTACAATTCCCATCTGATATTTATTTTTTCATTCCCATTTCCATTCAACTAAATTAGTTAAGTATCCAGTATGGTAGAGTAGGAAAGATCTATCTCTTCCCAAAATAAGTGTATTTTTGAACACGATGCACACTTTTTGGAACAAAGATCACAAACAAAAATGGGGGCCCAAAAATTGGGAGAGAGAATATTTACATTTTACAATTTATTACTAACTCAATTTTATTATCAAGACTCGATTACTATTTCACACCAAACCAAGTTGGCAACCAAGGAAAATGACGTTCCCTTCATACCTGAAAAAGAGTCCATTCTCTTTCAGTGTGTTGAAAAGGAAAATTCCAGAGAGCACTATTCCTTTTAGGATAATTGATTTTACTATTGTACCCTTCGATTTAGCTCAATTAAAGAAATCAACAAAACATCTTTCTCTTCAAACTTTCAAGGCTAAATTGAAAAGTAAACAATGTACAATTATTTATAGTGAGATCAATTGGCTTTTCTCATTTGTGGACCCAACAAATGAGACTTTTTTAGAAACAGAGAAACACAATAACTCGATTATTGCAAGTCGTCTACCACGAATTCAAACAATCAAACCATCATCACAATTTTCTCAATATATGATGGGATTGGCCGACTATTGATCTCTTTAAAGATATTTCAAACAAAAATATTTAAACATATTATACAACACACACACATATATATATATGCATTATAACATGATATAATATAATTTAAATAGGATGGTTTATCTATAAATGGGATAGGATTCCTAAGTCCTATTAGGAATATGGTGGGACGGGATTCCCATTTTTTTTTTTTGATAAGGAATAATATTAAAAATGAGTCAAAACAGGGGACGGGAATCCCATTTACCCCCAACTCTTTGCCATCATTAGTTGGATCATCAATTAAAAAAACAGCCTAAAATGTACTCCATCGGTCCATTGGTCCATCCGTCCAAAATGAGTTTTCCTTTTAAGTTTTTACAAAATTATGGTAGTAGACTTTTAGGCCATTTTAGCACTCCCTCCATCCCAAAATGAGTGTCCATTTTTCTTCTTAATTAGATACAAACATGGGCACTCATTTAAAACGGAGGGATAACATGAGAATCTTTAGTGTGCATATTGCAATTGCACATTAGGACACGAGATAAATAACAATAGTGAATTTGGTAACTTTATAAGAAAAAGAAATACTCATTTTTGCCACACAAAAAAATTGAATCGAAGAGTATGGCTTATTTTAAGATGGGAAGTAAAAATAAATTTTTCTATGAAAATTTCTTTTTTAACCAAAAACGGGACTATTTTTTGGGGCGTAGGGAGAAATAAAGAGGGGGAGGAAATAGATGAGGTATATCATCAAAGAGTCGAACGCATAAAACATGACTTCCATCTTTTACCTGTGTGGAGAATTCAGCAACATTGTAGGGAACATGAGATCCTTGGCTTTTAAAATCATCACTCAAGAAATCCTGACAGTTAAAGGATACATATATTTAGTAAATGAAACACAATCTCTATTTTTAACACCGATATGTTGATCTCTGCATACTCATTTACCTGTGACATGCCACCAATAGAGAACCCATCACGGAGTGTCTGCCCTGGTCCTTGAGTCATCTATCACATACAAAATAATAACCCTTAGGTTATACAAATCCAAAACCAAATGAACGACGAGATTCGAGACAGGAAAAGGAGGGAAAATACTAACATTAGGAACATATCCAGGCTGAGACAATGGACCACCCACTGATGGCTGGCTATTTGGATTATCCAAGGCAGGAAAGTTAAAGTTATTCCCCATACTTCCAATTGGTTGCTGTGAGCCTTGCTGATGTGGCAGGTGACTGCCAATTGGAGCACCAGCATTCCCACGTCCAGCACCAAAACCCCGACTTCCTGGCTGAGGAACATGGGGAACGCCTCCAACAGGTCCATGTACAGCACCACGAGTAGGTATAGCATATGGTTGAGGAGGACCACCATGATAAGGTGGAAGGGGAACTCGAGGCATTGGATATGCAGCAGGATGTAAACCAGGCTTATGAGTTCCATTCGATGGGCCGGGTGGCATATATGAACCTGTAATGAGAGAAGGATATTAACCACAGATATTACAGTATAAATGTAATGGGACAATAATAAAGATCGCTCTACTGCAAACCATCATATGTGACACTAGTGCGCAAACCTGACCCTACTATCAACTTCACTATCCTACAAGGTTAACATCGAAAGCAAAAAGCAACTGAAGCACTGATTCACAATATCTAACATACCCCTTGAACGACTGTTTCTTCGATCAGCATTCGGACTTGACGAGGTAGCAGATGCAAAGCTGTCATTAGGCACGATTCCTGGTCCACCACCAAAGAAAAGTCTGCGATCATTGTAGATCTGCATAATTTGAAACACAAAAGCACCAAAGAACCCAAATATCAATCCGAACAGCGTATCTACTGGAAAAAATCAAAAGCAAGAAAAATAAAATAGAGATTGACAAAGTACTTCCTTGACTCCACAAGGTACCTTTTTTGGCTTCTGAAACTGAACCATACTCTGCTTCAGGTTATTCAATGGTCCCTCCACCAAACACTCATGCTCCTGATGAAACAGAAAAGAAGAAACGGACTCAAAGGTATGACTCAATTACTTAGGGAACTGAAGGAGGGAAGTTAGCAGAGTAGGAATTTTTTATCCTGCTGAATCATGTGACCTAAAAAGTACAAAAAAATTATCTTTGTATTCTAAAGAACGAAGGTCAACAAAATATAGATGGAGCCCCCATATGAAAGTGTCAAAACCATTACCCAGAAACTAGAACTTAAAATGCCAACAAACTGGGCAAATATCACTCTTCGGCAACAATAATTTGTGGTTAGCTATATACATTAAAGAAAACCTTAATAAGCATATACAGCAGCACACATATAAAGAAATGCAAAAGAGTTACCTTATAGTGCGTCAATAAGCCATTCCACAATGGCTGCTTGCTTAGAACTTTAGGATTTCCTAGGATGACAATTCCATAACGGGCACGGGTCAGAGCAACATTAAGCCTGCGTGGATCATTGAGGAATCCAATACCCTGAACAAAGAAGTCAGCAATCAAGCACTAGCTTCTATGTCATGTATATTAGGACCGAATGAAGATAAGTGCTAACAGAAAACGGATGTAGGTATCAAGAAACTTTTGGGTCTATCTAAGCCTCTCAGGATAGAGAGGTTTTCCTTTCTCAACTGAAATTAGCGCCAATCATTCGCAAGTGAGCAGCAGCAGAGATTTACAAACTCGTAACTAGTTCTTTTCCTAGGTCTGAGGTGAAATGAAATAACAGAGCCATCTTATGCCAGCCCAACTGTAAATGCACATTCCAATACTAGGATTGAACTATCCATTCATTAATATAAATTTCTTTCAGATACACCAGTTGTAACATTAATGACGAATTGAGGTCCATTACACAACCTTATGGAAATAACAGAGCCATATTTTGCCAGCTCAATTGTAAATTCACATTCCAATACTAGGATTGAACTATCCATTCATTAATATAAATTTCTTTGAGATACACCAGTTGTTGTATTAATGACGAATAGAGGTCTATTACACTACCCTTATTGCACACATTATGCATGCTGCATAAAAAGTAAAGAGTAATAAAAGGAAACTGACAAAGCTAATATTCCTGTTGTCCCATGTTTTTTTGTATAAATAATTTTAAATTTTCAACCAAACTAATCTTAAACAGAAACTTGTCAACATTACAGGATAGTCATACCACACATCAAACAAATGATTGTACAACACTGTGTCCCCCCGCCATGGTAGATATATAAAACAATTAGGTCACTCAAATATAATAATAATCACAATAGTATCACCAAATAAAGTCAGCTTAAGGGCAAAGACTAGCACAGCATTTTCAAATATCTTACAAGCAGACTAATTCAGTAGGCAGAAAAAAATGACCACAACTTATACCAACCAACCTGATGCTCATTGCTTCTCACACACGATAAAATAATGTAATCTTTTTCCCTTCCTTGGAACGAATCTACACTTGCAACCTGTAAAAAATTCATTAGAGCATTTTATGCACATACATATATATAATATGAATCAACAATGAAGGAAGATGTATATTACCTCTATTTCCTTGTATAGTTGCTGCCTTAGAGCACCATTTCTTGACATATAGTTCACGATATATGCACGTTGGCCTTCATAAGGCGTTATAACCCCTATCTGTAGCATGCAGAGATCAATCAGTATTCTATCACATGACAGTCTGACGATAGCAAAAAGTAGGGGTAGATTTTTTCTGTCAAAGATAACAGCCCTTTCGTGGAAGCCCTCTTTTTGAACCTTTTGTTTTATGGATATGGTTTTGTCCCCTTGCCCAAGTGTTTCTAGTAAACTTCTTTTACTTATAAATACAAATAATAAGCAAAAAGTATAAGAAATAAGATTACTGGACTGTACCTGACTAGGAACAACACCACTTCTTAAGAAAGTAGTCACAATTTTTTCAACATTTGCAGCCTCAGTCCTGTTTAAATAGGATGTTCCACTGGCACTAATCTCTTCTTGCCCCATCTGTTAGAATGTTACAGAATTATAAAGGTAAAAGAATGAGTCAAGTCTGGTATGGGTAGCATGGCAGCACATGACCTAAACAAGAAGTAATTTTTTTCCCAGGAAAGATGGTCAATTGACTGCTTAAAACAGTGGAACAACATCAACCAAATGTCTATTATCCTCGTTAAAAGAAAGAAAATTGATCTACGTATAGGTTCTCAATGGCTTTAAACAGATACTATATACAGAAAAAATATTGTGATGTTTTTGAAGCAATGATGTCTGGCCACAACTCAATTAACTTTGCTCTAGAAATTAGCTGCAAGCTCATCACATTGAAGGATAGTTCAATCTTACAGACGAGAAACACAGTTAAGTATACCTGAACATAGAAGAACATGGGACGATTTGGCACAGGCCAAGGAAAATCAATGCCTGATGACTGCCTTTCATTGATGGTAACTCCATTTTGAAGTGTACCTTCATAAAAACTATTGGAAGGGAATTCTGAAAGGCATGGATGCATGCGGTATTGAACCTGCCATTCAAAACAAAAGGCATACCATAAATCTAATGTATATGTGCATACATGGAAACCATTCTTTCATCCCACCACCCACTCCTCAACCCCCCCCCAACAAAGAACACACACGCACAAAATATATATCTTCTCCATATTGAGAACTAAATAACATTATACATTCTCCTCTGTTTCAAATGCCACCTAAAGATATACATCTCATCTCTATACTATTATTGAACTCCATCATCATCAAAGGACTTCTGTTTTACCTATACAAAAGATATCATTGTCCAAATATTTAATCTACGAACCGTTTTTCTTCACTTGACGCAGCAGCATCAATTTAAAGCAAAAAGGGAGGACCAATATTTTATGTTACTTAACAACTTTTTGACAGCTGTTTCCCAGTTAACCAAAACCAAAATATTAAATTTTAATTAACTGACCACTGCTTTTTGGTGAAACGATCATATTACTCTGTATCAATATGTACTTTTTGGGTTACAATTCTAATCCATATTATAGTCCATAAATTACAACTCAAGCACCTTCAAAAACCGGTCAGATAAAGACCGATAGCTGACCCAAGTCAATAAGCGACTGTTTATGCCTAAACGAGTTTACGAGTTTACACAAGATCACATGACACTTCATAACTTAGATCTTTGAGACACCCTTAAGTATCCTTTTTAAAGGGAAAATAGATATAAAATATATTTTGCTTCTGTTTTCTAGATTCAAACCATGCAGCAAATCTGACAAAATACACTTCTCACATTATTCAATTTGACTGTCGTTTGCGTCTCTTAAAAAAATATACAATACCTTTTTACCAAAATTTTGCAACTTGGTCACTATCTGAAGCTAAAATTCCACTCTCTTCAGCCCAAGGGGAAGGATAGAAGTATTGAAAAAGAATATTCATTCTGACCCAATGCAACGAGTAAACAAATGCAAATGTGTACAAGAACATATCCAAGACTCTCACCTGCAACCGAATTGGTTTCACACCAAGAAGCACAAGCCTTTCAAAAAGGGATTGGGCCAACCCAGCACGAGCTGCTTTCTTGCACATAATAACTGGACCAAGTTGGCAATGATCACCAACAAGGATCACCTAATACAAACAAACCTTCCATTAGAATAAATGCTTTCACCAATATCCAGTAGCATGTATAAAACCGATTTCTGTTTACCTGCTTTGCCCCAAGAACCAAAGGAATGAGACACTCGGGCTCAGTAGCTTGAGTAGATTCATCAATAAGCACCTTTGAAAATGCAAAAAGAAAGTGTCAACCACGAAGAAGGATACAATGTACGAAGTGACTCCCATATTTAACTCTCAAGATACAATTCAACCTGACGGAATCTAAAGTTCGCCAACCGAGGATCTCCAGCACCAACGCAGGTGCAACAGATTACATCAGCACTCTGAGATATCTCCCTCTCGGTTGCCCGCTTCAAAGCTTTGTATTTCTTCTCATCACCGCTGGACAATTCTCCTGTAGAAAAGAACAATCTGTCAACCCAAATCCAGTTTCCACGACACGTACATGAATTTTCAAATGAATCTAAAGTTTTAAGACTTTAATCATGTTACTCTTATTTGTATAGCAGCTCTATGGCATTGGGTACTAAAATATTAGAAACACTGCACCAAATGTTCAATCATTCAGCTTGGATAACAAATCAAGAAGCTCATATCCCGTCAGCATAATTTAACTCAAGAAAATGTAAGCTACCAACGCAATCAATAATAAATCCATTTCAAGTGTCGGAAATCATCTACTTCCAGACATGCATTTACAAAGATTTTTTCTCCCCTGTTTCACCAAACTAAGCATGAAATTTACTATTTGAAACAGCACTTGATGCAGATACATCAAATTTGCATGCATGCAATGCTGCTTATGCAATACAGATAGAATAAGTATTAACTTATCAGACAATCTAAATAGGCTCATGATAGTCACAAAAATTTAATCAAACCCTCGAAAGGGACAATAAGATAGGAGCTGATATCAAGTGTCATTGCAACCACAAGTTATTTCCAATACTAATAAAATTCACCAGTCCATTTTTAGTAATCGTATAGAATCCAATAAAAATCTTTAGGGAAGAATCTTTTAGCCATAGATCAAAGCTAGATCAATATGCTTAATCAGTCATTGAGATTAATGATCAGGATCCTTGCGAGAGATTGTGCCCCCAAGAAAACCCAACTGGAAGTTTATTTCTACCTGACCGCAAAGTACAAATACCTCCTTGACTTGAGACCAAAAGAAACATTCCATTGGCGCAAGACTAGACTGAAAAAACAAGAGTCCTCACCTTGTTCATCTTTCAATTGCTGTAGCTTGTGGAGTTCACTCTTTTCAGATGTGTCCAAATGGCGAACCTGCAATGGATCTACAATTTGAAGGCGCCATAATAGGAGAAAGAAACATATTTTTTATTATTTTTTTATAATCGACAACAAGGGCAGGCTCAAGTGGTAAGACACGTAAATACAAACAAACCTGATAGTGAAGGGTTAAATGCTCAACAGGGGAACTAACGGCTTCCCTTGATTTTGCACATAGCCGAACAACCTGGTCAAAAAACATGGATGTGACTGCAAAGCCAGATAATCAAGGACATCAAATATATACAATATGTTTCACTTTCTATGGCAAGGGTGGGGTAAAGAAGTTGCACGTTTAAAATTGTATACTGTCAAACTATACTAGATGCTTATGCATGCTCTCGGTAAGCAGCCATTTTATTACCTACCAAATATTGATCTCAGAATTTCGGTATCTTTCAATATATATATATATATATATATATATATATATATATATATATATATATATATATTCGAGCTTAATGAAGAAGCACCACGTATTGCCTCTTTGAAAATGCCAATGCCGTAGATGTCAGTAAGGCGAATATAAAAAGAATGATCATACTCATTAGTATCATTAGATATGATCAAGGCTTCACATAAAACACACACAATTACAAGTATAGAAACACACAAAGAAAGAAACACTGAAAATGAATACATGCGCCACTGCCACACAAAACACTTGGACTGAAGGCAGAAAATTTTATGTTGCACTCTCCTAAATTGATGAAGACTCGTAATTTAGAACTACATGATATACAATAAAACTTCACAGCAGTAAGCATAAAATGAGAAAAAGCAAGTAAAGAAAATGTGTAAAGTTGAACATCGAATAGAAAATGTGTCTTACCTTTAAGCCAGTGGCACTAATTTTTTCAGCTAACTGGTCTACAGCCACATTGCTTGGAGCACATACCAAAACCTGATTTAAGATTAATAGCATTCAATAACAATCATCATTATCAATAAAAGTAAACACGGAAAATAATTTACCTGTCCTTGGCCTTGTTTGGCCATATGATACACAATCGCTGCAGAAGTGACAGTTTTCCCAGTGCCAGGTGGGCCTTGAATTAAACTTATCGGCTTCTGGAGGACACTTTTAACAGCAAAAACCTAATCAGGAATGTAGCACGTCAGGTCCACTCCAGAAAAGACACCAAACCAATAAACCCTTCAAATTCAAAGACTTTAAGAACTATTAAGAAATATAATTCTCATCTGTAACCCATAGAAAGAAATACTTTTTTCGTGACATATACAAACATATGAACATTGTCATCGCCGACGCCGACGCCGACGCCCAGTTTCAACTAATTCAGAACTCCTCTAGGAGCATAGGAAAACAAAAACCAAAAGCAGAGCCAGCAAGACCTCGCAACTATGACATAGAAAGGATAATAATCCAAGTACTACCTAGACAAGAGAGAGAGGAGGTGGGGTATTTCCACACATGGCATAAATATATGACTCGGTAATTATGACAGGTATCTTCTCAACCCAACCAGGTTCACCTATTATTTCAAGTGAAAGTGCCAGTCCCAAAGAAAGCAACTTATTTTCACATGAAGTATTCATCAAGGGAAGACACTAACCTAATCATACGCTAAGCATGACCACCTGGATTACCCCACAAAAATCCAACAAAAAATTTCAGACTTCCTCCCTCCGGCAAAGGAGGTGAAAGCATTTCCAACATTTACACTGGGAATTAACTACATTAAACACAAACTCCAGTAAGCAAAAAACCCCAAGTCCCTACTGCAGTAGATACCGTGAACCAAAAACTCCAGAAAACCAAAATGTTGGAGAAGATAGGAGAGTCCATGTCTTACCAATAAGATACTCGAGGACAAGAAATTCAACTGACAAAGTTCATGGCTGAAGTTCATGAACTTACCAATAACATTACTAATAAAATGTTGGCAATTGGCTGAAGTTCATGGGTATCATTTATCTTATTATCATAATTTATTTATATTCAAGCGTATGAATATGAAAGACTCTTAACTTGGAGAATTTGAGTTACCTTCACTTCGTCGTTCAAATGTGAGTTTTATTGTGGAAAAGGCAATTACAGTCCTCCTGTCTTGACTTATTATTAATGCTTCTAATGCAAATTACCATACTGTTATGAAGATATATGTTAGATACTACTAGCAGTTAACACGCCACGGATGCCACTTGCAACCCATTACTGTCCACTAGGGTTCCCACTGCTTTTAAAAGGGCCATGAGTGAGATAGATCATGGCCAACAAATCCTTGCATTGCCACTAACTTCAGTTAAGGCATCTAACTTTGGACATGTAATCCAAAGCATAGGTTTTCACCAATATATTGCAACTTCATCTGGTTGGGAGATTTCTGAATGATAGGGAAAAGCAAAGGGGTAGCTGAGCAGCATGTGCTATCAAAAAGAGGTAATTCAGGCAACCACTCAAAACTCATTACTGTTCACTAGCGTTCCCACAGTAATTTTCCCATACCTTCCAACATGGCTTGCCACTGCGTATAAAAGGCCACAAGTGGATAAGATCACAGCCCCAGAATCCTTACATTGCCACCAACTGCAGTTAACAAGTCTGACTTTGGACATGTAACGCAAAACATAGGTATTCCGTTAGCCATAATATTGCAACTTCATCTATTTGGGAGATTTCTTTCTGATAGGGAAAAGCAAAGAGGTAACCGAGCAGTATGTGTATATCAAAAAAGAGGTAATTAAGGCAGAGTTCATCTTCATCAGCATGATCTCTAATAGGACTGCTTATAGTTATGCAGTTCTCTAATTCCCATCCCACAGCCAACCAATTTGTATACAAACTTATTTGAGGGCACGAAAAACATAACATTATTTTAATAGTGAAATAAAGAAATGATTTGGGATTGACCTAGTAAGAGCTCAGCAAAGACTGCCAACCCCAGTGAACTCTGAATCTTTTTTAATACACACACACACACACAAAAAAAAAAAAGAACTTTTCGGAGTGGCTTCCACGAATGCATCAGCTTTTTGGCACAGCAGTAGTAGGTTTAACATCCTACCATAAAATATATGGATCCCCCAGCCTGTTTAGTTACAAATTACTCCCTTGATATCTAGAGAAATATATTCTCACACTTTCCATAGGATCACTTGTTTTTCACAAGCTAAAACTAAAATAACATATTACATATACAAATATCAAGTTTTATTCCAAACAAACAAATACAAAGGACAATCTTAGCTGCACTTTTTTGTTTTTTAACATATATTTCAATCATTTTGAACTACTTAAATATCATTATAGTCCCTCGGAAAGAAATTTCTGGATCGACCACTGAAAAAGAGTGACAATTCTTTTCCTAAAATCTAATTTTGTAAGCACATGTAAAAAAAAATTGTTAATTGTAATTTTCCCTTTAACCCACTATTCCTTTAAACCTCTTTGCTTTTCGTAAATCACAACTGTCTTACTTATGTCTCTACTTACGTGAATTTTGGCAAGTCCAGAGTCACAGACCCATGTCCATGGGTCCTCGGATAAAGCATATGGATCATTGTGTGATTTGGGTCTTTGTTTTGGGTTTGATATCTCAGCTGAATTCTTTCCAGTAAAGCTAATGATAAGCATCCCTACAAGACTTCTCCCACATCAAAATCTGACATCCAGCCCTTATAGAGAATAGTCAATGCAAGCCCCATTTCACACTCAGGCATCACAAAAGTGTTCAGGCTCAAGGCTTTTAACGGCGTCGCTCAATTAAGCCTGACAATAATTAAAGACACGACTTCCTTCATCAGAGTTATCAAGTTACGTAACTACCAATGATATATATTATGCTCTGACAACCCGAATCTTTAAAAAACTTTGGGATCACAACACAGGTTACATAGTAGCTAGCAATATTGTCACTGATAACACTTCTCAGTAGCTATGGTAGCACATTGTAACAGTTCATAACTGTCCTGTATTGCCCAACCTCATGCCAGACAAAGTAATCACCTCAAATCAAACCCCTTCATCTATGAATTCTATATCAGATGGCAAGGAAGATCTTAATTACGTACCATAGAGCTCAAAAGGATTGTATTCATGTATAGGACTACAATAACTCATCCCTTAGATCACCAAACTCATAAAAGCCTTACACAAAAGATAGTATACACCAACATATCTTCAACTCCAACTTGATTCAGGTCAAGGTCAGCATTATGATTCCAAATATCAACACAAGTAAAACAATTCTCCTAAAACATACCCGGGGAAACAAATAACACCTCTCTACTAACACATCATTACACAAATACCATACAGCTGTACAGTCAATAAACCAGGGTTGCAGTTCCTTATACCCAACTTACACCAACACAAATCAATGCTAGATAAGAGACTACATCCACAAGATAAAAGTATACAGTACGGAACCCTACTTGAGATGCATTGAGCTCTGGAAGACCAGGAGCGCCAAAACGACGAGGTAGTGCATTACGAACCATCTGAACCTCAACTTCATGGCCTAACAAATGATGGTATATATACCTGCATTGATGCAGCAGATGAGCATACCACACCAAATCAGGAAATAAAATTCATTGACTCAAATAATAGACCAAATGAACAAATCAAAATGTATCTGGGTGTGAGAGACAAGTCAAATTGAACACCACATCGACTGGGCCAAAAAGTAAAAAAGAAAAATAAAAACATAAATAATCAACAAACTACAGCAAAGCATCCACTATGCAGAGTTGAATAGTATCGTTAAAGGAATATATTGCAATTGATTGGGTAGCAACATCCCCACAAAACACAACAGAATGCACCAACAACTACACTTACTCATCACACGAATAGCAGTACACTATTCTGAAATAAGTTCACAGCTAACAACCTTAAAATTAAATAAGTTTCCATCTCGCAGAATCGAACCCATAACACAAAATAGCAACTTAAGCTAATACCAATTACATACCTCATACTGAAAACACGGGTGCCAAGTAGCATAGGAGCAAGAAATATGCATGAAAGGAATGCTTAACCTTCAACAAATGTGTGCAATATGCATAATATATTAGCCGACCTACCCACTGACACTTGTTTCATCCACCGCAAAAGTTTTCATAGCCCCCTGCATCCTGTCAAAACTTGTGCTCTTCCATACAAAATCAACACTAAAGCCATGGTTCACATCAACAGGAACCCCCTACAAACAGGGAAAACAGTGAGCATACAGCTGAAAAAAAAAATCAACAGTAATATATACTCCCTCCATATCAGGCAAAGAGTTCACCATATTATTTTTAGATGTTTCACATAAAAGGGTCCACTTTAAAATAGTATGCTTACAATTTCCATAATCTTTTATCTTTACCTAACACTTATGTTGTAATCACGTTGGTTGAAAAGTATTTTTGTAATTATGACCAACACCACTGATATATATCATTAATATATCCCTTAATTATTTGACTTATCAAACGTGGACTCTTTGGGTGAAACGGAGGGAGTATAATATGGAATTACCTGACTAGCACGAAGCTCAAGAGCAACCTCCTCTTGTGCAGTTAGTTTTATCTGAAACAAAATTATTGACCCACAGAATGAGCCTCTTTTAACTAAAAATGAATAACATCAGTCCACAAACCATTTCAGGAAATAGCATATACATCCATGTCTAAGGTACATTACACTATTAAAGCTTCTGCTGTATTGAACCATTAAAAAAAACACAAGATCTTTGCATTCCCTACCACATGTCCCACTGACTGCCATGCAGGATGAGCCGTATCTCCAGAATATCGCAACCGCAGCTCATCACCAGGTACAAGACGCAATTCATTATCTTCCTACAACACAGTAGTTTGACAGAAAACCTTCAGAACTACAAAAGCCAGACATAAGCAAAGAAATGATGCTATGTGAATAAAACACTTGGTATGGTACCTTCGGGAAAACAAAATATGCAATACGCTTCTTGTTCAGACCAATATCCCACCGAATTGTGAGATTATCTTTGCTTTGAGATTCCTTCATCATCTGCCAAATGAAAAATCAAATTAATGTAGTGTTAATAGGAATCCAATAAAAAATATCACAATAGATACAGACAATATGGATAAATCAACAAGGATGGCAAAAGAGGACAGACCAGCGCAGCGCAAAGCAAGATTTTTAATTGTCATCAGAACAGAGACAATAAGAAGAGAATAGTGGGACCAAAAAAAAGAGCTAAAAGATGTCATTCTTACTTTATCATAGTCAGCTTCAAGCTTGATAAGTGGCGCAAAAACATTTTGATACTGCACCCAAACAATGAAGAAAGTTCTATTATATAGTTGCTACAGAGCAAACATACTGCAATTTCTTCACCATAACATTCTCATGTTGTAATCTGTGAAACATCAAAAAAGAAAAAGATGTACTTCAGGAAAACCATAAAAAAGCAATGGTGCAGAAACCTGATAGGCGTCTTCATACTTCAAGGCTACAGGCTGAGGTTCATCATCTACACCAGGCTTCTCAAGATCCTCCAAGGTAGCATCAGGATTTGTCTTCCAAAGTTCTTCTACCTTATTTATTTGCTGAGCACTGATCTGGCGCGCCCTCAACTGCTCCTGTTCAGATGGAACCTGCAAGGTAAAACTAGTTAGCATATCAAAGACTATAAATCATTCCACGAACCAACCAAGGAGTTCAACCATACATGTTTATATATATATAAATAATATATACATATATATGCACATATAAATGTGTGTGTGTGTGTGTATATATATACACACACATATATATGAATACACACTATGTGCTTGTATATAAATACAGCTACAGACATAAATATAAACGTGCGTACTTTGTAGTATATACTAACCTTAACAAGCCACTGCAGGAAACATCTATCATCAATAAGGGGACACCATTGACTCAGGTCCCAATTCATATCCTTCAATGCATTCACACTCAGACAGGGTTCTCTGCAGAGGAGAACAACCACGCTCTCTGTCTTGGCAGAAATGAATCCGAGAAGGAACACATTTCGGCATCCACAATTATAACACTCAAGAATTGTTTCTCCCAAGGGACTGTCTTTATGAAGACACACTTCCTTGTGCTTAGCTCGCACCTGCAAAAGGAAATAACCAAATTTTAAAGTCAAAAAGACAGCGAGTGTTAAAGTTTATTCTAATCAAACACTACATGTTATACCAAGAAAACTTTAAAAATAGAAAAAAGTAATAGTAGATAAACGAGGAAGTAATGACTCCTAGATTGATTTGAACAGACCTTGCATCACAAACTATTAACGCTTATATCACTTATCCTCATTAAATGCTACATACATTGCATCCAATTAAGGCTTCTGCTATATCACCTATCCAAACGGACCCGTGCAAACGCAAATTGGATACTATGTAACCCATCCCAATTTACAATCACATCACAATCCATTAAAGACTGCATAATCCTAAACAACTCCACGCCTTACATCACACCCCCACAACCAGCAATCAAAAAGAAGAGCAGAATTTCAACACTGATGTTGAACAGGAATACAGAAGTTTTCATATAGTTTATATTTTGCTCAACTTTGTAATATCTTGGTAATGATTGGGGAGTGGAATTCATTTGACCAAGCACTAAATTTAATTTTGAGTTTTCTTTAAGACTTAGGATCACTAAACTCATTCATCATCAGTAACAATGATGACGCAATGCACTTGTTCAGAATCAAATTTCGGTAGTAACTATCAAGATAATATAATCATACTTTTCATCTTCAATAGGTTACAGAGGATATGTAACATATACTTCTCTACAGGATGATCAAGAATAGTTTTTCAAAAACAATGGGCACAAATAGATGAAAAAAATCTGGAAACTCATACTTCTACCTAAAGAAAACAGGGGGAACTAACAGGCTCGCCAGAACGAAACTAGCAAAATAGATGTATAGTTACAATTTTCTCAATAGAAGCCTTAACTATTTGCCAAAATTTAAGTACAGCAATACACACTAAGGAATAAAGAATCCAGAACGTCCAAAACCCAATCAATTCTTTATATTTTCTAGACATCCATTTGAAAGAAAATTATAGCTAAATCAACCAAATTTCATATTAAATATCACAATCATAAAAAATAACAAAGTCACAAGAAACCTTCCAATCGCCAAATAATTGACCGTTTGCTGTCGCATGAACAATTACAGATGGAAAAACAAAATCTATAATAAAGATAAAAATAAACAATATATAGGCAAGCAACTTTGCTTGTACTTACAAGGTGATTAACAATGTGAGAGCCAGAGGTGTTCCCCCTCGAATTACAAAACCACTTTCGACAGGAGGGGACATTACACCTCACAACACAAGCCGGATTCTGCACCCCACAGTACCTACAAGCATGTTCCATGAAATCCCCCTTCCCATACTCATAACTCTCATCATCTCCTGTCTCCTCAAAGTTCAACCCACTCATTCCCGCCGCCAATGCATCCACCGCCGCCTGATTCCCACCGCCACTACTCCCCGCACCACCTCCTCCACCGCCAGCGCCTACTCCTCCTCTACCCTTCCCGGAGGTAGCGGAGACGGGAGACGTGTCCGACTGGTGGCCGGATGAGGCTCTATCTGGGGTGTCGGAGACGGCGTCCGACGGCGTTGGCCATACTGAAGATCGAACGGGCTGGGAGAGCTCCTGGAACTCGGGGTAATCGAAGTCTTCGCCTTGCGTGTTGAATTCTAGGAAGGTGTAGGCGTCGTTGCCGGTGTCCGGCTGTGATGCCGTTTCGTAGAGGTTATTCGCCTGGGAATCCATCGATGGAAAAACTTGAACAATTAGGGTTGAGTTTAGGGTTTATGTGAAATGATTTGGGCGTAATGTTAGGATTAGGGCTTGGATTTTGGAAGGAAGGGTGAAATGGTAGAAGGAATTGTTTTAAGAGAGAGAATGGCGGGGTAGAGAGAGAAACTGGGAGGAAGAAATGAAGGATTTACGTACAGGTCTCCGTATGTATATGTTGTTGGGAGTGGAGACGTCATGAGGAGGGAGGTTGGAGAGTATCACGTGACATGCGCGTGATGTTTTCTGGCTAATAAAAGGGGCCTGGGTTTGGGTTGGGTCCCCCGAGTACAGCACGTGAGAGGAGGGTACGAATGGGTTTGACGTGGACGCGCGTGCGTAAACTTACGAAAATGACCTCTTTAAAAATAAGAGGAGCGAATTGCAAAAAAAGAATAAAATATTTACAATATGGGTCCCTAATGTCCTCAAGTTTATCATTCAAAGTCTGTTGTTTGAATTTGCTTACCATAAATGTTTTGTTGAGATTTTTGAAGGCTTATAGCACATAGGAATTAGGATACTACTACACTGCAAATAGGCCAAACGTGGTGGTTTTATTCGCACCATACTGTATGCAGGCCCTGTTTGATGGGGCTTATGGGAGAGTGCTTTTTACTTATGACTTCCCATAAGTTATAAAAAGAATGTTTGATTTCAAAATTTTCCAAATAAGCCATAAATAAGGTACAAGGGCATGGAATCACAATTTGCAAAATAAGTCATAAGCACCAAGGCAAGTGCTGATAAAAAAAAAAGCGGATGAATAGTGTTCTTTAATGAATTTCTCAAATTCCAAAACTACCCTCGTTTTAATTGAAATAGGTTTCCTTCACAAAGCTCTGCACATTGTTTTCTTTTCCCAGCCTGGAACGGCAAGCTGCAGCAGCAGCCGCATTCGGCGATTCGAGTCCTCTTCCACATCTAGAAGAATAAATAAAAAATAGTCGCAGATGTTCAAATAATGGTAAATGATTCTTTTTAAGAGAAAAAAGATGCTCTCTTCATTACAGGTAAAAAGTCCATTATACTATTTTGAGATATTTCATTCTAAAAGTCTACTTTTAAAAATTATGCTTACAATTTTTATATTATTTCATTTTTACTCTCCACTTATGTTGTAAGTACATTGTTTGTGCTTAACTATTTTTATAATTATGATTAACTTTAATGACATTAATATATCCTTTAATAATTAGACTTTACAAATTTGGACTCTTTGGGTGGAACGGAGGGAATAACTCGTAAACAATTCATTGGGTGACCTACCATTATGCCTTAGATCTCTAAGGTAGGGTCCATTCTTTGGGATGTGAGCAAAATATTTCAAGCATCTCCCATCTTCCAAGTTCTTCTCATGAAGTGTAACAAGTGATACATGGTTTGTACACATGTATAAAATCATAAAATCGATTAAAATTGAATAATATATAATTAAAAACTTTAACATGAATAAAACAAATCAATAATAATAAACAATAAAATAAAAGATAGAAAATCATCTAAATTTGAAAAAAGTTATTATAAATTTTGGAATACTTCTTTATATACAACATTTATCATTGAACGTGTACAATTATTACAACTATCACTAACACATAACAAAATTTGAAGTAAATAAAATAACTAATTCATTGATATAAATAAAAAATGCTAACAAACTAAACAATTAATTGTAACTAAAGATTATAAATTCGATATATATAAATTAATTAAATAATTTTAACGGAAATATTAAGATTATGATATATAAAGTTCTAAATTTCATCCAACACGTGATTAATTTGTTTAGAACATTTGATTCCATTTAAAAATTCACAAGTATAAATATCGTTAAAAGAAACAACATTTCCATTTATAAAAAAAAAAGGATAAAATTTGGGACTCTCCTTGATTATACTATTTGAACAATTAAGGCAAAACACATAAATGGGTCACCCTACTTTGCCACTTTTTTCAATTCAACCATTGAAAGTTTGAAAATTGTTATTTGGGTCATTCAACTTTAGTTATGTTGCAAACAAACCCATTTTCTAACGAGCATTAGCCCAAACGTTAAATTTAAGTGAAATCTCTTTTTTGCCCCTTTAAATACTAAAACTTTGTGATATTAGAAATTCAAAGGGGTTCAACTGAAACATAAACAAAAAGGAGGAACAATTATAATAAAAAAGGGTCCAAATGTAAATAATTGAACTTTGGTTATAGATTTGGGTTCATCTTCATCGATATCTAGTGTGGCAATATTTGAATTATTAGGCTTAAAATTAAGGCACGATTAAAAATGGTTGTTAATTGATAAGCACATAAACGATAAGAACGATAACTAAAATATATATGTTTTAAAAATATATTTTTAAAAATTTATTAGGACTATTTTCATGATTATTCATAGTTTTATCATTTGAAAATTTATGATTTTTAAACTACTTGACTATTTATATTGATAAATTTTCAAAATATGTATTAAAAAATCAAAATTATATATTTTATAATGTTTATTGGGCTTAATGACTAAATAAAATCGTGCCTAATCGTGTTTGGTTAGGCACGATAGATTCGTGGCTTATCGTGTCATCTTCATCGATATCTAGCCCACCTCAAATCTTCCCTCAAATTTGTTTCTTCGTCGATATCTAGAAAACCTCCACAAAAATCCCCAATACGCTGGAACACATACCTGCCTCAAAGATGAACCGGGTAGCCCTAACGCTATAATCCAAGTCTCCTTCGGCGTTCGCACTTTTTCATGACAATAACTTGTCAGACTCCACCTATCCAGCTGCAGAATCGCATGGTTGAATCTCCATTCCTTCTCGAGCAAAACCCTGGTGGCTACTTCCTTCGACGGAAATTCGAACATAAAGAACTTTCCACTCATGTCGACCACCCTAACTTTGCCTATCGACTTCTTTTTTTTTTTTCACCCAGCACTGCAATTCATATTTCGAGGGTACAGGACACCCCTCATCGCCTCCGCCGCCCACCAAGCATCTATCCAAAAAGTTAATTAGGTCCTTGCATGAACAAATTGATGCATCACAATGAGCTGGGTAAGTTATCCTTAGCGTGTCTTTGACTCACTTATAGCATAATCATCTTTTTCACCTCAAAATGTGTTTTTTTTCCTTTTAAAAAAACATAAAAATTTATGAAAAAGGACTGGCCTGCAATTTCTCCAATTTTTTAAAAAAAATCAGACCACACCAAAAAAAATTTGACCACACCAATTTAGTGATTTGGTTCCAGTTCCAAACTTTAGTAAAATCGGATAATTGGGCCTAAAGTGGGCTTGGTATATACTTTAGACCACTCAAAACAGTCCGGTCTCTCTATCCTTATTAAAAAGTGTACTTTTATACTGATGGAATGGTGTGTTTTTTCCGCCCTTCCCAAATTCCATATTATAGAATCGTGTTAACCAATGGACTCCATTGGAATGGGTTATGAAAGAGGTTGGCTCTCCATTGTGAGGTAACGAAGCAATTAAAAATAATTGTGTACTTCTCATCATCTTTTGTTCAAATCAACATGTTGGCTCCCCATTCTAAAGAATCTATGTTTTATAATAAAGCAATGGCTACGACAAATATCAACCTGTGACAAAAAGAGATGAAAATAGGTTGCAGTTGCAGTTGCAGTGAACGAGATAAACTGTAAAACCACAGACAAAATATGACTGAGATGGATGTTCTAATTGTATCTGGAGGGTAAGTCATAACTTCAACAATTAGAATCTAAAAAAGTGACAAATTTCATATGGTGATATAGTTAATACTCATTGCAAACATTTGCTCACCATATGTAAGCAAAAGTATCCCTCTATGTTTATCCTTCTAAGATTTTGTAAGCATAATCCACAAATAAGCCCCTACCCCAATGTTGATTCTTTCACCTAAAGCAAAGTAAGAGAACCAAGTCAAATTCATGTGGTTTATGGGGTGATAACAGTTAAAAATAACATGTTAGACTCTACTACAAACTTTTTATGAAAACTTATATTGCCAGTTTGTAAGGATAATGGTAATAAGGGATTTTACAGAGAAGCATATTATAAATGGGATTCCAGCCATCTAATAATACCAAATAGAAAGAAATAAAACTCAAACTTATTCTCTGTGTATAAGAAAATCCTCATAATAAGTCTCATATGTATATATATACGGTTCTTAGGGCACCTGTAGTGGATAGAAGAAAAGGTTTTTAAAAGGTGGATAAACCTTTTGAAAAGGTTGGTATCCATTAAATTGATTGGTAAGGAAGTTTATAATTTTCACCAACCGGTTGGTGAAAAGGTTTTTGACAATTTGTAAAGGTTTATATCAATAAAGTGGTGGGGTAAAAGGTTTATATTTAGTTGTGGGTCTATGTTATAAAGTTTTTTATAGGTTTATATGAGTGTATAATATATGTTTAAAATGAAAAGGTTTAAAGCTGATAACATGACATGTTGGATAAACCTTTTAAAAGATGTATGAGTGTGATTGCTCTTAGTTTCACGTTTGACATAAAAATAATTTGATAAAAATACAACTGCTAATAACAAAAAGAGATGAAAATTTTGACCTTTTTACGCTAAGCTTTCTGCATATTTCAGTAAAACCTTTCAAGTTTAAAACTACCAAAAATGATTTCTCTTATTGTCAGATTAGACCAAGACTTTAAAAAAACAAAAACGGGTAGAAATCCTAAAGAAATGCATTAAGTTGTTCATAGAGTAAAATAAACTTATGGTAAAATTTTCTTGCTTCAATTTAGGTACCGAAAAAAAATGTCACCATCTCTTAAGTGACTTACACATTTTATGTTTGATGGGTTTTTGATATTTTGCACATATGATAGGCATAGTGTAACAGGTAATGTAATTGCCAATTCAACATGACATATCCACATCTACACTGTACTGTGTGCAAAAGAGTGAGTGAGTGAGTGAGTGAGAAAGAGTGTGTGTGTGTGTGTGTGTAGTGAGAGAGGGAGATGTCTGCAACACCTAACAATGTAGAAGCTCCAAAACATAGTACCTAGAAAACAAATGAGCACCTGATGAAACCCAAATATCAACTTGATAGATATGATTTCGTAACACCTAGACACAAAAATTGAATTGAATTAGAACCCATGAAATTTTGTCTTCCACACTGGTATGGGTAACGTTGCATTCAGCACGTACTACAAAATCATGAAACATTTTTTATTATCCATAGTGCTATAGATTGTTCAACCCCATCTTTGGAAGCATAAAGCATGAATTCAAACCTAACTCAAACTAATGGAAATTACTTTCAAGTTTCAAGCGGAACCAAGTGCATGAACTCCCAAAGCCTGCTAAATGCAATTCAAAAGACAACAAATTACCAATACTACAATAACCTATTTGATACCAATAACTACCTTTATAAATTGGATTCTTGCTAATAATACCGGACGCAAATAAATAAAACTCTAAAACTTGTTCTTTATGTGTAAATGAAAATACTCATAATAAGGCTCATGTGTTTATATATTTACAGTTTCTTAGTTATGCGCTTACCATGAAAATCAATTAACAAATATACAACGATTAATAACAAAAAAAAAAATGAATAAATCAAAGCTTTTTACGCTCATCTTGCTTATTTGACATACAATTAATATGTTGAACATATATTTTTATGATTTGACACACTTCAATTGATATATAGTGATTGATCACTTATGTATAAACACAATTTACCTAGTGGCATAAATGATTGTGTCCATAATGAGCCACGTCATGTCAATGAATACTACATGTCCATCTTCATGTATCGAATCTACCTGCAATGAGTAACGACTACATCACGCTTCGATCTATGTTCAAAGAAATTAAGCTAGATAGAATACAAAAATGTTCAGATTAAAATTTAGTGTGTGTGTGTGTGTGTGCATTACTTCATCGCGAAACAGATGTGGAACTTTGTAAGCATGGCTCTGAAGTTGTTTTCTCATCCATGTCTCCATTACTATAGGGTCAAACTAATTCGAACTCGTCAAATGTATCATTTGTATGAGTGAATGTAAGTAATGGGAGAGTGACGATGTGGCATACCTTTGACGAGAGACATTCTTGGAAGAGAATAGTTTCTTGTAACAAAAGAGAAATCACCAACGCAACAAACTCATTCCAAAAAATCACCAAGGCTCATCTTAGGGCTTGAGACTTAGAGGGAGACACAACTTAGGTGTTGCATTTATGTTCTTAGAGTCTTATTCCCCTGAAACAGTGAGGTTTTCACATTTAAGCTAGAAAATGAACCTGTGTGATGCATATAGTCTATATCAATAGGGACCTTTTCTCAATTTCATCATGAAGGATCTTCTCAAAATTAGATGAATCATTAGTTCTCTTTAACAGAGTTGAAACCTCCTCTGACCAACGCAACTACAACAAAAAATCACATGTTAAATATATATCTATTTAAAAGAACTAAAAGAATCATATAGAAAAACCTACGTCAACTCCGTCACCAATATCTCTCTCTTTCTGCTTTTAAAAAATATTCAACTCTTGGCCCTCGAGTTAAATTCCATGATATTAATCAATAATTGTATTATCCAGAACTCAAAAAGAGGACAAATTGTACGTAAAAGTCAGATTTAACGAACGAAAGAAAAAACCCAATTAAGAGGTTATCTCTTGTGACTTTAGGGGTTATTCTATAATTTTCGAAACCAAAAATATTGAATGGTCTAAAATGCAGGAGGGTCAGATTGTAACTTTCATATTCTTCTTCCTTCGCCCACCAAAGACACACACAATGCCATGTGCTTGGGTTTAATTTTTCTTGTATTTTCCTTCATTTTTAAATTCCTCTGCAACTAACTTTATTTCCCAACCTCATTAGATGGCTTGGACTACATTGAAATCCCAAAATACAAACAAGTTCTTCAATTTTAAAATTTTTACAAATTGAAAGGTTAATTAGTTAAATTCCAATCTCACTTGGTTTAATTTTTCTTGTATTTTCCTTTATTTTTAAATTCCTCTGCAACTAACTTTATTTCCCAACCTCATTAGATGGCTCGGACTACATTGAAATCCCAAAATACAAACAAATTCTTCAATTTTAAAATTTTACAAATTGAAAGGTTAATTAGTTAAATTCCAATCTCACCGGTACAACTTTATACACCTAAATTACACTTATGAACCACAATATTTCTAATATATAATAATCCATTTTAAAACGAAACAGAAACACTAACCAAATAGCTAGGTGAAGAATAATTGCCTATCCAATTGATCCCTCAACAGAAGACTCAGGAACCCAACAATGTTCATCAAACCCAATAATATTTCCAGCCCACATCCCCTTTCATCTCATGTGTTCTCGTTTTTCTATATGTCGTTCTCTCTCTTTAATTTGGGCTAGGTTTCGAGAAATTAAGGGTTTAGAGAGAGGATAGGTACGTCGGCGGTGGGGGAATAAGAAGTCGGGGTGTGGAATCGAAGGGCTCACTTTTTTAATATTTGTTCTAGTAAAAGGATTTGCAGAGAGATTTGACCAAGTCATAGGAGTATATATTTTTGAGCTTTCCAATGACATGATCAATCACACTATTCAAACAAAACAAAAACAATGGGTTGCACAAAGTAATTTTGAAAAAATGTGGACTGACATCAATATATTACAAAATTACCTTTACATAACAAAAATAATTGCATTCTATTTTCGAAAAATGGTTGTTGGCGGGATTTTACTAAATATAGAAACTTTTTCCTTTATATATATATAGATACCTGGACCCCGACGAGGAATCCCAAGGTTGGTGCGCTGGAACCAACACAGTTAGAGGATAGGCACATACTAAGCACAATGACACCTTCCAAAACAAGCGAGTCAACAAGGCTCTAGGGAAGCCGTAAAGCTATAACGATGATACTGAAATTCAAATAAACAAAAACCGCGAAAGAAGTAATAGGGTGAAGCCCCAAGCTATTAAGCTTGGAACAAAACAAAACAACCAGAGAGAAACAACTACCATTTGAGAAGAGTTATAAAACTCACATGCCACAACAATACAGGCACTCAACAAAACCGTCAGCAACCAAGGTGTTGGAAAAAAACATGTCATTGGTGACATTACGACCGGAACCCAATAACTAGCACGAGTCTACAACTCGGGAAACAACACATCCACGACTAAAGACATGCCAGCGAAATAAAGGTAAAGAAGAGCTAGATCAATGCTCAACGGAAGACTGACAAAAGAAGAGTAACAATTATAAGGACAATAAACCTAAATACCAATCGAGGTATAAAATAAATAAACATCTATAAACGGCACGACACATGTCGGCTCAAAGAAAACTACAAGTATCAAAATCTAATGTAATATACAGCGCTTCCTAACAATTATAGGATTTATATAACCCCTATATAAACGTCTTTGTCGAACTTACCAATAACACGTCCTGAACAAGAAATTTTCCTGGAGGATCAACCGCGACGAACACGAACTAGTCGATCTCACAGCAAGATAACAAGAAATCTGCAAACTAAATAAACAAAGGCGTTGGGTGAGTTATAAAGACACAGTAAATTACTACATGCAACAATATGATAGGGCAAGAGGCCCACTCATATAACCACACAAAGATATCATCAAGTATATCAAATTATACACAATCAACATAAACATAATCACATAGATCTCATATTTCACGTAGCACATTGATGTCACATAAGTGCTCGTAATAAATCACATAATAGTTGGATATGTTACATAACCAGTGCCACTGCGTTGCTCCTGCAATACACAGTGTTAAACCATACCATGCTAGAGATACTCGTGATTGGTGTATCAAAGTACCAGAACTTACTCAGGAAATAGCAAGCCAATGTCACACGTATTGCATACGACAAAAGGGCTACATCCCCACTGCAACCAACAGTGGAAGGGTGTGTGCAAAAGTCTGGTACAATGATCCATAGTGATTACGAATCTCACGATTCGTAAAGGCAATGCATCATCCCACCATAAAATCAATCAAATCATGTCAGCTGGACTTAATGCAATGCATAAGTAGATATTTACTTGTTATAATCAAATAGGGATCAAGTTCAACAAGAGCGAACTCATCCAGTCAATTAGGTTATAAAACTCTACCAAGGAAATCATGATCAAACATTGTTGTTTTCAAATAGGGACCGAGTCCGAAAGTAGCGTCTCGTCCAATGTCAAATAGGATCATGATCAAGCATATAGTTGTAATCAATCAACTAATCACCTTAGAGCTACACAAAGAGTATCTAATCACAAGTGCCATAAAGTACACCTAATCAATCAACGCCCGAAAGTTAGTAATCTAATCAATGAGCTCTAAACTTCGTAGGGATTGAACACGATGTCCGTTATATTCAATTATTCCCTAATATTGACTCACTTGAGTCTTTACTACACGTTCACCAAATCAGGGTACAATTGCTAAAGGCACCATAAAACTTTCATAAAATTCAGTCTTCTGCAAGTAGTTAATTTAGATTAATTTCATTAGTTTAATTCTAGAAATTTAATCAATCCAAAACAAACCCTCCTTTTTATTTAATTGCTTTTTAATTAGCTTAGATTAAATTCATTTTAATTCATTCTCTATGTGCTTCGAACCTTGCTTCCATCTATCTATTCTATAATAGTCTTGTGCACTTGCAAGGTAAATTTTAAACACATCAGTCCTCCCCCGGCGAGCCGATCTAAAAAGTCAAATATTGCAGTTACGTTGCCCGGATAAAACAAAAGACGTCAAATACAACAACAACAACAACAAAAAGACTTTCTCTCTCAAGAAGACAGAGGAAGCACTCATCAATCGCCTAAGCCTAGGTGTACCGAGATCAGATACTCACGCTATAAGAGGTAGGTATCGATCTATTATTATGTCCCACGATTATTTAAAATATAATAAATGTAGATATAAATAATATTATTATGCTTGTAAATATTATCTGTAAATAATGTGGTAATTAGTTTCTATTTTATTTATATTTTAAAAGTAAAAAAATTATAATATTTCTTTGTTTAATATATTAAATAAAGTCGTAATTATTTAAATGTCTATAAAATATGAAATAAGTTATTATCATGTTTAAATCATGGCTAATACACTTTAAATATTAATCTATCATAAAATAGTTGTTATTATGCCCAAATAGTGTTTAAAATAAATTTCCTTCATTTTCTAATATATGTATATAAAAGTATTTTTCTAGACTAAACATAAAAACACTAAGCATGTTTTAGCAAACCCACTATGAGACCGAAAGGACGAGCTAAGTGTCTAACCTCTTCCCAACTCGTAACTTACCTCCCGAAGTTGCATTTTCTGGTATTTTGGGTTTTTCTCTATTTAACCTTAAAATAGAGGTGGCGACTCTGTACACACAATTTTAAAGCCCATAATGAGGCCGAGCGTATCCCACACGCTTTAATGTTTTGAAACCACTAGCTTTTTGGTAGCGAGGTACCGCGACGTTCGAAACGGGGTTCTCACAGAACCATTAGTACCCAAATATCAAACTGGTGGAATCAGGTTAAAACGGGTAACAATTTAAAATGAGTCGACCAATTCTAACCCAAATTTCCCTCAAAAAATCCATACATTTATAAAGTAACAATTAGCGGGGCAAAATGGGTAGTGAGTTTGGCCCACTTTAACCCGACCCGTTAATATTTTTGGGTTGAAACAGATTACTTGTTTCTATCCAACAAAAAGTTAACGGGTTGGGTTGAGTAATTTTCAGGTCGGGTCGGGTGGATTAACGAGTTTCGGGTTGTAATTGTCATGCCTAATTGGCACCAAAACCCAATACGTCAACTGTCATGAAATACTACGTATGATAACAAACAACTTTGATAACAAAACAACAAACACAGGTTAACAACTTGAAAAGACGACGACAACAACAACAACAAACACAAGTATATTATAACTAATTTGCAACAACAAAAATATTGAGACACGATGTTCATATCTAGAAGTCAATAAACTACATATTCAGTTAATCAATAAACATCATCATCTAGCAAAACCTAGCAAGCAAATAATACTCCAATATATATATATATATATATATATATATACACACACACACACACACACAAAACATTTGAACATCATCTATGTATATATCTACCTCGTCGTCATCAAATTAACTATAAACGGATATAGAACTATGGACCAACATAATTGAATGTCGTGGCATTTGAAAACAAGGATAATAAGGGTTGTATTGGCATTGAACCGCTACCACGCTAGATAGTAAAATTGTCGTCTTGGCGGCAGAACTAGAATAGGTGGCTGTCTCATCCTTTGGATTTTTCCATTCATCCCGTACATTAGCCCTTTATAGAATTTGTCATCAAACTTATAAGGTTGCTTTATTTTGATAAACACACAAGCAGTTAACAAACTATCTGATTCAACCTGATGACACTCCCCAATTCTCTCCACCTCTAAAATCTTAGTGTTGATTCTTATTGTATTTAGATTTGCACATACTCATTCATTACTTAAGTTTTATGCTTAGTTACTAAGTGGACTATGTACCAGTTAACGTAGTAGCTTTGTATAGAAATTAACCTTTTAAAACAACTTAATTAGACTTCGTGTTTCAGCAAGCGTAACCATCAGACTTTAGCAGAGCCTTCAACGCTTCACTAGCAGACTTCACCAGTAAACCTTGTCTACTTGTATAAAACTGCCTACCATATCTAAAGTCTAAATAATTCAAAAAGTCCAGCTCAACATTACTTAAAAGGATTTATTAATTCAGATATTTACTTGTGAATATCTGTTTGAATATATCTCCCAGTTGACTTCTTGAAGAAACTTCTTATCCGGGTTTTATGGATAAAGCTGGAAGATTTTTCCTCTTTGATGATTGTTGAACAATTCGATTGAGATAATTCGACACATCACTATCATGAGGTAAAAGAACTTGCCATGCACCACCTATTTTGTCATTCACATCGAATGCAGCTTGAGCTATTTTCGGCTATCAATTGTTCTTTATTCCACTATTTGATTACTTAATTTGCACAGTATCTGCTCCATTTCCACTACTTCGATGAGACCTATTTCAAAGGAGTTGTAAACAAATAACTCTTTACATTTAATGCTCTCAACCTAATGTAGTTGTTACTCTCTTCTTCTTCCACAATGGTCTCAATGATTCTCGCTTATAAATGTCGTCATTGAAGATGAAGAACTAAATGCTCTGAAACGATTCAACAACCAATAAATTCTAAACTCTCAGTCCATTCGACAGATCCCCAATAGATCAACAAAGTCCTCAACAACAAAAAAAAGACTGTACAATCATTATCATTTCTTATCTTCTTAATTGTTGTTTCATTAACTGTTCTCCGACATAGTGAATATTCTGTTTTCTAGATATTCACCAACACCCACCAAACACAAGTCAAAAATTTTGTACACGATCCATTAGAGATTTTTGTAATCAAACTAATGGAAAACATAATGCATATTTAAAATCAAAGGTTGACTGCTATACTGGTGGATGTAGTACTCTTTAAAGTACGAACCATCTTAAATCCATGTGTTCTTTATTCCCTATTTGATTACTTAATTACATGTTTATATGTTTACTTATCTTATCTCCTTCTAACATCAAACTTTAAGATCTACCAAGTCTACTGGTAATGCTTACCACCAGACTTAGTAAGTATTTCCTGTGATCATTCCGCTGCTACAACTCTACCTATAGTTGTTAGCATTCACTTTTAAGGAAATCTTCTCAAAAGTTTTTAAGTGTAACTAGGCTATTCAATCCCTCTTCTAGACTAGTATTATGCCCTTTGAGATTAACACTTAGCAAGCCGGCTCAACTCTAGATCACCACTAACATCCAGAAGAAGAATCGTGCCATAAACGTGATGTCGTATACCCCCGATAGCATCACCGACACCCATCACCATAATTACGTGGAGGTGACCTTGTTGCAAGCTTGAGGAAATATCCCATATCATATAGACCGTGAAAAGTAACGAATCTCACATCCCCATGATTATTATCAATTTCCATGAATCTCTCGAGAAATGTATACGAGAACCCCTTTTCGCCTGTTCTTGCCCAAATCAATCCCATTTTATTCTAACAATTCGATTGAGGCAGTAACTTGCAAATCAGTATCATGATTAAAATTGCAAAAATTAACTTGCCATGCACCACCTATTTTGTCATTCACATCGAATAGCACAAGACCCAGTTGAATGGGTTTGAGACTGTCAACGTTGGTTTTTAGATCGACGTATTCATGTGTTCTTTATTCCCTATTTGATTACTTAATTACATGTTTATAGGTTTACTTATCTTATCTCCTTCTAGCATCAAACTTTAAGATCTACCAAGTCTCTGGTAGTGCTTACCACCTAGACTTAAATGCGTATTTCACGTGATCATTCCGAATTCTACCTATAGTTGTTAGAATTCACTTTTAAGGAAATCTTCTCAAAAGTTTTTAAGTCTAAATAGGCCATTCAATCCCTCTTCTAGACTAGTATTGTGCCCTTTGAGATTAACACTTAGCAAGTCGGCTCAACTCTAGATCACCACTATCATCCCGAAGAAGAATCATGCCATAAACGTGATGTCGTATACCCGACCCCCGATAGCATCACCGACACCCATCACCATAATTAGGTAGAGGTGACCTTGTTGCAAGCTTGAGGAAATATCCCATATCATATAGACCGTGAAAAGTAACGAATCTCACATCCCCATGATTATTAGCAATTTCCATGAATCTCTCGAGAAATATATCACGAGAACCCCTTTTCTGTTCTTGCCCAAATCAATCCCATTTTATTCTAACAATTCGATTGAGGCAGTAACTTGCAAATCAATATCATGATTAAAATTGCAAAAATTAACTTGCCATGCACCACCTATTTTATCATTCACATCGAATAGCACAAGACCCAGTTGAATGGGTTTGAGACTGTCAACGTTGGTTTTTAGATCGACGTATTCATGTGTTCTTTATTCCCTATTTGATTACTTAATTACATGTTTATATGTTTACTTATCTTATCTCCTTCTAGCATCAAACTTTAAGATCTACCAAGTCTACTGGTAGTGCTTACCACCAGACTTAGTACGTATTTCTGTGATCATTCCGCTGCTGCAACTCTACCTATAGTTGTTAGCATTCACTTTTAAGGAAATCTTCTCAAAAGTTTTTAAGTGTAACTAGGCTATTCAATCCCTCTTCTAGACTAGTATTGTGCCCTTTGAGATTAACACTTAGCAAGCCGGCTCAACTCTAGATCACCACTAACATCCCGAAGAAGAATCGTGCCATAAACGTGATGTCGTATACCCGGCCCCCGATAGCATCACCGACACCCATCACCATAATTAGGTGGAGGTGACCTTGTTGCAAGCTTGAGGAAATATCCCATATCATATAGACCGTGAAAAGTAACGAATCTCACATCCCCATGATTATTACCAATTTCCATGAATCTCTCGAGAAATATATACGAGAACCCCTTTTCTCCTGTTCTTGCCCAAATCAATCCCATTTTATTCTAACAATTCGATTGAGGCAGTAACTTGCAAATCAGTATCATGATTAAAATTGCAAAAATTAACTTGCCATGCACCACCTATTTTATCATTCACATCGAATAGCACAAGACCTAGTTGAATGGGTTTGAGACTGTCAACGTTGGTTTTTAGATCGACGTATTCATGTGTTCTTTATTCCCTATTTGATTACTTAATTACATGTTTATATGTTTACTTATCTTATCTCCTTCTAGCATCAAACTTTAAGATCTACCAAGTCTACTGGTAGTGCTTACCACCAGACTTAGTACGTATTTCCTGTGATCATTCCGCTGCTGCAACTCTACCTATAGTTGTTAGCATTCACTTTTAAGGAAATCTTCTCAAAAGTTTTTAAGTGTAACTAGGCTATTCAATCCCTCTTCTAGACTAGTATTGTGCCCTTTGAGATTAACACTTAGCAAGCCGGCTCAACTCTAGATCACCACTAACATCCCGAAGAAGAATCGTGCCATAAACGTGATGTCGTATACCCGACCCCCGATAGCATCACCGACACCCATCACCATAATTAGGTGGAGGTGACCTTGTTGCAAGCTTGAGGAAATATCCCATATCATATAGACCGTGAAAAGTAACGAATCTCACATCCCCATGATTATTAGCAATTTCCATGAATCTCTCGAGAAATGTATACGAGAACCCTTTTCTCCTGTTCTTGCCCAAATCAATCCTATTTTATTCTAACAATTCGATTGAGGCAGTAACTTGCAAATCAGTATCATGATTAAAATTGCAAAAATTAACTTGCCATGCACCACCTATTTTGTCATTCACATCGAATAGCACAAGACCCAGTTGAATGGGTTTGAGACTGTCAACGTTGGTTTTTCGATCGACGTATTCATGTGTTCTTTATTCCCTATTTGATTACTTAATTACATGTTTATATGTTTACTTATCTTATCTCCTTCTAGCATCAAACTTTAAGATCTACCAAGTCTACTGGTAGTGCTTACCACCAGACTTAGTACGTATTTCATGTGATCATTCCACTGCTGCAACTCTACCTATAGTTGTTAGCATTCACTTTTAAGGAAATCTTCTCAAAAGTTTTTAAGTGTAACTAGGCTATTCAATCCCTCTTCTAGACTAGTATTGTGCCCTTTGAGATTAACACTTAGCAAGCCGGCTCAACTCTAGATCACCACTAACATCCCGAAGAAGAATCGTGCCATAAACGTGATGTCGTATACCCGACCCCCGATAGCATCACCGACACCCATCACCATAATTAGGTAGAGGTGACCTTGTTGCAAGCTTGAGGAAATATCCCATATCATATAGACCTGAAAAGTAACGAATCTTATATCCCCATGATTATTAGCAATTTCCATGAATCTCTCGAGAAATGTATACGAGAACCCCTTTTCCTGCCCAAATCAATCCCATTTTATTCTAACAATTCGATTGAGGCAGTAACTTGCAAATCAGTATCATGATTAAAATTGCAAAAATTAACTTGCCATGCACCACCTATTTTATCATTCACATCGAATAGCACAAGACCAGTTGAATGGGTTTGAGGCTCAACGTTGGTTTTTAGATCGGCGTATTCATGTGTTCTTTATTCCCTATTTGATTACTTAATTACATGTTTATATGTTTACTTATCTTATCTACTTCTAGCATCAAACTTTAAGATCTACCAAGTCTACTGGTAGTGCTTACCACCAGACTTAATACATATTTCCTGTGATCATTCCGGTGCTGCAACTCTACCTATAGTTGTTAGCATTCACTTTTAAGGAAATCTTCTCAAAAGTTTTTAAGTGTAACTAGGCTATTCAATCCCTCTTCTAGACTAGTATTGTGCCCTTTGAGATTAACACTTAGCAAGCCGGCTCAACTCTAGATCACCACTAACATCCCGAAGAAGAATCGTGCCATAAACGTGATGTCGTATACCCGACCCCCGATAGCATCACCGACACCCATCACCATAATTAGGTGGAGGTGACCTTGTTGCAAGCTTGAGGAAATATCCCATATCATATAGACCGTGAAAAGTAACGAATCTCACATCCCCATGATTATTACCAATTTCCATGAATCTCTCGAGAAATGTATACGAGAACCCCTTTTCTCCTGTTCTTGCCCAAATCAATCCCATTTTATTCTAACAATTCGATTGAGGCAGTAACTTGCAAATCAGTATCATGATTAAAATTGCAAAAATTAACTTGCCATGCACCACCTATTTTGTCATTCACATCGAATAGCACAAGACCCAGTTGAATGGGTTTGAGACTGTCAACGTTGGTTTTTCGATCGACGTATTCATGTGTTCTTTATTCCCTATTTGATTACTTAATTACATGTTTATATGTTTACTTATCTTATCTCCTTCTAGCATCAAACTTTAAGATCTACCAAGTCTACTGGTAGTGCTTACCACCAGACTTAGTACGTATTTCATGTGATCATTCCGCTGCTGCAACTCTACCTATAGTTGTTAGCATTCACTTTTAAGGAAATCTTCTCAAAAGTTTTTAAGTCTAACTAGGCCATTCAATCCCTCTTCTAGACTAGTATTGTGCCCTTTGAGATTAACACTTAGCAAGCCGGCTCAACTCTAGATCACCACTAACATCCCGAAGAAGAATCGTGCCATAAACGTGATGTCGTATACACCCACCCCGATAGCATCACCGACACCCATCACCATAATTAGGTAGAGGTGACCTTGTTGCAAGCTTGAGGAAATATCCCATATCATATAGACCGTGAAAAGTAACGAATCTCACATCCCCATGATTATTAGCAATTTCCATGAATCTCTCGAGAAATGTATACGAGAACCCTTTTCTCCTGTTCTTGCCCAAATCAATCCCATTTTATTCTAACAATTCGATTGAGGCAGTAACTTGCAAATCAGTATCATGATTAAAATTGCAAAAATTAACTTGCCATGCACCACCTATTTTGTCATTCACATCGAATAGCACAAGACCTAGTTGAATGGGTTTGAGAGGCGTCAACGTTGGTTTTTAGATCGACGTATTCATGTGTTCTTTATTCCCTATTTGATTACTTAATTACATGTTTATATGTTTACTTATCTTATCTCCTTCTAGCATCAAACTTTAAGATCTACCAAGTCTACTGGTAGTGCTTACCACCAGACTTAGTACGTATTTCCTGTGATCATTCCGCCGCAATTCTACCTATATTTGTTAGCATTCACTTTTAAGGAAATCTTCTCAAAAGTTTTTAAGTGTAACAAGGCTATTCAATACCTCTTCTAGACTAGTATTGTGCCCTTTGAGATTAACACTTAGCAAGCCGGCTCAACTCTAGATCACCACTAACATCCAGAAGAAGAATCGTGCCATAAACGTGATGTCGTATACAGGCCCCGATAGCATCACCGACACCCATCACCATAATTAGGTGGAGGTGACCTTGTTGCAAGCTTGAGGAAATATCCCATATCATATAGACCGTGAAAAGTAACGAATCTCACATCCCCATGATTATTACCAATTTCCACGAATCTCTCGAGAAATGTATACGAGAACCCCTTTTCCTGCCCAAATCAATCCCATTTTATTCTAACAATTCGATTGAGGCAGTAACTTGCAAATCAGTATCATGATTAAAATTGCAAAAATTAACTTGCCATGCACCACCTATTTTGTCATTCACATCGAATAGCACAAGACCCAGTTGAATGGGTTTGAGACTGTCAACGTTGGTTTTTAGATCGACGTATTCATGTGTTCTTTATTCCCTATTTGATTACTTAATTACATGTTTATATGTTTACTTATCTTATCTACTTCTAGCATCAAACTTTAAGATCTACCAAGTCTTGGTAGTGCTTACACAGACTTAGTACGTATTTCTGTGATCATTCCATTCTTTGCAACTATACCTATAGTTTCTAGCATTCCCTTTTAAGGAAATCTTCTCAAAAGTTTTTAAGTGTAACTAGGCTATTCAATCCCTCTTCTAGACTAGTATTGTGCCCTTTGAGATTAACACTTAATAAGCCGGCTCAACTCTAGATCACCACTAACATCCTGAAGAAGAATCGTGCCGTAAACGTGATGTCGTATACCCGACCCCCGATAGCATCACCGACACCCATCACCATAATTAGGTGGAGGTGACCTTGTTGCAAGCTTGAGGAAATATCCCATATCATATAGACCGTGAAAAGTAACGAATCTCATATCCCCATGATTATTAGCAATTTCCATGAATCTCTCGAGAAATGTATACGAGAACCCATTTTCTCCTGTTTTTGCCCAAATCAATTCCATTTTATTCTAACAATTCGATTGAGGCAGTAACTTGCAAGTCAGTATGATGATTAAAATTGCAAAAATTAACTTGCCATGCACCACCTATTTTATCATTCACATCGAATAGCACAAGACCTAGTTGAATGGGTTTGAGACTGTCAACGTTGGTTTTTAGATCGACGTATTCATGTGTTCTTTATTCCCTATTTGATTACTTAATTACATGTTTATATGTTTACTTATTTTATATCATTCTAGCATCAAACTTTAAGATCTACCAAGTCTATTGGTAGTGCTTACCACCAGACTTAGTATGTATTTCCAGTGATCCTTCCGCTGCTGCAACTCTACCTATAGTTGTTAGCATTCACTTTTAAGGAAATCTTCTCAAAAGTTATTAAGTGTAACTAGGCTATTCAATCCCACTTCTAAACTAGTATTGTGCCCTTGTAGATTAATACTTAGCAAGCCGGCTCAACTCTAGATCACCACTAACATCCCGAAGAAGAATCGTGCCATAAACGTGATGTCGTATACCCGACCCCCGATAGCATCACCGACACCCATCACCATAATTAGGTAGAGGTGACCTTGTTGCAAGCTTGAGGAAATATCCCATATCATATAGACCGTGAAAAGTAACGAATCTCACATCCCCATGATTATTAGCAATTTCCATGAATCTCTCGAGAAATGTATACGAGAACCCCTTTTCTCCTGTTCTTGCCCAAATCAATTCCATTTTATTCTAACAATTCGATTGAGGCAGTAACTTGCAAATCAGTATCATGATTAAAATTGAAAAAATTAACTTGTCATGCACCACCTATTTTGTCATTCACATCGAATAGCACAAGACCTAGTTGAATGGGTTTGAGTTTGTCAACGTTGGTTTTTAGATCGACGTATTCATGTGTTCTTTATTCCCTATTTGATTACTTAATTACGTGTTTATATGTTTACTTATCTTATCTCCTTCTAGCATCAAACTTTAAGATCTACCAAGTCTACTGGTAGTGCTTACCACCAGACATAGTACGTATTTCCTGTGATCATTCCGCTGCTGCAACTCTACCTATAGTTGTTAGCATTCACTTTTAAGGAAATCTTCTCGAAAGTTTTTAAGTGTAACTAGGCTATTCAATCCCTCTTCTAGACTAGTATTGTGCCCTTCGAGATTAACACTTAGCAAGCCGGCTCAACTCTAGATCACCACTAACATCCCGAAGAAGAATCGTGCCATAAACGTGATGTCGTATACCCGACCCCCGATAGCATCACCGACACCCATCACCATAATTAGGTGGAGGTGACCTTGTTGCAAGCTTGAGGAAATATCCCATATCATATAGACCGTGAAAAGTAACGAATCTCACATCCCCATGATTATTAGCAATTTCCATGAATCTCTCGAGAAATGTATACGAGAACCCCTTTTCTCCTGTTTTTACCCAAATCAATCCCATTTTATTCTAACAATTCGATTGAGGCAGTAACTTGCAAATCAGTATCATGATTAAAATTGCAAAAATTAACTTGCCATGCACCACCTATTTTGTCATTCATATCGAATAGCACAAGACCTAGTTGAATGGGTTTGAGACTGTCAACGTTGGTTTTTAGATCGTCGTATTTTTGCTCAAAAGAGGCTTGTCATGGGGTGTGTTAAAAATATATATCTTGGAAACTCTCTATCCATGGCAACATAAAGAAATGTTTTGAGAGTAAAATATATGTTAAAAATTTCTCCTCGGAGTTTTTCATCCAAACGTCTGTAATTTTAATGAAAGCAATTGTGTAGTGCGTGTGTAAGAGAGAGAGGGGGGGGGAGAGAGAAGTGGGTAATGAGGAAATATGGGAAAAGAGAGAAGTGAGTAATGAGGAAAGCGGAAAAGCTGGAAGTGTTGGATAGGGAACAGGGAAATTGTTGAGAGTTGATAATGCAAAGGAGGGGGAGTATATTCATAGATGTGTTTTATGCACATCAATTACTTAGATTGTGTTCTTCCATGATATTTAGACTACTAATATGGGTTTGTAGTGCTTTTATGAGTTTTAGGTTGAATTGGAGATTTTATAAGACTTGAAGTCTTTTTCCAAGCAATTGGAGACTCCAGGGATCTAGATGCAAAATCCCAGAAGTTGGAAATTCACCAAGATCTGAAGAAAGGAGTAAGCGGCCACTTACTCTCGAAGCCTAAGCTACTGCACACCCAGAGAAAAGCCATTAAGCGGTCGCTTAACCCCGATGACTAAGCGACTGCTTAGCCTCGTTTTTCAACCTGGCATGTTTTGTAATTTCTTAATTTGTAAACCTAGTATAAATACAACCCTAGTAGTTTAGGTTTAGGGATCCGAAATTTATCATTCTTTCAGTCATTCTTAGAGCGAGGACGATATTTTGATTCATTCTCTTTGTTCATTGTTGAAGATTGATTATAGTTTCTTCATCCATTATTGTTTGTTCATCTTCTATGATGAACTAACCGCATCTATTTAGGAATTAGATGTAACTTGTATCAAATCTTATGTTCTAATATTCAATTCTATTCACTCAATTATTGTTTATTAATTAGATTATCTCTGGTTTGCATTGAAACTATCGCATAATGACTACATTAGTGAATTTGTAGGCTTTTGGGTATGATGAACTACATGATCCGAATGCATAAGTCATACATTGGTCACCCTAATTAATAAATAGATCTTTCTGATTTCCTGATCGGGCTAAGGTATAGATCTAGGTTCGCGTGTGTTCTTAGAGTACTTAATGAAACCTTAATTACTGTGTGGACGGATCAAGAAAACACATCCAAAGTGGGGTACTAAGCATTGCAAACTGTGATCCAAGCGTCTCAATCTTTACATTAGTGAACGAACCTTTAATTGATTAATGCATAAAGTTAGATGAACATAAGAGGAGCTATAAGTGAATCATAATTCCTAGATTTTCCCCCATATATTAATCTTCAGTTATTCTGTGAGCTTTGCGATATTTTAAATCTTCCTTTTAATTAGTTTAAATTGCCAGTAATTAGTTTTTATAATTTACAAATCAAACCCCCCCCTTTAGGTTAATTGTGAGATAATTGCAAAAAAAATCCTGACCTATTTTGTGTTTTGCAAAATTAACCTCGTGTTTTGATTTTCACCAAATTGAACCTCCACCTATTTTTTTTTTGCAATTCAAACCTTCCGTTAAAGTGGAGTTAATTTTTTTAACGTGATGATGAGTTGGCTGCCCAGTTGGCAGCTGACGTGGACACTACACCTTCCAACTGATTTTTCCCGCTTTTTTTCATTGCAAATTAAACCCTGTACATCTGTTTGTATTGCAAAAACAACCTTGGTCAAACCGTAGTTTATTTCCCGCTTTTTTTCATTACAAATTAAACCCTGTACATTTGTTTGTATTGCAAAAACAACCTTGGTCAAATCGTAGTTTATTTCCCGCTTTTTTTCATTGCAAATTAAACCCTGTACATTTGTTTGTATTGCAAAAACAACCTTGGTCAAACCGTAGTTTATTTCTCGCCATTTCTATTGCAAAATAAACCTTAAACAAATTATTTTTTTTGCAAGATGAACCTTGCAGTCACTCATGTATTATACCCAGACTTCATTATAAAACACAAAAAAAAAAAAAAAATCCACATTAGTCAATCATGTATTCCATGTACCTCGAGGATCGGATGCTTCTTGGCGAGTTCAGGCGGGGAGGACGCTGACTAGGCTGCTTGACTGTGGATGAACTGCTTTGGGGCGATTTGGCCGGAGACGGGGCTGCTGGGTAAGGCTGTGGTTGGATTTCTTTGGGCTGGTGGATTTGACGAAGAAATTGGGGAAGATTCGCCAGAGAAGGAGGCCGTGGATGTCGTTTGGGAAGTTAAAATAGGGGCGGCGGCTGACATGAAGGCGGTGACAGAAGGTCTTCATCAATGGAGGTGGACGCTGGAGAATGAGGATATGGGCGAAGGGATGAAAGGTGGAGCAATTAAAGAGGAAGGTGTGGCCCGCTGTGAAGATGGTGGAGATTGTTGGGGCTGGAATCTTTGGGTCTGTAACAGGACGGTAACGGGCTTGAAGACGGGGCTGGGTGTTTTAACGAAGGGATTGATTCGTCAATGAAGATGGTTGGGCGAAGACGATTTGAGCGAGGGAGATGTGATAATTCACCGGCCATGGAGGGTGACGGCAATTATCTCTTTACTTTGCCTCTGTCAGACATCGATCTCTTCTTTCTCTCATCTCTCACGCTCAATCTCCCATTTCCCCATCTCTCTTGTTCCAATCGCCGACCTTCTTCTATGTCATCTCCGATCTTCTCCCGCCCAGCCCCCTTCTTCCATTAACTGCTTTATCTATGTCAGATCCAAGCCATGCCCACGATCCACCATGTCCGGTGGTGACCATCACCATCTTTACCAAGCGCCGACATCTTCCACAAAGTTTGCTGGTCCCATGTCTTTGGTTGTAGACGTGAGTGGTTGTTTTTATTCTTGTAGGAAATTATGGGTGATTATAAATGAGAGTATATACTCCATCTTTTTTAAAAAATCGAAGATGCCTTGCGATGACATATCATTAATTGGATCTTTATTATTCGTGCTTAAGTTTTCAGCATCAGATTTAGGCGACGCACAAACTGGAAATACCTTTGTTTGGATGCAATGGTGTACGTGGCATTTGGGCAGAGTGCAAAGTGCAAACTGGACGCACCTCTGGTGTATTCATCTACTCATTTCGGCCTTGTAGTTATTGGTAGTTTCTGCTCTTTGGGTGTTGCATACTTGTAAATTGCATATAGTACCATTTGAAGTATATAAACAAGAATCCTAGAACGTTTGGATTCTGGAAGCTACCCATCTGGGTATTGAGGAGCCATGGTTGTACGGACGGAAGGTAGGTAGATTTTGTAAGTATGAAATTATGAATCTCATCGTGGATGGTGGGGGGATTCTGCAGCAATCTCAGCTATTGCTATATGGTAGAGAGATAGAGAGACAGAGGGAGAGGTTGACCAAATGTCATTTAGGATTTCCATTGTGATTTGGCTTATGTTTGACCAAAATTTGATGGTCACCGCCGGACATGATGGACCGTGGGGCTGGAATTGGTGTGGCTTGGATCTGACAGAGATAAAGCCGTCGATGGAAGAAGAAGTAGGGCTGGGCGGGAGAAGATCGGAGATGGCAAAGCCGGCTGGAGAAGAAGGCCGACGATTGGAGCAGGAGGGAGATGGGTGGAACGAACTGGGGAGATGGAAGGTTTGGGGAGATTGAGTGTGAGAGATGAAAGAGGGAAGAGATCGATGTCAAGCAGAGGCAAAGTAAATGATTCTATGTTTCAAATGATTTCAAGGATTTCTATCACCAAATTTTGTTTAAGGTTTATTTTGCAATAGAAATGGCGGGAAATAAACTACGGTTTGACCAAGGTTGTTTTTGCAATACAAACAAATGTACAGGGTTTAATTTGCAATGAAAAACGCGGAAATAAACTACGGTTTGACCAAGGTTGTTTTGCAATACAAACAAATGTATGGGTTTAATTTGCAATGAAAAAACGCGGAAATAAACTACGGTTTGACCAAGGTTGTTTTTGCAATACAAACAAATGTACAGGGTTTAATTTGCAATGAAAAAAAGCGGGAAATAAACTACGGTTTGACCAAGGTTGTTTTTGCAATACAAACAAATGTACAGGGTTTAATTTGCAATGAAAAAAAGCGGGAAAAATCAGTTGGAATGTGTAGTGTTCACGCCACCGCCAACTGGCAATTAACTCATCATCACGTTAAAAAAATTAACTCCACTTTAACGGAAGGTTTGAATTGCAAAAAAAAAAAAAAAAAATTGGTGGAGGTTCAATTTGGTGAAAATCAAAACACGAGGTTAATTTTGCAAAACACAAAATAGGTCAGGGTTTTTTTTGCAATTATCTCGTTAATTGTTTATGTTTCCAATTAAATTCATGTGATTGTTCTTTCTCTCTGAGTCTCTGTGGTTCGACCCTTGCTACCGCACAACTATACTTTGGTTGACTCGTGCACTTACGAGGTAATTTATAACACATCATATATAATGTAATGTGGAATCCTAATCCATAAAGGATTTAGAAAACCTTAATTATAGCAATTAATTAATGAATCAAGGAAATGGATTGTGTAATCCCTAATTTCTCACCAAAGATTAAATCTTGATTTTACTGCGTTTTTTATTTGTTTCCATTTACTTAACGCGGTAAATAATCACTAATGATCACATAACCCATCGATCGTTGAATCTTTTCCAGTGAATTGGGTTAATTATTTACCCTCAATTTGAAGTAGTCTGACTCTGTAATACATAGTATTAACCTTTTCTTCATGAAAGTAAGTTGATAATTGATCCTGCCACAAACTATTAGCACTCCAATTTTCCACCACACGTAAATATATTGTACAAAATATCATGTACAAGTAAAATAAAAAAAAAGTACTTGGAATGTTAGTGTTGAAAATTAGAGCGCCAATAAGCAGAGGATTTTTAATTATTTCTAAAATATTTCTTACATAATTTTTTTAATTTTTTTGAAGAACACAAGAACCATTAGCATATCAACAAATAAGGTCATACAAACATAATAGAAAATGGAAACAATCCCTATTAAGAGATGAAGCTAAAGCAAACAAATGTTAGCATAAGGACGTAAAACTAACCCCTCATACAAAAGAAAAGCCTAAAAAAAAACCACTATTGACCAATATGATGGTCAACCAAGCTATCTACACACACACAAGAGCTGAAAGTACAAGCTAGCCTATTGTTGCACTGAAGCACAATTATGTCCACAAAACAACGATGAAACTCCTAAGCAATGTTATATGTTTCAAAATGGGAGGGATTATATATTTAAAAATATCAACCTTAATGATGAGCTACAAAACTAGGTAATTATAAGAAAGCAAAACAACGACATGATACAAATCATATTGATACACCACTGTAACGCTATAAATAATGCACGTGCTTTGTATGCCAGTACGGGGTTCTCAATGTACAAACATGTTATAATCCTAACAATCTTTCCCTCCTTTTTTTTTTCGCAAAAGTTATAATCCCTACCCACAAGCTCGTAGCTATGAATGAGATATAACTTAAATAATAGATTTCAAATCTTGGATTGATATCGGACCATCTCTAATATCCTATTGACATTGGTTATTTATACGCGAATGAATAGTCGTCATCCCCTTGTATATTGGAATATCGCTCCTTAGAAGCCTAGTGGAAATAAGCAGTCAAAACCATTATCAATCCCATTGGATTTATGTAACATATTTTCATTCTAACCTGTAACGTGTTTAAAATGTGGTTAATCAAATTTTTTAATAGTTTTTTTTTTTTTGCAAAGATTATGTGTAATATGCTAATGTTCATTTCATTCACTAGTTAACAAGTTCTTTATACTATTTTTATGTCTTGAAATTTTATTAATACCCCCACCCCTTTTCTTTAAATATTAATTTTGATAACGAGAGACTTTTGACACTAATCGACCTTAGTTATGATTAATTTGAGACAAACATTTATAGTACACGTGATGCATTTTCATTTGATGTTTATTTTATTATTTTTACTTATGTTATTTTGTCTTTAAATTATTTTTTATGTGCTAATAATTATTGGTTTTTCTTTGCAAATCTTTTTTTTTTAATTTTTAGGCCTAAAAGGGAAAGTTTTGAAAGATGACAATTATTTTAGAACGAATGAAAAAGAAAAAAAGAAGGATAATTTAAAAACGGATGGAATATGTTTTGTTTTATGGTGTTAAAACACAAAATATAAAACATGATATACACTATTGGTGTTCTCTCTAAAAGCTTTTTAGATGAGTTGATTACTTAACATACAGTCATGATTGTGTCATGATTTAATCATCTCCACTTTCAATTGCAATCATGTGTATCCTTGTAATAGGTTTTATATGGTCATAATTATCTATGAGAAATATGAGTCTAGGAAGCTATATTGACATCGAATAACCTTCGAACAGCTCATGTGTGCATCAATATTGTTCATCTGATCCAAGAGTCAAAACTAATTTGCAAGAAATAAACAATATGTTAAAAGCTCAAAAAAATTCATATAATCGACATATATCTTAAAGACAATCATAACATTTAACACTATGAGATACTTTCAATAGAATATTAGGTCAACAAATATTGGGCATGCCAGGCATACTTGTCAAAACACGTAAAAGAAACTAGGTTAACTATATTAACTAAAATCTGCTGATGACCCAAACCAAAGTTCCACCGAACCATTTTCATAGTATTCGTCAAGAAGATAAATGAAAGGTCATGAATGTCATGTTGATGTGAAACACAATAACCATCAATTTTATATCAACTTTAAGCATGAGCGTGCTAAATTAGCTTCATTTAGGCACGCATTATACTAAAACCAGAATATGTTCTCAAATAGGAATTGGAAAATTCCACGCTTCCTTTGGTCATTTCACTTTTCAATTTGCACGAACACAAAACCTTTTTGGATATAACAATTCAATCAAATGTTTCAATCAAATATTATATATATATATATATATGTGTGTGTGTGTGTGTGTGTATGTGTATATATATATATATGTGTGTGTGTGTGTGTGTGTGTGTATGTGTGTATATAAAAGAAGATGTGGTAATTACCCATTCCGAGGGGCATAATGATCGATAGTTGCAAACTTCTCACACTCTTGTGTATCTTTTCCTTTGTGTTGAGTACATCTAAATCAAAAGAAGTAGAAAATCAAGAAAATTACCATGATAGTGAGTCATATAGAGCTTTTATGTATGACCCTTTTTTTCCATTTTATTCTAGAACAATAAAAAAAGATCTAGAGAAAAGCTGAAGAAGAAATGGATATGCGTTGTGGCATTGACATTCCTTTAAGTCCCTTAATATTTATTCTAATTCTTCTTCGCTTTCAAGAACATATTAACCCAAATGGAGAAGAAAGCATGCATGTGATACTCAAGGTAACGCGTGTAACAATAATGTGACTTGTTAGCGGATGGGAACCTTGAATCGCCAGCAGTTGTCTTTGCTTCATTATGCCACTCATCATCTTGATTATCCTTAGATCCTTCCACCTACATTAAGATAATATGAGACGCGTAAAAAATAATCTAAAAGATGCAAATACAAATGATGCTGAAATCATTTTTATTCTATCATACATTACGATTTACGCATATATTGTTGTACTATCTTACATGTATGAATCACCTTGTTGAGTGTATGGATTGAAAGTTACAATTCTTTTTCTACTTGCTACTTGTTTTCTGTGATAAAACATGTTCCATCTATTATGAATTGCTCAAAAAGGACATGTTTACCATTCCTTTAATATTCCAAACTAAAGCACTCCCATCATGGTATGCAATAAAAGTTCAAAAATCTTCACTCCCTAGCAAAGTTGAAATTGGACCAGAGATTGCAAGATATACAAGAGGTTACTTCCCTATCGCAAGAATTTCAATTCATATGCTTCCAATAATTAATAATTTTATGTGATTAATTATTCACGTTATGGGTAATTGTGGATAGCAAGTCAATCCTTCCTTCAGACATTTGTACTAAATGAATGTGCTAAAACTATAACTAAAGAGATTTCCAACATTTTCCCCAACCACTAAGATTTATAAAAAAGCACTCTTGCACACTATATATCAAGTTAACAATCACAATGAAATATAAATAAATAAATTACTAAAAGTACTATAGAAACAAATGGAGGGTTCACATCAGCCTTAACTAAATCCTCCTCCTTAAATGAGTCCAAAGGCACACCACTTATGATTCGCCTTCCACGTGCGCATAATCACCTTCCACGTTCTACCACAATAATCAAACCTTAGTGAATAGCTTGAAGCACAAACCCAACTACTCCATGGACAGAGAACAAACCCTGGGCGGGCAGAGAGCAAACCCAAGTACCAATTGGACAAACTCTTTGATGGTGGTAGTAGTCAACTCTTGAGAGTTTCTTTTATGAAATCAATTTATAAAACAAAAATATTGAATAAGTGGTCAAATCACTCGAGAACTAAAGAAACAACGTAGATAAGCTTCATGAATGTATTCGTCTGACCAAATGATCCACCTATTACTGTAATACCCCGATTATAGTAAAAAATATTAATTCTTAATAATTAATGTTAGGTTGTTTTAGACATAATTTAATAATATTATAATTGTCTGAATTATTTAATTACTTTGGAACCCATCTAAGTAACCAATTAAATTATATTGAGCTTGGCCCACTTTTGACTCGTATCAAATAATTAATATCCCTTTATGAGTGTAACTTAAATAAATTCTGGTCCGGTCCGTTCCGGTCAACTCTAAATGTTATTAGAGTTAGAAAACCTAATTGGGGGTTATATAAATAAAGTTTTGAGAAAAGGAGACGGGAACAATTGGAAAAGAACGTGCAGTAGTAGACAGAAAGTGAAAAGTCAGTAGCAGCAGCACACAGAGAGAAAGAGAGAGAGAGCAAACATTGAAAGAAACGACACATAGTGGGCCATGATATAATATAGGTACATTATATATTGGAAGAGGTCTGTACCAATTAGACTTACATACATATTTATACTCCCTCCATTTTCAAAATATTGTCTACTTTGACCCGGCACACCGCTTAAGAAAAAGTAATTAACTTTAATATAAATATCAGTGAAAATGTGTGGTTTCCTTTAATGCCCTTGAATATGTGGTCATAATTAAAGTATGTAGAAAAAGTAAGGGTAAAGTGGTAAACATGTTCTCCTAAAAGAGAAAGTTTTGAAAGAGAACAATTATTTAAGAACGAACGAAAAAGGAAAGATGAACGATAATTTGAAAACTGATGGATTATATTATATTCTTGTATTGATCAATCAAATGTGTGTTTAATGTGTGTATGTGTGTGTCAGAGGAGTGTGTGCTGTGTGTGGAGTGTATTTTGTGTGTGTGTAATTAGCCATTAGAAGAAATATGTATTATATATATTATTAAGGCGTCAGTGAGTGTTTTGATTGTGAAACAGTTTGTGGGGTTCTTATATCTTTACATTTAATACATTTTATAGTATAATATTTATAAGGTGGAGGTAAATTGTAATGATGATAGATCTATACATATATATGTATATACGTTATATATATATATATATATATATATATATATATATATATATATATATATATATGACGGAGGGAATATATATATACAAGTACTTGTATGAATAACAATGCATGCGTGATAGTTTTTATGCAATTAATACAGAATATCGAAATACCTAAACGTAACACCATTTAAAATATAAAAAGACCTAACAACCCCAAATAACTATACACCCTAAACTTTACTCCCTCAACAAACCACCCCCCTCCATACACCCGTCTCCCTTTCTCAGCAATTCAAAAACGAAAGGGTTAATTCATCTCTCTTTCCAATTCGAATTCCCATCTCCCTCAACCTCACTCTCTCTGCCAGCACTCTCTCTCTCTCTCTCTCTCTCTCTGCAAATCACAGATCCCTCAAGCTACTCTTTGCAAATCACATCTCCCTCAAGTTGTTGCCGCTGCTTACATGGACGAGGGATAGGGATCCCCAACAACAGCCCAGCCTTTGCTTCAAATTAGACACGGAGAAGACGATAAATTAGACACTACTACTTCAATTTGAGAAAGATCTCTCTCTCTCTCTCTCTTTGCTTACAACCCGGCAAAAGGTACGAATCTTCAACTCTCTTAGTCTTGTTTCGATTTGTTGTTGTTCATGTTCAATTTGTTGGTTGAATGGACTTTTCCAATTCATAGTCCAATTTGTTGTTGAATTGTTGTTGAGCCCGTTTTTTTTTTCTTCGAGTTGGCGCGAAAGAACCGCAACAGACCAGTAGATATTTTATAAAACTATCGCGATCCACAAGCGGTAGTTATATAAAACATCCGCAAATTTGTAGTGGTAGCTTTATATAACTACCGCTTGTGGATCATGACAGCAGTTTTATAAAATGTCCGCTGGTTTGCTGTGGTTCTTTTTTATTAAAACCGCGGGTATATAGCGGTTGTTTTTGGGTAGAACGGCGATATTTTAGCGATTGTTTTTGAATTTTTTTTAAGAAACATGTTTTTTTTAAAAAAATATATATATGTGACATGTGTAATATATGTGTGTGTATATATATAGAATGCTTTATAGATAACTTATGTAAAAATAAGACTTAAGTTGTAAAAAACATTTATTTTGTGGGGTATGTTGTAAAAAAACTTAACTTATGTAGAAATAGAACCAAAAGTGGGGGATGTTTTGTGTTTTTTTTGAAAAACATGTATTTAAAAAAACAAACTTATGTAATAGATGTAATATGTGTGTGTGTGTGTGTGTGTGTATGAGAGAGAGAGAGAATGTTTTATAGATAACTTATCGTTTCATAACTTAGCTTGTATTTATTTTTTTGTAATAGATGGAACCCGAACGTCGACAAGGGAAATGCCCAGCACAAGCAGAGGATCTAGGTAGAGTACATAATACGGTTGTGACTGCTTCAGAATGCATGAAAGCTGCTGATCAAGCACATACATCTACTAATAAGGGGGATGAGGGGAATAAGGGTGCTTATGTGCGGACCCCCATTCACGGAGATGATAGGAGGAGTCCAGACCCCACCGATATTCCATTTAAGTCTCATTATAATGCTCCGTTGAGGGGGAGAGGGAATTCACCTATTACGAGAGATGATGAGGAGATAGAGCCTCATTAAACATGATGGGTGACATGAGTGGCATGATGGGTGGCATGAGTGGCATGGGTGGTGTGGGTGGCGCGAGTGGTAGTTCGAGCATGGTACGCGGGCGTGGGAAGGGTTCGATGAATGCTGATGTATTTACTACACTAATACATAGACAACAGTTAGTTGATGAATAGGAGGAGAAGGAGGAGGATTTGGGTTTTGGTCGACGACAGAGAGCGGGCCGAGCACCTAGTAGAGGCAGAGGTAGATGCAGATGCAAAGTATGAGGTCGTAGTGATGGTGGTGATGATGACGATGATGATTCAGACGATGAAGTGGATGGGTATGGTTGGATGTTGATGGAGCCACATGGAGGTGGACCCGAGAACACGGAGTTACTTACCGGATTTTGTGGTCATATTGCATCTGCAATATGGAATGACGATATAATTTATTATATTGACGATGATAGTATTGACTCAAATATAAATTATTTTGACTACGTAGTATTGTTTTAATATTGATGAGGGATTGTTTTAATATCGATGAGGGATGATATGGAGACTATTCAATGGATCGCTAGGAGTAATATGGGACACTTGAGGGAGTGTATGTTACAGAACTTGAACATACCGTTGATATCAGCCTTTGTGGAAAGATGGCAGCCAAAAACCAACAGCTTACATTTACCGTTTGGGGAGATGACGCTGACATTGCATGATGTGCATTATATTTTACAGATCCTAGTTGTCGAGAAACCCATTTTGACAAGTACCAAGTTAGCTCAGATCAAGTCATCTCTAGCCATTCTCCTACGTATGAGTACTACCAAGGAGGATAGTGAGGTGAGGGAAAGTGGTATTAGATTTTTAACATTGCAAGAATATTTGGGAGGCGAGACTGTTTCAACTCAACCGAGGACGATCGGTTATTTTTTGTGATTGATGGGGACGACGTTGTTCATGGACAAGTCGTCAAACTGGGTAAATGTTCACTTTCTATCGTAAGTGATAGATATCCGTGATATGCCCAATCACGCTAGGGGTGTATCGACTTTATCCTTTCTATACCGTTTGCTCAGTATAGCATCGAGGATTGGTTGTAGACAACTGGCTGGGTGCTTGTCTCTACTACATGTATAAAAATGAATACTTTAGATACTGTAAAATTTAAATTATTTTATTTAACGTTATTTTATTTGACGCTTTTTTATTTGACGTTATTTTATTGTAGGTTTGATTCTATGATTACTTTTCTCAATTCAGACCAAGTTGTTCAGTGACATGAACCCCTCAAGAGCCATACGCTAAGAGATGGACCTCTCTCGGTGGCAGAAAAAATGATACCGAGACTCTGTTGGAGTATCACAGAGTCCTCGATCTGATGATTATTGATGTCGTAAGTATTTATCATTTATAAAAAATGTATCAAATAAAAGTTTGGATATTTATATTAATATTTGTTTTTCCAGGTTATTTGGACTCCTTTTACACGTAGGCCAACACATGAGGTACCGATCAGTTTGTTCTCGGGCATAATTCATTGTCGTAAAATTACTGACTCGATCATTGCTTAAGACAATTTGGATATATCCAAATGATTCCCGGCCATGTATTCCAGCCGACGAAGGTTTATAGAGGTCCGAAACCGTTGAAGTACATTTGTGTCCACGATGAGATGCTTCACAATTTCCAACAATGGGAGCATCATTCTATAAACCCCAAGAGGGCCGGATCGAGGGTAGCCAACATTTCGTCCGCCACCGTAGATGGTTACAAGCTTTGGTTTCGGGAGCGGACACATTATCGTGTGACGCCGCCGGTTGATGATGATGATGATGAAACTGAGGTGATGGGGGATCATCAACCATCGTGGATCACCCACGATCGCGTGCAGCCGTCACAAAGGGCATCCCAAAGGCCTTCTCATCCATCGAGAGTTATCGCATATGCGCGTAGATCGGCTGAGGATCAAGTCGAGGCTGTACTTCCTCAGCTTAGGGCACTCCATCGTTCCAGGCGAGATGCACTTATGGTCCAAGGTACTTATATGTCTACTGTTGACGAAAATGTTCAACAGTTTGAGGATGTTTTGTGATATACTTTATGTTTGTGTGATATACTTTATGGATACTTATGTTTTTAAGTCGTTGATGTATTTTATTTGAACTCAGAGTGTGATGTATTTGTTTAGACACCATTGTTAGATAAGTTTATTTCGACTTGTTGTGATGCATTTACTTTTAACCCCCTATATTTTTGCAAAAATAACAATTAACCCCCTACACTTTTGAAAAATAAACAATTAAAAAAATACTCTTTTGCAAAAATAACAATTAACCCCCTACATTTTTGCAAAAATAATTGTTAAGCCTCTAAATTATAAACAATTAACAATTAACCCCCATAAACTATTAACAAATAACCACCTAAACTTTTGCAAAAATAACAATTATTGTGACAAATGAACTTTGCAAAAATAACAATTAACCCTCGTAATTAATTAATGTTTTACATCACATAAAGTGAAAAATTAATTGTTAACTCTCTACACTAAGATAATTAGTAAATCGATCATGCCAAATTGACAGCCAATGTCGTATCGTTGGGTGAGAAGAATCTTCCTACCTCAGAATAATTGGCAGACAAGGTAGGGGACTTGAAGGTTTCATCCCAAGTGCTACGAAGTGGATTAAATTGACCCACCCAAAGTCAATACTTGTGGTCCAGGGTTGTGGTGGTTGTCCATCAACAGAGCGGGCATGCAACGACAACCATGTATTGCAACCAATCGATATATTACACAAACATGTCACAATCATCTGATACCGTGTAGCAATCACCCAACCAAGCATGCCCAGATTCAACTAATGCTCAATTGGAGCTAGAGAGGTATGCCAATTCAAACATACCAACGATCCTTCAATATCACCTTCCAAGAAGTTGATGGTTGAGTAGAAGTTCCAGTGGTCAGTAAGTTCATGCATCAAGTCATTACGCACTTGATCCCATTTTTCTTCGTCATGATAAATAAAGTGGGCAATAACTCGAAAACCACAATTTCCATCCGCTTTGACATCTACAACATTTGATATGAAAGTGACCATCAATGGTGGAAGCTGAGAGGCGTATGGAATTGAATTACTCATCGATGCTAATGAACTACGTCATTTTCCTCTTCCTCTACCGCTACCTCTACCTCTACCTCCTAATTCTCTTTCTGGTTGACGGTTAGCATGTTCATAACATGTTGAGGTGAAAATTATAAATATTAAATCATAAATCATTTACTATAAACAAATTTAAAAAGTAATGCGACGTAAACATTTAACATTTTAAAATCTGAGAGGTCACTCCTTGTCGAGTTCTTCTTTGGACACCCTTTGTGTCGCACTATTTTTGGTTCAGAAATGTTAGTTGGGGGATATACAATACAACATCAAAAAACTATTTAACATAGTGATATTGATGCGATTCAGGAGTCCCGTCCATATCTGATAAAATGTTTTTTTTTATCAAATCAGCCGTAGATTCCTTGATGTACTCATATATATCTTGAACTCCGCCCATAGACAATGTCTTCCAAAACACATGGATTTCATGGGGTTCAATCGGAACATTTGTTTGCTCCATGTGCCACATTTCATGACTACATGGTAAACCGTAACTTGTCCTCAACAAACACCCACACTTTTTAGAATCACCCTCAATTGGATTCTTTATACATTATGTCGAATTCCTTTCGTATTGTAACAACTCAAGTGCATGAGAAGATATCTTAAATCTCAATCGACGGAGAAGAAAATTTGAGGATGAAGGATGGGCTACATTCAAAGACCTTTCAAATAGAGTCAAAATCTCATTGAACTGAAGCTCGGTAGCATCGTGGATTTGATCGAATATATGATTGAAACCCCCAGCTGACGTGCATAACAATCTCTTCATTTGAGAGTGTGCAATCTCAACTATGTAACATATTGCACAATTACAAAAAAATTATATAATGTTCATAAACAATAAATCCATCGCATTCATAAATGTATAAGTTTTACATGTTCGTCGTTTGATTACCGAAATGTATGTATTATTTGGTCCAAACAAAAACAAATTTATTCTTATATGACTCCAACCAAGTCGAATTAGCATATCGAACAACTGCCTCAATATTTGCCCACGACTCATCCATCTCTCGACAATGTTCGAAGTATTTTTCCTTAGTTTTGCACTCAACTATATCCATCCACTTCTTCATAAATATTGCAGCATAACTTCTTGTAAGACCAGTTGGCAACTAATAAGGCTAGAGGGGGGAGAATAGCCTTATCTAAAACTTTGAGGGTCGTTTTGAAAGTTTAAGAAGTTGCAGTGGAAATAAGTAATTTTGTCAGTCAGTTGATCTGGTCTCAGCTAGCTGATGTTTTAAAAGGGCTGGCGTTGTAGGTTGAAATGAAATTGGTCAGCTGGCTAACACAATTGAATGTTTTTTTAAAAAAGATCACAAAATATAAAGAAAGAGTTGAAGAACAATTTATCAAAACAAATAAGTAAACAATTTATGTAAGGAACTGACTGATACTTGAGTAGATTAAAACTTCTTAAGTGTTAGATCAGTTTGTAAGAGCTGATGAAATAATAGACAAAAGAATTAAAGTTGTTCACAGTAAAAACTGCTACATCCACTACCAAGTTGATCAAACTTGGATTTTGAAGTGCACTAATATGATTAAAAATCTAAGTGATCTCTAATGGATTAGTGTACAACAAACACCAGTGTTTATGGAGTATGATTGAAAGACAATCACACTCGTGAGACAATCAAACTGATTCCTTAAAAAATATGAAATAAGTAATTTAGTGATTGTCTAAACAATAACTAAAAAAGAAATAACAATGAAGGCTATCTAGCTAAAGTTTTAAAGACTGAGGCACTTTAAGTAAGTAATCTGCTTTGAGAGTATGAATGCTTCAGATAATTTCTTCAAGTGATTCATGTGGTAATTATAGATGATCTTGAAGTGCGGCCCGTTAGGAACACTTTTGAATTTGAAATATGCCACAGAATTCAGAAGTATCTTATTACAAGATCATATGGATCCTGTTTGAAAGATAAAAAAGCAGTAAGATCTATCATAGCACAAAATAGGTAAGCGTCAGTACTAAGAAATGTTTAAACAAAGAAGGTAAGGAAGATGGCACTTTAAAAACGGGGGTCACCTGCTTCTAAGTAGCTGACAGGAATATACAGCAAGTTGATCAATATACTTAACCAACAAAAATTATAAGTTCTAGCTGACTAAAGGCATAATGATTTTAATCAAGATTCAACACTTCTCATTCCCAACAGGTTCCTTACATACTTCTCAACATCCTTCGTTATGTGTCTCTTACACAACATATGATGTGACGTTGGAAAGAAATCTCGTATTGTATTCATGAAAGTCAGCTCCCTATCCGTGACAATGTCATCTGGTGGGCGAAAATGAACTAATAAAGTACGCAACTGATGTAATGCCCAAACAAATGTTTCAATTTTCACATTCTTCAAGAATGCAAATACAACATGAAAATTGTAACACCCCGCTCCTTCGTTAGCTCGGTTTGCGTGTCATACTTGCATTTCTTCCTTTGTCGACTGTATGTTTGGTTTGCGAGAGGGTCTAGATGTGTAAGAGAGACCACATTAAGACCAAAACACTATTAAGAGATGCCATATAGTTGTTGAGTTGCTAAAGTCACAAGTCGTGACTCGACGATAGTCGGAATGCGACGCGATTGAGGGTTTGCTTGCGTTTTGTGTTCGTGACCTCGGTTTGGTCCTAGACCTCTATATGATGGTTTATTAACATGTTTAGATGTATGAGACTTCAAGTTGGAGGTGTTCCTTAAGTCTATCGATGATTTGGAAGCTTTGGAGATAGCGTTCGTCTCTATCGCGTAGTTCGGGGATTAAGCCGTGTAATCGTCTCTCCTTTGGAATTCTTATTTCCCTAGTTGTTATTCAACTTTCTAGAAGTATTTAAGCTTCTTCATTAGCCCTTAGACTTGCCTTAAAAGTCTCCTTTCATTGCTCGTTCGATTGCGAGTTCATTCGTCGTTCCGGTTGCACGTTGTTGCACCTCCTCCCGGTTTCGCTTCGAGTTGTTCCGGATATTGTTCGGGTGTGTTTCCGACTTGTTTTGAGTTGGGTTAGACCTTAGAATGGTTGCCCATGAGTTTGGGACCATTTAGGACGTGTTTAGACCAAGTTCAAGGGCTGGATGATGCGCTCGCATCGAATTCTGATCACTAGCTCGCGGGGCAATGCTGGGAGCATTGCAAAATGATCATGAGCAGCTCCCAGAAGCCCAGGCGCCCGCCTGGCCTTGAGTGAGGCGCCCGCCTCAACATCAGGAGGTACCTACGGAATTTTTCCCCTGTTTTGTGTTTTGACGAGAATTGCCTATCCTACCCTCATTAAACCCCTCTAAACCCTCTCTAACCTCCCATACTTAGCCCTAATCATGTCCTAACATTAGTTGGAAGTTAATTAAGGTTAGATTAGTGATTGATTAATCCTAATCTCTACTAATTGTACTTGGGAAATGTCTATTGTGCCCTCCTTATTTTGGGGGTATAAATACCCAAACCCCCTTTGCAATTTGCAGAAATCTCTTCATTTCTTCTCCTCATCCATACGTATTAGAGAGATAGAGAGTCCAAGGGAGATTCAAGCCCTAGCCTTCTTCTCTCTTCGATCCAAGACAATCCAACCGTCCGATTGCCTTCAAACTTCGGAATCTTGAAGCCCTCGACGAGTAGAACAAGTTCACCGATCGGATTTGCATTCTTTGGAGTTTTCATCCGAGCTAGGTAAGTTACCTCCTTTTTATTTTGGTTCATTGGCCCTAAGGAAAACAACCTATGTGCTATTTGTGGGCAATGAACACTTGGTATGCTATGTATGCCCATTTTGGGGATTTTTGGAAGTATGAACTTGTTAGGAGCATTTGTAGAATGACTTCTATGATTGTTGAAGTATATGATTACTCTTCATTTTGTGTTTCTAGGCCTATGAGCATGCTAGAAACCATGACCATATGTTATTTGGGTTTATTGTGGAAATATGCCTATGATTGGGGCTTTGGGTATATGAACTCACTAGAAATTATGAGTAGGATCATTTAATTGAAATAATGTGATTTATGAAATGGGTTATGATTTATGTTGGGTTTTGTTATGAATTTTAGGGCTTGAGAATCAAACCCGAATTATTGGATGTATTGATGTTAAATAAAGTGGGTATTATTGTTGAAATTGATGAAGTGTGTAAATAATGAAACTTAGCATTTAGACTCAACGGAGTCTTAATAAGTTCAATAATGTGTTAATAAACTCGAGTGGAAGTCCTACGACATTTGGGTTTCGTTTGACTATGATTATGTTGAGTTCTTGGATTTTTAGGCTTGGGAAACAAGCCCGGATTATTTTGGGAGAATTGTTATAAATTTGATTGATGTGTTAATTTTGGGATTTATGAAATGTGTATTTAATGAAATGCGATATTAAGACTCAATGGAGTCATTTTAGGTTCAATATTATGTTGGTGAGCCTTAGGTTAAAATCCTACGATGTTCGGGTTGGGTTGGTTTTGATTGTGAGTACCCGAGCATCTTGAATTGTGTACCAATTGTGACACCCACGATATAGAGGCTTATTGGGGATTTATTTAGAGCGTGCTCGTTAGGGCACGGAGCATTAGAGACCAACCTATGATCTCGTATTACTTTAAGAAATGATTATTTGAATGAGTTCTCTCTTGGAGAATTTGGTCGCGTGCACATGAAAGCACTTGCGAGGATATGACTACGGCTTAGTTTTGGTACCCTTGAGATTGGCTTTAAGGAAGTCAAATATATATGATGGTTGGGACTATGGTTGAGTCCGGTGTACCTTTAAGTGAAGCTAAAATGCTAAGTCTTGATTTATGATTGTTCTTAGACTAAATAATAGTCTTTGGTTTGATCTCGAGTAGAGGACTATGGTAGACCTCATGTTGCGATTCTTGAGCTTATATGCTACTTTTGATTGGGTGATGACTTGAGGATTATGAGTACCTCATTATGTGGTTCTTTGACTAAACTTATAAGTTAGTTGGATTTGTGAAGTATGTGCAAATATGTGCATTGTTTAATTGGTGTGTAGAGCTTTATGTCCTACATGATTTGATAAGTCCGCTATGGTCGGTCTTGATTCTTGTTGAGCATGCGAGTAAATATCTACTTGTGCATTGCATTAAAGTCCAGCTGGCATTATTTGGATTGGTTTTTTTGTCAGGGTGGGACGATACATCGCCTATACGAATCGTAAGATTCGTATTCGCTATGGATCGCCGCACCTGGGACCTCACACACCCCTCCATTGTTGGCCGCGGGGGAAGTAGCCCCTTGCCGTAACAATACGTGCGTCATTGGTTGCTATTGATACCGAGTAGGTTCTCGGTGTGAGTCGATGAATCCACAAAACATCGATGGCACGATACAGTATAACATTGTGTATTGCAGGAGCAACACAACGGCACTATTTGGGTATCTTCTCTATCCCTTATGTGGCTTACTATAAGCACTTATATGAAAGATAATGTGCTATGTGGTTTATGAAGTTTATGTTACTTGATGACTTAATACAAGTTTAATATTGGTATACGATTATGATGCCATGATTTTATATATGCTTGTGCATTATGCCATGCCACGCCATGCTATGCCATACAATTGCATTTAGTAACTTACTGGGTCATTATGACTCATTTCGTGTGTTTGTTTTCCTTAGTTTGTGCAGTGAGCTCGTTAGTACGCGTTGCAGCTACGGGCGCACGTTTGATAACATGTGGTCTTCCAGGCAATAGCTTGGAGTTATTATTATTATTGTATTTATCATCTTGTGAGATACGGATGTAAAGTTATGTAAGCTTTACTTGGGTAGTTATGTTAGTATTTTATTGTCGTTTATTTTTGGGAGCCGACTTGTTTGGTCGAGCTATTGTATTTATTTAGAAGTTTATTCCGCTGTCTTCCCGAGCAAGGTTTTAGCTCGCGTATCTTAGTGTTGTTGTTATTGTCATCTCCGACGACTTTAGTCATGAGATTTTGGTTTAGTTGTTAGTGTTTAATATCTTATTCGTTTAGTTGATTTGTCCCTCCGGCATGTTGTAGCCGTTGAGTGGTTGTTTATCAGGTTGGTATTTGTTGATTCACCGGCCTTTGGTTGCCGATGGTTTGTTGCCCGTGCGCAATGTTGCGTCACGCGAGTCGTAGATTTGTCGAGAGATAGTTGTCTCTCAGCCTTGTATTCCTTGGTTTAGAATTATAGGCTTTGGTCCCACTTATGATTTGCTTCCGCGGGTTTTAGATTTTAGTTTTTTTTGGTTATTCGGTTTTGCCGTTATGGCTTTACATTCCTGTCTTGAGCTAGTTGGTTCAACTCTTGACTCGCACCATTACACTTAGCGGGTGCTTGTCCGTCTTTTAGCTTGTCTTGACGGCACGACCTTGGGATTTCACATTGGAGTCCGGATCGGGTCGTTACAAAAATTCTTCCTCACATATGTAACTCCAATGATTTCCAATAATGGCAAATCATATTTATTAATCATGTATGTTGAATCCATAAGGAGAACATACGGAAATAAGGCCAACATCTCTTCAGCCTTCGGATGAGCATACATAACATCAGTTAATACAACTTTGTTTTTTTTTTGGTAAGTCTTTTTAACCTGAATTAGAAAATATATCCACGTCGACTCATCTCATCTAAAAAATACTTCATTTTTTATTTATTTCTCATTTTCTTCTTTCTTATACCTACCAAAGCATTCTCTACATGATTTCTTGAACTTCTGTTATCAGGAATTTCCTTTTTCAATAGATTTAATATCTGTTTCGGCTTCACATTAGCACTATAAAGTTGATCAACCCTTTCAATCTCAGCCTTTGTCAACTTCGATGCAGAAGTGTGCCATTTTTCTCCCATTGAAAATGAATAGTTGTGAGCATTGTTAAACTCGTTAACTTTAACTCTCCAACCATAATCTTTTACTTCCTGCAAATACACTTCAATTTTACATAAAAGCTTCTTCGAACCATTTTTCTTTACATCTTTTAAATCTTTTTTACCATTGTACCAAGGTTTTCCACCATTCTCACAACTCAACCAAACTTTACAAGTGTTATCAAATTTAGTTTTACATCTAGACACGTAAAAGTACATATCCTCGGTACATTCGGTATCTCTAACCCATTTTCTACCGCCTCTCGATCAATGAATTTTTCATCCGTCACAAAAAAATGAGATACATCCGGAAATAAATTATTCTCGTTTTTAAACTGGTAGTCCTATAAACAAATAACAATAAAACCATATTAATAATTAATAAGATAAAAAAACAAATTTTCAGCAAAATAAACCAAAGAGCCACTACAAAGTAGCGGTTATATTCATGTATAGCCGCTACTGTGTCGCGGTTATAATTCAATACATCCGTTATAAACAAGCGGACCTATTTAATTACATCCGCTTTTTTAATGTTAACCTACACGTGGTTCCGCGGTAGATAGCGGTACTTAGGCTAAAAAGTGGATGTTTAGAGCATCCACAATGGTTGTTTTAAGGCCCTTTAAAAAGTTTCAATCCAATGAGCACCCTCTATATAACCCTTTGAATTGGTGACATCTTAACTAACATACCTAACTACCAATATATTTCTATTTTTTATTTTTTTATTTTCTTACCGCAATTGAAATAAAATATTTATACATTTAAATTTTATATTTTATGAAAATTATATTATATGTTTTGATTATATCAATTATTTTATTTAAATAAAGTTTTGTCACACTTTTTAATATTATCAATATACCCATAATTTTAAGTTATAAATAATAAAAAAGGGAAATGATATTGGAAAAAATACACTAAATTAATTGAAAAAGAAAATGGAAAAAATGGGAAAGCATACCATCATCAAAGTGATGACGTGAGTTGAGTTGTTTATTTAATTCATAGGCTCTCCACTATAATACATCAAAATTTTAGCCAAAAAGGCTCAGATCAAGCCAAAAAATCTTTAAATTTTGGAACTGGATGAACGAATACTAGGAAGAAGACCATTTGGGCCTTCCCTAGTAGGGATAGATGTTGAATAGGGGTCCACTGCGTAAAAAAAACCCTTAATTAATAAAAAATTTAAAAAAAAATCAGTGAAAATACATTCAAAAATTAACATTTACCTCAAAATAATCATCCTTGTTAGCATTTTCATTTTCCTTAGGATTACAATCATAACCCATAATGAGTTGGGTGGAGGATTTGGAGAGTTTTTGTTTTTTAAATATGAAGATGATTGTGAGGGAGGAAAATAGATTGAGAGTGCTTGGAGGAATTTGAAGTAGTATTGGGAGGGTGGTGGTTGGTAAGGGGAGTAAATGAAGGGGTTTAATAGTTAGTATAGTTTAAAATGTTTAAAGGGGCAATTAGGTATTTTTACATATTAAATAGTGTTACGTTTAATAAAATAGGTGTTATGATAAGGGTCTCTCCAATTAATATATTATTTTGTGATATATATGGATATATGAGTAATCATTACCCTACATAGTATATATTGGAGTACTATATATCGGTGTGTGTGAATTGAAATTTCAATTCACTTGAATGCAATGGTGACGGTTGAATAGACTTGGAAATCTGGAGAGAATATAATAATAATAAGGATAATAATAATAAAAAATTATTAGAGGTGTGTCTACATAAATTTATTAATTGGTATCTTTTTTACGTTAATGTTAGTTGCGGACGAACGAACTTGAGACGATTATACGTGTTTGGAGATTATCATTGTTAAGCATTTCGAGGTAAGAGATTTTACCTCTTTTAGGTCTCCGATCTTTTATGCACCCTTTGTTAGGTTTCCATTAAATTCATTGATATTGATATTCTTTTGAAACGTACGCCGACTTCGGGTCGATAATTGGATTTGAACTATGTTGCTTACTCTTCTTTCGAAATCATGATTTTTATTCCTTGTTAATTCTCACATAATTATCGAGTTTCATGTGAGATATTCTTTTGATATAAAAAGTATGATTTTTGCGATGCATAGTTTGTAGTAACATTAAATTATTTGAAATTCTACAATGATTACTAAGTCGGTTATATGATTATCGAATTACTGATTTTATTGAACACCACTTGATTAGAGGATATGATTATCGAACAATTGAATTTATCGAATGTCACCTAGCTAGTGGATATAGTTATTCGGATATACCAAGTACTATCGAACTATCGAGACTCTTCGGAGTTAATGTTTAATTCACTTATGTGATCATGAGATTCTGTGAGTAATCCATTATCTTCAGCCAGTATGGGACGGTTGATGACAATTGATTATTCGAGTCATTTGTTGAACACTTATCTTTCATTTGGATTCTCGATCCTTTAATTTTATATTTAATAACTGCTTCAGCTTATTGATTCTGAACAATGAATTTTGAATTACATAAATTATTCATCTCTGATTTATTTCTGGTCAACTTCTCCTTGGTAACCGAAGGGGTTGTATATGAACTTACTCAGCATTGTTCGCTCACCCCTTCATAATATTTTCTCTCAGGTAATGAGTGAGATCCATTAGAGAATTTTTGCTCGGGTAGACCAAAATGATGGTTTCAAGATTTCTAGATCTAGACTTTTATTTAATTACATGACAATATATTTATTAAGAATGGTTGACTTTTAATTAGTATTGAATTTTTTAATACATTATCTTGGATTTTATTTTGACTTAAGTCAAAAGATGCATTAATATTTATTTATGATGAGTTTGAGAATATTTATAATTTAAGTTATAATTATTCGTGACATAACTAAATTATAAGACCGTAATATCGATACCGAATTTAGGACGTTACAATTACGACCTCATTGCTCAACACATTATCTAAGGAAAAGATCACGGGTTGAGTCATATCAACATTTCTGGCCCGCTTTCTTTTAAAAGAAAAAAAATGTTCTCACTTTTCGAAATTAATTGATTTTAAAATGTTTATTATATGTAGATGGATGCTAAACTAGTACACATAATCATTTGAATGTGAACCATTTGATTGCAACATGTGGAACTAGTCGGTGACAAACCTCTAAACCCTTGTATAGGTCTGATAATTTGATGGGTTGGGTTGAGTTTGTGTTAGGTTGGAATGGGTAATGGGTTAAAACAGATCGAAATTCATTAAAACTCAAATATCAAATGTGTTAAAATGGATTAGGTTAAAACAGGTAACGGGTTAAAGCGGGTCGGTCCGTCTCAACCAAAAAATTCTCCCCAAAAAACATAAATTTATAACAAAAAAGTTACGGGTCGAAATGGGTAGCGGGAACAGCCCGCTCTAACCTGACCCGACCCGTTAATATTATTAGGTTGAAACGGGTTATCCATTTCAACCCAAAAATATTACTCCGTAATAGATTGGGTAATTAGTGGGTTGGGTTAATGGGTAATGGGTTACAATTGCTAGGTCTATCCTTGTACAACCCATTTTTTGATGCATTCATAGGACACTGAATGAACTATATGACTCACAATATTAACAACTCAGATTCTAAACGATATAGGTCAATGTTGAACAAAAAAGTTCAGATATCATTATCATTATCATTATCCAACGAAGCTCAATGTGTGTGCGTGTGTGTGTGCGCGCACATAACATAGTGATTATATATCTAATTAAGCTTTATGATCAAAATAATTTAAAAGTAAATTTATAATATTCGTTTTTGTTTTTAAGCTCAAGACTTCTCACATCCGGTCTCCTTTCCCTTCCTCGTCCAGTTGTGTTTACGGAGAATAAATGAAGATCAAATTAAGAGTTAATTTCTACGAGCATGTAGTTCTTATTGTTGACTCTATTAAAATTATATATATTAATAGTTCTTTTTTTAATGTTGATTTCATAAGAAATTGTCCACTTGGAAAACACATTAACCTTAGGTTTTCTAGTAATACTCCCCCTTTCCAAAATAAGTGTTTAAAGTTTCTTTAAGTAAATTGTGTGTGTTACTCTTATCGATTGATGGATGTAAAAAAGAAGAGTGTTCTTTTGATTTGATAACACTAAATTATTCTCCTACTTTGGAGGTATCAAAGGGCAATTGGCTAAAGTCACATATATTCTTAAAATATGCGTAAACGGAGAGTCAATTGGAGCACTTGTTATAGAATGATGAGAAAATATTTGGAATAATTACAAGCCGGTTGATGTGGCAAAATGCACAGCTTGGGCCGTCCTTGAGATGGGTAGGATATCTGGGCTTGTAATCGATCTCCTTGAGCCTGTTAAGATCACAAGAACACCTGAGAAGAAGTGCAAGGCAAGGCTCGCGAAACCCCTCCAAGTGAGAGTAAGTGTCAGTGATTGTCAAGAAGTAAATTGACAGAGTAACGAGGCTCAAGAAAGTGTGTGTACCTTGTTGATGATTATGGAGAGGTATCTATAGGCCCTCAAGGTGATTGAATCCGTCTAGGATTCGCCATAATATAATCGCCGAGATAATCAAGGAGGAAATCCCTTGATTCTAGGCGAAACAGGCGGTTGACCGCGTAGTTATAGGAGTTGATAAGGCAAGAATTCCGCCCAAACATGGAAACCTTTGACTTGCCTTAGAGAGCAAGCTATCAGCGTCCCCAGCTTGGTGTGTGCTCGAGCGAGCAAGGCTTTGCCCGATTATTCTGTTTGTATTGATCTCTGAACTTGTCAGTCTGAAGATCGGCCCCTGGTCGGGCAGGCAAGGCCGGTGCCCGCCCAGGCGAAGTAAGTATGATTCCCTTGCGGAGCATGCATAAGTCCCGATCATGGTCCCTGGTCGGAGAGGCAAGGCCTTTGTCCGCCTAAGTTTGAGTGAGGGTTGTGCTGCTCGGTGCTCGCTGGGCTATCTCATCTTGTTCGCTGGCCGTGGGCCCAGCCGTACCATGCTCGTGTCCGGCACGTGATGCTAACTCGTGCCTCGCTCGTGACCCGGTTTGGGCCGGGTATATCAGTGGCCCCTAGCTTCCTGTCTGGTGAGTATTCATGCTTGGAGCGGGGAGCGTTCAAGTTTGATATTCGCACGGGCTTCAACACTTTGTGAATTTTTAAGCAATACAAGGAATTCGGCGAGGTGAACTTGAGGCGTGTTCAGGAAGCTTTTTGTCAAGGGCGTGACAGAGCGTGGCGGAAAAGCGTGCGGAGCCGTCAGAGTTGGAGCGATTGGACGGGGCACGAAGCACGAAGGGCCGCATTTAATGCCCTCGTCATGATGGGCCGCCAGCCTGCGCCCTCAAGGCTCTGGCTTCCGCTTGCCCATAAACCCGCTCTATAAAGGCGCCTCGATTCCTTTTCTTCCTTTTACCGCTCTTCAAACTTGTGAGCCCTTAGAGAGAGAAAATTCGAAAGACTTCGGCCACCATTGACGCCGTGATTTTTTCTCCGTGCTCCCTAGAGAGTTTCTCCCTTGCTTCCAGTGTCTATTCATCTCTCGACGTTTGCAGTGCTCACGCCGGCCCCAATCGCCTTCCTTTGATTGTTTCATTGAAGACCCACTGCTCCGAAATAGCGGTAAGCTCTCAATCCCCTTTTATTTGTGTTTTCTGGTTTTTCTGGTTTCCTTTCCTTCACCTCTGCGATTTTATTAGGGTTTTAGTAAATGAGACCGCCTTTAGGTAAGGATCGAGGAATAGAACCCGTGGTCCTGCTTGCTAGGCGGGCGTGGCCCCTTTGGGTTGACCTAGACTTAAGGTTTCTTTCCTTTTCCTTCATTTGTTGCCCTGTAAAATTCTAATGGCAATCTTCCTCGATCTCTTTGTAGATGTCTGACATGTCCGATAATGACCGCGAGGCCTTCAGCTATGGCGGGAGGAACGATTCGCTTAGCAGCGAAAAGTCTCCCTCGATCAGTGTTGAGTGTGATGAGGGGATTAGATCTGTGGCCGGGCCAACACTTCGAAGGCGTGTCGTGGACCCTGTGGTTGACATAGTCGATTCTTCCCAAATGAGGAAGATTCGAGGAGAGCGTGACTGGCGGCACTGCAAGGCCACGATCAATGAGCCGCCTGTCAGGGGGATACAGCAGGGCGAGTAACGGTGGAGGCAATAGATTTGGCTGGAGAAGCGTCTGAGGCCGATGAGGCAGATGACCTGCCGCTTGCTCGGCGATTTAAGAAAACTGGCCGCTCCCAGGTGGAAGTGGTCTCCTGCTAAAAAATGCCAAGACAGAGTCCCCATTGCCGCTTCTTAACCCGAGGTGGCCCTCAAGTAGCGGTTCCCGCTGAGGAAGTGATCAAGAAGGGGAGGAAGAGGAGGAGGAGCCCGATTGGTATGTGAATGCCGATGAAGGCCGTTATGCCGCCATCGCCACTTCTAGACACGGGCGACAAAGTGACAAAGATGGCTTACTTCCTGTTGATAACGCTTATTATCGAGCGAGCAAAATGGACGCTCGCCTCGAAGTCGCCTCTCCCGCGAACGTGGAAATGAGCCTCTTTTTGTCGATTTCGTCGGGCTACGCTCCCGCTAGAGCCCTTCCTAGTAGATTTCCTATTCGAGACAAGGCCGCCCCTGCGACTGACAAGTTGAAAATCACGCTTATCACCGCTTTACTTGGCGAGCCGGCTTGTTAGGTTTGAGCGATATGTTTTTGCTGCAGAACTGCTTATCTTCGCACCGAGCACCTGAGGGAGGATAGGAGTGAGGGCGAACTCCAATTTTTGAAGTCATGGTCGATGTCCCTGAAGGTGGATTCTGGGACGTATGGTCTGCCTGTTCATCAATCCCTGGTTGGCTGCCGCTTATGCCCACTCGCCATTCGGCGACATGAAGATCCCCAAGGCCTCTAAGCAAGATTTTAGCTCTGGAGAAACCGCCTCGATTGTCATGTTGAAGGCCGCCGTGGGCGTAATAAGAAAGAAAAACGTGCCGGTCGGCCGCCAGCTTTGCTCGATTGGAGGGAGCCGGGTCTCAGAACCCGCTGCTATTTGTGTCCGGCCGGGTCATGCGAGCAGGTTCCCGGTGGAGCCCCTTCTCGATCCACGTGCCTCGAGAACCTCACCCTATCGGGATGATCGCCACTACCGAATGTTTAAGCAAGAGTGTGAATGTCAAGGTCGGGACTCGGCGGCGATTGCCGACCGGCTTTATGAGGACCACGACTTACCTCGCCGACCTTTGATATTTTTCTCGCTTCACTAATACTCTTTTCCGAACTCATACTTATCCCGTTTTTCTTTGTTTTGTCTCAGGGATGAAGAACTTAGCTGTGTTGAGGCAAATAAAGAGAGAAGTCGACCAATCCGGCACCGACCGAAGTTAACCAACCGATGGAACCGCCTCAAGGTACCGCTTTGCCCGCCTACGAAGAAACCCCGGACTTGGCAAGGCCGCAAGTCCGGCTACAGGCCGGCCTAAGGCCGTGCTGTTACACGTAAACAAACAAGCAGAGAGAGGTTGTTGTGGTCGCTCTCGAAGGTACTACCAATTGCCTCGGGTGCCACCATCCCTGTGGTGCCTGCTGCCAAAGATGCTAAGGCCAAAGGCAAAAGGAAGAAAAGCCTTAGCCCTTCTCCTGCTCGCGAAGTTCGCCGCCGAGCCTCGAGCCCCACCCAGCCTTTCTCCCACTACTCAAAGCCGGATCGCCACTTGGAGATAAAGCCGCTTCCAGTGATGCCCGCATTACTGCCTTGCCTCAAGCGCTGTGAAAGAAATTGGGACGCCTCATCGGGGGCATCGATCTACATGCCCGCGTAGCCTCAGAGGACCGGTGGGCAGGGCATCATGGTAGGGCTATGCATGACCGCCTAGCCTTGATAGAGATACCGCCGGCCACGCTTTTGGTCGGAAATGTTGGACTCGCTGAGCGAGGTAAAGTATTCAATTGAAGTTTGTCTCTCCCTTCCCTATTTATTTCATGTTTCGACTCATTTCTTCTGTTCGCATATTGCTTTCCACATGTACCAATCTTATGATAGGTATAACGAGGAGAAGGCAGCCAAGTAAGAAGGCGGAAGCCGACAACCGGCCGGTGGAGAGCTCGGTGAAAGAAAAGGTCGAGAAGCGCTCGCCTCGGCCGATTGAACTGAAAACCAAGTCCGCGTGCCAAGAAGAAAGAGGTCGAAAGCTGCATTTGAAGCACCGAAGTTGGTCGCCTGCACGCTGACTTAACCGGCCGCTAAGACAGTTGGTCGGCCAAAGTTAAGAAGAACCAAAGCGGCCCCGAGAAGAGTCGAGCGAAGCCGCCGCGATCAAGCAGTGCGGATCTCTTGCAGTGCAGTAAGCTCCCTTTAGAACGCAGCCGCTGAAGGATGGGAAATCCGTGGAGGAGTTGGTGCGAAGTCGAAGCGAGGTCAAGAGTCCGCTATTGCAAATTATAAGAAATCGAAAGATTTTGAGAATGCAAAGTGACGCGCCATTCTTCCCTACTTTGCCCATGGCACAAATCATATATCGAGGATGCTTGCCTGCCATGGCGAGTAGGAATGAGACCATGGCAGAGTGGGCCGGCTCGACCCTTACTCCGAAACGGCTCGCCCTTTTCATGCGCTGTTCCTTATACCAAGGATGAGCTCGCCGCCATGGCGCAGGCGATATTGATGCGGCCGAAAGCACCCCGGGTCCCTCCATGATCGTAAATGTCCGCCACGATTGCCGAGTTAGACTCCGAGGACGAAACTCCAAGCGTGCCGCATTGAAGCCGAAGTCTCGTGCCGGCGGCCGAGGATGAAGCCGCCTCGAAAAGAACTTAACTTCCAAGCACCAAATGCAATATCAAGCCGGCGCCAAAGAGCTTCCACCTCCTCCTCCGCCTGAGCAGACTTAGGATTTTATTTGGCCTGCGCGCCATTATCTTTTGGTTTCTGCTTTGTAACTCCCAATCCTGGACCGTAATAGAATTCGCTTTTATTTGACGATATCTCTTGCATTTGCTTTTGATTCGCTTGTTTGTTTGCTCGATAACTGCTTCTCGCTTGTATCTTTTTCCCCGCCATTCGTTAATACAAGTGCCGGTGCTCCCGTAAAATATATCGAGCAAAAATTCATGAATAAATTTAACCAAGGATGACTTATTAAAATAACAAGACTGACAAAGCATTCTTATTATTTAGATTGAGATGTTACCCGAATAGTTTATCCCGGCGTAAATGCTTGATCTCGACCAAGGCTTATAGTAAGTGTGCTTCCGTAAGATCGCTCTGCAAGGCCCAACTCTCAATTGGCAACCAACAACCGAGCAAGGCCTTTGCTCGATGTGGGTAATTCGAGGCTTGTCGGTATATCTTCCCTGGGTGTTAAGATATACGGTTACTGTTGCTCGGTCAACCGTAGGAACCGAGGTAGTTAATCGCTATCTTGTAGGAATGGACTCGGAGCCCGAGGCGAGCATCCTAGTATGTGAGCCCTGCATGGCCGCACCTCCCCACGCAGGATGAGTTCACGATACTAGGGATTTTATAATTTTTGACCAGCAGAGCCTTCGCTCATTGGCGCAGCGTAATCTAGTCAAACAAATATAAATAATTGCAGAATAACATTTCATTGATAACTTTGAAAATTCTGAACCGGTAAATATGATAACGACTTGCCTTTCATTGATAAATGATTGATGACCCTCAACAGGACTGAGGTCTTGCCCTTTTGTTTCCTTGACCTAGGGATAATACTCTAAGGTGGTCGTCGATGCCAAGGACGCCTGATCTTTTCCTTCCGAGTCCGGAGAGTGTAAGTGCCTCCCTTATTATTCCAAAGAACTCGGAAAGGACCCTCCCAATTAGGGGACAAATTTTCCCCACTCGCCTCGATGACCGGTCACTTCAATTTTCCCGAGCACTAGGTCCCTCAGACACCCCACCCCAATTTTCGCACTCGATATGACATGACAAAAATATCAAGAACCGTAAAACATTAACAAATGTCAAGTTACGTGGTCAAAATTGCAAAAAAAGCAGGATGCACAAAAGGACAAATTGCAGGGGGCCAGTTGTCAAAAATGAGCCATGTTTGAGGTTTGGGCACCCACCAAAGGCTTTGGGTGTGGCGCCCAAACCCCTAATGGGTGGCACCCAAACCTCACTTTCCAAGCACTATTCAACACTCCATTTGCCAGAATGCAAATCGTCCAACGCTTGTACAACACCGATGCACGGAGAGAAATCACAAAATTCCTTCGATGTCCCAAATCCTTCCTATAAATAGCAGCGTTCTGGCCTCTTCATTCAACACACCGCTTTGCGTAAAATTTCTCTCTCGGTTACGCCAAGAAATAAACACCGATATAAATTTCTAAAGCCCAGAAACCCCGCCAAACCTCCGCCAAACACACAATCCAACCTAAGTGTTCCTTAGCCCCCCGCCTAGGTATCCACCTTTTTCCCTGGCCCAAAATCGTGGATAGCGCTTGCTCGCCCGATTTAAAAGGCCAAAATAGCTGAGTAAGCCGTTACTCGCCAAAATTTAGCCTTTCCCAACAAACAAACAGCCTTAATAGCTACCTCGCCCGATCCCGAGGCCGAAAGTAACTTTCAGAGCGCTTACGCCTAAATTCACACAACACACAACTTCAACTGCACTGCACTGCATCAAAAGACTCTCCCCCGAGGGACACGAGCTTGAGCACACCCCTACGCCGCTTGTAAGCTTTTATTGTTAAAGTTTTTATTTCTATGTAATAGTATTATTTCCATCCTACCAATATAAATATATAAGCGCTTGAAGCCGCCTGATTTTATTAAGAAATAGTACTAAATGTAGCCGTTATTATGGCAAAATATTTTTAGATGAGTTTGTATTTATTTATTTTATTCAATAAAGTCTTTATTTGTAAATGTATTATTTCCGATCCGTTCAATATAAAAATATAAGAAGCATAGCCCTGATTTTGTTAGAAATAATACTAAAAAGAGTCGTTTATAATGGCCAAATATTTTTAAATGTGTTTGTAATTATTGAAAGAGACGGCTATGAGTCCAGAATAATGTGGCCACGAATGTATCCGTTTAATTTTCCCTGTTAAAATAAGACCTTATTTATTTGCTAAGTAAATGTGACATAAGCATACTTTCACCAAAACGCTTCGAGATCGAAAGGGCGAGTTGGGTGCCTAGCACCTTCCCAACTCGTGAATCTAGCCTCCGAACCCGCTTCTAAAATCTCTGTTTTTTTCTCGGTTTTCCTTTATTTTTGCCTTAAAATAAAGGTGGCGACTCTAAAAACATTTTGATCCAAGTGGGGCCTCGCAACATCTTTCTTTGCACTTTCAATGCTCTCCCTAAACGAGGGAGAATGGGAATGGAAAGGTGATGTATTTCTATGTCTGGTATCCCGAAATAATGGATAACTTGACGTAGAAAATCCAAGGCACTCATAGTGATCCAAAATAGGCCATAAGGCTATTTTCATAAAATTCATAGTGGGGCGCCGCAATATTCTTTCTTGCACTTCTATTTTCCTCGAAGATAAAGGGGAGAATGGGAATGGAAGAGTAATGCATTCCCATATCCTCGTTATCCACTAAATAAGGGATAACTTGACATGGAAAACCATAAGTTCCCTATATTGGATACAAAATTCACTGTGGCAACCGAGGCACATTCCAACGTGCTAATATAGACAAGACTCTCTCGCATTTTGATTTCGCCTTCCCTAAACAAGGAGGATGGAACGCAGAGCAGCTGGTGTCCCGCAGATCCGACGCACGCGCACTCCCTATCCAAGGGCGCTACGGGCACGGAGCCACATTTTCTCCTGAACCTCACGCCTCCCCTTACGAGAAGGCTCGCCTCAACTCTTTTATCATGGTGAGCTTTTGCCCCTCGCTTGTAGTTGACCCCTCTCGAGTCGTATCTAACCTCCTTTCTTCCAAAGGTCTAAGTCTATGGCCCTGGCAAGTTGATTGTTTTGTCATCGTAATGTGATACCTCGAACTTGGCAGCCATTTCCACCGGATCATAGCCTCCCGACCCATAGGCGAACAGCGAACGGAGTTTCTATTGGTCCTCGAACAAGGGTTCTAACCGCCCACAGAGCCGATTGTAATTTTTCCGCCACTTTCCCGCCGCTCCTTCTAAATTCCGCTTAAGAAGCTGCTGTAACTTGTTTGCTCGGCAGCCACTGCCGTTGCCTCAGGTAAAGAATTGACGGTCAGCGCTGCTTCACGCCCAAAGTAGCACATTCTCGCCGTGAACTTGTCCGAGAACCGAGTCCCATGGTCGGATATGATTGCTCGGGGAGAC
>CM028378.1:103251237-103340941 GCA_013146195.2 Codonopsis lanceolata
GGCAAAGGCATGAGAATCAAGAGTTTCATTTCGGAGCTACTTCGGTTCTTAGGCCGCCAAAGGGATCTCCAATTATGTTTGGCGGATGATGTCTAGCTTCCTAATTTCTTTAGGAAGATCTCGCAAGAGGTTGGTTTGTAAAGGTGGAGATGGATGAATGCCGCCTTATCGAATGGCTTCATAATTAAGTGTGTCACCGACCGATCTATTGTTACATGATTGTCACCTGCCGAGGTTCATCTCGAATATCTATAGTTTCTCAGAGGAGGATGAAGATGAAGGATTTGTTTTGAATTGATCATGCATTACTTCCCCGTCTCAAATATTTCAAAATTGTTAGTAACATCAGAGTCTTATAAGACTCAAATAAACTTGATTCATCAAAAGTAACATGCATAGATTCAACAATTACTTGAGTTTTTCTATTATAAACTCTATAAGCTTTACTATGCTTAGCATAACCAACAAAAATACCTTCATCGGCTTTTTTCATCAAATTTACCTCTTGAATCACCACCATCAGAGTGAATGAAGCATTTGCACCCAAAGATTTTAAAGAAAGCAATGTTAGGGTTTCTACCTCTCCATATTTCATATGTGAGTCTTACCATGAAACTTGTTTATGAGATCTATTTTGAGTAAAACATGTTGTGTTGGATGTCCCAAAAATATTTCGGTAATTTTGCTTCGCTATCATTGTTTTACCTCGCTCAATCGTAGTCCTCTTTCCTTTCAACTATACCATATTTTGCCGAGGAGTTCTAATCGCCGAAAAGTTATGATCAATTCCATGATCATCACAGATGTGTCCATCCCAAGATTTTTGAATTATGTACCATTGTCGATCTAACACTTATAATCTCACATTCCTTTTGAGTTTGAAGATTTGAATAGGGAAGTGAGAATGCTATAAGTTTCATCCTTGATTGCATCATTTCAACCCATGTGTATCCGGAATAATCATCCACAACAACCAAAGTATACATGTTTCCTCCTAGACTTGCGCTTGTAACAGGCCAAATAAATCCATGTGTAGTAAGCTCAAGAGTTCTTTTGGTAGAAAGACATGGTTTTGGTTTGAAGGAGTTTTTGTTATTTTTCCCAAAATACAAGCATCACATTTTTGTCAATGGAAAATTTATGGATGGCGCATCTTTTACCAAATCTCCTTTGAAAGTTTTGAAAGATACTTAAAGTTCAAATGTGAAAGTCTTTTGTGCCAAAGCCATGAATTTTGGAAATATTATTTGCTACCAAACAAATTTGAGTACTCAAGTATTCTAAAGAAAGTAAATCTATAGCAAAAACATTTCTTTTTCTTGAACCAGTGAGCAAAATTTCATTAGTGATGCTATTTTGATAAAACAAAGGTGGAGGAGAAAGAGCGCCTCATACCTTTATCACGTAATTGTGAGATACTTAGAAGATTGTGTTTCAAACCTTGTACCAAAGAGACATTTTCAATTATTATAGATCCTCCGATAATGGATCCATAGCAATAGTTTTTCCTTTTTGAGTTGTCTCCAAAATTACGTAAGGTCCTTTGCTGCAATAATGTTAGTAAGGAGTTCACTGATCCACCATGTGTCCGAGCATCCATCGCCTAATATCCATATGTCGGTTGAATGATGATCATCTCGCCATTAAGCATACCCGAAATATGAATATTTAATTTAAATCATGGTACCCTTTATACTTTTGGGTCCAAAGGGTTAGTTTTCTTAGGTATCCAAACTTGCCCGAAATTAGGCTTCTTAGTTTTGTCGTAAGAGGTTTAAATCTATATAAGCATTCATGTGACGATGACCAAAAGTAGAGCAAATATTACACTTGTGATAACCAGTTTATCGGTCAACATTTGAGGTGAATTCTTTGATTCCTTATGGTTCGGCTTAGAGGTTTTGGCGAACAAAATTTATTGGCTTGAACTTGTCGCTGCCTTTCTTCCGAATCCTCCTTTTTTGTCGCCTAGGACGTTTGTTGTCGATAGCTGGTCGACATTTGTCGGCTTGTTGAGTTAGTCGATCGATTTAGAGGCTTGTGACCGTAAGGCGACCGACAACCGTCATTATTCACCTATCCTTTTGTTAATGTACCTCTTTATGATGATTCATATTTATGGGATAAGTGAATGGCACTGACATTATAGACGATCCCTTGTCCTTTTTAGAATCTTAGGTTCACCTTTTGACTGTCTCGATCTCACGCCTTCATCATCCTTGAGTATCCAAGACCATGTTGGTCTTCATGATTTTTTGTTGGACTGATGATGGTTTCTACAACGTTTTTGACTTTGAATAAGTATCAACAACATTGGTCGGTCGAAGAAGATTTCTTTCTACAAGGTCGGCAAGGGCATCGGGCATATCGAGATTTTTGCTTGAATCTCATATTTTCATTGAGACTTTAAGTTGCAGCAATTCTTTTTGTCGAACTTTGTAAAGCTCATTGATCTTTTGAAGCTCACGGTTTTCTTTCTTAAATTCTTTTAAAATCACCGATAAAGAAACATGGATTCTTTTAAGTGTTTCAAACTTGGAATACATTTCTTGCATTTGTTCCAGTAAATCATCAACACTTGAGTCAGTCATCTTCTCCTCCTGCCTTTTTGAGTCATGACTTACTTTAGCCAGCCCCGGAGAAGTTGACTTGACTTTCTTTTCTCGGGTTGACTTATGATTCCTTGTCCATAAAATCCATTTCTTATTTTTTAACCACAACCGATCGGGTTTGATGACCTTTGTCGGCTTTGCATTTTAAAGGTGAGCTTTAATTTCGATGACTCATTTTGAGCAGCAGCCTTTTGAATATTTTGGACTAGGAAACTCATTTTCGAATCATATATTGGCTCGATTCTCGCAACAAGACAAAGATTTGCTTCTTGTCAAAATCGCCGAGATTCATCTTTCGAATCTGTTTCAATCCAAGTTGCAAGATTTTGATCTTCAAAGAACTTCTAAACCTTTTGTTTTTCAAAATTTCTCGGAGCTCTTTTGTAATACTCATTTTTTGTAAAAGGACAATTTGAAGCAAAGTGTTGATGCGTGACAATCGCAACACGGGCAAGATTACCCGGTCGTATCAAGTAATAAAGTTTGAAGTACGAGTCGATCCCACGAGGATAGAGCTAGAAATAAATCCTAAGTACTAAAATTGGGCACACCTAATTTTATCTAAGCTAACGGAAATTAGATTTAAAATAAAAATAAAATAAACAAAATAAATGCAAGAAAATAAACTAAATGAAATTGCGACAAAGGAAATGGCGGCAACATCAAATCAAGGTTAAAAAGGTAGGATTGTGATATTTCTAGTCTAGCCAATGTCTAATTTAACTCTCTATTTTTCTTAACTCAAATTTTCTGTAGAAGGTGCTCATATTTTCTCTGGGCTTTCGCACGTATAGAAAAATCCTAGCTATCACTCATCCTTGCTACGGGCTCATATCCTCGCAACACATAGCCTAGGGGAGAAAATAGCCGCGTGGTAGATCAAGCACCAATGACTATCTACTCGCCTTCGACAATCGGTGTGCCTTAGAGGCGTAAACAATTATCACGATTTTCGAATAATAGGAAGGGCTTTCGCTTCGTATCCTATCATTCTAGGGCTCATTTAATGATTCATGACTTCATTAAAAGCATTAAACACACAATGATAATAACCAAAAATATATGAGAATACATCAAATAGAGAGAAATTAAATTAAAACATCACATTCAACATAGATAAAAATCACAATCCAAAAATATATTTAACTCATCATCAAGGTCTCAAGATAATTGCAAAGTTTCTCCAAAAATTACAACATTAAAATAGATAAAGAGGTGGAAGAATTAAACCAATTAATGTTGCAAATCTTGGTTGACTTCACATAATCTTGCTCCCTTGACCCTTGATTTGATGCTCCAAGCCTTCAAAATGGAAGCATTTTTTTGATTTAGGTGGAAGGGTGGAGAAATGGAATTAATGGGTTGAAGAGTTTTAGGGCCAGCCTCTAAACCGAAGGCCGGTTCCTCCTCACTGCTCGCCTCGAAAGAATGAGCTCCCCTGAATCTCCCCCACAAAGGCTGCTAGGGATTAGGGGGTAATTTAGGCAATTGAGTAAAGTTTTGGGGCTGAATGGGGAAAGAAAGAGGGCTTGGGCGCTAGTGGTCGTGGATAGGGGAGAGCACGCGGTCAAAGGGCTAGCAGTGAGGAAATTCGAGAGAGGGAATGGGCCGGAAAGTGGGCATGTGGGCCGGATGGAGGCGAGCACAGACGCGGGTCGCATGATCCGTATATGGAGCGCGGTTAGCTGTAGTGGGCGGCGGTGACGTGGCGGCCCAGGCTACCGTCGCTTGACACCGCATTAATGAAGCCAACTTTCAAGGAATTGCTCCTGCCCCAATGTTTTCTTGAATGCGCCGCCGAAGACCTATTCCCCCCGTGCTTTGCAATTTAGTCCTCATTTTGCATCGCTTAAGCTCTGGCTAGCTTCAAGGTTTCTCACCTTCAAATCCTTAACGAAACTTAATGGCAAGCATCCAAACTTAACTTTAATGCCCGAATTGCCCGATTTGCATGAATTGAGCCATAAAACCTTGAATATGCTTGAGATACCTACATGAAGCACAAAATACATAAAAATAGTATCTCAAATGCAATAAATTATTAACCAAAGCTCAAAATTAATCAATAAAAATTCGAAAACTAATGAAAATAATAGAAAATTAAAAGCTTATCAAGTGTCGTGATTTCTACAGCTAAAGCACAGCTTTTTCTTTTCAACCTTGTCTTCATTCGCTTTGAAGTAAGGCTTTTGAAAGTTTGAAGTAGATGGTTTTGGAAGCTCGAAGAAGGTTTTGAGGGTTTGATGATGACTTTGAAAGTTTGTCAAGGTTTTGAAAGTTCCTTTTAAAAGATTTAAACTTTCTAAATTGTCTAGCAAAAGCAAAGAATTCATCTTCATCAAAGTCATCATCCTCGACAGTTGATGTAGAAGTTTTGAAGTTTCTTCTTCACATTTGAAGAGATATACCCTTAAAATTTTTCTCAATTTCTTGAGTTTGAGAACTTCTTTTTCATAAATCTTTAGACTTGCAACAAGACTACGTTAGATGATAGTTTTGTTCAAGTCTCTAACTTCCTTAATGGCAAAGTGACCTTGACATGCCATCTACTTCCCAAACTACTAAGAAAGCACATATTTAAATCTTTCATACTATAAACTTTACCAAGAGAAGAACACCTATTACTTACCTCGAGAAATCCGTCGAGGCATTTTTTAAAGATTCTTTTGGATCCTTCTTTGAATGCATCAAATTCTTGTATGCAATCATAAAGTTTGTTGTCCTTGGTGTTTTGATCTCCTTCTTCACATACTCCACAAGAGCATCCCAAATTTTGGCGCTATACACAATCATATATGCTTGTAGTTTTTATCGTACAACACTTGACAAGATATGTACCGCCTCAAGGCCCACCCATCGCTGATTTTGTCTTCCTCACCCATTCCGATTGAGGTTTGAGGACATATTCTTCTTCTACAGAGCAAGAGGGTTTACAAGATCATCATCTGTAGCAGAAGATTTACCAACTTTAGTATTGATTTTCATAGGTTGCATAGGACCACCTCTTACACATTTCATCAATCGTTTATCTATACTGTTCATGTATCTTGTAATTCTTTCCTTCCAAATATCAAAGTGATCTTCATCAAAAATGGGTACTTGAGTCACATTGTTTGATTGAAAAGATTTTAGAGTTGCCATGATCGAGCTTTCAAGCCGTTAGACTTGGAAAATTGTTTTTCAAGCCAAAAAGCTAAGCTCGATACCAATTGTAAGTCCGTATGGCAACTTAAGGCTGAGGGGTGAATAGCCTTTAAAAACTTTGGGGATTGATTTGTAAACTTAAAAAATTGGCGCGGAAAACTTAAATTTGTCGGGCCAACCGAAGAATTGGTCGTACCGATCGATACTTTGAAAACCCTTAAGTCGATGAAAGTTGGTCACCGACCGACACATCCGTTTTCAAAAGAGGTTTGTTTTTTAATGTTTGATCACCATATAGAGAAGAAATTGAAAGACAAACTAATCGAACTTTTAAGCAAACAATTGTTGTTAAGCTCGCCGACACTTAATCGGCTTGAAAACTTCTTAAGTGTTGAGTCAGTTTGCAAGAGTATGAGAAGTGGCTGACAAATCAGTTGAAGTGGTTCACAGATAAACTGCTACGTCCACTACCAAGTTAGTCGGACTTGGATTTTGAAGTGCACTAATTTTATTAAAAATCTATTTGATCTCTAATGGATCGTTGTACAACAAAAGACCGGTGTTGGGGAGAATGATTGAGAAACAATCAAACTCGTGAGACAAACCGACTGATTTCTAAATATTTTGGAATGAATCACTCAGTGTTTGCCTAAACAATAACTAGAAGAAAATATTCAATGAGAAATATCTAGCTAAAGTTTTCTTGGAAGACAACGTCACAGAGAAATTGAAAGTATATGGATTCTTGACTTCTATATAAATTGTTGTCTTCAATAATGCTTCCAAAGGGTATTTATAGACGCCTTCAAAAGCAACCCGTTAGGAACACATTTTGAATTTGAAAATGTGTTTGGCGCTTGCAAGATCTCAAAAGGATCATGTGAGATATATTCTAGCAAAGATATCTACCAAAAACACAAAGTAGGAAAGTGTCAAGATAACCGTATGATCAATCAAATAAGGAAAGATAAACCGACACTTAAACGTAGAGGTCAATTTGAAACAAGTGGTCGACAAAAATGATATGCGCCGACCAAGTATAATTTCAATTTCTTGGTCGACAACCAAGTGGAATGATTTTAAGCAAATCTAATTATGTGCAAGATTCAACAACTTACCACGCTCGTTTATGAAGGAAACAGTTATCTTGAATGTGGACAGTTATTTCTGAGAAACTCGCCCCCATCATCACGATGAGACCATTACAATGAATAGGTAGTTACTCTCATTTCAGCACCTATAAAAACCCCTCGAAATAAAGGAGGAGGTATGTGATTCTAATTTGCTAGCTTAAACTCGCTAAATTGTTTACTCAACCAAGTGTGCTAATTCTTGCGCCTGGAGGGCTTTTTGCAGTTTGGGTGTGCCCATGCCCAATTCACCGCATCGCTTATTTGTTTGCGAGTTGGGCCGTGAAGTTTAAGAATAAGTTGAAAGCCGATATCCTATTGAAGAAGCCGGTCGTCAGAAGATTATCTTTGTATCGGTTGGTTACTTGTTGGCAGGAGCGAAGGAAACATTTTTCGTGAAGTGGACTTACGTTCTTGGTAAGTCTTAGCTATGGCGGAGAACGACGCACGGCGTTAATGGCCAACGGTAGTAACCAGAAGAAGTACATGCAACCCCCGCCTTAATCAACCACCGGTGGAAATAACCCACCCCTCATGATGTCCGGGGCCACCGCCTTAATCAACGACGGGTTTGGATTCCTTAGCCAGAACGCAAAGGGTCGTTGTTAGACCGGCCAACCACTCGGGATGAGGCTCTTCGCCGCACTGGGCAATATATTTGGGGAAATGCATCACTCGGTGAACTCGCACTGCGGCGGTTGCAATGGGTAAGCCACCTTTACCCATCGAAGTTGGAACCCCTACTCCGGTGTGGATCTTATTGAGACCGAGCCAAGCGTAGTGAAGTGGATCAAGAACCTGGGAAATCAAGGTTAAATCCTGGTGATTGCCCCTCGCAGCGTAAAGATAAGCTGGAATCAAAGGGACATAACCGGCGCAGAAGACCGAGCTAGTCACGTGGTTGTACCGAGTGTGCATTCTCTACTGGGTGGGACCCCGAGTGGGAGATGATTCTACACAAGCTCGCCTGTAGCCGATCACCTTCTTCATGAAGGTCGCATCATCGACGCCCCACCTCGCCTCACCCTGTAAGGTCGCATGCTCGCAGCCACCACACTTTATCTCCCTGCAGAGATCCCATGCTTGCCATCGTAGGACACCTCTCCTAGATCTGCCTCAGCACACCCGCCACAAGTACCCGTCGCGGTCGGAGAGAGAGAATGTCGTTGCAACAATCGACGCCATAGAAATTTGGTGACTAATGAGCTGCTGGCTCGCCTCGCTTCAGCTGGGAGTAGCTCGAGCACGTGACGAAGCCGTGGGCGTGGCTCAAGCTCTTTGAGCTATGTGGTCCCCCATAGTGCCCCCCCCGGTCCTTGCGTGACACGCCCACGGCTGTGGGTGGTTTGCCTCCAACCGTTAACATGCGCAGAATTTGAAGATTTGAAACGCCGAATGGAAGCATGGGAGCGTGACAAGGCCCTAGATGGAAATTTTTCGGGAACTTCACTAGCCCTTTCGCCCCTTGATTGAAAACGCACCACACAAGGGCTCATCTTTCTCGAACATCAAAGAGTATGTGGAAGACTAAGGTGAGAAATTGGTTGATGTCATTCGAGTCCCGTGATCGCCTTGTAACATCGACGAGGCATTGAAAATTCGAGCTTTGGGAGCAAAGGCATTGGCATGGATGGGAGCTCTTCCGCGATCAATCAACAACTGGCCGACCAGAGCAAAATTTCTAGCGCATTTTGGGACCTCTGGGCACACTTGAAAAGACAAGGGCCGACTTGTCTAAGGTTGCTGAGGGGCTCACGAATCAACATTTGGTTATTTGGAGCAGCTCACGAAAGACTTTGGAGCTAGGGCATATGGGCAAAGTAGGGCAAAGCCAGCGGGCATACCGCCCGCCACCCATTAGGGTGGGTTGGGATGTATTAGATACCCGTTTGAAAAACGCTTGGGCTTTTTGAGCTTTGTCATGCTTGGCTTTTCGGCGGGGGGCTATCCGCACTTTCTTGCATTTCTTAAAAAAATTAAAAATATTTATATTACATTACATAGTATATTAGTATTATTAGTAATGTAGCACAGCCCATTTGTCAAGGCTCATTCCGCCTAGGCGTCTATTACAAAAGTACAAGTTAGTAGTTATACTAGTTAGTAAATAGTAACTATTACTCTATTAGTATTTAGGAGTTAGTAGTTAGTGGGCTCGACCTCTCTCGCCTCACCCGCACACTTTCTTTCTCCCACGCTCACGGAGTCATGGGACGCCTCACGCAGACACGCACAGCGGCATAGCACAGCATGTCGCGCCGAGTTTCTTCCTCCGGTGATTGCGCCTCATCGGGCCGACACGGCAGTCGGGCCTGCTCGGGCAGTGGCGATTTGGATCTTGGTCTCGCGCTCTCTCTCCCATCCATCTCTACATGTGCCGGCGATTCTCTTTCTCTCTCGCCTCTCTAAAATCCCGCCATCCTCGCTCAGATCCGGCAAGGCGGCACCGCCTCCCATCGTCCCACGCTCGCGCTTTCTTTCCTAATCGCCCTATTTTTGTTTTGTTTGATCTCCATTTTCGCTTTTGCTTGATCTCCATGATTCAACCTCTGCTTTTGTAACTTTTGTTTAAGCTCTTACTCGTTGGTATATCAGATATTTCCGTATATCAGATAATGGTAAATGGTATATAATGATATAATTAGTATAATATATAATTGATAATAAATAAAAAACAAATAAATTCATTTTTTTTATGGCTTGCCTGCTTTTGCCCACTTGCCCACGCGGATTGGGCCTAGGGATTCAAGGACTCGCCAAGTTTGCGGGCTTTCCTCCCCACCCCAAGCTTAGTAGCGGGCTTTTCGCCCCAGCAGTAATCCGCCTGCTTGCCTCGCTTTTGACAAGCATTTCAACTAGAGCAAAGTTCATGGGTTAACCGAGCGTGAGGTAACCTTGTGCTTTGAAACGGGTTTACTCGAGGGCGAAGGTGGTCTGAGATCGGAATTGAGCATGAGGGAGCCAAAGACACAAAGTAAATGTTAATGCGGGCTCGAATGGTGTGCAGGTGAGACCGCAAAGAAAGACAAGAAGAAGGAGACTATTGAGGTCATGGGTAATCCCAAGGGTAGCGCTGCACTACTAAGTGGGGGATACAACAAAAGCAAGTCACCGATGACCGCCTGTAGAGTTTCTTCGGAGGTCGACCTCACCCCGCTTAATACACTACGAAGACATCATGTATGAGGTCCAAGATGAGCTTCCTCGCCCACCTCGCATGAACCTCGAGAGAGCAGATTCTAGGATTGGTCAAATGGGTGTGCCTATCATGATGATTATGGGCATTCAACTGAAGAATGTTGGCCGAAAAGGCTATTCAAGCTCATTAATGAAGGCCGGTTAGACCGGTTAAGAGAGATGGAGGGAACAGGGAAATGTTCCCCAAGAGATGCACCCCCGATCGAGGGTAATAAACGTGATTATGGATGAGGAGCCCATACCAACTCAGCCAGAAGCAAATATATTCTCTCAAAAGTGGTAGATCGCCCAACCACTTTGCAAGCTGGGAAGAGACTATATAATTTACTCGCAATGGAGTTAGCGAGTAACGTGGCAAAGCAGCGCCCTTGATTGTCGTTGCTTTAGTAGATGGTTGGGTTGTACGTAATCTTGGTGGACACCGGAGCTTGCAGGACGTGATGTACTATTCATGCTTTCAAGGCTTAGAGTTGAGTGATGACCGCCTCAAGCCTTACGCTGACGCTGGAGGGCTTCACCAATCATAAAGTACCTGTAAAAGGTATGGTCAAGCTAGAAGTTTTCATTGGTGAAGGAAGTCGTACTCGGGTTGAGAAAATCACCTTTATGGTGATCGATTTGAAGTCCCCTTACAACATCATCTGGGGTACCTAGCATGACAAAGTTTCAAATGGTCGCGCCCATCCTCACCTCTGCTAAATTCTACACCGATCAAAGAGTGGGTACTAAAGAGTCGGGCAAAGGTTGTCGAAAGATGTGCGTGACAAATGTAAGAAGAAGCAAAAGTTGACCTTGGAAGATGGCGAGCGTAAAATCACCATTAGCACCAATGAGAAATCTCATGTGACCGTGGCCATCGACAATTGCCGCGGGTTGGCGAGGTGATGCTTGTCCTTTGCCAAGGTTGGGTTGGGGGACGAATTGAGCAGGTGTCACCTGTGATTGGTACCAACGCAGGAGATTGCGAGGGACACTTGTCCTTTCGCCGACATCGGGGCCTGGGGACAGTCGAGCAGATGTCGATGTGGGTTTGGTGCCAAATGAAGATTGCGATAAGACCGCTGGTCCTTTGCCGACATTGGGGTCGCGGGGACAAGCCGAGCAAGTGGTGGACATGGATGTAGATCAGCTTGATACGGTTGGCTGCGAGTTCACGAGTTCGGGCATTTCAAAGTTATCCCTTTGCCACGTGGGAGCTTGCGAGCTTGATGCCTCACCGGCTCACTGTCCGTCCGCGACCGGGTTCTTCCCCGCCTCGAGGGAGCTTCAGTGCAGCCGCTTGGTTGATTATGGGTAGGATCACTTGTAGTGACAACATAAGTTATAATGGCTGCTGGGTAGTGGTAACAAAGTGGCAAATGGGTTTGGCTCTGTACTGCCAGATCCCCACCCTGTTGGTAGCAGAACCGTAGGAAGGCGCAGTGCCCAAGGTGGCCATTTGTGTATTCCTCCTTGGGCCTCTTTCATGGCCTCGGAGGAATCGGCTTGAATCTTCTAATTGCCTTATATCTCAAACGTAGTTATACTGTAGTTTTAAGCAAAGGGAAGACCGATACAATGGAGGACGAGATTGAAAATTAAAGCTTGTGCAAACCGTAAAGAGAAAAGGCAGGGTGCTTGATCCCGCCGCCAGCAGTCCGCACTCGCCGGAAATCTACTGGGGCAATACCCCAAGAGGGGTGAGGTATTTCAAGATCCATGATAACTCTAGGCTCGATTCCTTCAATAGGCCAGCCTTAGTATCCCCACTACCAAAGCAAGGGGAATCGAGGTGAGGGCTACCTAGTCCAAGACTCAATCCCGCCCATTCTTACCTTCCCCGACTCCAAGTAATTTCCTAAAAGCTATGAAATGGGTTCTCCCGCTCGGAAAACATTTTTGTTGTATTTGGCAACCACTAAGTTTTCTAAGTATGGAGCGAAGGGCCACCCAACTCGCGATTCAACAAGCGTGGGCCCTAGAGTCGACTTTATTGTGGTCGCTTCTGATGCTTGAAATAGTCAGTTAGAGCAGCTGAATGCGCCCACTTTTCTTGTCCATGGAAAAAGAAAGAATTTTCTAAGCTTGCGCTGGCTCGAATCCGAGCAAATGCAGTAACAAAGATAAAGCACTGTGAATCTAACTGGTGAGGGTTAGGTCGCAAGGCAAGGCATTATTGGCAAGAAGGAATTGACAAAAAAAGGGTCTAGTGGGAAGTCTCGTGCCAGCCACCAAAAGAAATCGAAATAAAATACCATCCGCCTCCTCGAAATTATGCCCTGCCTCCTCGATGTCCAAGTCGGGCGCTCTCACCCTAATCTGGGTCCATGCCCAATGAATAAAAACCAAGTCGAGACGTCGTCCTCGCCGGGTTAAGTCATCCCATTTAAGTGAGGCAGTGTATTGGTCGCGATGCTTTTGCCTTTGGAAGGCCGGTTGTTATATGAATGTGGGGCGGGCTATTCAAGCTTGTGGAGGTCATCTTCTAACTCGCTCACCTCCCTCAGAATGTTTTGCTCGCCCTCGGTCGTATTCACCGCTGGGATTAAGGGATCTATGGTTTTTTGGGGGATCGCTCGTGTTCGATGAATTTAGTGGGTCTCTTCCAAATGGTTCCTTCTCGTAGCCGAAGGTCATGTGTTCGAGCTCTCCTCGGTTTCAGTGGAGGCTCCGTGGTCGTAGCTACGGCCCTCAATTTCCGAGCCGCTCTCGTTGTTGGAAGACATCCTACAGGAAATGAATCGAGGAATACAAATTAAACCTTGCTCGTGTAGTTAGGCAGAGCGCATCAAGTAAAACCTGTGGCAAGAGCATAACTTAAGATCTATGAAGCTGCACCTGGCACCTGGCCGTATTCCTCGATTCCTCTATTTTGTGTGGGATAAGGTGACAGATAGGCGAAACGAGATGGACAAAGAGGAAATGGGTATCAAAAGCCCAAGTTTTCGATGCATCTTTTCGCCCCCTAGCTTATAAACAGATTGAACAGGTCATGTGTACCTGAATGGCATCATTGACGATGTGGGGGTTAGCAGCGGGAAAGAATTGAAAATGCGGTAAGAAAGGGAAAAAGAGCAGTGAAGATTCGAAGAAATACCTGTTGATATAGAAGGAGTATCTCAAAGAAGATCTTGAAAATTTTTGTTGCGTTGTAAGGAAGTGACGAACCGGTGTTAGTAATCTCGGATATCTTCGTTATGAGCTTGAAAGCAGAAATGAACACGATTGGTTGTGCTTTTTGAATCTTCACAAAATTTGGGTAAAGTTTGAAATGAGGGGATGTTTTGAGTTTTTATACCGGTGAAACCGCCGTTGCAGGAGCAACCCCAAGGGTTTTGGCCATCATTGGGGCACGAAACCAGAGTATAGCATTTAATGATTTTTTCGGGAAGAGAGCCTGTGAGGTCCGCAAGATCTGCTAGTGACTAGTAATGACTCGTCTTTTCAAATCCTCAGAACCGGCAATCACTCATAAATGTCTGGTTAAGAATGACTCAGGGCGAGTTTGTGAAAAGATTGATTCGTTTTAAGAAGCAATTCGGCCTGGGGATTTTAAATTCCTCCTCGTCCCGAGCATAAATACTCGATAGACAAGGAGCAGGGGGCTACTGAACTATCTGGCCCAATAGGCCCAGCATATAAGTCACGTGCTTGGCATGCCTCTACCAGTCATGGGTTGAACACGTGCACCCCGAGTTCCAAGTAGCTTTGAGGAAGACGCAGGGATCATGGATATATCATGAAGTGGGCTTAGCCGCCAAGGTTACAAGCTGGGACTTACCCAAAAAGGATGCACCGAGTAGACTTACCACACTGCTTATGAAGGAAATGGTTATCTTGAATGTGGGCATTTATTTTCGAGAAACTCGCCCCCATCATCACGATGAGACCGTTACAATGAATATGTCAGTTAATGAGCCCGCCATTCACGCCACTACTTTAATAGGCAGTTACTCTCCAGCACCAGCTATAAAAACCTCTCGAAATAGAGGAGGGAGGTATGTGATTCTAATTTGCTAGCTTAAACTCTGCCAAATTGTTTACTCAACCAAGTGTTGTGCTAATTCTTGTGCTAGAGGGCTTTTGCAGGGTATGCCCCTGCCCAGTTCACCGTACTGTTTGTTTGTTTGCAAAGTTGGGCCGTGAAGTTTAAGGATAAGTTGAAAGCCAGATATCCTATTGAAGAAGCCCAGTGCGTCTGAAGATTATCTTGGACGCATCAAAATCTATTTGTAAATATTTCTCTCTGTTAATTCTTGTCTCATCACTATTGAACAATATATATCATTTCCACTGTCATAACTGATTCTTTCGATTCTCCTTAAATTGAGTCAGTGAAACCAAGCATGAAATTTCGAAAGAAATTTGAAGTTTGGTTGATGGGCTATTCACCCCTAGCCTATATGGAGTCATCCCCACGGGAACCAACAACGTCTTTAGGGTTTGTAAGCATATTTAAAGGCCTCATAACATTGTTTTATAATAGAGATTATTATTCTTGAATTGAGTTGAGATTTCTTCTATAGAAATTGTGTTACTTCTTTAATTGAGTGTTCTGAATTGAAAGTTTAAAATATAAACATCGTGGATTCGTTGTTTATATTCAAAATTCAACTTGGAGAGTAATCTCAATTATGATGGCATTCACAATACTAAGGTTTCCGTCATCGCAAGGACGTTGGGTCATGGGATCATTTAATATCAAACCTCTCGATGAAGATGTTAGGGGTGCGAGTATTCACATCACCTTCCCCCACCCAATCATCATACTCGAACTAGTCATGTCGCTAGCACCTGAGTCACCTCATGATTGAAATAAAGGCTACTCCATCTACCCACTTCAGTCACTACCACCGCAAAATCTTCAATAAATGGAGTCTCCACACAATCGATACTGATCGGTGACTGCAGGGGTATAATGAACTGACGCTTGCTGATTAGCTCTCCTTCGAATTCATGAAGATGTTGTCACGCATGGTGTCTTCTCCACTAGTATGATCATCACTTGGTGTGCCCTGACATTTATTAAATGTCGAACTTCATGTAAAAGAATGTAGTAAAGTTAGGTAACAATTAATAAAAACAAAAATCTATGTAACAATTGTTAATTTAAATAAATAGTTAGCGTATTTAACATAAACATTTATAGTTAGCAATATTTAAACTAAAGAAAACATGTGTGTGTGTGTGTGTGTGTGTGTGTGTGTGTGTATACATACATATACTTAACCATTAACAATGAATAATAAACATTTTTTTTAAATGAAGAGAACCGTTGGTCCCTAGCGGCTTTTATCACTTCAAATCATGGACCCCTATAGTATCTTTGAAGAGATTTGGAACCCTAGGTAGAGCCATTAAACCCTAGGGATTTTTCTGATAGAGAGTCACCTAGGATTAGCGATGTTAATGTCGATTAGTAGACCGACTTTCGTGGCTTAATTTTTTTTAACTGGGCAAATAACTAATTCCCTCGTAAGGTTTCTACCCCCATCCCATAGTACCACCCAAACTACGTTTTGTGTCATTTACATATTCGATGTTGCTATTTTTCTAATTTACCCCCTAGCCGTGACGTAGAAAACTAACAAAAGTTAGCATGTGCATCTCACATGTGGGGGTAATTTAGTCTTTTTTATCTTTTTGGAGGCTCACTACTCAACCCCAACATAGTCAACTCATTTTCATACAATTTGGTTACCTGAGTCAACCTAATCACTAAGGGCCCGTTTGGTGCAGCGTTTTCAAAATGTAGCGTTTTTAAAATGTAGTGGTTTCCTTACAAACATGTTTGAGATATAATTTCATAACACTATTTTCATAAACTTGAGTAGTTGTCAAAAAGACAGTTATACCCTTTGATCCATCATAAATAAACACAATTAAATATGAATAATTTATAAGGTAACCTATCTACAGTTAGTACTGCCACAAGGCCAACAACATATCCACAAGGCCAACAACACAGCCACGCACAATTGACACATAACCTAACCTATCTACATCAATCATCCCCTTTTTTGACTTTTTTTTTTCTTTTCACTCTTTTCTTCTCCCAGTTGTTTATCTTTCTTTCCCTCCCTCTCTGTATCTCCTTAAGCTCCGTCCTCCACTTTCTCTTCTTCCAGTGCACATTCACACACTCACATTTATATATATATATATATATATATATATATATATATATATATATATATATAACCCTCTCCTCTCTAAATGAATTGAAAATCACTCTCTCCTTCTCAATCCCAGCGTCCACATGCACATGAATTGAAAATAACTCTCTGCCCCATCTCTCTCCCTCTTCATCCTCTCTATTCCAAGAAACAATAAAGGAAAGGTTAGGGAGAAAGAACTCGATCAATCAATTTTTCGAATCAGAGGTTCAAACCCTTCGATCGGTAAGCAAAGTTGCCTTCCATGTGGCTATTTTGGTCTTCTGGTAAATTCCTAGTGTTTTCCTACTCATGTTTTGAAAAAAAAGCTGAGATTTTCAGTGTCTATAATGTTGCTGCATTTTTGATAATCTGTGTTTCCTAACCGCGGTGTTGAAACAACTTCCTTAGGGCATCTCCAACCGTGCCCCAAATCCTTGATTTGGGGGTTTGGTCTATCCTGTAGCAACTCCAACCATACCCCAAACCCAATCCCAAATTTGGGGATCTCTACAGTGCTACCCCAAATTTGGGGTTCCACTGTAGCTTTACCCCAAATTTGGGGTTGGTGGGTCCCATGCCATTAAATTAATTTTTAATAATTATATAATTGTTAAAATTATTTATAATATTATATTTTTTATTTAAATGTATTAAAAATTAATAAATACCTTATACTAGATAATATAAACTAGATAACATTTTTAATTCAATAATTTTATAACTTTTTTTCTGTGAGCGTTTTTACAATTGTTGTTGGTGTATGATTTTTTTTATATTTTGTATTGATTGTAATATTTTTATGGTATTTTTAAGTGCTTGTATGTTTATTAAATTATATTTCTTCAATTTAGTTATAAAAAAAATTACTAATTTTTAAATATTTTAATAACGTAAATATAACTATTAAATATACTAAAATTATTAATTGTGTAATCTTAATAATTATTATTTAAAAGGTTAATAGCAAATTAATATACATGTTGATAAATAAAGTAAAAGAAATAAAAATAGAATATGCTAAGGAATTTCTATTTGGGTGAGATTTAGGGGTTGTGAGTTGGAGTTGAAATAGTGTTTGGTGCTGAAATGAACCAAATTTGGGATAAAAGTCGACCAAATTTGCGGTTGATGGTTGGAGATGGCTTAGAAAAAAGTTGTGTTTTATTAGCGTTTTGTGGCTAAAACGCGCAACCAAACACGCCCTTATGGTGAGTCGTGAATTAAACGGTATAAAAATGAGATATTTGGATCAACCTCATTAGCGAAACCTTTGCAAACATTGAAAACCTCAACACAAAATATCTCCATCTAATTCCCACCCCTCTTTACAAACCTCCCTCACATTCGGATCATAACCCAGAACTGAATCGAGGGTCAGTAACAAACCCATCAAGGTTTTGTTGAATTTGATTCGCTTGAGATTATTAGTTCCGGTAAGTGGGTTCAGAGTTCACGACTTTGATTTTGTTAACTAGGGTGCAGATTAATTGGAACCGGTAGGTAGATTGCATTTTGGTTGTTGTCGGTGATTGGCGTTGGGGAAGGTGGGTGGAATTAGTTTGTCTGACAGGTGTAGAATGGTTGGCATCGTCAATGGTGAGATCAAGCTTGTGGAAATTGTACCTTGGGAGCTGCCTGCGGTAATCTCAGGACGCTTGCGTCTTTTCTCTCTCAGCCTTGTTGTCTCTCAGTGGTTTTACCTCTTTCCTTTCTTCGTGCCTTACCAGAAGCCATGGCCGACTGTAGAAGGAAGCAAGAATTGATAGATCTCCGAATGAAGGGCATATAGATTTTGTCTCCAAGATCTTCGGCTAATCGAGGAAGATAATTGATTGTCGACCGGACATGAGGCCCTGGAGATGGCGTCGATCCAGAATCGGGGGCGTAAACTTTGGGGAAAGAAGAAGGTTTGAGGATTTGAAAGACCAGCATGAAGCAAAAGCATGCTCATTTCCCTCTGGGGCAGGTTAACCACACATCAACATCTTCTCTCTACACCCCAATTCTATCTCACCCCACATATTTAATCAATTTTTAAAATTTACTCTTTATCCCCCATCCTAATTTCCTATTTTACCCATCATTTAATTTTTCAATCTAACACATCCTATTCTATCTACACCCTACATTTAATTTCCAAAACAACAAATATCCAACACCCCAAAACCCCCACCCAACCTGGCCAAAACGCACAAGCATTCCTCGCACAGGTGGTCTGCTACGAGAAGAACAAAACCTTGTTCACTATTGGCTATAAATTATGTTCTTTAATACTATTACTTCATTCGTTCTAAAAAAAATAGTTTAACTTTAACTTTTTGTTAACTTAATAATGCTTTAACCAAGAATTTACGGGCTTTGTTTTCCAAGCAATTAAGCTTTTAGAAATTTGGTCTTTAAATTGTCATTTTCTCTCTTTGGGGTCAACCAACTTCTCAATATCTTTTTATTATTTGTTTTCTTCGATCATTACAAGCATATAAATTCAAAAATCGATACACGTTATGCGGCCAGTTCAAGGCACACAAAGTCGTTCGATTCTTGATCGCCGCACAAAAGAAGTGGGTAAACATTTGGTGCATATTAGGAGATGTGTGCGGAGAATGTCTTGTGCACACAAGGAGAAGTGTGCAGCAAACCATAACCGCACACGACGAAGATGCAGTTTTTGGAATTAGGACAAAATTTGATGAAAAATTAAGTTTTAATAGAATAAAATGGAAGTAATACTTACATTATTTGTTTCAATTACTTCTCTAGGCTCCATGTTTGATATTTTTTAACAATATGATGTAGGGTAGGGTTGTGGAGGAACTAAACAAAAGGGAGAATGGTGGGAAAGGAAGACGTAGCTACAGTAATGATGTGCGCAAAACGCAACTCGAGCAAGAATACCCAGCCGTATCAAGTAATAAAGTGTATATAAGTACGAGTTATCGATCCCACAAGGAATGCACGTAATTCTCACTCCAACTAAGTACCGAAATTATGCTAACTAATTATATTTGAGCGAAAAAAAATTAAATTAAAATCTAAAAATATAAACAACCTAAAAAAAGCAATTAAAATCTACACTACTGCGAAGGTGGTTTGGCAACAACAAATCAAGATAAAAATGTAGGAATGCATTATTTCTAGTCTAGCCGGTGTTTAATTTAATCATCTTTTTGCTTTTCTTTAACTCAAGTTTTGGTAGTCGGGTGCACTATAATATTCGCTACGGCCTCGCAACGTATTGCAAATCTAGCTACAACTCCTAGCTACGGCTCTCGCTTATAACATAGGAGAAAATAGTCAGTGTGTCAAAACAAGCACCCTATGACTATTCACAAGACGATCTCTCTCTGGTCTCATGTAACGTAAACAATTATTGTGATTTTTGGAATTAATAGGACGGGCTCTCGCATCTTATCCTATAATTCTAGTGATCATCTAATGGTTCGCTATGCCATTAAAAGCATGAAGAGCACACAATAATAACAAAACGCATGGGTAATACTTCGCAAAAAGAAATTCTCTAACTTTTTCTACAAGTCATGTTGGTAACCGAGACAAATAAAATTGGTTAACTACGAGCTATCGCATCTTATAGTCAACCCTAACCTCCCCGACCTCGCAAATGGCTAAGGTGGTTCGATCGCGTGTCAAACCTAGTCTCATTTTGGCTATCGGTGTGTGTCACAAAACACCAACTATTAAATTGATTGGTCCGCAATATAAAGGTAGCTCTCGCGGATCCTAAATATTTCTAAAATCATATAATTAGTGATCAATTAATTAAATGCATTAAGTGCACAAAATAATAACCAACATGAATGTGTACTAAATAAAGAGATAAATTAAATTAAAACACTACATTTAACATAGAAAAATAATTGCATTCCATAATTAAATTAAGCATAAACCAATTCTTCAATTACAAAATTAATCAATCCAATAAATTATAACAACTATCTAAAATAGAGATATGAAGAATTAAACCGAGCGAATCGCGTTCCGGGGTTGAAATCATTTGTAAATGCGTCGTTGACTCTTGAAATGATGCTCCAACCCTTCATTATCGGACAATTGATTGAGAAAGGAAATAATTTTTGGTGGAAATGGAGGTTGGTGCCCCATTTGGGAGCAATGTCCCAAATGGGGGCTTGTTCTCTCAAAATGATGGCTGCCTGGAATAATAGGAAGGAAGCAGAGGAGAGGCCGGACAAGCAGGGGTAATTTAGGGAAGACAATGGAAAGCCGGGGGCAAAAGAGGGAAGAAATGAAGGCTGGGTCGCGGTGGAGCAGGGCAGGAGCCAGGAGAAGAAACGCGGGTCGCTCCAGGGATGAAATGGGCAGGTAGTGTGAGAGTGAGAGGGCTGGAACGCAGGTTGATGGAGTGGTGTTGGGCCGGGGCAACTTGATCCATGAAGAGGAATCGCGGGCCTGCTGAGTGGAGGGGATGCAGCAGCAAGCGACAAGTGTCTCCATCTAGGCTTCGACAACTCAAAAGGAAAGTTTCAGCTTAGGCGGCTGCCTCCCTGAACTTTCAATAATTTCTCCGGTACCCCTGATGTCTCAGAAATTGGCGCCGCCGGCCAGTCTTCTCCCAGCTTTTCAATTCAGTCCTCAGTTAGCTTTTTTAGCCTCCGTTAACCTCTGAATGCCTTGGAACTCTTAACGGACTTAACGGACTTTGTCCAAATACTTTCCAAATTAACTTTTAAGCCCAGAATTGCCTCGAACTTCGTGCTAAACACCGTATAAAAGCTCGATTATGCTTGAAAACCTACATTAAGCACAAAAACACAAATAATAATATTTCCAAAGCATAATTAATTCAAAAATAGCACAAAATAAAAGAAAATTCCCGGGAAAATTTGTGGAAATCTTGCACTCATCACACCCCCAAACTTAAGCTTTGATCGTCCCGAGCAAAGAAAATGAATTATGAAAATGCTCGAGAACAACATGAAATGATGGCGGCGCTCAAATAAGATCCCACAAGCATTACCATCCAAGAGATCAACCCTAAGATTATAAACATGCATAATGGAGGTATGAATTGATTCATATGTTAACAAACAATCCTCAAACAATCTTTCGTACCATAAAACATTTTTTTACCCCAAAGTAGCAATGCTATAGCTTAGATTGAACGGCTAACCGAAATACCAAATGCAAGTCAAACCGGGAGAGTCATTAACTATATTTTTTTTACAAAGCAAGGCATGAACACACGGTATAACAATATCAATAGGACTTTTCAAGCTTGTAATGTTCGGCCAAGGTTCGGGCTATAAATGAAGGATAGGATAGCAAGTCAAGAGAGCAAAGAATTTGAAGTCTTCACATAATGACTAGCTTCATTAAAACACAACTCTTCAAATACCACAAACTCACTTCAACAACCCCTTAAACATTAAACTTTGGGTTGAAAAAATATCTCATCTACCACAACAATTAAGCACCATCCTTATATCACCTTGTGAATATTTGAAGAACAATGACATTTTTTTTTCTTCTTTTGTGTCCACCCTTTATTTTTCTTTTCTTTTCTTTCTTTTTCATTGCTTTCCAAGGGGGCTCTTTTCTCATTTCATTTCATTTTTTTTTCACCACCAATCAACAACAATTTTCAAATTCCCAACATCAACATTAATAAACACACAACCTTCATGAAGCATACACTTCCCAACAAGACTACAAAAATAAAACAATTCATTTCAAATCATGTTCTCTTGAAGGGCGACAGCTAAAGTGTATAGGTTCATGGGATATGATAATGCGGGTGTAAGAAATGAAGTCAAATGGGGGTCATTGCGTGCTCTACGCACACGCCATTCTTTAAATGAGCTCAACTGGGACACTAGGGATTTTTGTGAGATAAATGGGTAGGATAGAGAAAGGCACAAACGGTCCAAAGATGGCCTATATCATACTCTTGTCATACACACATGCCCAAACCAAGCTTTTCATCATCAACATGTAACTCTCGGTATTTAGACTCATAATATGGTACTCTTAAACATGCACAATCATCACTAAAGCAAAACATAAAAAATGTTTCCGACAAATACTTGGGCAATATTTATCATGAATGAGGTGATGCTACCACATGAATCACAAACATATCCTCAACTATGCATATAGTAATCTCAAAATTGACTCCAAGAAAATAATGCAAGCAAAACTCAAAGAGCGCCAAAAATGGAGAGACGAGTGATCAAAGCATAACTAATTTGGGGCGTATAAAACACAAGATTTTCAGAATTTTCGAAGTTCACTAACTAAACCATACTCCCTAAACACAAAGTAAAAGGAGAAGGGAAAGAAAGAAAACTCTCTCAAAGTTGATTCCTTATGAAGTCCGGGCCGAAAATATCCACTTCATTAATCTCTGCAAGCAACCTCAACAATAAAGCGCTAAAACCCATGTATCAAATCAAGCTCAAAAGAAAAAAAGTAGAAATGCAATTATGGAATAAAAAAGAAAAGAAAATATTTTTTGTGTGGGGACACTATTTACACCTCCCTACAAACCCACAAACTCGGGAGGGCTTCGAAAAGCGACTCAAAATACAAAACATATAAATACAAAAGCAAGTAAACTAATTAAAAAAAACATGCTCAAAATACAATCAGCTTCGCTTGGTATCGATATTAACAAATAGGAGCAAAAATTAAATAATTCCCCGGCAACGGCGCCAAAAACTTGATGTGCGCAAAACGCAACTCGGGCAAGAATACCCAGCCGTATCAAGTAATAAAGTGTACATAAGTACGAGTTATCAATCCCACAAGGAATGCGCGTAATTCTCACTCCAACTAAGTACCGAAATTATGCTAACTAATTATATTTGAGCGAAAAAAAATTAAATTAAAATCTAAAAATATAAACAACCTAAAAAAAGCAATTAAAATCTACACTACTGCGAAGGTGGTTTGGCAACAACAAATCAAGATAAAAATGTAGGAATGCATTATTTCTAGTCTAGCAGGTGTTTAATTTAATCATCTTTTTGCTTTTCTTTAACTCAAGTTTTGGTAGTCGGGTGCACTATAATATTCGCTACGGGCTCTCGCAACGTATTGCAAATCTAGCTACAACTCCTAGCTACGGGCTCTCGCTTCTTATAACATAGGAGAAAATAGCTGTGTGTCAAAACAAGCACCCTATGACTATCTGCGTACGATCTCCTCTCGGTCTCACGTAACGTAAACAATTATTGTGATTTTCGGAATTAATAGGACGGGCTCTCGTATCTTATCCTATAATTCTAGTGATCATCTAAGGTTCGCTACGCCATTAAAAGCATTAAGAGCACACAATAATAACAAAACGCATGGGTAATACTTCGCAAAAAGAAATTCTCTAAATTTTTCTACAAGTCATGTTGGTAACCGAGACAAATAAAATTGGTTAACTACGGGCTCTCGCATCTTATAGTCAACCCTAACCTCCCCGACCTCGCGAATGGCTAAAGTGGTTCGATCGCGTGTCAAACCTAGTCTCATTTTGGCTATCGGTGCGTGTCACAAAACACCAACTATTAAATTGATTGGTCCGAAATATAAAGGTAGCTCTCGCGGATCCTAAATATTTCTAAGATCATATAATTAGTGATCAATTAATTAAATGCATTAAGTGCACAAAATAATAACCAACATGAATGTGTACTAAATAAAGAGATAAATTAAATTAAAACACTACATTTAACATAGAAAAATAATTGCATTCCATAATTAAATTAAGCATAAACCAATTCTTCAATTACAAAATTAATCAACCCAATAAATTATAACAACTATCTAAAATAGAGATATGAAGAATTAAACCGAGCGAATCGCGTTCCGGGGTTGAAATCATTTGTAAATGCGCTGTTGGCTCTTGAAATGATGCTCCAAACCTTCATTATCGGACAATTGATTGAGAAAGGAAATAATTTTTGGTGGAAATGGAGGTTGGTGCCCCATTTGGGAGCAATGTCCCAAATGGGGACTTGTTCTCTCAAAATGATGGAATAATAGGAAGGAAGCGAGGAGAGGCCGGACAAAGCAGGGGTAATTTAGGGAAGACAATGGAAAGCTGGGGCAAAAGAGGAAGAAATGAAGGCCGGGTCGCGGTGAGGCAGAGCTAGAGAAGAAACGCGGTCGCCCAGGGATGAAACCGGGTAGTGTGAGAGTGAGAGGTTGGAACGCGGGTTGATGGAGTGTGTCGGGTCTGGGCAACTTGATCCATGAAGAGGAACCGCGGCCTGCTGAGGAGGGATGCAACAGAAGCGACAAGTGTCTCTATCTGGCTTCGACAACTCAAAAGTCAAGTTTCACTTAGCGGCCGCCTCCCCGAACTTTCAATAATTGCTCCTGCATTCCCGATGTCTCAAAATTGGCGCCGCCTTCTCCCAAATTTTCAATTCAATCCTCGGCTAGCTTTTTTAGCCTCCGTTAACCTCTCAATACTTGGAACTCTTGACGGACTTAACGGACTTTGTCCAAATACTTTCCAAATTAACTTTTAAGCCCGAAATTGCCTCGAACTTCGTGCTAAACACCGTATAAAAGCTCGATTATGCTTGAAAACCTACATTAAGCACAAAAACACAAATAATAATATTTCCAAAGCATAATTAATTCAAAAATAGCACAAAATAAAAGAAAATTCCCGGGAAAATTTGTGGAAATCTTGCGCTCATCAAGTAAGTATCAAATTTGGGGTGCAGGTAGAATATTTAAATATTATAGAATGACATTACTGTAATTAAATTGTGGGGTGTTATTTTAGGTTGGAGGGTTTATTTTGTCATTTCACACAATGTCATTTTTGCAATTTTAAAACTTGGGGAAGGAGAAGATGTTGGTGTATGGTTAGCCTGGCCTTTCCCTCTGCTTTTTCCTCATTACTCTGATTTAAATTTATTAGTTTTGATTGTTTTTGGTATTTAGTCTAATCAACTTTCTGCTATAAATATATAGAAGAGGAGGGATAAATAAATGGTAAAAACACTTTTCTGTACATACTAACTTTCTGCTAGTTTTCTCATACTAACTTTCTGCTAGTTTTCTAACACCCGTCATCGGATACAAAATGACACAAAACGTAATTTGAGTTGTATTGTGGATTTGGAGAGAGAATGATTTTTAGAGAGAGAGAGAGAGAGTAAATTGAAAGAAATGGTCAAAAAAAAGGTTGGTTAATTCTTTTTAATGGGAGAGAAGGTAGTATAGTAATTTGACCCACGTTTAGGTGTGCTTTCTGATTGCATATTTACTGAACGGACAAGATTCGCTCGCGCAATGATCTTAGATCTGAACCATGTATGGAGTTTGTTCCCAAACAAAGCAAGTTGCCTACAAAACCCTAAGTTCACAAAGAGCTGATAGGAGAAACCCTAAGTTCACACAACTAGTGTCGAATCTGATATCTTCAACAGAGTTGACGGCGTATCTCCGGTAACCACCTTTTTCTCTCTCCAGTTTATAATCAAATTTTCAATCGATTTGCGAGCTCGTCACCTTCCTTTCATCCGCCATTGTAGTTGATCATGGTCCCCTTTTACATTATTTATCTCAAGTAGTTTATTTTATTCTATACTATTTCTGTATAAAACTGCAACATTAATAATATAGTTGGCCATACCATTGACCTCCGAGTCTAATAAGACAAAAACTTGAGTAACACATATTCCATATATTTTTTTGAAAATCGGATCTTCTTTATCTGATCTATCGTGTGTTGATGGGTAAAGTTATGAGAGACTGAGGCTCTGTCTTAGATCCGTAAGACGGTCTTACATGAAATCTACTCATCCAATTAAACTTTCAATCTTATAGGTTATTTTACGATAAATTCTTTTCATATACTCGACACACATACGAAGTTTTGCTTAATTTCATGTCAAAACCTAAACTCAAACAAACATTGTTTAGATTATTTTCTCGTGACCCCACACGAGACAAGATGGATCCTGGGACAAGATGGATTCGCATGTGCCCGTGGTATTTAGATTTAGTGTTTGTTTGGTGGAGCGTTTTAACTATAACGCTGCATAAAAATATAAAGCGTTTTCTCTTATAAAATGTTTCAATTCAGCATCTTAAAATGTAATATACTTAGAAATGCTTCAATTTGGAGCGTTTCAACAATGTGTTACGCTTACAACTACTCTATTTATTAAAATAGCGTTTTAAAATAGTTTCTCAATCGTGTTTACAAGAAAAAAAATTACAATGTGTTTTCAAAATATTGTACAAAACAAGACATTAAGGAATATCCACTATTTTTGGCTTTTGGGTTAAAGAGCTACTGTGTGGAAATTAAAGAGTTTGCTTTTTTGACGACATATGGTACCAATATATATAGAGATGGCTGAAGGGCAAGGCGAGGGAGGGCATGTGATATCGGAGTCGGTGGCGAAGGAGAAGAGAAAAGAGAAGTGGGCTTTGTCAAAACAACAAAAGGCTGAAGCTCTGAAAACGAAGAATGCTGCTTATAACCGCAAGCTCATTTACAACAGGGCTAAGAAGTATGGACTATACAGTAAGGAGTACGAGGAGCAGGTATCTTTTTGATGCATGCCTTGGCTCTTTGGGATCAGTGATTGGTTTCTAATAATCAGTCTTGCAATTGGTTTCAGCAAAAGGAACTGATTCAACTCAAGCTCAAGGCGAGGCTGAAAGCTCGATTTCATATCAATCCTGAGGCTAAGCTTATGTTTGTCATTCGCATCCCTGGGTATGCTCTTGTTCGTTTTACTTGGATAAGACGGTCTGACGGATATTTTTGTAAGACAATCATATTTATTTGACTCACCGTGTGCATGTTAGTAGGTTAAGTTGTGAAAAAGTGGTGCTCCGTCTTACGAATTAAGAACCGTAAGACGGTTTATTACGGGAGATCTACTCTAATTGTTATTATTTTGATGACTCAAAGTTGCTTGATGCTTAACCTATAATGCAACATTGCGATTAACGGCCTATCTGGATCGTTTTTTTAGTATTGATGCTATGGACCCGAATTCAAGGAGAATATTGCATCTATTTCGTTTGAGACAGGTAAGTAACCTTTCTGCATTTTCTGTTGTCCAATATTCCATTGACGGCGTTTGGAGGTTGGAAGTAGTGCTTTTCAATGCCTAATCTCGTAATGTCCGTAATTTGTTATATCAGTATTCCTTTGACGGCGTTTGGAGGTTGGAAGTAGTGCTTTTCAATGTCTAATCTCGTAAGGTCCATAATTTGTTATATGTGTCAATCTCGTCGAGAATGAAAGTGCTAGTGTTAGTATATATGCTTGTCTACTACCAACCTCGTCAAGAATGTCAAGTTATTCTTATTACGGTAAGAGTAGAGTGTCTATGTACTGTGTTCTAAGTAGTCTTCTTCTCTCCATCCAGATTTTCTATGGTGTATTTGTGAAGGTCAAGAGAGGAAATATATATATGCTCCACAAGGTTGAGCCTTATGTGACAATCGGGTAAGTGTTTTAGTATGATGATTATGAAATTTGAAGTCTTTAAAAGCATTCTTTCCCCTAAGATTGCCTCTTCTTTTTTTCTTTCTCAAGATACCCAAATCTGAAGAGTGTCAGAGATTTGATTTACAAAAGGGGTCGCACCAAGCTAAACAATAAAAGGACTTTCTTGACCGACAGTTCAATTGAACAGGTTTGTTTGTTTTGTTTGAGTATCCCCTTCGGGCTAGTTTTTGGGATGAAAGAGACCCAATAGCACAAAACATCACTTAATAAGTACGAGGGAATGCTTCACCCTTCAAGCCTTCAAGCTAGCTTTTGAGGTGAGATGACCCAATAGCACCAACACTGGTTAATAAGTGTGAGGGAAAATCTAACCCTTCAAGCTAGTTTGGCAGTCAGAACTCAGAAGACCCAATACGCCCAACATGTTAACGGTAGAGTAATGCTGGAGCCACTTAATAATTACTCAAATTTGTGTACCAAATGATGTGGTTTTCAATGTGTCATCTTATTTGGCATTTTATGGACTCCATTATAAGTTAAAAAGTTATGTTACCAATATGACACATAAGATGCCACATCATTTGGTACCCAAAATTAAGTGCTATTAGAGTGACCCTAGCATTACCCGTTAACGGTGCACAAATGTTATTTTGGTAGAACCAGGGGTGGATCCAAGTGGTTGACGAGTGGATAGTCCACGTCAAAATTTTGCAAAAAGTTAAAACATTTTTTAAACGTTATTATTAATCTTAAACTCTTTTATAATTATGTATGTAATGGGTAAAGCTCATTAAGTCACCAACTATATGTAACTTTTCTTTTAGATCAATAAATTTATTTTGTATGGTTATAACCAAAATCTTGGATCCGCTCCTGGGTTGAACTATTACTCACTCCGTTTTGAGCAAAGAATCTCTATTTAAAAGTTATTTTTTAAAAAAAAAACGACACTTTTAGCAGCACATTAGTAATAAAATGATACTTTTATATCTTAATTTTAAAAGGAAACTCTTTAAGTGAAACATATCAAAACGGAATAGTTGACTATTTGCCCGAAACGGACGGAGGGAGTACTTATTATCAGCAGTTATCTTATTGCTATTTGCTAATGCTCCATCCTGATAACAGGCTCTGGGAAAGCATGAGATTCACTGCATTGAAGATCTGATTCATGAGATCTGGACAATCGGGCCTCATTTTATGGAAGCGGATCGCTTCCTCTGCCCATTCGAACTCAAGGTACCATTGGGCGGCCGGAAAGAGAGAAACAGCTGTGTTGAAGGTGGTGATGCCATTGCTGGTAACACTGAAGATATAAATGAGCTCATCGGGAGAATGAATGTGGTATCAATGGACGTTGAGATTTCGAACGTGGCTCCACAATAACATAGGCAAGCCCCAAGTAAACTTAAGCTTTACTATTTCATGGATTTAATTAAACTTAGGGACAAAGCTAGTCATGAATTACTGCATGTCCAAATCATTTAAATTGATACTACCTCTGTTCTCAAATTGGTCCTTTGTTTTTGCAAGGAAATTAAGTTTCTCACGTAACGTATTTAAAATACCTGCTCAGACCGTTCATACGTAAAGGCATCTCCAATGATAAGGTTTTTAGGAGTATGATACCAATTATCAAAAAATCATCATTTTGGGTGATTTACAAGGAAAAATTGGTTCAAGGAGGGAAAAAGATGTAAAATAAAATGAAATAATTAATGATATGTGATGATGGACCATTAAAAAGTTATAAAATGAGTTTATCATTCTGAAAAAGGTTTGTAACGAGATAGTTTTTTTTTGCTTTTGATGTAGAAACTGATATGACAAACCGAAAGTTATGAAAAGAAGACATTTTAAAGATTTATTCCTAACGATTTGTCTTGAGTTGGTATGAGCATATATCTCTTTAGTAAAGTTGGTATGAGCATATATCTCTTTAGTAAAGTTGGTATGAGACCATTTTACCCACTTGAGCGAAAATGGGCTTGCATAGGCGCCCAACATAATGCAAATATATCTTGTATAAATGAATTAGAGACCATCCGTCATAATGCCAGATATATCATGTATATATGAATTAGAGGGTTTGGTTGGAATAAATTTTTGTAATGTATATTTTTATCAAATAATAATCTTATGTTTATGGGTGCCCAAGTTCATTTATGTCCCGTTTATTTATGCTCGTGCTATCTATTAGGCGTTTACTTATTTGTCGGTTTGAGTCTTCAATGCACATGGACACCGTTGTATACTCAAGCAATTCACCGTACACTCTAAAGATTGATGTGGGTTTTGAGATGAAGTTAATATATTTGTCCCGGATATTTATTCCGGAGAAATTCGGGTCAATCCCTCTAGATAATTTTCAACTGTTTTACACCCTTATTTTTTTCGTAATCGGAAAAAGACATGTTATGCAATACAATGTACAAAAATGAGGCACTTTCATGTATTTCAATGTACAAATGAAATATCGCGATGCATGATTTTGTATATTACGATGCATAAAATGTCTTTTTTAGTAACAAAAAAATATAAGAGGGTGTAAAGCGATTAAAAAACTTTTATAAGTGAACCGAAAGAAACTTTTCCTATTTATTTTCTACGGAGAATTAAACTGGATTACTCAACAGTCACCATGAGCCCACACATTTATCCCAAACTTAATTCATTTTAACATTAGATTCTGGAGTTTAACTAACTTAATTTACAAGATTTATGGGCCGGCCTTCAGGTTGTTTGGATTGGCCTGCAAGAAACAATTGCCGCATTCAAATCCTGAACAATGTATAGGTGGAAAATTGTGGATCGGTACATTTTTTTAAATATTTTTTCTCTTCAGTCCAACGTTCTTCTTTTCTACCACTAAAGTTCATAATTGAGATATTGTTCTTAAAATACTCAAATCGTCCTTTTTTCCATAGCTCTGATCAACGTTTAGAGATCAAAAAACACAGTTGTACGCAACGAAATGGGAATCGATCAGTCTGGACATGTCGCAGACCCCGAAAGGTAAACAATTTTCTAATTCATTAAGTACGAATTTTTAATAGAGTTGTGATAGGTTTGAGGATTTTCACAGTAAGGACGAAGGCACATGAGAAGGAAAAAGAAGGCAGCGGATATGAAGTCTGATTCATTATGATTTTGCATCGCGGTACATCAATTTTCACCACACGATACAAAATTGGATTATGTAATTGAAATTGATGCATCGCGGTGCAAAATTAGATAAGGTGATTTTAATTAATGAACCACGATGCACAAATTGATGCAGCTCGGTGCGAAATTGGATTATGTGATTAAATTGATGCATTGTGGTATAAAAATTGATTCAATTTAAATTGATGCATCGTGATGCAAAAATTGATATAGCGCGATGCATTTAAGTGTTTGATCCGTAGTACTCATCAGACTCATTAAGGGTATTGTTTTCTTTTTGGTTTTTTGTCATCAAAATTGACTTTTTCAGATTTTAAAAAAGATGATAGGCTGTAGCAATTGAAAATTTTGAGAACGGGACCAACATGAATTTACCCCATGTATTTGTCCTTGACGATCACGATCAAGGGCGGATGTATGTTATGTACTTAGGGGGCAAGTGCCCCGCTAAAGTAATTTAAAAAAAAATTTATACTATAAAACATGAAAATTTTAATTTTTAAATTATTTTGAAGTAGTAGTTAAAATTTATGACACCCTTAAAATCTATCTCTAGATTCGCCATCGCTCATGATTCAAGACTAAGGAGACTAGTCCATTATAAGAGAGTATTTACGCATTAGGCAAATGACTTATTCTTTATTTAATATGCTTTTTAGGATAGTAAAGAAAATGATTAATACTCCCTCCGTCCCTAAATTATCGTCCTCCTTTCTTTTTTCGTCAATCTCAAAATAGTTGTCAATTTTGAAATTTACCTTTTTAGAATATTACTTTTATCACTTTATCCTTACTTTTTCACCTTAATTATGGGCCCCATACATATGAGTTTTAAAGGAAACTACACATTAAATCAATATAAATAATCAAGTCAATTATTTTTTCTTAATCTCTACACGAGTCAACCAACACAATAATTTAAGGACGGAGAGGGAGTATATAATTTGGTGCCTCAACTTATCCCAAATTTTAAGTTTGGTCATACCTCTCTTTTTTTTCCTATTCTTTTGGTCAAACATCTTGTATTTTCCAGTAATATTCCTGTTACACTTTATTTTTTAAAAATGTTAAAAACAACCTTACTTTGAACAAGGTAATGCAAAACTCCATGACCATATTCCCAATTTCTTGCTTCAATTCAAACTTATTTGCCCAATTTCAAAAATGACTACCATAATTTCTAAGATATGCTCGAAGAACAAAAGTGATTCAAAATCTGATGGGAAAACTTGGCTTGAGTGCACCAGAGAGGGGAATCTGTCACGGATTCGTTTTCTAGATCAAATTTCGGGTATTTACCTACCAACTCGTCCATCTTGATAATTTTTTGAGCTCTAGCCGAGAAACAATTTGAATCCAATTGAAGTGCAAAGGTCCATACAACCTCCGTAAAACCCTAATTATTCACCGATTTGGGACCCTGATTTCAAACCCACTTGGTGGCCCTCGTCGTATCCGGAGTCCAAGCCGTGATTGTGCGCCTCTTGGTAACCTTCATAGCATGTCATGTGCGTGTGTGTGTGCAAGAGAGAAGGCTGGAGAAGGAATTGAAGAAAGGCTTGTGGCGCTGTCCATCAGTCCATGCCAAAACTATTGGGGTTGATCAGTGATGCTACTGGAGTTAGGAAATTGCAGGATCGAAGAAGATGACTGGTCTTGGATCTGCATAAGACGAGCTCTGTTATGTACTTATGCGTGGGCTTTGATTGAAGGAGAAGCACGGTGGGGCTGCTGATAAGTTGTTACTTGGAGAGATGTGGTGGATTGTGATTGGATTGTAATAGCTTGCTTTTAGTAAAAATTGCGTGTCATTCTATTTTTATCTATTTGTAACCGTTTTAGTATCTTTTTTTTTCCGCACAAGTCTCATTTTGTTACCTTCTTCCTAAACCGTCTTTGTCGAGTTGTCTGCCTCAATCCTTTTCTTACCTTCTTCTTAACTTGTTTTATTCTACTTTTCTTACTTACATGAGATTCTTGAGTCTCACACAGTAAGAATTGGCAGCAAGAAAGTGTGGTCCTTAGGGAGGAGAAGGAAAAAAAAGTGAAAGTTAGGGTGGTGACGAAGAACGGTGGTTATTTTACTCGATTACCCTAACTTCCTTCTTTTTTTGCTCCTCACATTCAGGTGGTCAGGAAAGCTAAAACAAAGAAGAGACGATCAAGCTGGGACTAGTCACAATTCCAGGGCCGGTCCTGTAAAATCGGGGGCCTAAGGCCAATAACGTCGAACGGAGCCCTTCCTTTGTAGTATAATTTTTTTTTCCAATTTTTGAAAAATTAAATAAACAAAGGTTACGTATGTCATTTTTTTCTATTGATAAATCTTTTGAAAATATACCGAAAAACAATTTCGGGTGTTTGGCAAACACACGGAAAACAATATATGAATAAATACAAAAAGTATATTTTAATATTAATGTCCATATTGAACATAAAATAATGTTTAACTTTAAGTAATTTTCCTTTAGTAATCCTTAATTTATCATTAATTGTGTCAAATCAATAAGGTCCATTTTTTTCAATGTCACAAATACAAAGAAAAAAATTGGTAATAATGAAAAAACATTTTAAAAAAAGCAAATTGATAATATTTGGGATGTCTCTAAATAATATAGTGGACACTAATTTTATGACGTAATGAGTATTTATTTAAATTATAATTTATAAATAATATGCACAAACTTTAATTATATTTCTAAACAATGTATTTGTTGAATAAAATATTATGTATTTGTAAATATGTGTAATTGTGGAAGAGGGCGAAGGGGTGGTCGAACATTTGGAAAATAAATCCCTAAGTTAGTTTCCTAAAAAGAAGGCTTCATTTTCCGTTGACTTGAAAAAACTTTTATGTTGACTACATTTTCCTTTGATTACCAAACACTAGAAAATGAGGAAAACGTTTTCCAAAAGTCATTTTTCGTGAAACAAACGGAACTTAAGTCTTTTTTTAGAAATTAGAATAAAACATTTATTTTTTTATATTTTTAATAATGTGTAGGGTTTTTGTGAGATTTGGGGGCCCAAAAAATTGGGTATTTTTAGGGGGCCCAAGACCATGGCCTCACTTTCCTTATGACAGGGCCGGCCTTGACAATTATCTTATTCTTCTTCTTCATTGTATTTGTATGTATGATTTAAAATAGTTTCACTTTGTGTGTGTGTGTGTGTGTATGTTGTTATGCATGTAAATTGTTCTATTTATTTTGATTTGCGATGTTGAAGACGGGTCATGAAGAAACATGAGGTCTGATTCATTTTTGCGATGCATCCAATTAGAATTCTGATGCATAAAAATCATGCATAGCAAATTGAAATTCATACATCGTCTTTAACTGAAGACGGGGTTCGTGAAGGGAAATAAGGTTTTGTTCATTTGCGATGCATCCAATTGGAGTTCAAATGCATCAAAATATGGATCGTCTTAAATTTATGCTCGGAAACGTGTGTTCGGTTTAAATCATTAAGAGTATACTCGTCATTTTACACGTTTAAAAAAATGTGGACTGTAGCAACTAGAAATCGATGGAAGGAGATCGGCCCGATTATCATCCTTACTTTTATGGTTAATGTTTGACTAGTCTGCATTTCCTACTTGATAAAAGTAAGTGTATTTTAACTATTTTTTATATTGTGATTGAAGTTTTCTCTAATCCAATTATGTACTCCTAATAAATTACTCCCTACGTCCCTTAATTATTGTCTTGGTTGACCCGGCGCACAGATTAAGAAAAAACAATTGACTTGATTATTTATATTGGTTTAATGTGTAGTTTCCATTAAAGCTCATGTGTATGTGGCTTATAATTAAAGTAAGGTGAAAAAGTAAGAGTAAAATGGTAAAAGTGATGTTCTAAAAAAGTAACTTTTAAAGTGGACAATTATTTTAAAACGGACAAAAAAGAAAATAAGAACGATAATTTAGGGACGGAGGGAGTGTTTTTTGCCACTAGTTCTCAAGAATTAGATTTCGAGCACTTTCTATTGCATGTGGCTACAGGAAATTTTAGTTTGACAATTTCTTATGAACAAACATAATGATAAAAGAAAAATGAAACACATTTAATTAGATCTCATGTAGTCATGTGGCTGCACAAAGTCATACAACATAGACGAGCTATTTACTTAAATGTTAGTACAAAGTTTTACTTACACATGGTTATTTTCACTAGGCAAGTTAATTTTTTTTTTTAGTCAATTCAAATAGCACTTGGCAATATAGGTGTCATTTACTAGATAGTAGTCCAAGGAAAGGGTTACATCATATCAATTCTTTGCCAGATGTTGTGTTAGAGGAGGATTAGGAAGAGGAAGCCAAATTAGAGCAACTCCAATGGCATATTATTAGTCAAATTCTTAGTAAGCTAAAGAATGGGTTGCCGTTTGAGTAAATTCTCCAAAAATTCTTAATTTTAAAAATTCTACATTAAGAATTAAAGTTAGAAAAGAGAGAAAGCAGCAAACTGAGTGAGGAAGCTGAAAAGAGGGGTCTCATATGCTCACAAGTCACAACTACAAACGATTTTCAATTCAATTAATTTAAAAAAAAAATAATCAAACCGTTGCTGTGCTGGGCTTGTTTTGATAACTTTTTAAAAAATTAAAGTTTTCAACACTTTCAAAATTGACCATTTGTTCATATGTGTATTTTAAAAAAAAAACTTAATTTGACTGTTTCACTTTTAAAAAAAATATATATATATATAAAAGCAGGACTCATATAAAAACAAGATGGTAGTTTGAATAAAGTGAATGATTTGATAGTAGGACTCATGTAAGAATCTATATATCTATAAAAGCAGGGTAGTCTATATAGGGAAAAATCCCGCCAAAACTTTGTTTCCCAAAATAGAAACTCCTATTAACAAGAAAAAATTAATGAATTATTTAATTAATTAATTCAAAAGCTCCTTGGAACTTTCACCATCAATTATCCAAATTTGCACAGTTTTTCAATTCTCGATTGTAACAAACAGAAATAAATCAACACATTGTAAATGATGATTAATGAAAATGCATTAGTTCACAAGATGAACCTATCAAATGTTGAAATATTATACTAAAAAAATCAAGTAAAGCAAAAAATACCCAAAATTTGAGATGTAAAAAAAAAACCATTGACAAATTCGAAGTAGTATGAAATAAAAATAACCAGAAAAAATCATCTTTCGAGAATACTAAATGATTAAACCAGATCGGAGATTTATCTAAAAGTAAATAACAAAAATCAATGTATAAAAAATATTATCAAATTCACAGTAGATCTGAGTGTTAAAAACGTTTTTTTTATACGAAATAACTAAACAAAATATTTTTATGCAATTTCATTAGATCCGAATAAAAAATCACTGAAAAAATATAATCAATATTTTTTCCTCAAAATAAAGTTGAATATTAAAGAAAGAGAGATGGATCAAGCGAGATATGGAACAAGAGGAAGAGAGCGTACTGTGGTGTGGACGGTGAGTATAAGAGAGATCACCAGTGAGAATAAGAGATATTTCTTGAGAAGGATAGAAAATAAGGGAGATTGCCAGTTGAGGCTTCCTATTTTCCTCTCATTTCTTCCTCTCTATTTGTTTAGTAAATGGGGGATTATTGAAATACCACGATAACGTTTAGATTTTTTCATAATGTTATTATTTTTCGATATAATTCTTTATAATTAGTTTCTCTTCTTTTGTAGTATATTCTTTTACTTGTTTCTTACTTTTCATATAATGCAATTACTATATGACCATATATTCACGATATTTTAATTTATAACAATGCTAGGTTTAGAACTATTTCTAAAATTATTGTTATAATTAAGATTTAGTGAATGACAAGGTTGTCTTTATTTTCTAAAAAATTGACTTTATTTTCTCAAATCTTAAATATACAAGTCTCTAATTTTTAAATCAAAACAAAACTTTTTTTTTTAATATCGAAAGTAGTTGCCTCCAACGTTTTTTTTTTATTTTTTTCTTCTTATTTGTTTCGCTTGAGTATAAATTAATTGAAAAAATTATATGGCCGTGCGTTTAACGCATAGGTGTAAAACTAGTTGAAGAAAAATGAAAACCATTGGAGAAAAAAATTTTAAGAGAAGAATATTGTTAAAATGTGTAGGTGACAGTAGAACTCAGTTAAAATTTTATGTTACAAATTTTTCTAATGGAGATGCTCTTAGTCCAATTAACCCAAATTGACAAAGCTTAGCATATGTTGCAAAATCAAATTTTATGGAGGTTACGTCAAATTTAACTTTAAAATATGCAAATTTCTTTCATTTTATGGGGGATACGTTAGCAAGACATGGAATTTATTTCATACGGTTGTAATCCCCACTATCGAATATTATTTCATTTTAAGTAGTGTAATGAACTAATGAGCTCTATCTTAATTGGTACTACTCATTTTTTCTAACAAAAAGGTCGGGTGTTCAAGTCTCACTAAAAACACCTTAGACTTTACAACTCTCAATAGAGAGGTCGGCCTTACCCAAAGACCACATTTAACTAATCACTTACTTTAGAGGGATCGTTATTATTCAGGCCTTACCCAAATACCATATTTAACTACTCACTTATCTTAACGGAGAGGTTAAGTGTTCAAAACATCACCAAAGGCATCATTTGTTCGAGCCACACCAAAGACATCATTGATAGAATCATACGATCCTAATGCGGAATAAACTGAAAGGATCGAAATATGAAGCTTACCTCCAACCATTTATGTTGAAACACCTATCTTGATCCACCGAATCCAAGTCGATCTCGATATTGTTTAACTTCAATTTTCAGTACTTCCAAGTCCTTATCTCTGACTCATTGATAGTTTGATTTTCGAATTGTTAAGAGAGGACTTAGGGACCAAAAAACCAACCATTTTTATATCTCATATGGAAGGCTTCCATCAAACCTTAACTCCAGCGGTTACCGACGGTTGCTACTGGATGAATGGAAGGTTAAGCAGTGGACCACATAATAAGAGAAAGAGATTGAGTGTGGCCACACTTAATCTTATATTCTCCCACTTGGTCCACACGCCAAGCTCAAAATTACCAAAAACTCAATCAAATTAAGTAATAAATATATGAATCATAGTGATAAGTTCTCTAAATAACTAGTATTATCATACATGTATTACAATAAATTTATCACTCAATTATTATACTTTATGTAGCAATATTTTCATAAATGAATAAACCATATGTTTATTCTAGATCCAATACAAAATTATTTTTCAATATAAATAAATAAGTGTATACACAAGACTGAAATGAGAAATCATCACAAATAGAGCTTCACCAACATCGTTCTTATAACGAAATCACACAATAGAACCAAGTCTCATTCTATCTACATGATCCTTAAAACCCTTTGTTGGCATGCCTTTAGTTAAAGGATCAGGGATCATTAATTAATTGCTAACGTGCTCAATAACCACTTTCTGCTAATACTTTTCATCACCAAATGATAAAATCATACGATCCTAATGCGGAATAAACTGGAAGGATCGAAATCTGAAATTTACCTCAACCATTGATGTTGAAACACCTATCTTGAACCACCGAATCCAGGTTGATCTCCATGTTGTTTAACTTCGATTTTCAGTGCTTCCATATCCTTATCTCATACTCATTGATGGTGTGATTTCCGAATTGTTAAGAGAGGACTTAAGGACCAAAAAACCAACCATTTTTATATCTCATATGTAAGGCTTTCATCAAACCTTAACTGCAGCGGTTGCTAGCGGTTTCTGAGTGGTTACCAACGGTTGCTACTGGATGAGTGGGAGGTTGAGCCGCGGACCATACAATAAGAGAGAGATTGAGTGTGGCCATATATATATATATAATTGTAGCCTTTTAAAGCATTAAAATAATTATAAAAAAAATAAGGGTTGAGGTACGGTTTATGTCCTTTCCAACCTTTAAAAAAGAAAAAACAAGTAGTGTAATGATAAGAGCACATTTGTATGATATTGTTAGTTGATTTTGTCTTTAATTATTGAGTAAATATTACACTTTTGGTTGTTTTGTGCGTGTTTGATGGCTATAGGTGCGAAGGGAGCTGACAAAAGAAAAATGAAGTAAAAGAGCTGGATTGCAAGCAAAATGAATTATGGGATGTCGCGTGGGCACGTGCTATTTAATATCCAAGATCAAAACTGTTTTTCAATTTACTGAAGGACTATCCAGCAGATATTCTAGGAAATTAGGGAATTATTTAAAGTTCTTAATTTATTTCTTATAAATAGAAAAAACTTTTAGAGTAGTTATTAAGTAGTTTTAGGAAGTTGAAAGCAGTTTCTTCTTGGAAAAGAACTGCCAAGTAGTGGTCTTAGTGGGGGAAAACAAGATCATATACAAGGGAGGAATTGCTGGAGAAAAGATCAAGTCACACGGAGGAAGGAAAGTAACACGTTTTGTAGAGAAAGTGAAGAGAAAAGTTGTAGAGAAAATGAAGAGAAAAGCTAGAACAAATTTTATGTTGGTATTTGTAAGTTAATTTAACTATGTTTAGTAGCTAATCGTTTTCTTCCAATCAATGAACAATTAAGTTTCAAATATTTCTACTACTGTGAAATCTAACAAAATTAGTCCTTGTTTAGTTACAAATATTTGTTCGTTCTCCATTTAGCACGTTGCATGATCATTGTGTTTAATTGATGTTTGTGGCCAGAATATCAATTAACATAATAATTTATTGCTAATTAGAACTGTTGATCCGTAATTGTCCTCGGTTTTAACGAAATGACAAGTGACACACCTTTTAGGCATCACAAACATAATAGAACCGTTTTACGGGAACGAATAATCTTAGACGATAGTTAACATGCTTCTTTTAATTATCAACACGCTAAGGTGATATTGAGAGTTAGGCGTTTGTCAACAACTATAACCGGTTTATTTATCACTAAATGAGACATTTTTGCATCAATGATCGGTAGTAAAATACAATATGGAAATTGGTTCATTGATTGAACTTTTATTTACTGGATTTTATCAAGTATAAATATGTTTAGTTTAATTAAAATCTTTAATTTTTAGCTTAATTAGTCTGTTAGTTAATTCTTAATTAGTTAAAAATATCAAGCAAAGCTTTTTATTACTTAGTAAAATTCTAAAAAGAAATAGGAACAACGTTCCATGTGGATACGATCCCGACTTACCTTATACTCATTATTTGGGAAGTTGGAGAATTAATTTTGACGATTTGAGACACTTCATGTAATACTCCATTCGTTCTGGATAAAGAGCTCACCATACTATTTAGGGATGTTTCACTTTAAGAGTTTACTGTCAAAAAAATATGTATATCATCTTCATAACATTTCAACTTTACCCTCACATTTGCTATAAACATATTAATTATGATTAAAACATTTTTGTTATTATGACCAATTTTAATACTACTTATACGAGTTCAAAAAAAGATACTACTTATACATTCCTTAATAATTAGACTTTTTAAATAGAGACTATTTGGGTGGAACAGACTACATAAGAGGTAGATTATATTTAGAGCCATCAAAACGGACCAACGGGGCGGACCAACCCGCAAAATGACGGACCCCGCCAAATGGCGGGGCAGGGCGGACCAACCCGCAAAAATGGCGGACTAGGAAGACATTGGTCCGACCCAACCCACCTTGGGTTACAGGGCGGGGCGGACCAACCCATCCAAAAAGGAAATTGTGTATCCAAGTTAAAGTGAGTCCTTCCTAGCTTCCTGGTCCAGTAAATTGTAAATTTTGTATCCAATGAAAATATGAAATGCACTGCAAAATCGATTTTGCTGGAATTATGAATATTCAAATTACTTGTGAATTGTGATTGTGATATAATTATACAAATTGTAAATTGTGTAAAGAATAGCTAAAAAAAAGTAAAAGAAGCAAAAAACTGAAAAAAGCAACTTCCAAGTTCCATGATAGTTCCAACATCATGGATTCTGATTTTGCCAAGGTATTACTCTTGCAAAGTATTAACTATCAACTCAAGTATCAAACAGACAAACACCTTGCGGGCTTGCTAGGGTATCAATATCGCGGAACTTCATAGAAGTCGATATCTCCAAAATTCACAGCTTTCAAAAGCATCACGTAACTGCATAAACATGTGCACCATATCAACTTTCAAAAAATCTCAAACATTCACACAATACATTATACATGTAATGCCACGATTGAACATCCCTTGTCCTTGTGAAACATGTTGGTCAACCAAATTCCAGTTATTCTTAGTTTGTGGGAGGCTGGGAGCCTGAACTTAAAAATTAAAATCTTACAACATTTAATGTAAATATACTAACATGTGATTTGGGGATGATTTCAACAAGTAGCATCAACCAAACAATGCCAAAAACTAAGGCTCTTCCCAGTTCAAAGGAGATTCACTGATTCAGTGGCTCCTGTAAATCAACAAACGATTATGTACGTATAGCTCAAAGTTCAAAACAGAATGTTATAATCAGAAACTACATAAATCACATTCAACCATTACCCTACCTGTACTCGGCTTCATTCCCGAAAAAATGTAGGAAAAAATCGAGAAACACTAGTTTTCAATTCTAGGTTGTTCATATCATACAAATTTCTGACGACAAAAAATAGAATCTGCCACCAAAGACTAAAAGAGCACCGGCGGTACCAGAATTGCAGTAAACTTTTACTTTCTCCCCACACAAACACCCATACATACAGAAAAATAAAATAAAATTAAAAGCGGCCAAATCAACTTTCACCAGCAAAAGCAGAAAATGAGCATCAAATTAACGTTAGAGAAAATTAAGGAACAATTCAAAAAATCAAAAAATGTAACGCATTGATCGAAGTGGAGAAGAATTTATGTTTTACCTGTTAATGCGGGAAATGACAAATCAAACAAGATTTGAAACATGAACTGGACCTAAGAGCAGGGCAGCAAAAACACTTGTTCACACATGCTGGGAATATCTTCCAGGAAATCACACTCATTTTCCTACAAATTTTAACATAAAAGACAAAAATTGTCAACAATAAAGCTAGGCATTCCTTCAATCTCATCTATAGAAGTATGAACCACATGACCACACCACAAATTAGATTTGCTCACAGCCAAGTTTAAAGACTTAAAAGCAAACACCTCAAGCAAGAGTAAAGACCTAACACCAAACAAACAAACAAATATGGAGCAAAACGATAATAGGAAGTGCAATAAATCACAATAACAGGAAACTTGAAGAACAATAAATGGGACAGTAGTACAATACCAAAACGAAAGAAAAAAAACATAAAAAATATAAAGAAACAAAATTAGAGCACTCAACAAAAGCTGAAAAAGAATTAGCTAAGAGGAGAAAAAAAATTACAAACCAACACAAAACAAGAAGCAGATTATTATGGTGAGAAACCTAAAACACCCCAACCCACCCTCAAGTTACTCAATATCAATTACGATAACGGAGTAACTGGAAATTATTAGTACATACGTTCGTTGGATTACCTTTGTGCTTTCTTATAACTGAAAAGAAAACACTACACCAAAAAGAACCAAAGATGGCAAAGATATAACTCTTCGTCTTCTCCATCTTCTCCCCCACAAAAATCAACTTCCAATATAAGTAGATATCTCCAAAATTCACAGCTTTCAAAAGTATCATGAAACTATATAAACATGCACAATTGCACACCATATCAGCTTTTAAAAATTCAGTACATAAGATCCTCAACTTCCAATATTAGTGAATAAGATCTCTAACAAAAAATATAACAACTAGGGATAGACGAAAAATTGGAACTAAAGAGTAAGTTGGATTACCTTTGTGCTTCTTTAAACTGAAATAACAACACTCAATCCTCCTCTTAATCATCATCAATAACCTCCAAAACATTGGGTCCATCGCATGATAAAATTGTTTTAATACTAGCACCATCTTCATAGACTTCGTTATCTAAATATAAATACAAATACAAAACAAATGTTTGTAAGAATCATAATAATCCAATATCTCAAACACAACTAAAAAGAATAGTAATAATTTAAAAATAAAATTACCATTACCATAGCCATGTAACCAATTACGTGCACAAATAAGAGTCTGCACATTGTTAGAAAGTGTACAACTTCTGTACTTGGTGAGAACACGAGCACCAATAGAAAATGATGATTCCGATGCAACAGTGGTTATGGGGATAGCTAGAACATCACCTGCCATAAATGCAAGAGTTGCGTATCGATGCTTTTGATTTTTCCAATGTTCCAAAACATCCAACTCATCATCATATGAAAATTCAAGTTTTGGCTCTTCCAAATAGAGATCCAATTGAGATTTTCCAGCATTCTTATTAGTTTGATTCTCATATGCCTTCATTTCCTACAAAAATTAAAGTATGTTATGAAGACGAAATGAAAAAAATATAACTCAGCGAGAAAAAACAAGAAAAAAATATAAAAAGTTAGAATACTTACATCAAATATTCTTTTGCCCTTCCCTTTAAATCCTCATCCACTTTCCATTCTTGCAAGTTTAATAGAAGATGATCGTGGTTGTGAAGAACTTGTCACATTGCCATTAGAATTAGAATATTGCTCAAAAAGATTATATAACTTTGTCTTCACAAGTGACATTTTTTCTTGGCATTTCTTAGGATCACTCTCAACCTTTGAATAAAAATACTTCAACATTGAAAACTTTATTCGTGGGTCAAGAATAGCCCCAAATGAAAGCACCATGCTATATCGAGCCCAATACTTGTCGAACTTTTCTTTCATTCTTCTACACATATCACTTATCACCACATCTTCATTCCACAAGTTTTCTTTTAACAAAACTTCAATCTTCCAAACTTGCATAAAATATAAGTTTGATGTAGGGTAACAAGAGCCGGATATCAAGTTGGTAGTGTCATAAAATGGCTCAAGGAACTCACAAATTTTCTCACCTCTTTTCCACTCTTCAATTGAAGGACAATATTTATAATTCTTATCATTCAATTGAAGAGATGCAAAAGCCTTCTTATATTTGATGGCACTATCTAACATCAAAAATGTCGAATTCCAACGAGTAGACACATCCAATCGCAAGCCAACACTAGTGTCAATGTTACCGACAACTCTCACACATTCTTCAAATTATTTCATCCTACTCTCTGAACCTTTCACATACTTAACAGATTCTCTAATTTTAGTCAGAGCTGAACTAGCCACTTTCAAACCTTCTTGGACAATGAGAGTCAATATGTGAGCAGAACAACGAATATGAAAAAATTCACCATCACACAATAAGCTATCATTCAAATAGAGTTGATCTTTCAAAATGTCTTGCATATTGTCATTACTAGATGCATTATCCAACGTCAAAGAAAATATCTTTCTATCAATCCCCCATTCCTTCAAAAACTCAAATAATTTTGCAGCCAATTCAACTCCCGAGTGTGGAGGAGGCATATGAGAAAAACTAAGTATTTTACTATTCAGTTTCCAGTTCTCATCAACAAAATGACCGGTCAAACAAATATAACCCTCGCTAGTGCATACAGTCCACAAATTTGAAGTTAAGCAAATTCTATTTGGAATATTAGCCAAAACTTGCTTAAGCTTCTCCTTCTCTCTCACGTAAAATTTTTTAATGTCAGAAACAACTGTATTTCTAGAAATACAAGCGAATTCACCATTTAAGTACTTCATCAAAGCTCTAAACCCATCATATTCAACAAAAGAAAATGACATATCATGTTTAACTATTGCAACAGCTAACATCTCTCGTACAATCTTTTGGTCAATTTTTTAGATCTAATCTTCCCATCATGATCAACAATCATTTGACTCACATCATGGAACTTTAGCATTGAACATTTTCCTATGTGACGGTTCAATGTAGATGTCCCATATCTTTTACCTCCAGCCTTGTACACCTTTTTACATCCCTTACATTCAGCTAGTTTAGCTCCATCTTCACTAATTCCTACATCTTTAAAGTGATTCCAAGCATCAGAAAATTCTCTACTTTTTTTTTATTTTTAGATGACCCCTCTTTACAAACCGCGGTTGTTTGAGTGGTTTCTGGTTTATCAAGTTCATCCACATTGATGGCTTGATTTAAAGTAGGTTACATATATTCTTTTCTCCAAAACTACAATAAAATTAAACAAAGGAAAAACTCAAACAAATTTCCAAGTTTCCAACAAGAATCCAAGAGAATATACACAGTATGCTCAATAAGAAAAATTTAATTACAAACCCAGAATAATTACAAAATTATACTATATTACAGTTTTAACTATTAACGGAGTCATAAAAATAAGAGTTGACACTATAAGGCATGGGCAGTAAGACTGTAAGAGAAATAATGACATAACTCACAAAATCATACTATACATGAATAATGTTAGATTAAGATTTAAAACAGTTAAAACTTAAAACACAGGGCCTAAATATTAAAGAAAAAATTCAACTTAATCAGAATCAGATACAAATGATAGGATATAACAACAGTATGATGCAGATAAAGAAGTGAATTAATATTCAGAATAATTAAGACATGACTAAAACATTCCAATTACTTTTTCAATCACTAAACAGAACGAGAACAAGAGAGGAACCCACACTCAAGCCACTATTAGAGTCTCATATCATAATTAACCATGGAAGAAATTGTCAAAGTGAACACAGAAAGGAAGGTTCAAAAAAGAAAAGAAAAGAAACAACTCGCTTACAAAAAATTCAAGGAATAAATGTATAGGACAATGGATAGATCCAATCATCAAAGTGACTAAATAAATAAACACATCTGTAACAAAATAGTCTACATGCATATATTAAGAGACGTTGGAAACTCAAAACTAATAGTACGAAAATAATCAGATTATACCCAAAACAAAAGAAGAACTAGGGCTCAAAAGAAATTAAATCATTTAACTCATATCTTACCTCAATTGTGACTTGTGAGTTGTGACTGTGAGACAACCGGTGGCAGTGGACTGGCCGGAGGATGTCGGAAGGAGACGAAGCGCGAGATCGACCAACAGAGATACACGGTGGACTGATAAGACTGATAGGGAGATCGATTGTCGATTTTTCGAATGGTGGAATGTGAGAGAGAGAGAGAGAGAACGACGACGGTCAGATGATGAACAGAGAGAGAGCGAGTGAGCGGGTGAGCGACGATGGTGGACCAGTCTGATCAGAGGGAGAATCGGAGAGGAGTCAACAATGGTTGAGACACAATCTTACTCACACAGAGACTCGGAGTTGCCAGTTGGAGATGACGGATAGACATGGGATACTGGGGATTTGAGAATTGAGATCGAGAAATAGAGAAAGGGTGCAGGCCGAAGGGATTAAAGGAATAAGGGATTGAGTGAATGAGTGGTTGTAAATTTATAAATTGTAAATTTGTAATGTTTGGTTGGGACTTGGGGGTACTCTACTAGACTACTACTCAGTCTACTCTTGACTCTTGAGTGTCATTTGGTAGTCAGGATTAAAGCCAGATAGGATTAATAAGCCGAGTTGTCTAATGTTTGGTACGCAATAGGTGGTCGGGATTAATAGCACGAGTTATCCGGATAAAGTCATTATCTCCTCACTATTAATACCAAAGGGGAGGGTGGTATTATTAGCGCCCTCACTAAAAAAAATTTGGATTAATATTTGTAATCTCAAAACTACCCCCGATATACAAGTGAGGATTAATAGCGAGGGCACTAATAGTACTGGGATTAATAATACTGCTTATCCTTATCCGACTACCAAACAAGCCCTTGGTTCTCTACTAATCTACTTTTCTTGTCTTGGAAATTGCCAAATTGGGTTATTGTATTGGGTTAGCCGGTTAGGTAAGTAATGAGTGAGCTAAGAGCTGTGACTGAGAACATTGTGCATTGAGTAGTGAACTACTGATTCATTGAACATTCTGAACTGATGGGTCAATGCGGCAATGCCCGATGGCAAGGCAGTGATTCATGGATGGGTTTTAATTTTAAACTCTTGATATTTCACAATCACAATTCACAACTTTTCAAAAAAAGCAAAAAACCTTCTTTTCGGTCTTGAATCTCGAGAAACAGTATATATATATATATATATATATATATATATATATATATATATATATATATATATATATATATATATATATATATATATTAAAATAATAATTGCATTTGCATATTTTTGTTTTTCAATTTTGCTTTTTTCAGCTTCCAAAAATAGCGGGTTACCCGCCCCCGCCCCGCCATAGCCCGCGACCCTTGCGGTCCAAGCCCGTTAGGCCCGCCCAACAACGGACCTATAATTTACTAACCCAACCCACCATTTTTACATGGCGGGGCGGACTAACCCAACGGGTTTGGTCCATTTTGACGACTCTAATTATATTAAGAATTTCCAAATCAAGCTCAGTTTTTGCATCATCCTATGAAATTTGTTACTTTTGTGTAGAGGTAGCAAACGAGCGGTATGGGCGGGCATGGGCAGCGCCCATATGGCAATGAGTTTAAATGGGCGGGTGATTAAGTGTCCATTTAATATCATGAGCATATATGTGCGGGTAATAAATTAATGAGCATGGACGCCCATGGGTGCCCACCTACTCATTAACACAAAATTATAAAATAAATATAATAATTAAAAAATTTCCTTCTTTAACCAAAAATATGCAAAAAAAATATAAATACAAAAATATTAATTTCACCAAAAAAAAAGAAAAATAAATATGTATTTTTGCTCATCTATTGTGTCAATTATGTATTTTTGTTGTTGTATCCCTCCATTCAATCTTCTTATTTGTGGTTAGAATTTTAATTTTGCTGAAACCCAATAGAAAAACACACGAGTTTAAACCTAACTAAAAACTGAATAAGCTAACTAATCTACATGTACAAATCTATAGGGAAAGATTCGAGCAAATAAGAATGTAGCATATCAACGAGTTCTAGCTCAACTGGTATTGTTCACTTCTCCCAACCGATAAGTTGAGTGTTCAAGTCTCACTAGAGACACCCTGGACTTTATAACTCTCGGTAGAGAGGACGGGTGTTCAAGTCTTTTCAGAGTCATCGTTGTTATTCAAGTTATATATAAAGGCCTCATTTAGCTACTCACTTATATTAACGAAGAGATCGGTGTTCAAAGTTTCACCAAAGATACCATTATAATATATATATATATATATATATATATATATATATATATATATATATATATATATATATATATATATATATATGATGTAGCTTTTCAAGGTATTAAAATAATAAAAAAAATAATGGTTATAGTACGGTCTATGTCCCCTCCAACCTTTTAAAAAAAGAATGTAGCATGTTGCCCAGCTCACAAAACTACTATAAATCCATTTATAGTGTAACATGGGTAGATATTTACAGAGTTATAGAAATGGAACAATCTGTAAGTGATGTTGGGTTTCATTTAAAGGTTCAGAATCATAGAATGCCGAATGTCACATGCTTTGCTTGCAATGGGTAGGTGGGGGTATATATATATATATATATATATATATATATATATATATATATATATATATATATATATATATATATATATATATATATAAACGTCATTATTAATCTTAACCTATTTTATAATTATATATGTAGTTGATAAAATAAAATTAGAAGATCAAAAGAATGAGTTTTTTTATAGGTACCTAAGTGGGTGTTCATTTAGTCAATTATAATTAATGGTCTCAAGTGGGCATACCTATTTGTGCCCACTTAAAATTTTAGGTATGTCCATACATATTATTTATTTGACGGTTTGAATAGACAAATGAACACGGACAAAAATTGTCGACTCCCCTTTTGGGCATGCATGTTACTTGTTGAACCAAACAAAAATGCTTAGGATTAGTGTATTTCCACTACTAGTGGTGGCACAAGATCGAGTAGGAAGTCCCTCATTTCTAGTAACCGTGTCTATTTATCTACACCTACTTTTACATATTTTGGTCAAACTCAAGGGATTTTAAAAGTACATGTGTCAACATGTGTTAGCAAGCTAGCGTGTTTGATCATAATCTATACTCAAACAAACTCAAGTTTATGTTTATAGGTGGACCAGCCGTAATGTTGTTCGGAAGGGTGACAATCATGGGAAAAATTTTACATGTACATATAATAATATAGGAAAAATTAATAAATTTTTAGAGATTGTCAATCACTCCATCAATTCTTTAAAAAAAAAAAAAAACGCATAAGTCCACTTTTATAAAAATAGCAATGTAAACAGCATCCTCCTAAAAATGACTTAGGAGCAGTCATTTCAAACATCAATGCCAAATTTTAATGTCCCTCCGTCTTACTTAAAAGTCGGAATAATTGTCATGGGTGAACCGAGAGATTTATCAAATCTAAGCCTAAATAGGAGTTTCTCATCTACGCTCCAGTCAAATCAGAGAGAAAAGATGAGTTTTAGGATTGTGATCTTTCAATAATCACTCACAATACAATCAAAGTAATGAAAAAGTATCAATGCATTTATGAGTATCATCTCTTCTTTTTCATTGTGTTTGTATTTGTAATTCAAAATAGATTTACTTTGCGTGTGTGTCAATACATGTAAACTATTTGATGAAATGCTCTAATAAGAACTTGTTCGTTGTTGGACACATTTTTGAATTGCGATGTATCAATTTTGAATTACGTTGCCAATAGCCTGAGTTTTGTTCTTCACCATGAACCTGTTATTCCTTCTTATTGATGCAGAGTGAAAGCTTCATTTCTTTAAAAGATTTTGACTTGATGCAAAATTTTGGATTTGCGATACACAATTTGAAATCAGAATACAAAAATCCTGATGCATAATTTTTTTGTGATGCACAAACTGGATTCCCCAGGCAGAAATTGTTGCAAAATTTTGGATTTGTGATGCACAATTTAAAATTAAAATACAAAAGTAAACCCCGATAGACAATTTTGATTTTACGATACACAAAATGAATTATCCATGAATTTAATCGTGATGCACAATTTAGGATTTACGAGGCACAATTTCAAATTATAATAAAAAAGTAAATCTCAATGCACAATTTTGATTTTGCGATGTACAAACTGAATTAGCCTTGAAGAAAATCCAGATGCACAATTTTGGATTTGCAATGCATAATTTAAAATTATAGTACAAAAGTAAATCTCGATACACAATTTGGATTTGTGATATACAAATTGGATTTGTGATACATGGCACCTAATCAAATTTCATTAAGAATATACTCGTCCATTCACCCAAAAAATATCTTTTATCGATTAAATAAAAATATAGTAGATATTAGCAGTTAAAAATATCAAAAAAAGGACCGACTCAATTATCTCCCAATAATATAGTATATTAATTTTTTTTCAAATAATAATTGTTTGGCCTAATAGATAAGATGCTTACATAGTTACATAGATATTAGATGTTCTGGTTCAATTCCTGTAATTCTGTAAAGGACTCCTTTTATTATTTTCGCTCATTGTTCCTCAAATTTCAGGGCCAACCCGATTCATAGGGGCCAAATAATGTCCCCGGCACGTGTGAATTCGTAAATTACCCTTATGAGAGTAGTATATAAGAACCTTTTTTTTTTTGTAAAGAAACATATAACCCTTAATATTTATTCTCTCCATTTCAGGTAAAGAGTCGATCATATTATTTTGGGATGTTTTTAACAATAAAAAATTATGTTTATCATCACCATAACATTTTAACTTTACCCTTCATATTTGATATAAGTTATGCTCTAGTATTTTTGTAATTATAATCAACTTTAATGTTAGTTATATATCTTTTAATAATTAAACTTTTCAAATAGAGACTCTTTTGGTGGAACGAGAGGAGTATAATTTTCTTTAATATCTCTTTTTTATTTCAAAAATAAGATAAAAACAAATGAAGGATGCACATGGGTTCGTTTTTTACGTTCTTTCTATTTGCTATTCTTTGTTGACCTCCCTCCATTTCACCCAAAAAAATTATGTTTGATATGTCTATTTATTAAGAGATATATAAATATCATTACAATTATTTACAAATCACAATTATAATAATGTTTGAGAATAATTAATATACTTATATTAAATATGAATAATAGAATTGAAATGCTATGGAGGATGTGGACATATACTTTATAATGAACTCTTACCGTGAAATATTTTAAAATATTATGAGAGACTCTTTATATGGATAAGGTTGATTGTGCTATCCACCTTATTTGTTTTATTAGCTTTGTTTTTTTATAAAAAAGAAAGAAAGAATGACGTGCTTAGCCATATCATCGCTGATTTATTTAGTAGGGAAAGGAGAAGAAGAAAATCCTTAAAACTACCAAAGTAGTGATGTGTACATTAGTCCTAATTATCTTTATTAAGAAAATGAAATTAAAAAACAATATAATTATTAATAATATAATAATAAAAAGGACTACGTGAATGCTCATTTCATTTGAATATTTTGCTGGGAAAAATCCAAGCAAAATATAAAACGGTTGCAGTTTTATGAGTCAGCACGCGCTTTGAAGTCAAGGCGGGTAGGGTCACTTGGCACTTGGCAGTTGGCACCGGCAAAAATAAATTATTTAAATATTCAAACTATATACTAACAAAAACTTAAAAGAATACGACGACAAAAGGGACCCACAATTTCTAGTGAGGATTGAATTTGAGGAGCAGGTAGAACCGTAGAAGTAGAACGGGAGCTAAAGGTTGGGTCCACGTACACGAAGAAAACCGTTACAACTGTTTAATGTAATTCCAACACTACCCTTATGTTTTCATCGAATTACTGTTTTGGACTTTGTGAACTTTGGTTTCTAAATTTGTGAGGAAATCATTTTTCTGTTTCAAGGACAGGCCGGCCCCGGCAAGGGCAGGCTGGGCATCAGTCCAGGGCCCAAGCTAATTAGGGGCCTAAAATTTTGTGGGTATTATTAATAGTATTATATTGGGTTTGTGTTTTTTTTAAGCAACTAGCTGAAGAGGCCCAAAATCTAAATAAAACAGCCTAATTCAGCAATTCTCAATCTTAAGATACGGCCCTGACTCACTTCATACATTCCAATTCGGCAATTCTCAAATTGATGCACTAATATTTCTTGAGTATATTATGACTTGGGTCACTTATGTATAGATATTAGGGGAAAATATTAATGCACTAAAATTGATGAATCGCGGTTCAAAAATAGACTAGTAATTTTATTATTGAATCGCAATGCAAAAATTAATATACTAAAATTGATGAATCGCGGTATAAAAATAGGCTAGTAGTTACACTATTGAACTGCGATGTAAAATTAATTCAATAAAAATTGATGAATCGCGGTTCAAAAATAGACTAGCAGTTATACTATTGAACCGCGGTGCAAAAAATAATGAGATAAAATTGATGAATCGCTGTACAAAAATAATGACCTTCATAACGCGCCTACGGTTCATTAAGGGTATCGTAGTCATTTTGTCACTAAAAGTGACTTTTTTCGGTTGAAAATAAAAAAAGGTGCACTGCGATTAAAACTTTCAAAAAGTGGAGCGGCCCGTAATTTTTTCTAAATATTAATTTTGGTTATTAAATAAGGGTCCTATCTTGAACTTCGCCCTGGGCCAATTAAATGCTAGGAACGACCATGTTCAAGGAAATCTGTGATATTTTGCTCGGAATGGTTTACGGTTAAAATTTGGCCTTAATTTGGTCATATTATTTTGACGAGTTGTTCGTTAAGTTTACTTTTTTATCTTAATTTAATTATTATACTTTGACTTTATAATCAATAAGTTTATCTAAGTCATTTTCCTCCATTATGTTGAACGAAAATTGTCAAAATGATTAAAATACCGTGAGCACATAATGTTCCATATCGGATATTCTCTCTAACCCTAATTTCCTTAAATTCATTATTAGCAACTATGTGTTTGATTCACGAATCTGGGTTTCAAAGGTCACCAACTAGTTTGATTCCGAGTACCTGGATGCGACAAATCAAAATATTGTTATTTCGATATTTCTCTATCCTCGTTTTTTTCTTTGTAACCCATATGACAAGATTGGCATTAAGAAGGAATCTGAGTTTGTAAAGATTGAAGTAGCTGCTAAGGGCTTCTCCATTGTTATTTTTTCATCACCTTCCAATTAAGAAGTAAACAATTTGTTCACTATTGTTGGCTTCTTAATTGCCACTTAGGAAAGAGAAAAAACTTGACTTCCTAAATAAGAAGCTGGAGAGGAGAGAGAGAGGGGGGGATAGCCGCCCACTTTGTGGGGTGTGTGTGGGGGTAGTGGGGAGGGCTTTGTGTGTGGGGGTGAGTATTAAATTTAATATTTTTTTATGTAAGAAGATTATATAATGGAAAAATATATTCTTGAGTGGGTAAGAAGATAAAAATGTGTAGGTAGCAGTGGGAACCAACTAAAAAGATGTATAAGATGATTTAACAATGGGGATACTCTAACATACCCCTCTCTCTCTCTCTCTTTCCTATGAAATGGAAACTACCGGAGCCCTTTTCTAATACATTTTTTCTTGATTTTTATTTTAATTTAATTTATATATCCACAAATTTGGGTTTATATAGATTGAAGTTCATCCCCGATTGTTCGCTCATTGTCGCCCCGCTGGGAAATTGGTTTAACTTTGGTGGTCTCAGGGTTTAAAGAAGGAATTTTTCATTTGAATTGGTTAGGACTTTCGCTGTTTGCAATGATAAGGTGAGGGTGTTGGATTGGAGTCCAGATAAGAAACGAATAGAGATATTAGGTGTGAGAACACTATTTTGAACCTCGTAGGGTTTGCACCTTAGCCTGTGATGATGCAATTCTGTAGATGGCATTATATTAGTTGTAGGTGATAGTGAAATCAGTGATTTAAGAGGGGAAAACTAGAACCCATTCCTCCTGGTACACCTGATCAAAATCAATAAGGCAAAGAAGAAAGTAATTTGAAGAAACGAAGAAAGAAGCTTGATGGTGGTAATGCTAATTAGACGAAGAGCGTGGGGGTTTGTTACATAAAGGGAAATGGGAGTTGTTAAAAAGATTACTTTATGCAGTCTTCACTCTTCAGCAAGGTTGATTAATAGTGATTATCATATGGGATTTAAATTGATCTTGGGTTGTATCAGATGCCTGATTTTGTCTGCATTCACCTATTGTCAGTATCCATATTACACTTTCAATGAACTTGGTAATTGTTTGATGTTGGGTGTGAGAACTTAGACAGTAGGTCGTTTGGGAGTGGAAGTCTGAGAGATATACTGAAACAACAAGGACATTATTTTGATGTCAATACTCTTGCGTTTTCACGAGACCAGCAACTCTTGGCTACTAGAGCTGATGACAAGCAAAATCAATGTGAATAAGATATGGCGGTAGTTTGAGTATATGTCATGGGTAATTTCAACCGCACCCCAATAGCCTCTCCTTACATCTCATTGCATTGAGACGTTATACCTTATACTGTAGAATGAAGTGCATGGGGTGTATTTAGGGTGTGGTATATGTCATTGAAAACTGAAAATTATATGGGAAATTATTAGTAAGGGTATTTTCGGATTTTTGTAAAAAAATGTTTTTCATCGAAATATATAGATGGAGTGATGAACGTGTTGTTTATGCCAAAGTATAGTGATTATATTGAGAGAAAAAAAGAGTAAAGTGGGCTTAACAAAAAAAAATCGTTAAAGTAGGGTGACCAAATTGTAATTTAAATCTTAAAATTTTATACGTATTTTTAATGGTGATCAAGAATTGACGGTGTATAAAAAATAAAAGTTACAATGTTCTCAAACAATGTATCAAAGGAATTAATCATTGTTGAATGTTACTCCCCTCGTTCTAGGCAAAGAATCTACTATTCTATTTTCGTATTGAGCAAGTCGCGTGTAACACTGTCTTGTTGATCTTAATCCGCAAGACTCAGCCCCAAATAGGAAGGAAAAAAAAGTTGGATTCGGCTTGGGCATAGACAATCCATTTTGCATAAACTGCAGGTTACCCAAGTCGATGGCGGGTCAAATGAAGATTGGGAAGCAGGCTATAAGGGGGATAAATGGAACAACAAACCCGGATCCATGAAGAAACTCCCAGGTCAGTCGGATGGAGTGGGCGGACGCGTGTTGCGCTGGGAATGCGCCATCACATTAATGAAGAAAATGGGGAATTGCACCACTACCCCTGGACATTCGAACTTTACTCCGGTGCCCCTAAGGTTCAGAAATTGACTGTCGAAGTCCCTTACCTTTGTTGACTTCGTATTTTAGTCCTAAATCAACTTAAAGATTTAATCAACTTCTTTTATAATGCAAAATAACATTTTTTTTTTTGTCAAAAGAAACACTTTTAATGCCAAAAATAAAAATTTTGAAAGTAAAAAATGACACTATCAAGAAAAAAGTTATAATTTTCATTAAAGATGCAAAGTGACACTTTTAAAGAAAAAAGTGACATTTTCAATGTTAAAAAGATCAAAAGTAACATTTTTAAAGAAAAAAAGTGATAATTTTTATTAAATATGTAAAGTGACACTTCTATGGCAAAAAATAACATTTTTAATATTAAAAAGTGACACTTTTTAATACTAAAAAGTCACTTTTACGGCCAAAAGTAACGATTTTCGTTCATATTGCAAAGCGACACTTGTGGTTAAAAGTGACACTTTTGATGTCAAAAGTGAGACTTTTTAAGTTTAAAAGTTACATTTTTAAGGAAAAAATGATAATGTTCATTAAAATGCAAAATGACCGTTATAGGGGCAAAAGTGACACTTTTAGCATTTAATGTTAAAAGCTGACACTTTACATTTTAAAAGTGACGGTTTTCATTTATAAATCTGAGGGTGACGCTGCAATTTTCAAAAGTTGAGGGATAGCACTTCAATTTTCGAATCTCTGACTCATTTAACATTGATAGCTCTTTGCTACGGATTAAGATCGATAAAATCATCTTATTACCTTTAAGATGTTTCAAAGCCTACTATCAAAAGTTATGTCAATCTCCCTAATATTTTAAGTTTACCCTTTACATTTTATATTAAGAAATTGATTATATTCAAACATTATTGTAATCATAACCAACTATAATGCTAATTATATATCCCTTAATTGTTGGGCTTTTCAAACACTCTTTTTAGGTGGAATTGGGGAAGTATTATATTTCTTCACCTTAAAAGTTAGTTTAAAAGATAAGGCTTTTTCACACATTTACTAATCAAACACCTAGGCTCTTGCTAAATTGAGAAAAACACTAGTGTAAAATTCGAGTCAGTCTACTTTGATAAATTTTCAATCGCTACAGTACTTTATATTCTAACAAAAAAAAGTCACTTTAGGGGCCGAAAAGATTACAATACCCTTAATGAGTCTGAAACGCGCTATGAATCACTAGTTGCGGGCATCGCGGCGCATGGGTTTATGCGTCGCGGTGCATAAATTTGTGATTTTGCATAGTGGTTCAATGTAGTTTTGCATCGTGGTGCATAAATTTATGATTTTGCATCGCGATGCATAAACTTATGCATCGCGATGCAACAATATTTATGCGAATAAAAAATTGAACATCCACACTATATAAATCAATTATTTTCGATTTTTTTACACTTTCATGTCACTTGCTAGCAGACTCACAAAAACTCTAACCATTTCTACACAATTATCGTCAAATCTCATTTCTTGGCAACCAGAAGCACGAATATTCTTCACAAAGTACAAGATATGACTAAAGAGATGAAAAGATCTAAAACCAGAAGCACAAAATCAAGAGGACGAGTTGAAAATAAAGATGTAGAAGTGTCAAGTACGTTTTTCTTCTTCGAATACATTTTAAAATTGAATGATGAGCTTACAGCATAAATAATTTTGGGAAATGTGGATACATTTGCACATAAACGCTTTTAAATAACCTATACAATTTTCTGATACCAAATAGATGCCTCATGAGCTTACTATGTTTTGGAAAGAAAACGAATAGAAAACAAACGATGATTTACAGAACAAAAATAATCAAATTAAAATATAAAATGCATCCCGAATAATAAGGTTCATGTAAAGTGGGGGCATTTTGGTCAGGAATTACACAAAGTGACCTTAGCCGATTGAAAAAAAGAATGCATGACTACACTATAGCGAAAAAAAAGTTTGGGAAAAGGCACCGACGAGCAATTTCTCCTAAATACTATTATATCTTCTTCTTTTGAATCGGGTCCTACGTTGGGGAGCAATAATGTATTCTCCGAAATTTTCTCATTTTAACTGGTGACACTGTAAGGGTAAAATAGGGTCGTCATATTTTCCTTTATTGATTTTATTGTTGTGCCATTTTTTTGTCCAAAAGCAATGGTAAGAAGTTATCATATTTAATAACTTTCTTGGTCCTAAAGCTATGGTAAGTGTTACCATAATTAGACACTTCCAAAAAGCTCCTAAATAGTTCTTAATTAAATTCATAAAATCTTAGGATAGATTCTTTGACTTAAATTATGAAACTATATTTGGAAACTAATTGATTTATTTCCTAATCTTTTGTCTTCTTGGAGTTGTTGTGTTTTCATATTTGTGTAGGACTCTAGTCAAGCACATATATATATGAAGACTTCGGGCAGACAAACTGAGGTTGAATACATGCAGAAATAAAGACAGAAGAAACTGAGAGTTGTTTAAAATCTGGATGCGGCTTCGGGTGCAACTTCATCACGAGCTACATTGGTTGTTTTTGTTGTTTGCTTTCCTAAGTTGTTAGGAAGCTTATTTTTTAATTACACGTTTTCTATACCTTGTTTTTGTGGGTTTTCCTCTCCAGACTTATTGTCTTGTGAGAGGTTTGGTATTTTGGTGATTTCACAATTTGTTTTGTTAAACACATAATCCTTTTTGGTAAAATATTTTTTGTCATAAGGCTGGATCTACAAGTATAGCTTGTAGATTGTTTGATAAACTTTTGTGTTTAGTATTGCTTTCATTGTTTAAAGTCTTCCGTTGTTTACATATTTGACTTTCTGGTCAATGCACCTCCGGGTGTAGCTACAGTACAAGCTACATTACGAAACGCATTGACAGATTCCATGAATCCTAGCTAATATTGCATCTTTAATTTGGTATCAGAGCCTCCTCTTGACGTCACTAAGAGAAGATTCTGGTTGTAACCATGATGGATTCCCAATATGAGAATTTTGTTCGTCCTCCTACCTTAACAAATACGAATTACTCAAATTGGAATATTGAGGAATTTGATTTTGATGAAGACTTAATAGATCTTTTAATAACAAAATTTAAAAATATTTTGAAAGCAAAAGAACAAAATAAATCTCATTCTTCAAACACCAAAATTGTTTTCAAACCTGAGTCTAGTAAGTTTTTTTCCAAAAGAAGATTTTTTTCAAACCCCTGAAAAATCTTTTACCAACCCTTTTGCTAAAAAGTCTACATCAATTGATAAAAATATTGATTCTATTAAATATAGGGATTGTCAAGGGTTTGGTCATTTTGCTATCCAATGTTTTAATACTTTGCGTAAAAAGGGTTTGTGTGTTTTTGGTGACCTTGGGTCAATTTAAAAAAAATAATCAGATTCTCCAGCTGATGGACATTCAGACACTGTTCTAGTTCCAGAAAATATAGTTGTTGCAAGTTCTGAAAATTCAGCAAATTCTGATGCAGCTTCGGATGCAGCTGCATTGGTCAGAAATTATGAAGATGCTGAAACAGAAATTGAACAACCTGAAATACATTCCAGTGTGACTGTTCGCAGCCAAGATATTCTCAGCTGTATTAATAAAGTTCATCCTTCTTCTCAAGTGATATGTAATGTACACGATAGTATGGCTACTATGAAGAAATGTAAGGTTGACTATAGGAAATTGGCTTGCTTATCCTCTCTTGAATGTGAAGATTTTCATGCATCATGATATGTGTCTACTATTGAACCAAAGAATGTGAATGAAACATTTAAAGATGAATGTTATATCAATGCTATGCAAGAAGAGCTTGATCAATTTTTTTAAAAAAATTGGGTTCTTGGTTTAGTAAAAAAAGAACCGTGTTGAGAAAACTTTTATGAATCAAATGATCAATGATTATGGCCTACACAGTGATGTGTTAACCATGTATTGTGATAACACCGGTACAATCAGTATAGCAAAAAATTTAGTTTAACATTCTCGAACAAAACCCATTGATATAAGATACCACTTTATTAGAGACATGGTTAAACAAGGTGTTGTTTGCATAAAACATGTTGGGGCAAAAAATCAACTAACTGATATATTTACTAAGAGTTTTGATTTTGAAGAAATTTTCCAATTTAAGGAAAAAAACTTTTGGTATGTGTGTCATATGGTTTTACACTTAGTTAATTATAAGAAAAGGAAAAAAAAAAATAGGCATCCTTGTATTTTGTATTTAGGGAGCACTCTAGTTCAATTGATTCACGTGTATGTGCCTTGTGTTGTTGTTTGAGAATTGCATTCAAAATCAGTTGTGATTTCTTTGGTTATGATTATCACTCTCTCCCAGTTTTTGAGCAGGTTTGAAGTCCACAAAGGAAAGAGCTACCTAAAGTACAAGGGTTGTAGCATTTTATCTTGGTGCTATGGAACTTTGGTTCTCATGGGTTGATCTTGAGAAAAATGAATACCCTTGGAAAAGTGTGAAAGCTACCTAAAGGAAAAGAGCTACCTATGAACAAGATTTGTTGTCATTCTTTCTTGGGACTATGAATTTTTGGATTTCAGGGGTTGATCATGTGAAAAATGACTTTCCTTGGTAAATAGTGTGAAAGGTTCCAAGTGCCATGTTCTTATAGCTTGAAATAAAGTAGAGCTATATTTCTAAGGAAATAAAATACATATGAATTTTTGTTATGTGAAAAAATTTTGATCTTTGGGAGAGAAGTATGTTTGCGAAAAGAAAATATGCAAAAAGTGCACAAAATTTCAATATTGTTGAATGCACCTCTCAATGTAACTTCATCAGGAACTACATCCTTTGATCTGATTTTTATCACTTGTGTGTGATTGCATTTTTTATTCTTTTGTCTAGCTTTTAGTAATCATGTTTTAGGTATAAAATTTTAGGACATGCATTGTTGGTAAGGATATCAGCCTGTTGAATTTTTGTCCTAAAATCAAACTATGCAAATCAATTTTCAAAAAATTTTCATGCTGAAAAATATTTAGTGGATGTCTAATTTTTTGTGGGGAACTAAGAGGTATTGAATCTGGATATGAGGTGCTTAGTTATTGCTAGGGGTGTGATCAAGTCATGGTGAACACTTAATTGTGTTTTTCAAAATCTTGGATTTTTGAGAATTCCTAAAAGATAGTTTCTCCCTCTTCCTTCTCCAGTCAAATAGGGGGAGAATGGTCAAGTGTTCCTCTTTCTGGTGATGATGATGAATCTGATTCCTTGTAGATTCATCATTGTGATTGTTTATCCCATAAACTGATTTCATGTTTATTTTGTATGCATGTAATTGCATCATTGGTATATTCTGATTTGTGCTTAGTAGATGATTTTTGGTTTTATAGCTTGCACAAATTCAGGGGAAGATGAGATTTTCTACCCAATATATGTTAGATGGTTTGATTGGTGTTGAATAAACACTTGTCATGTGATTTGACCAGAAAAGTTCAACAAATGGAGACATTGTAAGGGTCAAATAGGGTCGTCATATTTTCCTCTATTGATTTTATTGTTGTGCTCTTTCTCTGTTCAAAAGCATTGGTAAGAAGTTATCATATTTAATAACTTTCTTGATCCTAAAGTTATGGTAAGTGTTACCATAATTAAACACTTCCAAAAAGCTCTCAAATAGTCCTTAATTAAATTGATAAAATCTTAGGATAAATTCTTTGACTTAAATTAGGAAACTATATTTGGAAACTAATTGATTTATTTCATAATCCTTTACCTTCTTGGAGTTGCTGTGTTTTCATATTTGTGTAGGACTCTAATTCAAGCGCGCGCGCGCATACACACACACACACACACATATATACATATATATATATATATATATATATATATATATATATGAAGACTTCGGGTAGACAAACTGAGGCTGAATACACGCAGAAATAAAGAGAATAAAGAGAGGAGAAACAAAGAGCTGTTCAGAATCTGGATGCAGCTTCATCACGAGCTTCATTGACTGTTTTTGCTGTTTGCTTTCCTAAATTGTTAGGAAGCGTATTTTTTAATCCAACGTTTTCTATACCTTGTTTTTGTGGGTTTTCCTCTCCAAACTTGTTGTCTTGTGATAGGTTTGGTATTTTGTGTCCCTAAGGGGGTGGCCCAGTGGTAGATATGGGGTTTCACAAAGTGTGAGGTCTCAGGTTCGATCCCTTCCCATGCCCCCCTTAGGAGGAAAAAAAAAATGTTTGGTATTTTGTTGATTTCACAATTTGTTTTGTTAAACACATAATCATTTTTAGTAAAATATTTTTAGCCATAAAACTAGATCTACAAGTATAGCTTGTAGATTATTTCATAAACTTTGGTGTTTAATATTACTTTAATTGTTTAAATTCTTCCGCTGTTTACATATTTGACTTTCTGGTTAATACACCCCCAAATATAGCTACAATACAAACTACATCACAGGACGCATTGACAGATTCCGTAAATCCTAGCTATTATTGCATCTTTCAAACACTTTCTCTCACATTTAGTACGAAGCATCCAATTCTTTCCCAATATAAAGAACTTTACGAGAAGGAAAAATAAGAATAAGTTACTTTGTTTCATATTTTTGGCTTCATGCATTAATGGAAATGATCCGAAGGTGGAAAACTTTGAATATGGTACTCTGTTTACTACTCTCTTCATTTCGAGCAAATAATTCGTGTTTGAAAATCAATTTTTTTAAGAAAATAACACTTTTAGTAGGTTATTAGTAATAAAATGACATATTTATATCTAAATTATTGAAAGTTAACTCTTTAAGTGAAACATCACAAAATATAATATTGAACTATTTCCCCAGAACGGATGGAATACTATTTTGCCTTAATTTCGTCTCGTAGCTAGCTTGATATTGAATTTTTTTGTCTTCCATATTATTTTGGATTTCAATATTACTCCCTCAGTTTGATTTAATTTGAGAATCGTGAAGATAGATCATTTGGAAATCTGAAAATTACTAGAGAGCCCAAACCGGTTGGGATTGGGAGGAACAGAGATTTACGAACATATAACCCTTTTTTGCACTCCACTTAAAGATTGCCAAAATGGCTGATCGACAGTCAAAGGTGAAGAACCGAAGAAGCACTAATAGTAAAACCCGCCTCGCCACAAGCCTATACAAATTTTAACAATTACTCCATGATTGTAAGTATTTCATTAACATTATCTCTTATATTTTTATTTGATTATTAGTTGATAACTAAGTTAACTCATTTTAATACTTTTCATCCAAAATCCTTAACGGAAGAGGATGAGGTGACCATCGTGACTTAAAAATTGAAATGTAATGATTAAATTGACGAATAATAATAATAAAGTAACCTTAATAAATAATTATGTAAAATAGGATGATCAAGTTGATATTTAAGCTAGTAAATGTAACATGTATTTAAGACGTAGTGTCTTGAATTCTTGATTACCTATTTAAGACGTAGTGTGCCTTGATTGCGTACTATGAAGAAATATCGACGTATTCTCATCAAATAAATTATGTTATGGGTATGGCTAATTACACCACAAATTATACTCTCTACGTCTCAGTTCTATCTACACTCCACCTATTTAATTAAATTTTACCACATTACTCTCTACACCCTACCTAAACTACATATTCTATCCTTGACCCCATTTTACCCTTCTTCAATTCCTCTCTATCTTCATCTCTCCCTCGTTCACTTTCCCTCCCTCCTATATTGGCGTCCCATGGTCTCTCTCCCTCCCTCTTTTGTTTATGTTTCTCCCCCTCACTCTTTCGTTTCTACTACTCCCTGACCCTTTCAAGCGCTGACCACACATCCAATGAAGTGTGTAGCCAACAATGATCGAACACGATGCCGCCTATAAAATTTGCATGAGAAGATCAGAAGAGGGAAAGAATGAAGAAGGTGGAAGGAGAGGATGAGACGCAAGGGTGACGAGAGAAGAGAGAAGGAAAGGATGGAGGAAGGGAGAAAGGAAGGAAGAAGAAAAAAAATGTTCGTCGGAAAAAAATAGAGGAAGGAGAGAGAAAGAGAGGAAGCAGATGAAGAATGGAATAATAAGAAATGAGAGATTTATTTGATAAATTAGTACGATGATATTTTTATATTTTTTATGGGGTGTAAAGAGTATGTTTTGGTGTGTGATTATCCTCACACATATGTTATTCACAACAATAACAGAAAATTACTAGCATTGATGTATTTTAAAATCCATGTCACACTTACTAAAAAATACGACTATTTGTTTGGAAACAGAAGGAATATATTGCAATGAGTGATCAGCGAAAACACTTTCATATAAATGCAATTTATAAGTTTACTTATTAGAAGAAAATATATATAATTTTATTTTTGCAATTCTTCTTATTTTAATTATATATCACATGCCCATAAACTTTTAAAAAAACAATATATTATACAAATATTTATAATTAAGTCAATTGTATCAAATCAAATATGATAATAATTTAGGAATGGAGCTGGGAGTATTAAATGTAACAGAGATATTACATCTTTGGTATATATCATACTATCATATCATCGATTTGTGAAAATAAATTAAATCAACAATTTTGCTTTCCAAGTTAACAAAATGGCTAGTCTAATGTATTTTTATTGGTTTGTAATATCACATCAATAGTATTACTGTTGCATTCAACGTTACTCCCATGCAAATGTCTCTTTTCTTCATTACTAATTCGTGTTTATTTTCAAGGGCAATGCTAGGGCTTTTTTTTTTTTTTCTCCTAATGGGGCATGGAAAGGGATCGAACCTGATATCTCACACTCTGTAAAGCCCCATGTCTACCACTGGGCCACCCCCTTAGGGGCTGCTAGGACTACTCTTATTTTGCACTAAAATATGTGTACTCTATGACGTGGCATATTTTCATTTGTTGGACATTTTGTGGGTCCCAGCACTCTAGCCAATGAAAGTGTGTCACATCACAGAGTATCCATTTTTTGGTATAAAATGAGAGTGGCCCAAGCATTACCCATATACAAGAGTTGGTTTATGTCCGATTATTGGGATAATGTGTCATACCCCAACGATGGGGAGAGAATCAGACCTAATTTTTTTGACGAGGAAGTCAGATCACTCAATAATCAATATCCCTGCTATCTACTTTGATGGTAATTTGCTACCCAAAAAGATTAAAAAGCCATATTTAATCTAAGGTCAATTTTTTAGCTTCCAGGCTCTACAATTTCATAAAACGCCCAAAAACTTATTTGAGCTGCGATTTAGACTGCATTGGCTAAACAAACTACTCGGTCTACGTGAGGATGGAATAAATGGAAGGGCGATCAGGCATAACCAATAAGGGTGTGTTCTCAATATGGGAAACGTTATAAATTGAGAATAATTGCAGGTCGAACCACTTTTCTAAATTTTCAACCTCTAAAGTACCACTTTTTTTTAACTTTTAAGTCTACTTTCATAAAATTGTTCCTTAATTGCCCCAATATTCTGCCTCCAGTGCTCCTCCTCCGCTTTAATATGTTTATCAGGAAACATTTCATTCGATTCGTTGCAGCTCATCTTGGAGACCGGCCTGAAATGTTGAGGCTGGTCTTGATTAATAACAAGTGAAACTAATTCCTCCTCTTGTCCGCACACCACAAGGCAAGACAGGGCACACCAAAAGCCTCGTATGCAAATCGTAGTGCCGCCATCCTTGTCTGCTCTTTAGTTATCTAGTTATCGATCGAAAAGAGTCTACATCTTTCTGTCTACAAAGAAATTCTCTCTTAACTTTCATAAATAGGACTCCTTTCTCGAGCTCTTCCTCATTTCTAAAGAGAAATCCCTATTTCAATAGTTGATTGATCCCGCCCAACTTATCTCTCATTGAAGGTATAAAACTCATATCCCCAGGCAGGTGCCCTTTTCTTGAGGTGCTCTGTTGACTATTAAACCAAGCACAATCCAACTAGAATTAGTATTTGTTTTGAAGTCTTTATTATTTATTATTTAATGGTCAATTAGTATTGTGTTTCCTAATTAGTTTAGAGTTTATTATTAAGACTATTATAAGTAGATGGTTTGAGAAACCTTATTACAACCATTAGAGAGGAGGATTCAAAATATAGTCAGAGAGGTTTTGTGTAAGCCGACCGAGGCCAGAGTTTTAATTAAATAGACAATTTTATATTGTCTACATTTGGTATCAGAGCTTGAGGCTCAATCCTGGTTATTGAGAAGTTCAATAAAAGCTTGAGCTTTGTTGGTTCTGTGGAGAAAATTGTTATTCAAGTTTGCAATTTTGGCTATTAGGTGACGACCACTTGAACAAGGACTCAACAGAGTATTGATGTGAGTTCGTTTGATAACGAGTTGAAAAAAGCTTATAGAAGAATTATTGGAGCGTGATTATTTGTGATAAAGGATTATATTTAAAGGTGAGTCAATTAGTTGCTTGATTTATAATGATGAGTTTTCCCAAGTTAGTTCTTTATAATTATGATTCTTGGAGTATTGACATTAATAATTATCTCAAAGAATGTTACTTATCGTCGTATGATGTATTTGAGCAATTTGATAATTCGGAGTTAAAGACACTTTCGATAGCGAAAGAGCTTCGTGTTTGGCCGATTTTACAAAAGTCGATACATGAAGAAATTTGGGGTTTGTTGCGTTTGGGAAGTGCAGAATCTTTACAAATGGTTTGGGAAAAACTAGAACATACTTTTAAAAATTATGAGGAATGGAAGAAACTTGAGCGTGATTTCAAATACTTTGTAGGTCCAATTATTTCTAATGAATATTGGACAACGAATTATTCCGAAGACAAATTTACAGTTGAGAAACAAAGAAGACATTTAAAGAAAATAGAGAAGATGAAAGAAATTTTGAAGAAGATTGATGAGGAAAAAGAAATTGAAAAGAGAAAACACGATATGGTAGATGGAAGACAAAAAGAAAATGAATTTGAAGAGAATAATGATGAAAAAGAAAGTTTTGAATTTTGTGGTGATACGAAGGAGGAAGTGAATGTGACTGAAAAAGATGGCAAAGATACCCTGTTGGGAGATACATGCATGGCATTGGCAACAAGTTCCACTTCTGATAGCTTGTCGCACCTATTAAATACTTCACCTTCTGATGTGGGTATTAACCATGATTTGGGCAGCAAAGCTAGTGGTGATCTTGTGCTGGAATTGCAGATTGCAAAAAAGTCACAACTGAGTGAAGCTGTAACTAAGATTGAATCTATAATGGAGGAGGTTGCAAAGCTTGAGGGAGAGTTAGAAATCAGTCATAAGCTCCTAGATGAATCTCAGATGAATTGCGCTCACTTATAAAATTGTCTACAGAAAAACAAGTATAATTTGTCAGATGGGGAAGATGATGAGTTTGAAGATGAATGGGTTAACATGAAACATTATTTTGATCGTGAAGAACATGTCAAGAAGTTGTATATCAAGTATAAAGTTCGTCCTCAATCGCGAGTGAAGATGAAGACCGATGTTCGAATTCAAGTGTATGATATACTGACAGCTGTGAAGATTGCGTTGAATATTTTTGCTCGAGATGGCGATGGACCAACGAGCTTGGTTTAAGGGAGGCAATGTTGACTATTAAACCAAGCACAATCCAACTAGAATTAGTATTTGTTTTGAAGTCTTTATTATTTATTATTTAATGGTCAATTAGTATTGTGTTTCCTAATTAGTTTAGAGTTTATTATTAGGACTATTATAAGTAGATGGTTTGAGAAACCTTATTACAACCATTAGAGAGGAGGATTCAAAATATAGTCAGAGAGGTTTTGTGTAAGCCGACCGAGGCCAAAGTTTTAATTAAATAGACAATTGTATATTGTCTACATGCTCCCTCTTCTACCTCTGCTATTACCTATCGGTACCAAAACAAGGTTTTTTACTCTTGGTCCTAGAAGGCGCCCGTAGTATAGACGAGCATGTACCAAAGTGCATGGCTTATCTAACAAGTCTTGTTTTAACTATTTTTCATTTCCCTCACCTTTTTTTTTTTTTTGCTCTGAATGAAAATTCTTCTTTCGACGAGAAAAATAGAAATTCGCTCACAAGAGTAGGAACTTCCACCAAGGAAAGCTCAATACCAACAGTTTGTCTCATCTATTGATGCAGATTCCCTTGTTCAGCTGTGTGATTCCAATTTGGAACCGCGATGCATCAATTTTGAACCATGTGGCATCACTATATTATACAATTATTTGCGATGTAATTTTTGGATTTGCAATGCACCAAGTGGACCCCTAATGTAGAAAATTCTAATGTACAATTTTGGATTTGCGATACCCAATTTGGAATTAGAATACAAAAGGAAATGTTGATGCATTTTTTTTTTGGATTTATGATGTACCAACTGGACCTTCTATGCAGAAAATTTTGATGTACAATTTTGAATTTGCGATGCAACATGTGCCTAATGGAATTTTGGATGCACAATATTCCCGTTCTGATGCACAAACTGGATTATCAATGCACAAATTGCAATTGTAAAACTTCTACTTTGAATTACGATGCAGTGCATGCCTAATTGATTCATGTAGGGTATATTCATTATATTGCCCTAAAAATATTCTTTAATGATTAAATTAAAAAATAGATTACTTTTGTGATTAAATATTGTGTAAAATAAATCGACCTCGATTTTTCCCTATAAATTAAGGTTTTGCTTCTGATCGATGATTGTTTTATAATTCCAACTAGTTTGGGTCCTTTGGGATAGGGAACAATTGCTTTAATTATGTGAAATGTAACTTTGAACCTGTTTGACTAAAAATTCTCAAAGAAATAAATAAACAACCAACGTGGACTTAGAATAATGAGCATTTAGTGTACTCTTAAATATTATTCCTATTAATTAGATATGGCTAATATTTTTGCAAAGATTGAAGTTATGAATAGTGAGACAAGAAAACAATCAGTATCACTTCTAGACAAAATAATTGGTTAAAAACTAATAATATCATTTAAAACGCTCTCTTACTCATCAAATTCACATCTTACAAATGATAGATTCTACTATTTGTTTAATACCCCCATCCAGTAGATATTGAACTTGTGCCCATCCGACATAGGATAGAGATGGGGCTTGTGTGTACGTTATAATGTGCTCACCTATTACCACTAAACATTAATATTATTTATAAATTTTTTTGGTCGGCATGTGATAGATCTGGATAATCCAAATAAGGGGTGCAAATGGTTCAGCATGGAACAAAATATAAGCTAAACCGCATGTTATCAGTTTGCAAACAATTATGTCGAACCGAACCATTTTAAGTTTGAAGTCAAACAAAATCACGATGATTCGACTTGCTTCGATTCGACTTGCTTCGATTCGACTTGCTTCGATTCGATTTAGTAGCTCGATTCCATGGCTCAATTTTATGGTTTGAAAGAAGAGGAGAGTAGATGAGACAAGGATAGGAGTCAGAAAGATTAAATGTTTTGATGTCAACTGAGAGTAAGTGAGTGATTAGCATGGTGTCGATATATCGTTTAATTCTGTTAATTGAAATGACAGTATTTAAATATAAAGTAAAATTTTAAAAAATATTAAAATTGATAAGTATATTGCAATTAATTCTGCTAATTGAAACGATAGTATTTAAATATAAAGTAAATTTAAAAAAAAATTAAAATTGATAGGTATATTGCAATTAATCCATGGCCCTTTAATCTTGTCAATCCCAAACACATTGCACGACTTTCCCAGAGTTAGGGACCGACTGTCAAGCTTGATCCCAAATTCCCAACATACGAAAATGCAATTTTTCTTTAAATTCCTAAATCATTCTGATTTAGTCCTACCATCCAATCATGTTTAAAAAGTAGGCATATGGCTCACATGATCACTTTTTTTTCTTTTCTTCTTTTTTTTGGGGGTTGTGGGGGTGGGATCGTCCTGTCAAAATTGTCAAAGGAAGAATCACGTGTATAACACATGCCTTGTTTTTCTTGTTTATTTATTTATTTATAGTTTTGTTTTTTGCAACTTAGAAAATACGATCTTGCGGACATTTTATGTTAGGCCCTGTTTGGTGTAATGTTTTGAAAATGCAGCACAGTATTTTTAAAATACAGTATTTTTCTTGTAAAAACGTTTGAAAAACTATTTTAAAACGTTATTTTCATAAACAGAGTAGTTGTAAACGCATCATATTTTTAAAACGTTTCAAATTAGAGAGTTTTAAAACGCTGCATTTAAACACTTTTAAAAAGAATACACTGCGTTTTGATCAAAATGTTCCACCATACAAGCACTAAGACAAATCCCCTTGACCCAATACATTGTCTTAGTGAGTTAAGTTACGAGAAAGTGAACATTCGTCTTACAAATCAAAATCTGTAAGACGGTCTCACAAATGACCTACTCATCTACAAATTACAAAAAGGGCTGGAGTTGAGATGAATAAAGATTTGTAGACATACCTCACTTTGTACTCCTTTCAAAGTTGAAGATCCAAAGAAATGTTAAGGTTAAAACATGCATTTGCCAAAAGATTATAAAGATTTAACTATAGCTATCAATAGAGATGTTAAAAGGGCCAGAAACCGTAGGGTCGACTCTATTAACCGAAAATCGGAAAGGGTTAGGGTCGGGAAGGTACGACCCGTTTATTAAACGGGCTAAACGGGTTGGCCCTGTAGGATCACTGTTAAGATGGGTCGGGCCGCAGGGTTGGCGGGTTGGCCCGCGGGCTGAGGTTTTTTTTTTTTTTAGAAACAGACTTAATGACTTACGGACTAGCCACTGTAGCGAGCAGCCAGTACAGTAGCCGATTAAAATAATAGGCTGGAGACTTTGAATCTTTGATGTTTGATCTTCACTTTTTCACCCAAACAGAAAAACTCCAAAATGCGGGGACGGCGAAGGCGATTCAGGAACTCAGGAAGTCGTCTTCGATCTTCGATCTTCGATCTTCAGTTCTTCGATCTTCGTCTTCAATCTACAGTTCTTCACTCTTCATAGCTTCAGCCTTCACTGGAGCCCGTCGTCTTCAGTTCGCAGCTTCACTGTCCGTCGTCTTCACAGATTCAGTTCTCGCCGTCAATCGTCATCTCATCTTCAAGATTCAACTGGTATGTTTTTAATTAAACCTTTTCTTTCTTTCTTCCTCTTGTACATTTACCCTGTGATATCTCAAATCTGTAAAACGTACAGACTGTTAAAGAATCTATCGAAAATTTCTTAAAGAATCTTCTCCCTCAATTGATCTCATTCCGGTTACCTCCACATTTGCGTCAAAGACAGTGGCACCACATGTAGTTCATACACATACGACTGCAAGTGTGCAGTTAAAGATCGTCTTTTGGTGCTATGCTCAGTTGGTGTGTATTCTTATTTCTTAGCCTGACAATACCGGGCAAACCAGGCAAGAGACAAATAGCAGTGTCACGACAATCAATACTATGTTTTAATGCAACCAATGAAAGTATGCAACAACGATTGTATTTTCATTATAGACCAGTTCGTCATCATGGGTGATTCAACGCATGTTTAAAGTCACTATAAATTTCCTTTTAAGTCTATATTCTGGCTATAGATTTCAATTCTTGTTTCTGCTTTGTTTAATACCTGCAATTGATTTGTTCCAGCCTTTGGTTAATTTTACGATCATGTTTGTTTATATGCCATCTCTGAGATTATCTGTTCAAATTGTTTCAATAAAAGTAGGATAATATGTTGGTTTTTAAAATTGTTAGTAGTTAAAGGATCAAGTCAAATATAATTCATACGGTAATTGAAGCTATAAAAGCTTTTGATAACAGAAAGAGCAAACTCGGGTTAAAAAGTACTCCCTTCACAACCAGTCAAGCAGTGGGCAGTGGCAGTGGAGGGGGTCCATTTCTGATTTCTCAAAGCAATGCTTAATTGCTTATATACAAAATACAAACCATAACCATATAAATTCATTTTAATTGTTTTGTGTTAAATTTTGTGACTTAAGTAGTTAAGTAACTTAAGTTGTATGACTTTATTTTATTTTGGATCGTATATTCGTATTATTGTTAATCGTTTAATAGGGCTGACCCTATTAAACCGAGACCTACAGGGTTAGGGTCAGGGTCACGATTTGAGCGGCCCTTTTAAATGGCCCGTTTAACCCGCGTCCCTATAGGGTCGCGACCCTATAGTAGGGTTAGGGCCGACCCAATTTAACATCTCTAGCTATCAACTAACCTTTACAACTCTGAAATTTTTTGGCACGGTAACATAAAATAATAAACATGAAATACACTTCCACCTGAGCCAACTACAGAAAGACCGGAAGACATTAAAATCTTCAAAAATGCTAAATTTACCAATATTTCTACCATTAAGACTTGATAAAAGTTAAATATGCTTTAGTAAAAGACAGTTTTACCCTTCATTAAGGTTTAGTGATAACAATAATAATAGAAATAATGTAAACCTAACACTATTGTAAAATCTAAAACTAAACCTAGGCTTCCTTTGCTTTTATTTTGTTAATTTATTACTTTTACCAAAAGGAAAAAAGATATTAAAAAGGAATAAAACCCATATCTCTATCTTTCCCTAATCACCATCACCAGAGGTAGCGTAGTGAAGGATTCAATATGCAATCATTTTTTAGGACAAGTTATTTTAAAATCTGCTGATTTTTTATTAGCATTAAGGTTTGAACTTGTTAATATCATATGTCCTATCAATCGGTCTAAATTACTTGTTTAAAATCATAAGACAAATTTTTACTCTCTTATAATTCAGTTCATCAGTACATAATGGATCAGGTCAATTTGATATGTCTTACAAAATTACCCTTAATACAATATTTCCAAAATTGTTGTCATTGCCAAAATGATTAAATGTCAAAACCGGAGAAGAGAGAAAGTAAGGTGTCAAGGTGGATAGAGATAATTTGAACGATGGAATGGATTGTTGGCACCACCAACAACCACCAGCCACCGCTAATCCACCCAATAATGTTCTCCAACACTTGTAGCTAAGTCTGTCAATAGATCGGATTTTGATCTGAATCTGATGTCATTTTAAGGATATAGATTTAGTTTTTAAATCCGATTACCCAATTTTGATCTGAATTCGAAAATCCGAAAGTTTAACAAATCAGATATGGATTAAGGTGTTTCTGATCTGTTAACAGCCCGATCCGATCTGATATAAAAAATATATTAATATTATACATATAAAAGTTACTAATAATGTGTTTTTAATCATTAATCATTACTAATTTTACTAAATATACAATTTTTAACGGACTCTAAAATGTTACTAACATTATTATTCATGTTTGTGTAAGCTAAAAATATGAATTTTTAATTTTATTCAACTTTTGATTAAGAAAAAATAAAAGATTAATTTTATTTAATACTTTAATAAGGTGAGAATAAAATCTGAATCTGATCCGAATCCAAAATTTTTGGATATGGATCAAGCTTTTGAATATCCGAAAGATAATCCGATTCGATCCAAGTCCGATAATTTCTTAACAAATCGGATAATGGATATGACTGATCTGATCCGAATCTGATCAATTGACAACTCTACTTGCAGCAACCAGCTTCATCATCATCTTGTCAACGGTAAAATTAGGTTTATGTAAGAGCTTCACCATTGCTGAATTCTTAACTCTTCTTCCTAATAGGAATAGTGAGTTTTGCAATGGTAGAACTTCCTACCATTTCTTCCTAAAGAGACACATAGGAGACAGAAGGTTGCATCTTCCAATTTAGGAAGACAAAGTTGAGGGAGGAAGAATGGAGCAGCAGATGGGCGGTGGCGTGCACAGCCGGGCTGTGTGACGCACGTGTAACACATGCGGCAGGAGGCAAGTGAGAAGACCATTTACGGTGGGGCCCATCATTTGATTGTGTCTGCAAATTTTTTTTTTAATTAAAAATTGTCAATTACCGTTGTGGGGGAGGGGGGGTTTTATTTATTTTTTTCTTTTTCAAAAAGTAGCTGTTAATTTGACTTTTTTCAATAAATTTTGTTTTTTTTTCTTTTTATTCTTTCTTCCCTATAAATACACCACATCAACCTTCTTCATTTTCTTCACAACTTCTCAATTCTCTCCTCTATTTCTTCATAATCTCTTTAAAAAAATCATTTTCTCTACATACTTATCTTCCAAATGGATCCAAGAGATACTATTTTTTTCAAAATTTATTGAATTCTTCTGAAAATGAAGAAAATCAAAATACACGTAACTCGCGTGTTTCTGAAAATGTTCAACATTCTCAATTTTCATCTACTCCCCAATACCCTCAATACCCGCCTAATTTTCCCAACAATTCAAATGTTCTCAATTATCCAAATTTCTACATGCCTCCAAATTTTACAAATTTTCCAAATTTTCAGAATTTTCAAATTCCTCAAACTATTGGGAATTCATCTGGTAAGGTTCATTTTCCACCAAATTATTGTCAACCTACGGGAAACAAATTTTTCCCTCCGCAAGGTACGATTCGTGCAATTTCTCAACATTACATATCTTCTAATGAGTCACGTCCAATAAGAGTAGATAGGACTTCGTCTGATAATTTTTTGGCAACGCCGTCATCGGTTCCCAAGACGCAAATCAATTTAGAAACAATTGATTTGGACGACGAAACTAAAGCGGTACCGGTAAAACACAAGTCTCAAACACGTGCAAGATGGACCAAGGATGAAGATCTTGTGCTTACGAAAGCTGTGCAGACTATTAACCAATGTCTAATAATTGGTAATAGTCAAAAGAGTGTGCAATATTGGAAGCGTGTAACTGATTATTATAACGAACATCGCCTAAGTGAATCAATTTCGAGAGATATCACGAGGTTGATACCACATTGGTCAACTATAATTGCTCCATCGGTGAGAAGTTTCAACGAAATCTACAATAGGCTTGTCAATGCTAAACACAGCGGTTGGAGCAACGATATTTTAATGAAAAATACAAGGGCGGTATATCATCAAGAAAAAAGTCAGCACTTTAATTTTGATCATGTTTGGGAAGTGTTAAGAAATTATTCTGTATCATATTTTAGACAAACAAATATTATTCACACCAATAAAAAGTCTAAGACGACAGACTCCGATGGCGGTTATTTTAAGACTAGTGTGGATATTGAAGATGTGCAAGAAATCGATTTACGTACTCGTCCGATAGGAAAAAAAGGCGACAAAGAGGAATGCTAAAGGTAAAGGAAAAGTCAAAAAATCTTCATATTTAAATGGGTTGCATACACGTACTTCTGAGTACGTGTTGTCATTAGATAAGTACTCCGAAGTTAAAACAATTGAAGCGGAAGCTAAAAAATTTCAAGCGGAAGCTGCTGCTACAAGAAAACAAAAAAAGGAGCGCAAAAGACTCGTGAAAGACATTGTTTTTTTTACTCGATATCTCAAACATGACTCCGGAACAGGTTGTCATGTATCAACACAGATGTGAGCAAGTAAATGCGCAGTTGAGGAAGAAAGGATATGAATTTTAATATTAGAATATTTTTATGTAACTTTATTTATTAATATTTTTATGTAATTTGTAATATTAGAATGTTTTTATGTAACTTTACTTATTAATGTTTTTATGAAACTTGTAATATTAGAATGTCTTTATGTAACCTTGATTATTAATGGTTTTATGTAACTTTTAATATTAAAATATTTTTATGTAACTTTACTTATTAATTGGGTTAATTAAACTAACCGCTATAAAGTAGCCGTTTTAAAGTAACCGTTGAAAAGTAGTCGTTGTAAAGTAACCGTTGTAAACTAATCGTTTTAAAGTAGCCATTGTAAAGTAGTCATTATTAAGAAGTATATATAGATGAGAAGGTGTCTTCTTCTTCGTGCCTGTCGGATGCTAAGCGAAAGAAATTCAAAGAGATGCAAGAGGATGCAAGAAAAGATGTCGAACGAGCATTTGGAGTGCTCCAATCAAGATGGGTAATTATCAAAGGTCCTAGCAGGTTTTGGTATATATATAACTTGAACGAAATAATGCTCAGATGCAGAATACATGTGATTACAAAATAAAATATAACCACAATTAATTATAAAAAGTCTGTTATGAAAATTTTCATATATGACTTGTTTGTATTTGAAACTTTTGTATCTCTTTCATCATATCCGAAATTATAATATCAAAACAAAATTTATTTTTACAAATAATCACAATTAATTATAACTTATTGGTAAATCATAGGAATATATACGATTAAATCATAGTAGTAGATACCAACCACAAATTTTAAATATTTAATAAATCTATATGTTATATATAGAAGAATATACATCTGAATTACTATCTATACTAGATCTTCGTGCCCGTACCTATGGCACGGTGTCAATATATCTGATTTTGTCAATTGAAACACCAACGTCTAAATAGAAAGTGTGATTTAAAAAAAATGTTACAGTTGAGGGGTACATTACTTCAAGTAGTAGTTGAGGGGCGCTATTCGAACTCGAGCCATAGTTGAAGATGGTTATTTGTAAGAAGTTATATGTAACTGATCTATGAACGTTTGATTTTACGGCGGAATCAACCATCATGGCCAGATAGTCTCAGTCAATCAATTGAACTCTATTGTGAGATTATATTAATTTAAGATTGATGTTTTGTAAGGGGTAGTGGTTTAGAATATTAATCTCAGGGTGTGACTGCACATAATATTAATTGTAGGTGGTGACTTTGTAACAGGGTGAGAGAAAATAGATAGTTAAAAGTGGATAACTACTCTCACACATGTGAATGGAAAAGTGAATCTTAACCATTAAATTTTTTAAGATTATTTAATCTCAACCTCTAAATAACTATAGTCAATTGCACATGTGTGAGAATGAGCTCTATTGTAATATAGAGTAGTACTCTTGCCCGTGCCGATGACACGACGTCAGTTTAAAAATTTATCAATAAATGAAGCAGATATTGTAGAAATGAACTACTAAAAATATTATTTTCTTAAAAAAAATTAACTTTCAAACTGTGTCTCTTTGCCCGGAACGGAGGGATTAATTAATAATTTGTATACGAAATTGTGGGCCGAACAAAAATTAAATTGCTTAAGTTAATTACAATAACAGCTAAAAAGAAAAAAATAAATATTTCAAATTACAAAACTTACGTTTTTTTAAAATTTAATTTGTATACGAAATTACGGGTTGGAAAAAAATTAAATTGATTAAGTTAATTACGATAACATTTAAAAAGAAAAAATACAAATACAAATTTTCGCAACCATAAAACTGTAAAACTGTAAAATATTAACTGTAAAATCGTAAATGTAAAATAATAACTGTAAACCGTCATGTAAAGCGTAATATCTCAATAATTTTCACAGTAATAAAATAGGGATGAAAAAAAACATGATAAAAACGGTTGAGATTGTGAGATTAAACGTGACAGAGAGACATTCTTTATATTTCATACATATCAATATTACATTGAAATGAATCTCCGCACATAAATTTTCGTTTAAAAATTTGACATTCATCAACTTTTTAAAAACTACAATGAAAATTCTTTAAAAAAAATTGAAAGACATTATTTGGAAATTGGTGTTGCAAAATAATTTTTTATTCAATAGCCGTAGAATCTTGGTAAAACAGTAAATTGATTAATTTGTATACGAAATTGCGGGTCGGAAAAAACGGGTCTGACAAAAAGATTAAGAAAACAGTTAAAAAGAAAAAAAACAAATATTTCAATTAATTTGTATATGAAATTACAAATCGGAAAAAAATTAAATTAATTAAGTTAATTACGATAACATAAAACTGTAAAACCGTAAAAAACTAAACCGTCATTCGCACATGTGAGAGCTGAGGGAAATAAGTGTCGTTGGATCACTGTAAAACAGTAAATCCTGACCCCTTTTTATCTCTAGTCAATTTTAAGTGTGCCACACCGACCTCTATTGTATTATAGATTACAATAGAGCTTATTCTCACACATGTGCAATTGACTAAAGCTATTTCGAGGTTAAAATTAAATTATCTTAAAAAGTCTAATGGTTGGGATTCACTCTCACATTCACATGTGTGTGAGTAATTATCCACTTTTAACTCTCTATTTTCTCCCACTGTTACAAAGTCACTCCCTACAATTAATATTATGAGTAGTCACACACTGAGATTAATCTTCTAAACCATTACCCCTTACAAAACATCAATCTTACATTAGTATCTATAATACAATAGATGTCAGTGTTGCACGTTTACAATTGACTTAGGATAAAAAGGGGTCAGAATTTACTATTTTACGGTGATCCAACGGCCCTTATATCCCTCAACTCTCGCATGTGCGAATGACTACGTTATTATTTTACATTTACTCTTTTACTGAAATATTACGGTTTTACAATTAATATTTTACGGTTTTATAGTTTTACAGTTTTATGGTTGCGAAAATTTGTATTTGTATTTTTTTCTTTTTAATTGTTATCGTAATTAACTTAATCAATTTAATTTTTTCTGACCCGTAATTTCATATACAAATTAATTTTTTTTTAAAACGTAAGTTTTGCAATTTGAAATATATATTTTTTTTAACTGTTATCGTATTTAACTTAAGCAATTTAAATTTTATCCGGTCCGTTTTGTCCGGTCACAATTTCATATATAAATTATTAATTAATCCCTCTGTTCCGGGTAAAGAGACCCCGTTTGAAAATCAATTTTTTTAAGAAAATAATATTTTTAGTAGTTCATTTCCACAGTATCTACTTCATTTATTAATAAATTTCCAAACTGGCGTCGTGTCATCGGCACAGGCAAGAGTACTAGTTTATACTACTTAAGATCCTAAATTTTATTAACAAAAAATATTAATTATTAAACTCTATAAAGTTATAAACGAGAAAATGTCTTAAATAATTCATAAAATATTGGATTAAATGATATCAATTATACCGATATAATTTATTCCCTTCATCATGTTTTTTCTTTATTTTTTATTTTGTTTATTATCTTCATTTTATTTGTGTATAATTAAATTAAGAGAGATATATGCCCATGCATTTAACGCACGAGTGTAAAACTAGTTCTTAAATAGAATAAGAAAATAAAATTGTTGTTGAATCTTGAAATTAAAAAGATTTGCTTAAAACATTCCACTTGATTGTCAGCCAGGAAAATTAGATTATATTTGCTCAGCTGAATATCATTTTTGTCAGCCACTTATCTCAGCTGATCTATACGTACTTAAAGTATGAGTTTATCTTTCCTTATTTGTTTAATCATACACTTGTACTAACTCTTTCCCACTTTGTGTTTTTGGTAGATGTCCTGCCATATAATATCTCACAAGATTCTTTGATATCTTGCCTCTGCCATAACACATTTTCAAATTCAAATGTGTTCCTAACGGGTTGCTTGCGAAGACTATCTATAAATACCCATTGGAAGCATTTGTGAAGACAACAATCTTAACAATTTTAAAAAGTCAAGAATCTTTCTACTCTCAATCTCTTAGACGTTGTCTTCAAGAAAACTTTAGCTAGATATTTCTCATTGAAAATTTCTCTCTAGTTATTGTTTAGGCAAAACACTGAGTATTTCATTTCAAATTATTTAGAACTCAGTTAGTTTGTCTCACGAGTCTGATTGTTCCTCAATCATTCTCCTCAAACACCGGTCTTTTGTTGTACACTGATCCATTAGAGATCAATCAGATTTTTAATAAAATTAGTGCACTTCAAAAATCCAAGTCTGACCAACTTGGTAGTGGACGTAGCAGTTTATCTGTGAACCACTTCAATTGATTTGTCAGCTATATCTTATATTCTTGCAAACTGACTCAACACTTAAGAAGTTATTCAACTGATTAAGTGTCAGCCAGTTAACAACAATTGTTTGCTTATTTGTTCAGTTAACTTGTATCTCAGTTTCCTCTCTATATTCAGTGATCAAACATTAAAACAGATTTCTTTTTAAAACTGTTGTGTCAGCCAGCTGACCAACTTTCTTCAGCTTAACGAATTTCAAAATGTCAGCCAACTGACCAATTCTTCAGTTGACTGACAAGATCAAGTTTTCCGCTGCCAATCTTCTAAGCTTTACAAAGTCAACCCCCAAAAGTTTTTAAAGGCTATTCACCCCCCCTCTAACATTAATTGTTGCTATCTGGACTTACAATTGTGTATATGATAAAATAAGCATCGGGGATGCTCTAACTTCGTAAATTATATAGTTCAGTACTAATGTACTATGAGTTATGGTTGGAACTTGGAAGCGATATTAAACTCCTTCCATAGTAGGTTAAAATTTAAAACTAAACCTAACTTGATATTTTCCCTAACGAGTTTGATTTTTTTTTTAAATGGAATAACACGTGTTCTAAGGACTAAGAGTACCGTCAAACAATCATTAATAATATATTTTGCCTTGACCTTATTTTAATAAGGTGATCATAATGAAAATTTTACTTTATTAGATATTTTAAAAATATATCCTTTTTTTTTTTTTGTCAAACTCATCTTTTGCATAGATTGGTATTTGTTTTGCTAAAATCTCTCACTCATCTTGGTGATATTCTCATGGCAAAAACTTATATAAGATCGTCTTATTGATCTTAAATCCGTAAGATGAAGCTCCAAAAATATGACTCCATCTGTTTTTAAATTATTCTTCTTTTTGACCCAGCATACAATTTAAAAAAATATAATTGATTGTATTATAAATATTGATGAAATATGTAGTTTCTCTTAATGCCATTGAGTATGTGGTCATAATTAAAATATGTAGAAAATGTAAAAATAAGTGGTAAAAGTGTTTTCCTAAAAGAGAAAATTTTGAAATAGGATAATTATTTTAGAATGGACAAAAAAAGAAAAGATGACAATAATTTGAAAACGGAGGGGGTAAAAAGAAGGCTGATGGAGCGGCTAGCCCATCAACAAAGACCGCAGATTACCCAATAAAAATGAGTCAAAATGAGCGAGAAAATGAGCTAAAAATCATACAAATGGGACTGAAAACTGCAGATTGACCTGGATCCGTCTACAAAGCTCGCGAGTCATACAAGGAGGGGGATTGCCACGTGTCAGCTCGCTAAGGTTGACAACACATTAATGAGCTGTTTCTCATTTTTCTCTAGTTCCCCTGCATTTTCAAGGTTTGCTGCCAAAAATTTCTTCTTCCCAAGTTTTGCAATTTCATCATCTGTCAGCTCCATTAGCCTCATTTGCCTTGGGATGCTTGCGGATCCTAACAGACTTTAATGAAATGTTAAGTGACTCATTTTAAAGGGAAAATTGATACATTTAAAGGTAAAAGTGAGACATTTTAAGGTCACAAATGACTCTTTTTATGTGAAAAAAAGAGATAATTTTCATATAAAAATACAAATTAACACTTTTAAGGCCAAAAGTAACACTCTTAATACTAAAAAGTGACACTATTGATGCTAAAATTAGCACCTTTAATGCTAAAAAGTAACACTTTAGAACTAATAGTGATGATTTTCATTTATAAAGCAAAGTAACACTTTTAGGCCAAAAGTGATACATTTATAATACTAAAACGTGACACTTTCACCGTTTCACAACAAAAAATGTCGATTTTCATTTATAATGCAGAGTATAACTTTTCAAAACAAACGTGACACATTTTAAGACAAAAATTAACACATTTAAGTTAAAAAGTAACATTTTTTAAAGGAAAAAGTGATAATTTTTATTAAAAACGCAAAATGACACATTTTCTACTAAAAAATGATACTTTTAATACTAAAAGTAACACTCTTCGTTTATTCACGTGAGGGGTGACGATGTAATTTTTAAAAGTAGAGGGATTGCACTGAGATTATTGAATATTACTCATTTAACATGAATATGTCCGTTTTACAGATTATGATCAGTAAGACTGTCTTACAAGAGACCTACTCTATTGTGAATTAGTAATGTGTATGTCTCATGTAAGACTGTCTTACGAATCTTAATTTGTAAGACGGACCCCCACTCTCTCACCGCTTAACCCACCAACATACGATAGATCGGGTAAAAATGATTCATCTTACAAAAAATGTCTGTTAGACTGTCTTACCCAAATTTTTACCATTAGTAATTGATCAAGTATTCGTTTATGATTTGATTTTTATATTTTTTTCTTCTTCTTTATATGGTTTCTTTTTAAAATCTCAATCTTGATTTTAATTATCGTGACTAGAAAAGCCCAAAATGTTCAGGTTCACGTTTCAAACAGGCGAACTAAACCGCCCCAAAACCGAAGTAATAAAAAAACCGTGCAGAACCAGTGATTCAACGGTTCAGTTTCATATCAAATAAACCGTAAACCTTAAATCGACGGTTCCAACCCGTGAATCGCTTGAGCCAATGGTTCAAACGGTAAAAAAAAACTGACAAACAATCTCTTTCGTTGATGAGGACAATTGACAATGGTTGTTTCACCCGAGGAGTGTAACGGTCATGTGACCATTGTAGGGTCCAAAAAAAACCTTTTCTTTTTCTTTTTCCTTCACTTATCAGCCTATAAATACTCACACCCCCTCTTCAATTGTTTCCTACTCTTCATCTCTCTATTCTCTCAAATCTCTCAAGTCTCAAACTCTCAACTCTCAACTCTCAACTCTCAACTCTCAAGCTTCCAATTTCCTACTTCCAATATTTTAGTAAGTAGACTCACTAATTTTATTAATTATGTTTTTAAATTTTAATTATATATAATATTGATTAAGTACTATAATATTTATTAAATACATTTTAATTATCTATAATATTATTAAGTACTATTATTTTACTTATTAGTTATTAACTTTAATATTAAATTACTTTAATATTTATTAATTACGTTTTACTATTATACTTACTAGTTACTATTATTAATTATGCTTGATATTATAAATTACATGTTTATTTTTCTATACTTGCCATAAATTATTTTATACTTACTTTAAAATTATTTTATACTCCCATACTTACTATAATTTACCTTTGATATCTTGTTGTTCAACCTCGAGCGCCACATTGACCTCGACCTCTTGTTTTTCCACCTTCGGTTTGAGTGTTACTCTCTTTGTATGAGGATGCGTTTTGGAGGTGTGAATTTTGGGGAGGGGGGGGATTGATCGACTCATATTGTTTGTATCATATTCGTCATCTTCGCTTTTGACGAAAGTAATTGGCGTATCTAAATTTTGCTAAACATTATCATTGGGGTGGGGGGGATGACTTTATGGTACCACTCTCTTGGCTTTGCCCTGTCCCTTGTCCATGTCGGATCGAGAAAAAAAAACATTTTCTTTTTGTAGTATAATGTAAAAATATAATTTATAAAACATGAAAGAAAAGTATGTATGAGAGTATAAAATAATTTTAAAGTAAGTATAAAATAATTTATAGCAAGTATAGAAAAATAAACACGTAATTAATAATAATAAGTATAATTAATAATAGTAACTAGTAAGTATAATAGTAAAATGTAATTAATAAATATTAAAGTATAATAACTAATAAGTAAAATAATAGTACTTAATAATATTATAGATAATAAAAACTTAATTAATAAAAATTATAGTACTTACTAAATATTATAGATAATTAAAAACATTATTAATATAAATTAATAAGTAAACTTACAACTAATTGAATAAATAGGAACTTTGAAAGCTTGGAATTAGCTTGAAAATTAAGAGATTAAGAGTTTGAGAGTTGGGAGAATTAGAGAGATGAAGATTGAAGTTAGGGAAAATTGAAAAGGAACTGTAGGGTATTTATAGGTTGAGAAATTGTGAAAAAAACAAAAAAACATTTTTTAAAATTTCTTGGTTAAAAAAAGTCACATGACCATTTGGATCTCTGGTGAAGCAACCACCGCTCGATCATCATCAATCAACCCACCCATATCATTTTTTGTTTTTTCAAATCTGACCGTTTGAACGCCGATTCAAGGCGGTTCACATTTGGCAATTCAGAACTGCTATTTTGAAAATTCCATTTAAAAAAAATGAACCAAACTGGTGAACCGTCAGTTCAAGTTCAAATAAGGTTCACAATTTTTTGTTTTTCCCGGTTATGGGGCGGTCCAAGTCTGAACCATGAACTAGGATCGTTTGGGCATCCCTAATCTCACCTATATTCATTTTCTTTCTTTTATTTTATCAAAAAGTTCAAATATAAAATACAAAATACAAACACACACACACACACACACACATACAATAACAATCAAACAAAGAGTTCTCAATTCAATGATGTGCAAATATGGATACTATTTTTTTAAACAAGTCTTGTTCTTTGTTTCCAAAGATATAAAATATAGGCAAAAACTTTAAGATGATCTTATGGATCACGAAGCCCCAAAAAAAGATAAAGAAGGTTGAGGGAGCGGGTGAACCATCAAACGGGACCGTGGGTTACCCGCTGATGAAATGGGTTAGCTTGTGAGAAGGAAGCGGGTTGGAGAGGGTGGAAATGGTACGGGTTTGGAGCTCCACGGAGGAGGGACGTGGGTTAGCTCAGTTGGGGCGAGGGGCGACATGGCCAGCTCCTGTGTTGACAACACATTTATGAGATCTTTCTCATTTGCTCTTGTGCCCTTGCTTTTCTAAGGTTGGTTGCCAAAATCTTCTTCCTCTTAGGTCGTGCAATTTCATCCTCAGTCAGCTCCGTTAGTCTCATTTGTCTTAGATGCTTGACAAACCCTAACGAACTTTGATAAAATGCTTTGAGGTTTTTTGAAGCTCGAAATTGCTTCGAACTTCGTGCTCCATGAATGCTCGTTAATACTTTGGAAACCTACATTGAAGCCCAAATATCAAATAATATATTTCCAATGCATAATTAACTCATGCATAATGAAGTGTTACTTGCTACTACATTAAAACCCAAAGACAATTACGAATCAACGGCTCTAACTAGCAATAGACCATTATCTTAATTAAACTAGTTAGAAAACTACTTCAAAGAAAACAAAATTCGACTACTGTCCCCGGCAAGTATTTTTCTCTCATTTTCCTCCTTAGTTGTATAGTTATCTCCCCCTTCATATGAAGACTTCCGTTCTATTTATATGGGAAAATCTCGAGGAAGTTTGTACCCATTACTAATACTAGTCCATGCTTTAAGCAACTACCTCATGTTCTTAAAGATTATGGCTTTAAGCAACTACTCTAATCGTGCCCAAAAAAGAAATAAAATCCAAACATAATTAAAATGAACAAAATACTTAAATGAGTATATTGAAATTTGAATCGTAAAAGATTTAACAGTTTGAGCTTGAAAATCCAGTCACTCATTCTGATGTGCCCACGTGCTATCAGCATTGCAAGCTAGCTGCTTCCAGCGTGATTATTGCATGCCCATGTGCTAACTCTCAAAGTCATTTTGCCTTCAAAACAACTCTTTTGCTCCACTTTTATCGTCAAAATCATTCGTGCATTTACAATCATCAAACAAATACAAAACAACCACAAGTGTAATATTTACTCACAAATTAAATACATAACCAACTAAAAATATCACATATGTGCACATAGTAATTTACACATTGATAAACTAAAAATAACACATTTAAAGGTAAAAGTGACATATTTAAGGGTAAAAATAACATATTCAAAACAAAAAAAAGTGACACATTTTTCGTACACAGTGATTTACATTAAAGACTAAAAGTGATACACTTAAAGACAAAAGTGACACATTTAAAGACATTAGTGACACACTTTCTTACATAATGATTTACACATTAAAAGATTAAAAGTGACACATTTAAAAGTAAAAGTGACTCATTTAACTATTTAAGGCCAAAATGTGACACGTTTTTCATTTAAAAAATATGAGGTGTGTTACTATAATTTTCAAAAGTTGAGGGGTAACACTATAATTTTTAAAAATTTAACATATTTAATATAAATAATTCCATTTTACGTATTAAAATCCGTAAAACCGTTATACGCAAGCGAGACCTTTTCGTGGAGTGTTTCTTCATGGAACAACAGGTGGTACACTTGTCTAACAATTTACTTGCATTTTGACTAGCAGATCTAATTCAAGATTGCAATATGAATAAATTAGTGAAGACTTGCTTGTGTTAAACAATGTGGAATGCATGTAGCAATATTATTGGTGATCGATTTGTTACCATATTGACGGTCCAATTTTTTAAATTATTTTAAATTTTGGTCAACAGATCGACTTTCCCTGCGTTATAAATTAAAATAAGACTATCAATGGATATTTGTCACGTAATCCAAAAGGGGATCTAACCAAGAAAATGTTTCACCCTTAATCTTAAAATAAACGTCTAATTACAAATAAAAAATTTGCATAAAATGAGTGCCTAATTATTGTATATAATTACTAATTTCATTTTTAACACCTATGAGAGATCCCTTTTTAAGATTATTACTAATTTAAATAACCTTTATTAATAATATACATTTCATTTCAGTCCTAACATTAGTAAAAATACACTCTCTTGGACTTAAGTACTCAACCTTTTATTTGTATTTGTTATTGTTATTTGTTATTGGGTATTATAATACTCCCTCCGTCCCTAAATTATCGTCCTCCTTTCCTTTTTCGTCCGTTCCAAAATAATTATCCACTTTGAAACTTACCTTTTTAGAACATCATTTTTACCACTTTACCCTTACTTTTTCACTCTACTTTAATTATGAGCCACATACATATGTGCTTTTACAAACTATACATTAAACCATTAAACCATATAATCGAGTCAATTGTTTTTTTCTTAAAGAAATCAAGTAGGACAATTATTAAGAGACGGAGGGAATAGTTCTTTACAAGATTTCATTAAAAAATTGACATTGCATGAAAACATTTATGTACTTGTGCCATGCCTTCATCGACTTCGTCCCTATCGAAGAATCATCCACCCTAGTCCTGCAGATCGATTTCAGTTTCGTTGTTGTAACCAATATTGATCGGAGATGTGAAATGAGTTGATTTGGACATTTTAAGAATACTTTTTCAAAAATGGACTTTAGCTCAGGGACTGAAGCGATTAATATTTAAGAAAATGTACCGACCAACAATTTCTTATAGAATTTTTGGGTGAAACAAAAAGAGTATATTTTTATTTATTTTTCTTTTTTCCCATTATGTGCAAGTGGAATTTGGATTTAACCTGAACTGTGTGAAATAGAATTCGAATCATGAGCTAAACCACAATATTGTAATTCAAAACCGGATCGCATTTTCAAACTGAATTAAGTTGAACCAATACAGTTTGATTTAACTCTGATTTGAAATTTTAAATGGTTCAAATCAATTCTAAATCTTGTAAGTTGTAACTGAACAGCTCCGATTTTGACCAAACGAACCAATTTTAATGATAATAATAGGGAAGAAATGGCAAATCCAGAAATTAGGGCGAAAGGGAAGGTGAGTCTTTTAAAAGGAAATCTCCATCCCCATTTCCTTCATCGTCATCAACTTCAAACGTGGAGGCGAATAATAATAATAAATAAAATAAATATAGTGCGGCTGAATTGTGGGGAATCCAGCTAAGCAAATGCGAAGTGAAGGGGCGTTGGACTCTCTCGGTCAGTCCATACTTTCACTTCACTGCTAAAAAGCAAAAGCCTCCCTCTCTCTCTCTCTCTCCCTCTCTCTAAAGCAAAACCAAATAGAATACTCCTTCAGAGCGAGACAGAGAGAGCAGAAACCAGTTACATTATATATATGTATAGTGTATATACACACACACATTTTAGAGAGAGAAAGTATAGGTAAAGAAGGCGATTCTCTCTCTTGATTCACCAGAATTTTCCTCCCATGGTTGGTGATCTCCTTCCCTCCTCCCTCCCCACTCTCACACTCACTAACACAGACACACACACTGACAGTGTTTATGTAGTGCTACTGCTACTGGTTCTCAGATTTTTTTAGTGAAATTGAACTAGTTTTGTGTTTGAGAATCGACTGTAATGAAGCGAATTACCAATTTTAACAGAGATCTCTGACTTTGGAGCTTTATAGTATTCGACTTACTGATTTTCGCTTGAGCACTTTCACCAACAAAAGTTCATATTTGTGTGTGTGAATCGTTTGTTTTGTGCTACAAATTGAGTAATTGATTGGCACAGGTTGAGCAAGTTAATAGCAGAAATGGACATGCATGGTTCATTAAATCACGTTAAATGATTGATTTCGGCTGTTTTTAGAGTACGTAATGCTTGAAAAAATTACCTGAAAAAACACTTGATTGTAGGTTAAGAATTGACATTGGTTTTTGATAGTTGGAATATGCTTGTTTGGCTATATATTTAACTTTACCTCTTTGATGATACTCACACCTGCTGATGATTTATTTTTGTTAATTAGTTTTACGGTTTGAGCAAGTTTTTGTCTTATTTATGTAGGTTTTCAATACTATTGTTGTGTGTGGTTTTTAATTTCCCAAGTTCTCTAGAACATAGATGTCTACGGAAAAACAAAGAAAATTAAAGACGATTATATTACTACCTTTGTCTTTAGAGAATCACTTTTGGTAAAAGTGTGGATTTTCAAAAAGGAAATTATTGGCTTGGTAAATTATGTTTTATGTTTAAATTTAGCATAAACGTGTCACACTCACTTTTATGTTGTACTTATCAGGTTGCCATTTAATGTTTGGTTGTATGAAAGACACCGGGAGGCGGGTAGCTAAGAGCCTTTTTTCCCGATATTTTGAGTGTGGAAGTTTCCTTCAACTGGTAGAATTAATTAAGATGCTCGTTAATGATGACAATCGTGTTTCGTTCTTCAATTGCGTATAGCTGTATTAAGACCTTGTTGATTGGATATGGTTCTGATTGCAGGTGTATTTGAATCATATGGACAGTAGGAGGATACTCATAAGAACCATTTCAGCAAAGTTGTGAATGCTAATGATGATTTGAAGGAACTTCATTAAATTCACCATCGATCATCATCTGCTGTCCACTTTTGTTCTCTTCCCTGCCAAGAAAACTTCTGTACTTAGAAATCCTACCGTATAGAGAAACTTTTATCATGGTACTGCTCTCCTGAACTGAATTGGAATCTTAGGGTGATGTATCCTCTCCTAAGTCGAGGTTACCTTTGCTGGTGCATTTTGTTTGGACACCTTTTCGTGTATGTGCTTTCTACTAGTACAGGACATTATGATGATAATTTTACCAAGTCAGGAACAGAAATATCTGCCTACCCTGTATTTTCTTCAAGAGACGGTTCTGAAACTAGAACTTTGAACAATATCAAAAGATCAATTTATTCATCCCTATGGAATGGTACAGTATCATGTGAAGACCTGAAAGGTGTTGGGTCCTTTGACACTACCTGCTTGTTGAACTCAAACCTTCAATTAGATACTGATCTTTTCGTTTTTGGTATCGGAAACCTTGAGATTCTTCCTCGCGTTTCAATTGTTTGTCCACTAGAAGGCTGTGTGATAAGCTTCAATCTATCTGGCAATGTCAAAGTGGGTCGATATGCTGCTATTGTTGCTGGTTCTGTAGCTTTCTCTGCTGCCTCTCTGAGTATGGGACCAAATTCTTGTATAAATACAACATCCTTGGCTGGACCACCACCTTCTCAAACCAGTGGTACACCAGTTGGGTATGAGGGAGCTGGTGGCGGGCATGGGGGCAGGGGTGCATCCTGTTTGAGAAACAATCAAACAGACTTTTGGGGTGGTGATGTTTATGCTTGGTCTACGTTGTCTGGACCATGGAGTTATGGGAGCAAGGGTGGTGGCACATCTGCTGTACATAAGTTTGGAGGAAGTGGTGGTGGACGTGTTAAGCTTGAGGTGAAGGACCTCCTATATTTAAATGGTTCTGTAATGGCAGAAGGAGGGGATGGAGGTCTAGACGGAGGAGGTGGATCCGGTGGAAGCATCTCTATACATGCATTAAAATTGTGAGTACTTTACCTGCTGAGCTATTCACATGCTTTTTTATGAGTATACATAATGTGTATGCATGTGCATATAGTGAAATTAATTGTGATGCAGTATGCCACAGATGGGAGGCTGACACAACTATTTTGAAATGCTTGATGAGCATGTAGTTGTCCATAGCGAACTGCTGCACCCACCAACACCTTTCAATCACAATAAGGTTATGGATGTGTAGATCGAATTGCAATTCGTTTATATTTTAGTAACATGGTTGCACCAAACTGCCACTAATGGGAAATTCTCAATGCATGCATGTAAGCCTGACTATATATACTTTAGAGTTTATGCAGCAGTATCTATAAGTGCCGATTGCCATCTATATCACACGTTCCTTTCTAGATATGTATTTCTCTATCTAGTATATGAATTGACCTACTCCATTTAAGCTTTAGTGTCGTCACTTTTCTCACACACACACACACACACTTGACATACACACACACACACACATATATATATATATTTGGAATCTTGTGCTGTCTAATTTATGTAAGGCAAGAAAATGGAAAACCCACCCTTTAACTGTTATTTAAATCAGTTGATTTGATATTGGTAGATAGATATCTAGATATATATCAGTGTGCACATACAAACAAAGCACCTTGTGCAAACAAAACTCTATCATAACATATATATATATATATATATATATATTAATGTGCACACTCAAACTAAGACCGCAACGATGCAACCATAGCTCTATAATACCATGTTAATTTACCAACCTTTTCCCATGTACCAAAAGAAAAAAAAGTGAAGTAAGCAAACTTTTCCAATGTACCAACAGTTGAGTTACCAACTCGTCAAACCGCTTTGGGTTTCATTTTCATTTGTTATGCATTGTTGAGAACATTGTTTAGATGAGTTGGTAACTTAACA
>CM028378.1:103341041-103519885 GCA_013146195.2 Codonopsis lanceolata
TCGATTTGGGAGTGGAGGCTGGTTTAGTGTTAGTCCCACTTTCACGAGAGCAAGATGTAGAATTTGAGAGGCATTGCGCTTTCAATTTCAGCGACTTCAAACAACCCGAGTGAATCTGAAAGCTTTAATTCTTGGTCTTGAGCTTGCACTGAAGACATTGGAGTCTTGAGCGGTGGTGATATATTGTGATTCACGGTTGGTGGTGAATCAAAGTTAAAGGCGACTACGGAGGTGCATCACCCGATCTTGGTTCGTTATTGCGATGGTAAGAGAAATTTTAAAAGACTTTCGATTCTTGGGAGTTAGTAAGAATTGCTCGGGAGGATAACATCGAAGCGATTACTCGAAGATGGTGAGGATGAAATCGATCTTTACATCTGAGTCATGATCGAGCATTTGGAAATTCTGTCATTGAAAAGGAGGTGGTTATGGACATAGAGCGGTGTAAAATGTTGGATAGATGATCTTCGGCGTACATCGAGCATGGGGTGTTGCTGAAGACAAGGAAGCTAGAACCGTCGAAGCGGTCATGCTTAGTTACATTATCTTAGACGGCGTCTGTATCGAAGATCTTATACCGACCTTTGTTGAGGTGTGTCCGTCGAGAATGACGGAGGAATCTTGGGCGAAGTGCATGAAGGCAAGTGTGGAGGTCACCACGGCCAGCGATCGTTAGGCGAAAGTGTTAGCGGGATTTTCTTGGATAACTGCGGCGGGATCTTAGAGGTATATGTTAAATCGTCATTGCGACAAGTGTCAACGTTATGCGAGATATCCCAAGATTGCCATCTACCGGCGGACTCATTATCGCGTCATGGCCATTTGACATGTGGGGAATTGACTTGATTGGTCCCTTTCCCGTTGCTCGGTCGAAGTTCAAATATGCAGTGGTTGCCGTGGATTATTTCACGAAGTGGGTGGAAGCGAAGCCACTAGCGACCATAAGCGAGGTGAACGTCATCGATTTTGTACATGAACACATATGGTGTCGGTTTGGGGTACCGCGAGCAATTGTGTCGATCGTGGGACAGTTTTCGGTTTTGGAAAAAGTTTACCAGGCGTGCGGCAAATGAGGGTGAAACATTGGCAGTCATCTGTGGCGTATCCACAAGGCAATGGTCGAGCGGAAGGCTGCGAATAAACAAGTGCATGTTTTGAAGAGAATTTGGAAGAAAAATTTGGAAGATGGGTAGAGCAGCCTTGACCTTGTGGGCGATAGAACAACGAAGGGGTCCAGGGAAGCAGCTTTTTCTTTAGCTTATGGGTCTGATGCTATGGCCCCAGTAGAGATGTATTTGCCCACTCATAGGGTCTTAAATTACAATGCCGGTTCTAATCACACAGCTCGAACAGCAGATTTGGATTTGTTGGAAGAAAGACGGCTAGAAGCCAAAATGAGGATGGCCAACTATAAGCAACGAGCAAAGGCTCACCACGATAAGAGAGTTCGTGGTCGATCATTTGCTGTGGGGGATTGGGTCCTTCGTAAGATTGAGGCCACGGGCCATCGAGCTGAATGGGGGAAGTTGTCACCAAACTGGGAAGGCCCTTTTCAAGTTTCGAGAATTATTAAGGAGGGCACCTACATGTTGCGAACAGAGGATGGTGATGAGTTAAAGCATCCATGGCATGCGGATCATTTGAAGAAATACTATTGGTAATTGATTTACAATATGTAATTCTTTGATCTTTTTCTCTCATGATAAATGGCAATGATGAAGCTCAGTTGTCTTTTCAACTTTATGTTTGAAAAGTGGGTCTTCGAGTTGGGGTTTTTGAGTTGAATCTCTTCAAGTCTTTGATCGAGCATAAAGGTCTTTATGTTCGAGAAAATTTGAAGAGATGTTTCCAGTTGATCGAATAACCCCTTATTGCGAGCATAGAGGGCTTTATGTTCGTAAGGGAGGGGTATTCGAGTAAAAGCTTAGCTAAATGATGATCGCTTTAGAGCGAGTAAAAGCTTAGCTAAATGATGATCGCTTGAGAGCGAGTAAAAACTTAGTTAAATTCTGATCGCTTTGAGAGCGAGTAAAAGATGATTTTGTTCGGCTAAAGCTAATATGGGGAGGTCATTCAAAAATAAAAGAAGTTAAAATATTACAGACAAGAAGTAAAATTGTTTTGAGACAAGGCACGGCAAGGCGAAGGCCGAAAGTGTGACGAACTCAAACAGCGGAGGCAGTGTTATCCTCAGTTGAAGCAGCGGTGGGTTCCTCGGTATTTGCAGTGGTATTCAGAATTGTAACCTCATCATCAGCTTGATCTTCGGTGCCATCAGCGGTAGTTGAAGGAGCTTGTGATCGCCAAATTTCTGTCATGAGGTCGGTGACTGTAGTATCGGCGGCATCGGAGGCAGACATGCGGCATCGGCCGGCCAAGCCTTCTAATCCTCATCCTAAAAAGGCACTTGGGAATGGCCGGCCCGGGCGGTCGAGCAAAAGAGGGGGTTAGCTCCCCATTCGGCAAGTTGCTCGGGGCTAATCTCCCATCCACTGCAGGCGAGCTGCCTCAAGATGTGGTTCATCCCCTGCACAAAAAACGGGTAGGCCTCACTTTCTACGCTATTGGCAAAGTCGTTCGATCTCTTGTAGTCTTCAATGATCTGTTGCTTTTGCTCGTCACTCGTCATAGAGCCGACCTCCGATACTAATTGCTCGAGCTTGGTGATAGTGGCGTTTGCCGCTTCCAAATCATTCTGGCAAGATCGTAATTCCCGTCGAACTCCGGCTATGTTATGTTATTGGACCTTTTGGAAAGGTTCGCTTGGGCCTTGGGCCTCAGTCTTTGTTTTTAAACCGACCTTTGAGAGCTCGGCACCTTCTTTGGTGAGAGCCTTCCTCGCTACCTTTTTGAGGTCGGCTCGGAGGATTAATTTTCTCTTCTAAGCCGTTCTTCTCGGCGGCCAGGGTGTCCTTCTCGGCAGTGAGGGCATTGTTCTTGTTGAGATTCGTGATTAGGCGCTCGTACATCAAGATTGATTTATTGGCGATCTGTTAAAAAAATTTTTGTAAGAAATATGGAAAAAGGAAAAACAGTAAGTAAAGGGCGAAATGCGTTACCTCAGTCATGCAGCGCCCATTTCTCCAATCAATACCGAGCTCGCTTGGTCGGCATACTTCTTTTGGATCATTGGTGTAGGCGTTTCATTAGTCAGGAGTCCGGTGGTGGACGGGAAACCACCTCGTTTGTGTACAGCGATGTTGTCGAGGTCGGGAACGTTGGCAAGTTCCTTGATGAGGGCAGCAGCTTTGGGTTGGTCGTCAGGCATGACGAAATTTTCTTGTTGCCAAATAGGAAGTTGTGGAGTGTTTTCTTCGATCACAGCTTTATCAGCCCGGCGCCTGTTCCTCCTTGGGCTTTCAGTGGGCTCAACGTTGGTGATAGGGGGAGATACATTTATTGGCTCTTGCACCGGGATGAAGATCATTGCGAGATTGTTCGGGTTGTTGGCGCTTGGTTCCACAATTTGGAAGTCGCAGTGGGACGATGGGAAGAGTAATAATGAGTGGGCCAGTGTTTAGCGCGTTTGCTCGAGCTCTTCTTGGCGGCTTGCATAAATTTGGAGACGTCAGTCAGCTGCCTCATTTCTGCACAAGGCCAAGAAGATGTTAGCATCGAGAAAAATGTAAGCATGTTGAACTATCAAGGAAAAGGTTGACAAAGTAAATGGTTGAGAGGAAACCAGAAAGTGAAAACTCAGGTCGGCAAAGGGTTCCAGTGCGAGCACAATCCTCGCACTCACTTGGGAACCTATTTCCATGACAAGAACCCCAGTATGGGTGAGGGGTTTCTTGGTCGATTGTAACCCGGGGTTCAACTCCTTCAACGGGGAGGTAAGAGATCGGCGGCTTCGCCGAGGTCGGAGGTGAGAACTTCGCCCGATCCGGCCTGAAAATCTGCCGGTTTGCCCTTCTCGTGCTCCTAACACTTCCTAAACGCCTTGACTATTACGGGTTCCCGGCTCGGTAAGCGTGTTTGTCATTTTACGGAAGACCGTAGTCAGCGATATAAAGCGCAAATGGCCGCCAATGCTCGATCGATGAGCAAGGCTTTCCGTCCCATCGACCTTATTGGGTCGGTAAAGCTTGAAAAAACCATGGTTCGAGCAGTTTGATGCGGCGGTTTTCTTGTCGAAGGAAAGGAGGAAAAACTTTCGGAACAGAGTCATATCGGGTTCGAACCCGAGTGACCGGCAAGCAACGGTAAAAGAAACCAAAAACCTAACGGTGGTTAAGGTTAAATCACAAGGAAGGGTGTTCGAGGCATTCATCAGCTCGACAATGAATGGGTCAAGGGGAAGTCGGAGTCCAACTTGGAAGAAGTCAAAGTAGAATACCATCTTGTCTCCCTGGAAATTATGACCTTCCTTTTCTATATCTAAATCAAAAGTGCGAACACGATACAGTTTGGGATCTATTCCCAGCGAATAGAACCAGGTACTAACCTCGTCCTCGGAGTTTAAATCTTCCCATCTGATTGAGGGAGAGGAAAAAAGAGGCGAGGAACAAATGGGGTTCGGCTTGGTCAGTCGGGTAGTTGGTCGTTTGGGCGAGGAATATTACTCGCTTGCTCGTTATCGATCTATTGCCTGCTCGCTTGTGAGGGTTTTCGCCGGCGTGTAACCAATGGAACCACGTCTTGCTCGTTTTCTTCGGAAGAAGATGAGGACGGAGGCCTCTCTACTTGAGCTCTATGGTCGTAGCTCTGGCCTTCAATTTCAGAAACGGTTCCTTCGCTAGACATCCTACAGGAAAAGGAATCGAGAATTACAGGTTAAATATTGACGGGGTAAAGTGCGGCAAAAAAGTTGGTTTTAGCATATGGGTTGCGAGATCAGTAAACAGGGTACTGACCCAGGTTTTCTCGATTCCTTGGATTTGGGTTGCTAATTCGTAAAAGGCGAAGTCAATTGGGTTTTTGGGCAAACATTTCGTAGAAAATCGAAAAGGGGGTTTACACGTAAACCCTAGTTCAAAAACTAAGAAAAGTATAGTGCAGGGGGATGATGAAGAGGGAGCAGCGAAATACCTGGAAAGCTTGATGAAAGTTTTGATTATGTTCTTGAGATGAGGAAAGGAGGCAATCTGGGAAGCGATTCTTGATGAAGACCTGCAGAAAACTTCGTATGTTTCGTTTGTTTGCTTGAAGGCTGGGTGAATTGCAATAAGGCGTAAAGTGGTGAAAGAATTGAATCCTACCTTTTATACTCCAAGCCGCCGGTTGGGGAATCAAATCATTGGGCTCGAAGCACAAGCGGTGAAACGAGGCCGCATTTAATGGGCATAGGAAGTTGTACACGCTTTTGGAATTGGCGGTGACGGTTGAACTCTCTTGAAAAATGCTTGTTCAAGACGCTTCGTGAATTCCCGTACATTTAATTTTTTGGTTTTAGAATTTTGGAGGGAAGTGCTCTAAAATTTTTTGAGGTCCTCCTCGTCATGAGCATGAATACTCGGTAAGACAAGGAGTTGGGGGCTACTGAGCTGCCTGGTCCAGTCAGGCCCAAACCAGGAGCCACGTGTCAGGCTTGTGTATCTTCCGAGCAAGCAAGCAAATATGTTACACGAGTAACCAGGCAAAATCTCTGTTGCGATTAAGCTATATACTTGTAAGATGGGGATTTGGCCGTGCGAGCAACATCGATGAGCGGGCAACCTAGCTCGATTACACCAGTAAGTTGAGGGAGCAAGCAACATTGCTCGATTGCACCAAGTACGTTACAAACAGTTGAGGGCATTGATGTCCGGAAAAGATCAAGAACAGTTGAGGGTGGTTACACCCGGGCAATTAAGATAAACAGTTGAGGGTGGTTACACCCGAGCAATAATCCCGACTACAAGCCATGACAGTTTGCAGAGGAGTTAATGCCAATCATGGGCAGTTAATACCAATCATGGGCAGTTAATACCAATCATGGGCAGTTATTCATGGATGTGGGCAGTTATGCCTCCGGCACATATAAAAACCTTGTCAAAATTGGGAGAGATGTATGCGCAATCTTATTCTCTAGCCTAAACTCTGCCGAATTGTTAACTTATTGTACTAATTCACACGCCGGAGGGCTTTTGCAGGGAGTGCCCCTGCCCAGTTCACGTTTATTCTCCTTCATTTCAGAGTTGGGCTCAGAGGATCTACAAACACGTTGAAAGCCAGGTGTTTGGATTGGGCTGATCTAGTGGGTCCGGATAATCTTGGACGCATCAAATGTAAAAATATAATTTATAAAACATGAAAGAAAAGTATGTATGAGAGTATAAAATAATTTTAAAGTAAGTATAAAATAATTTATAGCAAGTATAGAAAAATAAACACGTAATTAATAATAATAAGTATAATTAATAATAGTAACTAGTAAGTATAATAGTAAAATGTAATTAATAAATATTAAAGTATAATAACTAATAAGTAAAATAATAGTACTTAATAATATTATAGATAATAAAAACTTAATTAATAAAAATTATAGTACTTACTAAATATTATAGATAATTAAAAACATTATTAATATAAATTAATAAGTAAACTTACAACTAATTGAATAAATAGGAACTTTGAAAGCTTGGAATTAGCTTGAAAATTAAGAGATGAAGAGTTTGAGAGTTGGGAGAATTAGAGAGATGAAGATTGAAGTTAGGGAAAATTGAAAAGGAACTGTAGGGTATTTATAGGTTGAGAAATTGTGAAAAAAACAAAAAAACATTTTTTAAAATTTCTTGGTTAAAAAAAGTCACATGACCATTTGGATCTCTGGTGAAGCAACCACCGTTCGATCATCATCAATCAACAGCCCATATCATTTTTTTTGTTTTTTCAAATCTGACCGTTTGAACGCCGATTCAAGGCGGTTCACATTTGGCAATTCAGAACTGCTATTTTGAAAATTCCATTAAAAAAAAATGAACCAAACTGGTGAACCGTCAGTTCAAGTTCAAATAAGGTTCACAATTTTTTGTTTTTCCCGGTTATGGGGCGGTCCAAGTCTGAACCATGAACTAGGATCGTTTGGGCATCCCTAATCTCACCTATATTCATTTTCTTTCTTTTATTTTATCAAAAAGTTCAAATATAAAATACAAAATACAAACACACACACACACACATACAGTAACAGTCAAACAAAGAGTTCTCAATTCAATGATGTGCAAATATGGATACTATTTTTTTAAACAAGTCTTGTTCTTTGTTTCCAAAGATATAAAATATAGGCAAAAACTTTAAGATGATCTTATGGATCACGAAGCCCCAAAAAAAGATAAAGAAGGTTGAGGGAGCGGGTGAACCATCAAACGGGACCGTGGGTTACCCGCTGATGAAATGGGTTAGCTTGTGAGAAGGAAGCGGGTTGGAGAGGGTGGAAATGGTACGGGTTTGGAGCTCCAGGAGGGGGACGTGGGTTAGCTCGGTTAGGCGGGGCGACATGGCCGGCTCGTGTTGACAACACATTTATGAGATCTTTCTCATTTGCTCTTGTGCCCTTGCTTTTCTAAGGTTGGTTGCCAAAATCTTCTTCCTCTTAGGTCGTGCAATTTCATCCTCAGTCAGCTCCGTTAGTCTCATTTGTCTTGGATGCTTGACAAACCCTAACGAACTTTGATAAAATGCTTTGAGGTTTTTTGAAGCTCGAAATTGCTTCGAACTTCGTGCTCCATGAATGCTCGTTAATACTTTGGAAACCTACATTGAAGCCCAAATATCAAATAATATATTTCCAATGCATAATTAACTCATGCATAATGAAGTGTTACTTGCTACTACATTAAAACCCAAAGACAATTACGAATCAACGGCTCTAACTAGCAATAGACCATTATCTTAATTAAACTAGTTAGAAAACTACTTCAAAGAAAACAAAATTCGACTACTGTCCCCGGCAAGTATTTTTCTCTCATTTTCCTCCTTAGTTGTATAGTTATCTCCCCCTTCATATGAAGACTTCCCTTCTATTTATATGGGAAAATCTCGAGGAAGTTTGTACCCATTACTAATACTAGTCCATGCTTTAAGCAACTACCTCATGTTCTTAAAGATTATGGCTTTAAGCAACTACTCTAATCGTGCCCAAAAAAGAAATAAAATCCAAACATAATTAAAAATGAACAAAATACTTAAATGAGTATATTGAAATTTGAATCGTAAAAGATTTAACAGTTTGAGCTTGAAAATCCAGTCACTCATTCTGATGTGCCCACGTGCTATCAGCATTGCAAGCTAGCTGCTTCCAGCGTGATTATTGCATGCCTATGTGCTAACTCTCAAAGTCATTTTGTCTTCAAAACAACTCTTTTGCTCCACTTTTATCGTCAAAATCATTCGTGCATTTACAATCATCAAACAAATACAAAACAACCACAAGTGTAATATTTACTCACAAATTAAATACATAACCAACTAAAAATATCACATATGTGCACATAGTAATTTACACATTGATAAACTAAAAGTAACACATTTAAAGGTAAAAGTGACATATTTAAGGGTAAAAATAACATATTCAAAACAAAAAAAAGTGACACATTTTTCGTACACAGCGATTTACATTAAAGACTAAAAGTGATACACTTAAAGACAAAAGTGACACATTTAAAGACATTAGTGACACACTTTCTTACATAATGACTTACACATTAAAAGATTAAAAGTGACACATTTAAAAGTAAAAGTGACTCATTTAACTATTTAAGGCCAAAATGTGACACGTTTTTCATTTAAAAAATATGAGGTGTGTTACTATAATTTTCAAAAGTTGAGGGGTAACACTGTAATTTTTAAAAATTTAACATATTTAATATAAATAATTCCATTTTACGTATTAAAATCAGTAAAAGCAGTTATCTATGCGAGACCTTTTCGTGGAGTGTTTCTTCATGGAACAACAGGTGGTACACTTGTCTAACAATTTGCTTGCATTTTGACTAGCAGATCTAATTCAAGATTGCAATATGAATAAATTAGTGAAGACTTGCTTGTGTTAAACAATGTGGCATGCATGCATGTAGCAATTTTATTGGTGATCCATTTGTTACCATATTGACGGTCCAATTTTTAAAATTATTTTAAATTTTGATCAACAGATCGACTTTCCCTGCGTTATAAATTAAAATAAGCTACTATCAATGGATATTATGTCACGTAATCCAAAAGGGGATCTAACCAAGAAAATGTTTCATCCTTAATCTTAGAATAAACGTCTAATTCCAAATAAAAAATTGTCATAAAATGAGTGCCTAATTATTGTATATAATTACTAATTTCATTTTTAACACCTATGAGAGATCCCTTTTTAAGATTATTACTAATTTAAATAACCTTTATTAATAATATACATTTCATTTCAGTCCTAAAATTAGTAAAAATACACTCTCTTGGTCTTGGACTTAAGTACTCTACCTTTTATTTGTATCAGAACACCTAAACGTAACACTAAAATCCCTAAACGTAACACCATTTAAAAGGTAAAATTACTTTGTTACCCCTCTTCACATTTAAACTATACTACCTCCTCCCTCCTTCCCCCTTCACGTAATTTTGATTACGTGTCATTATTGATTCGATTTCCATTGTTAATTCACATGATATCACATGTGAATTAAATTGATTTTGATTCGGTTTATTTTTTCTTTTCAATTACGAACAAAAAACCGTTGGTTTGCATTTTTTTTCGATTTCGGACAAAACAACCGCTACAAACTAGCGGATGTTTTATAAAACATCCGCTAGTATATACAAAAAGTGATTATCTATTAAATGTTAAAAGAGGTATTTAGGTCATTTTATACATTAAATGGTGTTACGTTTAGGAAATTTGATGTTGCGTTTAGGGTCACTCTATTTGTATTTGTTATTGGGTATTATAATAGTTCTTTACAAGATTTCATTAAAAATTTGGGATTGCATGAAAACATTTATGTACTTGTGCCATGCCTTCTTCGACTTCGTCCCAATCGAAGAATCATCCACCCCAGTCCTGCAGGTCGATTCTAGTTTCGTTGTTGTAACCAATATTGATCGGAGATGTAAAATGAGCTGATTTAGACATTTTAAGAATACTTTTTCAAAAATGGACTTTAGCTCGGGGATTGAAGCGATTAATATTTGAGAAAATGTACCGACCAATAATTTCTCATAGACTTTTTGGGTGAAACAAAAAGAATATATTTTTATTTATTTTTCTTTTTTCCCATTATGTGCAAGTGGAATTTGGATTTAACCTGAACTGTGAAATAGAATTCGAATCATGAGCTAAACCACAATATTGTAATTCAAAACCGGATGGCATTTTCAAACTGAATTAAGTTGAACCAATACAGTTTGATTTAACTCTGATTTGAAATTTTAAATGGTTCAAATCAATTCTAAATCTTGTAAGTTGTAACTGAACAGCTCCGATTTTGACCAAACGAACCAATTTTAATGATAATAATAGGGAAGAAATGGCAAATCCAGAAATTAGGGCGAAAGGGAAGGTGAGTCTTTTAAAAGGAAATCTCCATCCCCATTTCCTTCATCGTCATCAACTTCAAACGTGGAGGCGAATAATAATAATAAATAAAATAAATATAGTGCGGCTGAATTGTGGGGAATCCAGCTAAGCAAATGCTAAGTGAAGGGGCGTTGGACTCTCTCGGTCAGTCCATACTTTCACTTCACTGCTAAAAAGCAAAAGCCTCCCTCTCTCTCTCTCTCTCCAAAGCAAAACCAAATAGAATACTCCTTCAGAGCGAGACAGAGAGAGCAGAAACCAGTTACATTATATATATGTATAGTGTATATACACACACACATTTTAGAGAGAGAAAGTATAGGTAAAGAAGGCGATTCTCTCTCTTGATTCACCAGAATTTTCCTCCCATGGTTGGTGATCTCCTTCCCTCCTCCCTCCCCACTCTCACACTCACTAACACACAGACACGCACACTGACAGTGTTTATGTAGTGCTACTGCTACTGGTTCTCAGATTTTTTTTAGTGAAATTGAACTAGTTTTGTGTTTGAGAATCGACTGTAATGAAGCGAATTGCCAATTTTAACAGAGATCTCTGACTTTGGAGCTTTATAGTATTCGACTTACTGATTTTCGCTTGAGCACTTTCACCAACAAAAGTTCATATTTGTGTGTGTGAATCGTTTGTTTTGTGCTACAAATTGAGTAATTGATTGGCACAGGTTGAGCAAGTTAATAGCAGAAATGGACATGCATGGTTCATTAAATCACGTTAAATGATTGATTTTGGCTGTTTTTTGAGTTACGTAATGCTTGAAAAAATTACCTGAAAAAGCACTTGATTGTAGGTTAAGAAATGACATTGGTTTTTGATAGTTGGAATATGCTTGTTTGGCTATATATTTAACTTTACCTCTTTGATGATACTCACACCTGCTGATGATTTATTTTTGTTAATTAGTTTTACGGTTTGAGCAAGTTTTTGTCTTATTTATGTAGGTTTTCAATACTATTGTTGTGTGTGGTTTTTAATTTCCCAAGTTCTCTAGAACATAGATGTCTACGGAAAAACAAAGAAAATTAAAGAAGATTATATTACTACCTTTGTCTTTAGAGAATCACTTTTGGTAAAAGCGTGGATTTTCAAAATGGAAATTATTGGCTTGGTAAATTATGTTTTATGTTTAAATTTAGTATAAACATGTCACACTCACTTTTATGTTGTACTTATCAGGTTGCCATTTAATGTTTGGTTGTATGAAAGACACCGGGAGGCGGGTAGCTAAGAGCCTTTTTTCCCGATATAGTTTGAGTGTGGAAGTTTCCTTCAACTGGTAGAATTAATTAAGATGCTCGTTAATGATGACAATCGTGTTTCTTTCTTCAATTGCGTATAGCTGTATTAAGACCTTGTTGATTGGATATGGTTCTGATTGCAGGTGTATTTGAATCATATGGACAGTAGGAGGATACTCATAAGAACCATTTCAGCAAAGTTGTGAATGCTAATGATGATTTGAAGGAACTTCATTAAATTCACCATCGATCATCATCTGCTGTCCACTTTTGTTCTCTTCCCTGTCAAGAAAACTTCTGTACTTAGAAATCCTACCGTTTAGAGAAACTTTTATCATGGTACTGCTCTCCTGAACTGAATTGGAATCTTAGGGTGATGTATCCTCTCCTAAGTCGAGGTTACCTTTGCTGGTGCATTTTGTTTGGACACCTTTCGTGTATGTGCTTTCTACTAGTACAGGACATTATGATGATAATTTTACCAAGTCAGGAACAGAAATATCTGCCTACCCTGTATTTTCTTCAAGAGACGGTTCTGAAACTAGAACTTTGAACAATATCAAAAGATCAATTTATTCATCCCTATGGAATGGTACAGTATCATGTGAAGACCTGAAAGGTGTTGGGTCCTTTGACACTACCTGCTTGTTGAACTCAAACCTTCAATTAGATACTGATCTTTTCATTTTTGGTATCGGAAACCTTGAGATTCTTCCTCGCGTTTCAATTGTTTGTCCACTAGAAGGCTGTGTGATAAGCTTCAATCTATCTGGCAATGTCAAAGTGGGTCGATATGCTGCTATTGTTGCTGGTTCTGTAGCTTTCTCTGCTGCCTCTCTGAGTATGGGACCAAATTCTTGTATAAATACAACATCCTTGGCTGGACCACCACCTTCTCAAACCAGTGGTACACCAGTTGGGTATGAGGGAGCTGGTGGAGGGCATGGGGGCAGGGGTGCATCCTGTTTGAGAAACAATCAAACAGACTTTTGGGGTGGTGATGTTTATGCTTGGTCTACGTTGTCTGGACCATGGAGTTATGGGAGCAAGGGTGGTGGCACATCTGCTGAACATAAGTTTGGAGGAAGTGGTGGTGGACGTGTTAAGCTTGAGGTGAAGGACCTCCTATATTTAAATGGTTCTGTAATGGCAGAAGGAGGGGATGGAGGTCTAGACGGAGGAGGTGGATCCGGTGGAAGCATCTCTATACATGCATTAAAATTGTGAGTACTTTACCTGCTGAGCTATTCACATGCTTTTTTATGAGTATACATAATGTGTATGCATGTGCATATAGTGAAATTAATTGTGATGCAGTATGCCACAGATTGGAGGCTGACACAACTATTTTGAAATGCTTGATGAGCATGTAGTTGCCCATAGCGAACTGCTGCACCCACTAACACCATTCAATCACAATAAGGTTATGGATGTGTAGATCGAATTGCAATTCGTTTATATTTTAGTAACATGGTTGCACCAAACTGCCACTAATGGGAAATTCTCAATGCATGCATGTAAGCCTGACTATATATACTTTAGAGTTTATGCAGCAGTATCTATAAGTGCCGATTGCCATCTATATCACACATTCCTTTCTAGATATGTATTTCTCTATCTAGTATATGAATTGACCTACTCCATTTAAGCTTTAGTGTCGTCACTTTCTCCAGTCACACACACACACACTTGACATATATACACACACACACACACATATATATATATATTTGGAATCTTGTGCTGTCTAATTTATGTAAGACGAAAATGGAAAACCCACCCTTTAACTGTTAAGTTACGAAATCAGTTGGATTTGATATTGGTAGATAGATATCTAGATATATATCAGTGTGCACATACAAACAAAGCACCTTGTGCAAACAAAACTCTATCATAACATATATATATATATATATATATATATTAATGTGCACACTCAAACTAAGACCTCGTGCAACGATGCAACCATAGCTCTATAATACCATGTTAATTTACCAACCTTTTCCCATGTACCAAAAGAAAAAAAAGTGAAGTAAGCAAACTTTTCCAATGTACCAACAGTTGAGTTACCAACTCGTCAAACCGCTTTGGGTTTCATTTTCATTTGTTATGCATTGTTGAGCCCTTATCTAACAGCTTAAATGTTTAGATGAGTTGGTAACTTAACATGGTGTCTTGGCAAGGTCTTGGTTCGACTTATCCCGCTTGCCTTTGTCACCCGGAATATTGTAGGTGCATGTTGTGATTGTTGTCACTGTTTGGTTTGTGATGCCCTTGATGAGGCATGTTTGTGTATCCCTCCACGTGTGGACGGGTCACGTGTGAGGGGGAGTGTTAAGCATTGTTGAAGCCTATCTAACACCTTAAGCTTTTAGACGAGTTGATAACTTAACCTCATTAATATTATCACAGGTCTTTGCTGCAGTGTGCACGGCTAACATAAGCAACCATGTCATCTTTGAGTGTATGAAAGTTTCTTTAAATTCCCTTCTTTTGCTGAAGTTCGCCATCGCTTTCATGAGAGCGGTTGTATTAATGCAATATATTTGTTTTGGATTGAGTCATTATAGCCCTACATTGTTTTCACTGCTTGGTCCAGGAGAGGTGGTATGAGTTGTACATTGACGATAGGGGGTATTTGTGAATTACGAGAAGGCTCAGGCTTGGAGAAAATATGTGTTTGGGGTACTGAGCCTTTGAAATGGTGATTTTTAAAGAGGTGGCAGTAATCCGTTGGTTCACTTTTGAATTTGACTTAATCTTGTGAAGGGAAGTTCATATCGATGGTTCCTCTAGCGGCCTTCCTTGGTCAAGACTCTTTCTATGACTCGCTCGAAGGTCTCTAACAGGATGGATCCAAAGGACTTGCTTGCCCCTAATTCCTTACCCCTATTCTGTTTGGCTTTACTTTGAGCTTTTTTCTTCTTATAGGCCATTACGGAGCCAATGAGCGAATGAAGACTTTGCTCTCAACTTTTATATTGCGCTCGAAGGGTCTCCCGTCGGCAGTGTTACTTGGTAAGCAGAGCTAGGATTAGCTCCAGGATACTGTTGAGTAGATACCATTTGGATGCAAAATTCAAAGCTGAAGCGGGTGGAAGACCACAGTCTGACAAGTTAGTACTTCTATTTTTCAAGATGGTGTCGGGTCTTCGGATCAACATTGCCAAAAGTGAAATCTTGCCGGTTGGAGTGGTAGTTGATGTGATTCCTCTAGCTTCTTTCTTTGGCTGCAAAGTTGCTAGTCTTCCTTTGTCGTATCTTGGTTTGCCCTTAGGAGCTCCTTATAAGAGTAAAGCTTTGTGGAATCCTGTGATTGAGAGATTTGAGCGACGGTTATCAGGTTGGAAGGTTGGAAGAAGTAACTGTTGTCAAAAGGGGGACGTTTGACTCTTATTAAAAACACTTTGTCGAGCATGCCTACTTATTTCATGTCTCTTTTCGTGATGCCATCCTCTATTCTAACCGTTTAGAAAGATTGGAAAGAGATTTCCTTTGGGAAGGTCTTGTGGAGGGCGCAAGAATCATCTGGTTAGGTGGGATAAGGTTTGTTCCAGCTTGAGGGAGGGTGGGTTAGGTATCAAGAGATTGAAGGTATTTAATTCGGCCCTTCTAGGTAAATGGTTATGGAGGTTTCTATCTGAGAGGAATGGTTTTTGGAGGAAAGTGGTGCTTAATAAGTATGGGGAAGGTGTTCATAAGTGGTTCCCTAAGGTCATTGACAGTCCATATGGAGTGGGTGTGTGGAGAGGTATTTGCTGAGGTTGGAATGCTTTTGTGAGGAATATCTCTTTTGAGATTGGTGATGGCTCCTCGGTGCGTTTTTGGACAGATAAATGGTGTGGAGAGATGGAACTTTGGAGGGATTTTCCTGATCCATTCATCTTGTCAAGGGAGAAAGATTGTTTGGTCAGTTCAGTGCTACAGATGGAAGAGGGTAGACTGGTGTGGAATCCAATTTTTAAACATAACTTTCAAGACTGAGAAATGGATTCTTTCATGCGCTTCATCGAAAGATCCATGCAGTTCAGGTAGGGGGAAGCGCGAGAGGACAAGGTGAGATGGAATGGTTCGAGTAGTGTAAAGTTTACTGTCAAGTCCTTCTACGTTAATCTGCTTCGGTTTAATTACATTTCTTTTCCCTGGAAGTCTATTTGGAAGACTAGAGCTCCAAGTCGAGTCGCCTTCTTTGCTTGGGAGGCAGGTAATGAAGCTATACTTACAGGGGATAATCTGCGGCGTAGAAACAAGATCTATGTTAACAGATGCTTCATGTGCAAAGACGATGAAGAAAGTGTAAACCATTTGCTGATTCACTGTCCATTGGCTAGAGAATTGTGGAATTTTATTTTGGGGATGTTTAAAATTTCATGGGTGATGCCTGGATCTTTTAGAGAGGTGCTGCTGAGTTGGTCTTTATATAAAAGAAGAAAGAGAAATACTTTTTGGGACACTATTCCGTTAGCTGTTGTTTGGATCCTTTGGGGGGATAGAAACAAAAGGGCGTTTGAGAATGAGAAAGGTTCCATCCTGCAGCTAAAAGGCACCCTGCTTCGCACTCAATTCCTTTGGTGTTCCGAGCCGACGGAAACTTTATCTACCATATATTCTTTTGTAGATTTTGTTAATAGCCTTTCTTTCGATTAATGTGTATACTTCTAGTGTACAAAAGCTGCGCCTCCTTTTTGGGGCTATATTTCAATGCAATACTCATCAAAAAAATAAATAAATTAAAACATACAATGAAAGGAAAAAAATTAAAAAGAGGACCAGATGTCAACTTCTTGGTGCTCGTAGTGGACCATCAAATTTTAGTGAAAGTGAACTGCTTTTATAACATATCTCTTGATTGTTTATCTTGACAAAGATGGTGATAATTTGACTTACTACTGCGCACATTTTGTCAAAATTGTTAGTTTCTTGCACTTTGTTTATCCTTGACATCATAACTATAATATGAATAATAGTTTTGTCTAATACCATGTTTTGTTTGATAGGAAGGGATTTGGTATTATAAGTGCATCGGGTGGAAGGGGATGGGGTGGAGGTGGAGGTGGACGAATTTCACTTCATTGCCACAGCAAACAAGAAGATGTATTAGTCACTGTCCATGGTTTGTCCTGATCACACCTCTATGTGAAAGTTCTTTGAGAAAGTGACAGATTGCTTACATAACTGCTTAATGGTTTATTCTTACGAAAGAGTCCGAGTTGTTGTGTTTAATTACTAAACAAGAACAAAACTGCTGAGAAGGACCAATTTGTAAATTAAACAAAATACTCAAGTCACAAAAACCTGATCAAAAACAAAATACTCCAGACTGCTGAGTGTCTTTAGTCTCCCATTGTTTATCTCAACCACTCTTGATTCTTTGTACTCAGCATCATTATCAAAACTCTAGACATTCCATCCAGGTATACGACAAAGCAGTTACCTTCTCAGTAGATGACTATAGTACAACATAGGTCAGGAAAATTGCCCAATTCATGCCCTAGGAGACGTATAGAGCTTTCTTTGGTTGCCATACCTTTAGCCGAACTTTGAGAAAGTGGAAAAGCACAAGGGGTATCATTTAAACCTTTTCAATGACTTCATCATGCAGGATGGTGTTTTTCATCTTACCTAGTGGCCTTCATAGATTTTATACTCATAGTAGAACTAGAATGTCTTTGAAGAGCATTCATTTCCCATGACGTGGTGCTCTTCCTTCTAGGCTTAAATGCATCTCACAATTTTTTTGGAGAGCTGTAAAGACTAAAATAGAAGGCATCTATTTTACAAGGCATGCAAGCTGGATGATGATAGAATGACAAATATTAGGCATTGTTGCTGTTTTGCCTTACGCCCATTCCAAGTGCAGTATTATATATTTTCTGTAAGTATGTGCATTGCATAATTCACCAATGCGGCGAACCTGTACAAAAGGAGCAATAGGCGTTTACAAAAGAATATGAACAGAAACAGCTAAATACCCAACCCCATCTCCCCCAAAAAATCCACAAAAGGGATAATCACATTGGTAAGTATTCATTATTCCCAAAAATAAAAACAACAACAGAGTACTTTGAATTTTTTTCTCAAAGATTGTGATAAGATAGGCTGCTGCCAAAACTGCAGCCCCTGTAAGGTTTAACACATCCATGTGAAATATATGCGAATAAGCTACCTCAAGCAAATGACAATGTTTGATTTATTACCGTCTTTACTACTTTACGGGAATAAACATGATTTAACCAAAACTCAAAAGTTTGGCGCTGAAACTGAAAGAAATAGGAGATTAATAAAAGGAAACAAGGGATGCCCTTATTTTGATGTCATAGTGAAATTTGATCTAAGAAAGATGCACAAAATGATGAGCTTATTCGGCTTTCTTTTTGTTCCCAAAGGTCAGGAATCACACTTTGACCACTGCCATTGTCTTCCTGAACACTAGGATTTTAAAGAGACAATATGAAGTATAAAAAGGTTCTGCAATGTGGTGACTTGGTTATACTGCTAACTGATTTGGTTGCAGACATGGTTGCATACTTATAGATCCTTATCTAGAATTTGAAGAAAATAAACCATTTGCAACCTTGACTCGTGCCTTCTTAATCTTTTTTTTTTTTTGGATAAGTAAAGATAATTATATTAACAAAGCGCCAAAACAGGTGACGCGTCCTTGCACATAGAGAGTATACAAACCAAAAGTATATAGCCTAAACACTGTTCATATATATTTTTTGATAAGTAAAGTATTATATACGAAAAGCGTCAAAACTGTCCATAATATTAACAAAAAAATCTCTGACACCGACTCCAAACCCCAAAAATGAATAGTTTGCTCTACTTCCTTTTTAAGCAGATCAATGTCATTCTCCACACTATAAAAAATCCTCAATTCCTCTCCTTCCAAATATTCCACCATATTGCCAAATGAACGGTATCCCATCCTCTGAAACCCTTCCTGCGCTTGAACAAGGATCACCCTTGGAGTAGAAGAAGGGTAGACCTCGGTATAACCCAAGAGACGCCTGCCATAATAAAAATATAATTCCAAATCTTCCTCACTGGCAGTGTAAAAGAAGATGATTAACCGTCTCCTCATCCTTTTTACACATCGCACATCTATTTACATAAATCTTTGCCTAAGCTTTGAGATTATCTCCGGTCAATAGAGCCTCACGCAAGCTCCCAAGCAAAAAAAATCACTATACAAGGCACCTTCGTTTTCCATATAATCTTCCATGGAAAAGAGCTATTGACCTCGTTATAAAGGAAAGAATAATAGGATTTCACCGTGAAAGTCCTGTTCTTTGTATAACCCCAAACAACCCTATCATCCTGCCCCTCTACTCTTGGTAGAGTACAACAAGTCAAACAGCTAACTAATGTCTTCCAACTCCCAATCATGCACGTTTTTGTGAAAAGTGGGATTCCAAGAGATTGCCCCACTGCTATCAACCATGATCGAATTCACCCGGTCGTCTTGGTTGGTCGCTATATTAAAAAGTCTAGGAAACACATGCCGAAGCTTCTCCTCTCCACACCATCTATCCTTCCAAAATCTTACCTTGTCCCCTCTACCAACCTCGAAAGATATAATATAAGATGTTTAAATGAAGCCCATCCCTTCAAGATGCCTTTCCAAACACTCATCCCATGCGATGTTAGCACTGCCCTTGTAAACCACTCATGGTTCTCTTCCCCATATCTTCCCACCAAAATTCTCCTCCACAAGGCCTCTTTCTTTCCACAAGGAACCTCCACAACCATTTTCCCAGGGCACAATTTAACTTCCTTAAATCTTTGACTCCCGGACCACCATTTCTCGCACGTGCCTTCTTAATCTAGTCATATCATTTAAATCAGATGGCTCAGAATCATTTTCCCAATGGGAGATTCAGAATTATGAGATAGCACCAAGGGTTATTCCGGAGTTAATTAAGTAGGAGTTAGGAGTAGAGGCAACAGATTATGTATCTGTTACGACCCAACCCCGAAAAACCTGACTTGAGACGCATGCCGATCTGCTAATCCTATGAGTGCCTTGGTAGAACAGCCGAGCACTTGTCCACCCAAAGGGCATGGATATTATTTGTTGTCCAAAGGTAGTTGGTCGTCAAATTCAAGTCTTTTGGTATTTTCCACGTCGAGTGGAAATAAGGTAGTATATCCTACCAAGGTTAGAACCCAGCGATGTATGATTCAAGAGGTGGCTCTTATGGGTTCAAGCTGTGTGTCCCATTCTGTCACGACCCTAGCCGGTGATTTTGACTCGTGATAGAGCTCTTGGGTAGAGCATGCCTACTGCAAAGTCCATGGGTGATTTGGTGTCCAGTGAAGTAGGTGTTCATAATTATACATAAGCTTACACTTTTTCCAATAACCGATCTGGGATTGAGTATTACAGTATCCAAGTATTCAATTCAAACGATGGCAAATATATGCGTCATCTCCATATTCACGGATTCTCAAAGAACTTCAATCTTGGGAGTATTAGCTAACAAGGTGCATTTTGAATTATTATATCTCTTCCCTCAGTTATTAAATTGAACACACTGGCAGAAGAGTACAAGTTTGGCATTGCCCTTAATTGTAATACTAACATAAGCTGTGCGTCCCATTCTGTCACGACCCTGGCTGGTGATTCTGACTCGTGACAGAGCTCTTGGGTAGAGCATGCCAACTGCAAAGTCCATGGGTGATTTGGTGTCCAGCGAAGTAGGTGTTCATAATTATACATAAGCTTACACTTTTTCCAATAACCGATCTGGGATTGAGTATTACAGTATCCAAGTATTCAATTCAAATGATGGCAAATATATGCGTCATCTCCATATTCACGGATTCTCAAAGAACTTCAATCTTGGGAGTATTAGCTAACAAGGTGCATTTTGAATTATTATATCTCTTCCCTCAGTTATTAAATTGAACACACTAGCAGAAGAGTACAAGTTTGGCATTAGCCTTAATTGTAATACTAACATTAAAATACAAACATTCTTGTGTTCCTTGTTTCAAATTGAAGTTTTGGTTGCGATAACAGGGAGATTTTATGGACGTGTGGTGTTTTTGTATGGAGCATTTGAAGGGAGCAGAATTCATGGATTTTAGGGATCAGTTTATACTGATTCAGCTGGTTAAGGATATGGTTGTTTGTTTGGCTTCTTTATGGTTTGCGGTTATGAGCGTTTTCCTATCGGTGCTCTGTTTTAGGTTGAATTGCCTTTGATTTTTTAGTCGTTCTCCACTAGCTTTTTTGTGGGCCACTTGTCCACTTTATTAAATCCTTTCCCATTATATTTATATATAGAAAAATTCTTAAAAAGAAGACCATCAGTTGTATTTGAGCTTTCCATCTGATAGCTATCTGTGTTTCTCCTTTCTCCCTAGTATTCTTTCCTTTTATTTATCCAAATTTCCTTCATTATTTCTTCTTGTACTTTCTTGTGGAAATTTGGTGAATCTTGTAGAAAATATTTTATTGCCCAAGTTTTATAATAGTGGATGATTTTTGTATTCACAGCCGAAGTTTTTATAATAGTGGATAATTGTATTCTCTTACTTATGATGTCACCATGAATATGATCTGTGTCAGTCATAAGGTAGATTCATTAACAAAGTAATTCTCTACCAATTACGTAATACCTTAGCGTGATACTGTGAATTTTTGACAACTGTTGTAAGTGGAACATATGCACTACCAATGGGTCTTCTCTGGTCTCCTTCCTTGCTTAGTGACCAATCCCCTGTGTGCTTCTTACCAAGTGCGGTAGCATTAATTTTAATGTATGGTTTTGATATCGAGTCACAATAGAGTGGTATCCTTGTGTCAATTTTGTGGATCTTCAGATTTTTATTTTAGCCCCTGCAGTTTTGTGATTCGACTTTGCACAGTTTGCATTGACACCCCTAGTTTGACCTTTTCAGCCTTTTCCCCACTTTCTTTAATTTGAATAGATTTTTTTTGTTTGCATTGGGTTGTCTTCCATCTTCATTGATTCTTCTTGAAACTCTAGCCATTCATCACGATTGCACATTCCGTTAGCTTTTCTCTTATATTTTAGTCTTTTTCCTTAACAAGGTGTGATGGAATGTAAATAAATCATTCCGAACTTAGATGAATTAACTTGAAGGTTTCCCAAATTTTGTGAATTCATCCTTTAAACCTTCAATTTCATGCAAGAGACTATAAAACATAGATGAAACAATAAACTCTATTTCTGGGAAAATAGGAATAAATTATGGGGAAAATAATGGTAAATACGAGCTAATTGATTTACCACAGGATAGAGGAGATGGGAAATGAGATCCAGGATATGTAGGAGCAGAGGTTGGGGAAGGAATGTTGGAGAACCTTAAAAAGAATAAAGTTTGTTCCCCAAAGTTACAAGGATTGATGGAGATATTAACAAGAACTAGTATATTTATCTCCAGTATTTTGTTAAGTATTGTGAATATGCAGGTATCATGTTAATAGGTTGCTGGTCGTAGAGCCCATGAAGTCAATATGGTGGGCTTAATGTTATTTTGAAGTCTATTGGATTGAATGATTTGTCACTATTTCCAACCTGCCTCAAAATGAATAATTGAAAGAAAACTTCTATCAGAAATGGACAAATTTGGGTCAATACTATTGAATGTCTGGCTAGATTATCAAAAAGAGTTTTACTAAGATTACATTCAAAAGCATGAGCTTGCTTACAATTTAATTCCATGACCTGTATTCATTGTTACAGGTGGTTTGAGTATCGGCTGTCCATTGAATGCTGGAGCAGCTGGCACTTACTTTGACGCATATCTACTGAGCTTAAAAGTTGACAATGACAATGTCACTACAGAAACAGAAACTCCTTTGCTGGATTTTTCTACAAGCCCACTGTGGACAAATGTTTATGTGGAAAACAACGCAAAAGTATTGGTGCCTCTGCGTTGGACCAGAGTTCAGGTTGTCAAACTTTAGTCTCCTTTATACTTTGTAAGGACTGGCACTCATATAAATATATATGTGTGTGTATATATATATATATATATATTATATGTCCTGTGTGTACATTCAACATCTTTTACATCCTTACGCCTGGCTGGATACAATATTTTAGCTGACTGTTAATTGTTATGCTGTAATACATGTGAACAGATATTCCTGGCTTTATGTTATCTATCTTCCCAAGGAAGTATTCTTGGTAGTCTGCCTAAACAACCGGTGGGCAAGATGGCAAGGGCACTCAAGGCAAAGATCTTGAGGTCCTTGGTTCCAATCCTTATACCAAGGGGCCATACTTGCCTATAACAAAAAACAGGTGGGCAAGTGCCTATGTTATTTTATTGGTTTATTACTTGCTCATGGAAAGTTGGTGTTATTAGGAGCTAGGGGAACTTGTCAGGGGAGGGACTTAGAAAGGGAAGATCAGAAGGATAATAGCAATTGATAAGATATGATATGTTGAGAGGTAGTGTACCGACGACCAAGGACTAAGTAGGTGGTTGGGAGTCTATGTGTACTGGTGGGAGTATGTACTAGGTTACAAGTTTGGCATTACTCAACTATTGTCCATTTTTGGGAAAACAAAAAAGGTGAAATCCCTGAAAAGCAAGCTGACAGTGGAGAGAGGGAAAATACTGCAAGCTCTCCCTGATTTGGGGGGGGGGGGAATTCTGAGCATAAAGCACAGACCTTTAATGGACACAGATCCAGAAGCTGGTGAAGTCTCAATTGAGCACCCTCGCAGTTCTCTGTCTCTCTTCTCACCCATGCCAAACGTGTCCCCTTTAGAAGGGTTTGAACGCTGCAGCTTCAATCGGTGAGTTCTTGGGGCATGCACTGTGTGGGGGGGGGGTGAAGTTCCCTAGAGAAACCATATCTCCCCTGTAATCTTCTAACAGGGCCATCCATGTGGAAGGCAATGCATGGATGATAAGCTATTAGGTAAAAGTATTCCCTTATAAGTTCCAAAGGGTTCTAGGAGGGAGCTGAGGAGTACAATATATTTTCTGTCAGGTGTTAACCATTAAGTTGAAAGGAATTTTTTTTATAAATCACTATTAGACCCACGTTTCTTTATGGAAACAAACTGATGATGGCAACTAAGAAGCAATGTATTAATGAAATGAGTTAACCCGAAATGAATTGTAAGATGGATTTGTGGAAAACTAGAAAGATGAAATTCATTATAAATGCATTCACAAAACCATGAAAGTAGCCTCACAATTACTCTCCTATAATTAATGCATAATATTTACCATATTTAACAATCTTTAATGGAGATAAATATATATATATATATATATATATATATATATATATATATATATGTATGTATGTATGTATATTATTTTCTGGAGAAGAAGCTTGAGATGGTTTGGGCATATATAATGTAGACCACCCATGCCGGTTCAAAAGTGTGATAATTACAATATCAACAAGGGGAAGATCAAAACCTACATGGATGGCAGCAATCAAGAAGGATATGAGTGCGTGTGGTTGAGCGTCGACCTTGCTTTGGACATAACAGCATGACTTAAAAGGATTCATGTAGCTAGGGTTATGCAACATAAGGCCGAGCCCAAAAAAAGTGTCCCATTGGTTTCTGGTTTGAGAAACAGTTTGTAAAGATTGAGGAAGAATCTGGAAGAAGAGGAATTTCCATTAAAGGAATCGTTTTCTTGATTACAGAGAGATGAACAAACCGTGTACTTATACAAAGCTTAAACTGCCTCTAACTAACTGGAAAGAAGAATTACAAAGGTGCCCCTCATCTAACTAACACAACTCATATAACTAACATAACCAAGTGGACTAACTGACTAATAGACTAACTGACTAACAGAAGAGCTCATCTCCATACATCAACAAAAGGGACTTTGGTTGCCGTATGAAATCTCTGTATATCCCTCTTCATGCACTGAGATTGAACATTGTGTGCTTGATGCTGAGCATTACTAATGTCAATACCCCTCCCACAAGCTAAAGGTGGAGGCAAAGCAAACACTTTCAGCTTGGACAAAAGAGAACAATGAGGAATTTCACCAAGAGACTTGGTAAATATATCTGCCACCTGGAGTTTGGAAGGAATGTACTGAGGCTTGAGCAAACCCTTCTGAACCTTTTCCCTAACAAAATAGCAGTCTAATTCAATGTGCTTTGTACTGGCATGGTAGACTGGATTTGATGCAATGGCAATAGCAGCAAAGCTATCACAGTAAACAGGAACAGGCAAGGGAATAGAAACCTGTAGATCTTTGAGAAGGGCATGAAGCCAAAGGATCTCACAGTTAACAGTGGCCAGTGCTTTATACTCAGCTTCTACAGATGATCTGGCTGTGACAGACTGTTTCTTGGACAGCCAAGACAACAAAGAGTCACCTAACATGAGGCAGTAGCCAGAGACAGACTTCCTATCATTTGGGTTACCAGCCCAATCACTATCACAATAAGCCTTAAGCTTAAAATCATTGGATGAAGAGAGGAATAGGCCAAGACTAGGAGAGGCCTTGATGTACCTCAGGACTCTGAACAGAGATTTAAGATGGGCTGTTGTAGGAGCGTGAACAAATTGGCTGAGGACATGGGCAGCAAAGGCAATATCAGGCCTTGTAATAGTGAGATAAAGCAGCTTGCCAACCAATTGTCTGTAGAAACTAGGATCAGTTAAAGGAGTCCCTGCAAAGGACAACAGCTTCTCATTGGGATCTAGTGGAATAGTTAATGGCTTAGCATCTTGAAGCCCAGCAGTGGCAATCAAATCTAGTGCATACTTTCTTTGACATAGGTGAAACCCTTGAGATGATCTGGAAACTTCAATACCCAAATAATACTTTATGGGACCTAGGTTTTTAGTACTAAACTTATCATCCAGAAACTGTTTGAGAGGCAATGGCAGAGGGATCATTGCCTATGACAATGATGTCATCAACTGATCAACATAAACTAACATGGCATTAAATGAGGATCCTTTTTGTTAAAGTAAACATGGAGTAGTCAGCATGAGACTGAGCAAAACCAAGGTGAAGAAGGGCCTTTGTGAGTTTGGCAAACCATTGCCTGGATGCCTGTTTGAGGCCATATAATGGTTTTTGGAGTTTGCAGACCAGACCAGAAGACTGATTAGTAGAATAACCTGATGGAATAGACATGTATACTTCTTCTTCCAAATCCCCATGAAGAAATGCATTGTTTACATCCAATTGATGGACCTCCCAGTTTCTAGCAGCTGCAATAGAAAGAAGGGTTCTAACATAAACAATCTTAGCTACAAGTGAGAAGGTCTCCTGATAATCGATGCCCTCTGATTGTGTGTAACCCTTAGCTACTAATCTGGCCTTGTATCTTTCAATGCTACCATCTGCAAGATACTTGACCTTATATACCCACTTACACCCCACAGGTCTTTTCCCAGGTGGGAGAGGAACCACTTGCAAAGTATGATTTGCCTCCAAAGCTGCTAATTCCTTATTCATTGCATCAACCCAATGCTGATGCTTCACTTCTCGAGTGTAAGAAGTAGGTTCTACATGACTACTTAATGCATTGATGAATGATGCATTGGAACAAGTTTTGGCTTTATGAAGAGGAGGCACAATAAAATCCTTGAGAAGGACAGAAGGAGTTCTAGATCTAGTGGACTTCCTAAGAGGAGGAGGGATTGAAGGAGAAGGAGGAATAGGAGGAGAAGGAGGAATTGGAGAAGAAGAAGGAATTGGAATGATTGGAGGAGTAGGAAGTGGAGAAGAATGGAAAGAAGTAGGAGATGACTGATGAGAAGTAGGGAGGTGAGATGAGGATGTAAGATAGGGTCATCATCAAGGGCCATGGTAGTGGGTGGAGAGGTTGAGAGGCTGTAGGTGTGGAAGAAATGAAAGGGAAAAGGTGCTCATGAAAGATGACATGTCTCGATGAAAGTGAAAGTGGTTTGGTGTGGAGGTTGTATAGAGATAGCCTTTTGTGTGTGGATAGCCAAGAAACATTGATTTAATGGCCCTAGGTTCTAATTTATCAGGATGATGAACTGAGGCATAGCATAAACAACCAAATGCCTTCAAATGAGAGTAATCAAGTTTAGTGTGGTATAACATTTCAAAGGGAATTTGAAATTCAGTGGCACTAGTAGGTAGTCTATTAATCAGGTATGTTGCAGTGAGGAGACAGTAACCCTAGAAATGCTTAGGGAGACCTGCCTGGAATCTTAAGGCTCGAGTCATCTCAAGAAGATGTTTATGCTTTCTCTCCACAACACCATTCTGTTGAGGAGTGATGGGACAAGAGGACTGATGGGTAATGCCTAAGCTTACTAGGAAAGGAACCACTTCTTGGTTGAAAAATTCAGTACCATGATCAGACCTGAAAGCTTTAATGCTGGTCTGAAATTGAGTATGGACATAAGCATTAAAGTTCTGTAGCAGTTTGAAGACATGAAATTTGGTAGAAAGTAAAAAGGTCCAAACACATCTTGAATGATCATCCACAATTGTAAGAAAGTATTTACAACCATTCATAGTGGAAATTCTATATGGACCCCATAGGTCACAATGTATCAGATCAAAACAGTGACTACTATATGATTTGCTAGTAGGAAAGGAGAGTTTATGTTGCTTAGCAATGGAACATTCAGAACAAAAGGAAATACAATCAAAATTCATTGACTTGGAATGAAAAACAGAAGACAATTGAGGAATTCTCTTCAGAGTGTGCAGGGAAGAGTGCCCTAATCTTCTGTGCCAGAGCTCAGAAGGTTGAATGGTAGAAGTGGCAGCAACATGACCAGTTAGGTTACAGCCAGAAGTCTTGTGACCAGAGTGTTGTCCTTGCAATAGAAACAACCCTCCTTGCAGGTCACCAGTGGCTATAATCCTCTGCAACTGGTCCTGAAAAGTACATTTGTACTTATCAAATTCAACAGTATATGGAGTTTGTGTAAGAATCTTAGAAATAGAAAGCAGATTGAACCTAAAGGTGGGAACTAAGAGAACATCTTGAATGGTTAGGGTGGGGGTTAAAAACACAGATCCTTTATGAGTAACAGCAGCATGACTACCATTAGGGAGAGACAAAATGATAGGATTAGACAATTGTACAATAGAATGCATGTGTTGGATGGAAATACAGATGTGGTCTGTAGCACCTGTATCTATTACCCAAGCAGTGGCATCATAATTGTTAACAGATGCAACAAATCTATCATAACAGTCAATTGGAGTATTCATACCTGCAAAATGAGAACCAGTGGTGGAGGCAAAAGCTGCAAGATGTCCCTCTGGATGCACTTGTCCCTTCAACATTGTCATGACCTCACTGAGCTGGGCCTTGAGTTGCTCAATTTCAGTCTGTGCAGGTTTTACCTCCTCTGGCTTGCTTTGAACCTGCATTGCCTTTGAACCATAGTGCCCATTACCATTATTTGAGAACTTTTGCCCATCAGTGCCCTTGTGATGTTTATGGGTATCACTAGAGTATCCAGGATGACCTACTGGAAAACCATGAAGCTTATAACATTCAGCCTTAGTATGCCCTTCTTTGTTGCAGTAATTACAAAAAATACCCTTCTTAAATGGAGTCTTGACATAACCAGTTTTGTTGTTACTGCTTCTATAATTTCCAACTGTCTTGTTATCTCCTTTGTTATGATCATTATAAACATGTGCTGCTATGACATTAAGTTCAAAGATATGACCTATTCTCAAAGATTCCTCTTGTCTAACCATATAGTAGGCTTCACCTATGCTTGGAAGAGGTTTCATCCTTAAAATCTGGACCCTTATATTTGCATAGCTATCATGCAGCCCCATTAGAAATTGCATTAACTTCTTCCTTTGTTCCCTAGTATTTTGTGCAGCAACAGCTCCACAGTTGCAATTGTGACAAGAACAGGCAGTAACTGTATCCAATGCAGTGCTTTCATCCAACAGTCCTTTCATCTTATGGTAGTATGACTCTACAGAACCATCTCCCTGCTCTAGTTTATGTAGGTCTTTCTCTAGTTGAAAGACCCTATGGCCATCTATGTTAGCATACCTTTCCTTTAATTCAGTCCAGACTACATATGCAGATGAAATGTATCTCAAACTACTGCTTATTTCTTCTGACACAACATTAAAAATCCATGAAATAACCATATCGTTTGCCCTAGCCCATATAGGAAATAACAAAGAGTTTGCATCAGGTATTGGAAAGCTACCATTGATAAGAGAGGATTTATTCTTGGCAGATAAAGAGATTTGCATTGACCTGGACCACGCACTGTAATTGTCACTTCCAGTAAGCTTTGTGGAGATTAACACCAGTCTTGGATGGTCATTGTTGTGGAGAAACAAGGGGTGCATGTTCGAGTCTATCGGGATCTCCATTGAAGTAGAAGTGGAACTCCTTCCAGTATCATTGATCGGAATGGTCGGTTGAACCCTTCCAGCATCGTTGATGGGAATGGCCTGTTGATCCTCGTCACTGGTATGTTCGCCATTGTTGCTCTCCATGGCTCCACCAGAATTACAAAAATATCGAGCTTCAATCTATCGTAACACCAAATCGAACTGCAGAATTCCAATCCAGAATGAATTGGAATGATTCCTAATCAATTTCAACCAGTGAAGAGGTTGAATTAAAATTCAAGAGCTGATCGTAGGCTCTGATACCATGTAAAGATTGAGGAAGAATCTGGAAGAAGAGGAATTTCCATTAAGGGAATCGTTTTCTTGATTACAGAGAGATGAACAAACCGTGTACTTATACAAAGCTTAAACTGCCTCTAACTAACTGGAAAGAAGAATTACAAAGGTGCCCCTCATCTAACTAACACAACTTATCTAACTAACACAACCAAGTGGACTAACTAACTAACTGACTAACAGAAGAGCTCATCTCCATACATCAACAAAAGGGACTTTGGTTGCCGTATGAAATCTCTGTATATCCCTCTTCATGCACTGAGATTGAACATTGTGTGCTTGATGCTGAGCATTACTAACATTGTGTGCTTGGTGCACTAGAGAACTGAAGCAGTTATGCCGTGATTTTAATTCAGCTCACCTGGAATTTAAGGAGGGGGAGAGTAGACGAAAAAGAAATCTGACTTGATTCTACATGGATTTAAAAATCATTTCTTGGAATGTGCGGGGATTAAATAATTTGGAGAAAAGAATTGTGGTTAAGGCGTCTTTGAGAAGATGGAAGCCTCATGTGATTTGCTTGCTAGAGACTAAAATGGATATAGTGGATAGTGAGTTCATTTACAGTGTTGGTGGAGGAAGATGGGCGGACTGGGAACATCTTGGAGCGTCTGGGGTAGCGGGAGGAATTCTAGTTATGTGGGATAAAAGGGTTCTTTCTAAATTGGATGCTATAAAAGGTCGTTTCTCGGTGTCCTGTTTGCTTAAAATGGTGGATAATGATAAGATTTACGGTTTCTCGGCGTATATGGTCCTTGCTTGGATGTATCCGTAGTGAGCTATGGGAAGAGTTAAAGGTAGTTAAGCAGCAATTGGAATCATCCGTGGTGTATAGGGGTGACTTCAATGTAATCGGTTCCCGCATGAGCGTAAGGGTTGTAGCAGATTCTCTCGGGCAATGTTGGAATTCAGTGATTTTATTGATGATATGGCCTTGATAGATCTTCCTTTAGCAGGTGACGGATTTACTTGGTTCAGAAACAGCTCTAATTCTCAATGTTCCAGAATCAATAGATTCTTAGTGTCCATGGAATGGGAAGAATGCTGCGGTAGTCTGGTTCAGTCTTGTCTGCCTCGAACTATTTCTGATCATGCCCCTTTACTTCTTCGTGTGGTGGTATCGCAAAGGGAAATCTCCGTTTCGAAAATATGTGGTTAAAAGAGCAGGGTTTTCTGGATTGGCTTCGGATTAAGTGGGCAGGTTACTCGGTGGTGGGAGATCCTAGTTTTAAACTGGCGAAGAAGCTGAAGCTGTTGAAAACTGACCTCATTCTGTGGAATAAGGAGATATTTGGGAGGATTGAGGTTAAAATTAAAGAAGTGCTGGAAGGTATTCAGCTGTTGGATACTAAAGAGAGCTCGGGAGAGTTATCGAGGAAGAATTTTTTCGGCGTAATGAGTTGAGAAAGGAGGCAAAGTCCTTGTTGATTAAAGAGGAAATTTGTTGGAGACAGAAATCTCGGGTTCGGTGGCTAAAGGAAGGTGACAGGAACACCAAATTTTTTTCATAGGGCGGCGAAGGCAAATAGAAGGGTCAATCACATTCATAGCATTTCGGTGGATGGTAACCTGCTGGAGGATAAATCTGCAATTAGGGCAGGTATAGTAGATTTTTATCGAAGCTGTATGCTGATCGAGGAATTCAAAGACCGCAGATTAGATGGGATGTTCTTTAATGTTCTTAATCGGGAGGATAATTTAGTGCTGGAATCTTCCTTCTCGGAAGAGGAAGTTAGGGCAGCCCTCAGTTTGAATGGCGATAAAGTGCCCGGCCCGGCGGTTTCTCTTTGGCATTTTTCAAAGCATAAGCTGGGAGATTTTGAAGAAGGACATCATGGAGGTTTTTCGGTTCGTTCATTCGAACATGGTCTTTGAAAAGAGTCTTAATGCTTCATTCATCTCTTTGATTCCTAAAAAGTCTAATGCAATTGAGATTAAAGATTATAGACCCATTAGTCTTATTGGAAGTGTTTATAAAATCATCAGGTGCTCTCGATTAGATTGAGGAAGGTCGTGGGCAAAGTCATTTCGGAGTCACAACATGCCTTCGTGGGAATCGCCAAATTATTGATGCTTCCTTTATTGCCAATGAAGCGGTGGATGACAGTTAAGGAAAGGGGAGGCTGGGCCCGATTTGCAATTGGATATTGAAAAAGCTTATGATCATGTTAATTGGGAATTTCTCATTTATCTACTAAGCAGAATGGGGTTTGGTGACAAATGGAGAAGATGGATTTTTGGTGTATTTCTACGGTGAGATTTTCGGTGATGATTGATGGAGAGCCGTGGTTTTTGGAACCTCGAGGGCCTTCGCCAAGAGACCCTCTTTCTCCTTTCCTCTTCATTTTAGTGATGGAAGCTCTGAGCTTAATGATGGATAAAGCTATATCGGGAGGTTTTATCGGTGGTTTCATAGTCGGGAATGGTAGAGTTCTGTCTCGGTGTCGCATCTCCTATTTGTGATGATTCTCTTGTGTTACGTGAAGCGAAGGACTCTCGGTTAGGCTATTTACGGATAGTCTTACTCTTTTTCGAGGCTGTCTCGGGTCTAAAGTGAACATTTCTAAGTGAAATTATTCTGTGGGAATGTAGAAAATATCGGGGAATTGGCTGCCTTCTTTGGTTGTAAAGTGACTTCCCTTCCTTCTACCTACTTGGGTCTTCCCTTAGGAGCTGCTTTCAAGAGCTCAAATATGTGGAGTTCGGTGTTAGAAAGATTTCAACGGCGCTGGAAGAAGCGCGGTGTTTGTCTTCAAAGGCAGCCGCCTTACTCTCATAAAAGCACGTTGTCTTCGATGCCTACTTACTTTATGTCCTTGTTCGTCATCCGTCATCGTTAGCGAAGGCTGGAAAAATTTGAAAGGATTTCTTATGGGAAGGTTCGATGGTGGATCGGAAGTATCACCTAGTCAAGTGGTCCAAAGTGTGTTCTAGTATAAAATCCGGTGGCTTAGGGGTTAAAAACATCCGAGCTTTCAATAGAGCTTTGTTGGGTAAATGGTTGTGGAGATTCTTGATCGATAAGGGCGCTCTGTGGAGGAGATTGGTGGTGAGCAAGTATGGGGAAGGAAATCATCTTTGGTTTCCTAAGGATGTTTCCTTGTCTCATGGGGTGGGAGTTTGGAAAGGAATCAGGAAAGGGTGGGGACGCTTTCACTAGAAATATCTCTTTTAAAGTAGGTGATGGATCTTGATCAGATTTTGGTTGGATAGGTGGTGTGGTCCGTGGAGCTATGGAGAGCCTTTCCTAGTCTTTTTAGCATTGTGAGTGACAAAGAAGTTTTGATTAGTGATATTATTTCGCTCGAAGGAGGTTCGATTAGTTGGAACCCGGTTTTTAGAAGGTTTCTTCAGATTGGGAAGTGCGAGTTTCCTCCAGCTCTGAGTTGCTTTATTCTCAGCACTGGATAGGAGTTGTGTTGACAAGGTCATCGGGATAGGGCTAAAAACAAAATGTTCTCGGTTAAGTCTTACTACTTTGGTTCAGATTTTGGGGAAGGGTCTGTTTCCTGAAAGCTATTTGGAAGTCTAAAGCTCCGGCTAGAGTTGCTTTTTTATTTGGGAAGCGGTGAACTAAGCCATTCTTACAGGGGATAATCTTAGGAGGCGCGGGAAGGTGGTAGTGAGCTGGTGTTATATGTGCAAATGTAATGGTGAGAGTGCTGATCATCTTTTGCTTCACCGTAGCAGCGTGTGCCTTGTGGGACTACATTTTTCACATTTTTAACTTGTCTTGGGCCATGCCGAATCCATTAAGGATCTCTTCCTCTGTTGGTCCTTGCACAAGAGGAAACGGAGAGATTTTATTTGGCAGACTGTTCCTTTGGGAGTATGCTGGGTGATTTGGAAAGAAAGGAATAGGAGAGTTTTTGATAACGTGGAAAGGTCTGTGTCGTTGCTGAAGAATGAGTTGCTTCAGCTGCTGTTTTTTTGGTGTAGTGATGGTGTTAGGTCTGAGGTCAATTCTTTTGCTGACTTTGTAGTGAATTTTTGTAATCTGTAATTATTGGAGTTTCCCTCCTGTGTAAATAGGCTACGGCTCCTTATTTGCCGCTTTTGATTTTTAATATATACCTTACTTATCAAAAAAAAAATACAGTTTTTAGCTTATGAAAAAGCCAGTCACTGGATTCAGTTATTAGGCCGTCAAAAACCAAATCGGAACCAGAACTGGTCAGTACTAAGTGATTGTATACCTTTATATACATATACATATACAAAATTTAGATTTAAGAAAACATTGTTGAGTTTGATTTAGCCAGTAAAAGTACACGAGAATTATGTGGAACTTCAACTTATGCTATTTGGAATTAATAGGTTATAATGTTTTGCAAGTGTGCAAGTAACTTATTCCTTGTAAGCCAAATACATTGCAAAATCTAAATATTAATGAAACTGTACCACTATAGTATCGAAACTGGGTAAACTGAAATCTGCAGTTTGCTTTGGTTCCTGTTTTTGACTTTTAGAGAAGCTTGTCTACAAGAGAAGCTTTTCGCTTTTAGCTAGAAACCGGTACTGTGCACTCAGACCCCAAGTTATTTGGATAAAGGCCAAGTTGAGCTGAGTTGTAATCTAGTAGGTGTTTACTGAGACGATTCGCTGGAAACCGATCAAGGTCATTTCAGAATGCAGTCAAAATAAAGTTTGATTTACCCCGGTATAACCGTTTCCTTTTGTAGTTTCTACAATGCTAGGTATTATAGATTCTTATGTACTTTTAAGCTCTGATGAACGCTGCTTTCCCTCATCTCCCTCCCTAAGGAACACTCTGTTCCATTAGAGGCCAACTTAATTTTTCTTTCCATTCCTGTATCAGGTGTGTGACAATCCTTCTTATAATTGTATTGTTACTTCATCTTGTTCTTATTGTTGTTGTTGTTGTTCCTGTGAATCTTGTACTTTTTCTCTTTTGCTAAAACCCTTTGTATGTGAAGGTGAGAGGGCAAATCAAACTAGACTGTGGTGGCAGCATCATCTTTGGATTGTCTGATTTTCCGGTCTCTGAATTTGAGCTTGTTGCAGAGGAACTTCTATTAAGTAATTCAATCATAAAGGTATGAATTATCCTTCGATGTCTTTATTTGTTTTCAGCCCAAGGTTTTTCTAGTCTTAGCCTTCAATTGTATGTGATCTTAGATACAAGCTAGATTGAAAGGAGCATATTAGGCTGTTGATTAAGCAAGTGGCAGGCTCGAGGGTTACTACTAGCATGGCTATGTTTGATAATTTCATTAATGATTAACACTATAGGGATATTCCACTGTCAATGCACTGTTCACATTGTCGGTGACACAGCAAGGATCATGTGCTACCTGTATAGTTAGGTTTCTCTAGTCTATGGTATGGGAGGATGCTTTCCTTGGTTTGGTTCAAATTCTGCTCCTCGGATTGGTTCCTATCATTTTTGCCATCTTCCTTGACTCTTGCCTGGTCAAGTGGGGTCCCACTCCCTTTCATTTTGAGATCATGTGATTGTCTGATCTGGGGCTTAAGGATTCAGTGGAACAATGTTGGCATTAGATTCACTTTGAGGGTTCCGAGGGGATGGGGATGGGTATGTTGAAGGCAAAAATGGAGGGTTCAATGGCTAAAGGAATGGGATAGAAATACAAAGTTCTTTCATAAGAAGATGGCGGGCATTCATAAGAAAGTGAACCAGATTAGGAGCATTTTGGTTGGTGGGATGGTGTTAGATGAACACGAAGACATGTAAAAGGGCTATGACGGATTTTTATTCAGAATTATATTCAGATAGTGGGGATTGGTGGCTGAAACTTGAGGGTGTTGCATTCAATTCTCTGGAAATTGAAGAAAGCGATTTATTAGAAAGGCCTTTCTCAGAGGAGGAAGTGGTAGCATCCTCACATAGTTTGAATGAAGATGGTTTTGGTGCGAGGTTGGGGGTTAGAGGGTTTTTCCTTTTATTTTTTTGGCTCCGTCTTGATTTGGTTGAATCCCATTATGTTTATTACTTTTTGACAAAGAGAAAAATATGATAAGAGAGATTTGAGGGGCTTCACTTTCCCATCTCTACAAGGGTGTGGAATTTTTTTTTCCAACAGTGTGTTTTGTCAAATATTCATATTTGCTTAGTCTTCTTCTGGTAGTCTGAAAAGGCTCTTTTCCATGAATAAAGGTCTATGGTGCACTTAGAGTATCTGTCAAGATGTTACTTATGTGGAACTCCATGATCCAAATTGACGGTGGTGGGAGCACAGTTGTCCCTGTTTCTATCCTAGAAGTTCGAAATCTCGTTGTTCTGAGGGTATGGTCATCTTCACCCTCAAAAACTGTCGTATACATGAGAATTCTTGCTGAGTTAGCTATGGATTTGATTCCCATTCTTTTTCTTTTGGCAGGAAAACTCGATCATTAGTTCAAATACAAATTTGGCCGTGTATGGCCAGGGGCATCTAAAGTTGACTGGTCAGGGGGATGCAATCAAAGGGCAAAGACTTTCCCTTTCATTATTTTATAACATAACTGTAAGTCCCACCACCAGACAAATTTTGCTCTTTGTGCAACAAAGTTTTTCTTTACTGTAAACTTCACTATGCTAAGCAAGTATGAAGGTTCTCTTACTTATAAAAAAAAAGTATGAAGGTTCTTTCTCTCTGCAAATATAGTTGGATGTTAGACTTTACCTTTGCTTTATTATAGCCTCTCATTCACCTGCATGCTTCATTATTGGACCAGCATTTGTAAATGGCCACTGCAAACTGTCAAGTTTCACACATTTAACTTTGCAAGTCAGTGTAAAGATGCTGTGGCTGCTCCACTCGTTGCTCATCAATTGTGGAGCAGAAGCCCCAATTTTAACATAATAGTGGGTCTAGTTTGAAGTGTTTGGCCCACTTTTGAGTAAGGAATTGGATTTCTTTAGTAAAGGTGGTACAATTAGGGTTAGCATCATAGGCTCTTGTAAATTGCTGTAACTTCATTTATGTAATGAGGTTTGGATTAAATGAAATTTGAATTTCCATTTGTTGGATTCCTTTGGCTGTGTATCGTTGTACACACCCTATTGAAATTGCTCTTGGACCTGCGAGTAGGGATCATGAGGTTGTCTTGCATCTATTTGGTATAAAAGCAACGGTGTCTGTCCCTTTGTTGTCATTCGATTACCTTTCTCGCCAACATCACTGGGTTCTCATTCCAACGCAGCATTTTATTCTGGTTCCCCCTGTGCTGCAGCAAAAAGAAAAAGAAGTGTATGCCACTTTGCGAATATGTCATGGTGGTCAACTTGTTCCCTGTCCCCACCTTCTTCAACAATCGTCGTAGTTATCGTACTGTTCCTAGCTGATCTGCTGCAATTCTCATGTGCTATTTTACAAGGACTCGGGTGTGGGTACTTGTCTAGAAACCAGATCTGGGGAAAGCATAAAATTTGAGATACGTGGACTCAGCCCAAAGGGATCCAAAAATGGGTGGCAGGTTGTTTTTTTTTTTTTTTTTTTGATAAGTAAAGAAATTGTATAAATAAAGGCGCCTAAACAGGAGATGTGTCCTTGTACACGGGGCATATACAAGACACCATCAACTAAATATCCTTATACACGGGACATATACAAGACACCATCAACTTAATATCCTTGTACACGGGTGGCAGGTTGTTGGACACGGCTTATGGATTTATATTTTATACTCCATCTTTTAATTATTTAATTTGTGAGTTCTGCAATCAATGTCGCAGGTTGTCTACGGTTCAATTGAGAATGTTGGTCCAAAGGCCATTACGCCTCATTTGGGTTCTCCTGAGGTTCTTCAAGAAATTCCTTTGTCTTGTCCTCCGTTAAATGTGGTTTTTCCGGAACGGGAGCAAGAAAATGGATTTTTAACTGATATGGAGGATAAAGAGAATATTTTGATATGGATTAGCAGAAGGATGCAAAGCTTTGGGAAAATTCTGGGTTGGTCGTGGAAAGATTATGAAGAAAAACTCCTGAAGTTATTACTGGAAATGGAAAAGGATGGGAAAATGAAAGGGCAGGGGCTAGTACCAGCAAATCTAAGAGTCGTGTTCGCAGCAACAGGGAGCTAAGAAACCTTAGTTGCAGAACTTCGACCAAGTGGAGAAGGGGGCTAAGGGGGTGTAATCAATTGTTCAATCATTTCCAGTTTGTAGTATGGATATGCGTATTATTTCTTGGAATGTGAGGGGTATTAACGATGTTTTCAAAAGACTAGTGATTAAAGCGGCGTTTAGAAAATGGAAACCTCATGTGATTTGTTTACAGGAAACTAAAATGGAAAAAGTCGACAGACAAATAGTTATGAGTGTGGAAGGTGGCAGATGGTCCAAATGGGTGCATTTGGATGCTGTCGGGGCTTCTGGAGGTATTTTAGTTATTTGGGATAGTAGAGTAGTGGACAGAATTGATGGGATGGTTGGCAGATTTTCTATATCATGTCTGTTTGAAAATAGTAATATCGGTTTGAAATGGATTTTTTCGGGTGTTTATGGTCCTTGTGTGGATGCTGATCGTAGAGGGCTGTGGGCAGAGCTTAAAGCAATGATTGATAGGTGGAAGTCCCCCTGGTGTATAGGCGGGGATTTCAATGTAATCAGATTTCCACATGAAAGAACGGGGGCCAGTTCTTTCTCTCCTGCCATGGTAGCTTTTAATGGTTTCATTAATAATATGGAATTAGTTGATTTACCTCTTGTAGGGTACTTTTACTTGGGCTAGTAACAGTGAGTTGAATCAGTGTTCGAGAATTGACAGATTTCTAGTGTCATCTGGGTGGATCGAGATTTTTGGGGGGAGTTCTCAAGAATGTTTACCTAGGATAGTCTCAGATCATGGTCCGTTTGTTCTGAACTGTGAAGGGATGCGAAAAGCGAAGTCTCCTTTTTGGTTTGAAATAACGTGGCTTGAAGAGCCTGGCTTTAAGGACTGGGTGAAATGTAAATGGCAATCATATTTGGTAGAAGGTGATCCTTGCTTCAGTTTCGTGAGAAAGTTGAAGTGCTTGAAAGAGGATCTTAAAAGATGGAACAAACAGACCTTTGGAATCCTTAGGGAGAGACTGGATAAGGCCCTTGAAGAGGTGAGATCCTTGGATGTGCTAGAAGGCGCTAATGGTTTGAACATGGAGGAATCTGCCAGAAGAGCTGTGCTCCAATCAGAAATTCAAAGACTTCTCAGAAGCGAGGAAATTAACTGGAAACAGAAAGCGGGGTTCAGTGGCTGCGGGAAGGAGATAATAACACGAGGTTTTTCCATCGTATGGCAAGCATTCACAAGCAATGTAATCAGATCCGTAAGGTAAGCATTAATGGGGTTTTGCTGGAAGGAGAGGATGAAGTCAGAGAGGGCATTACAGATTTTTACAAAGGTTTGTATAAGGAAGAAGAGGACTCGTTTTTTAAACTGGAGGGGGTTCCTTTTAAAACTCTCACCACGGATGATCAAAGGGGGCTGGAAATTCCTTTTTCTAAAGAGGAAGTATTCGCAGCAGTTTGGGATATGAGAGGAGATAAAGCCCCTGATGGTTTTCCAATGGTGTTTTTCAGCAATTTTGGGAGTTGGTAAAGGATGATTTGATGGGGGTGTTCAATTTTTTCCACGCTCACAGAAGATTTGAGAGGAGCTTTAATGCATCTTTCATTGCGCTTATTCCAAAATAGGCAGGAGAACATAAAAGACTTTAGGCCTATCAGTCTCATTGAGGGGGTCTACAAGATTATCGCAAAAGTTCTCTCTATCAGATTAAAAAGGATGCTAGGTAAGGTGATTTCAGATTCTCAACATGCGTTTGTGGGTGGTCGTCAAATCACAGATGCGGTTCTTATTGCTAATGAGGCAGTGGACTCGAGGATTCGAAGCGGAGAGGCAGGCCTTATTTGTAAGTTGGATATAGAAAAGGCTTATGATCACGTGAACTGGGGCTTTTTGGATTATTTGTTATCTAGGATGGGGTTCGGGAGAGTTTGGAGGGAGTGGAATCGATTCTGTATTTCCACAGTCAAATTCTTGTTTTAGTGAATGGGGAGTCGGCAGGGTTTTTTGCTAGTTCAAGGGGACTTTGTCAGGGAGGTCCGCTGTCTCCATCTCTCTTCATAATTGTGATGGAAGCTCTTAGTAAGATTATGGATATTGCCACATCGAGAGGTTTCATCAGGGGTTTCAATATTAGTAGGGAAAGAGGATCTGGACTGATCATCTCTCACTTGCTTTTTGCAGATGATACGTTGGTTTTTTGTTATCCGGAGTTGAGTCAGTTGGGGTATCTCCAGATGGTCCTTTTTATTTCCAGGCTGCCTCTTGGTTGAAGATTAACATCCAGAAGAGTGAGATTTTTCCTATCGGTACGGTGGATCCTATTGGTAATATGGCAGATTTCTTTGGTTGTAAGGTTGGTACTCTACCGACCTCTTACCTTGGATTACCTCTTGGGGCTCACTCTTCCAATAAGGACATTTGGAATCCGGTTATAGAAAGGTTTGAGCGCAGATTAGCGGGATGGAAAAAACAGTACTTGTCAAAGGGTGGCAGACTAGACTGACCTTAATAAAGAGTACGTTATCCAGCTTGCCTACTTCATGTCGATTTTTGATATCCCGGTTTTAGTGTCCAAGAGATTAGAGAAACTAGAAAGAGACTTTTTGTGGGAAGGCCAAATGGAAGTTAAGAAGTATCATCTGGTTAAGTGGGATACAGTCTGCTCCAACTTAAAGAATGGAGGTTTGGGAGTCAAAAGGCTTAAAGCTTTAACTCTGCTCTTTTGGGGAAGTGGCTGTGGCGGTACTTGACTGATAAGAGAGCTCTTTGGAGGGGAGTAGTGGTGGCCAAGTATGGGCTAGGAAACCATTTGTGGAATCCCAATGAAGTTCAGTCTAGTGTAGGGGTGGGGGTCTGGAAAAACATCAGGAAGAGATGGGATTTGGTGAAATGTTTTATCTCCTTCAATGTGGGAAAAGGGGACTCGGTAAAATTTTGGAGTGATAAGTGGTGCAGGGAAGTAGAATTACAGCGTGCTTTTCCGTCTATGTTCCAGCTAGCTGTGAATAACGTGGAATTTGTTAGTTCAGTAGCTCTAGATGATGGCGGGGCAGTCACTTGGAACCTTTCTTTTAGGAGGGATTTGCAAGATTGGGAAGTGGAGATTTTGGGGGACTTCTTTCAGCTGCTGTACAAGCAAAAGATGGACATGAATTCGGTCGACACCGTTGTGTGGAATGGAAAGAAAGACAAGAATTATTCAGTTAAGTCCATGTACCACCTTCTAGTTACGAGTGACATGGTATTTCCGTGGAAGAGCGTTTGGAAGGCAAAGGCTCCACCTAGAGTGAGGTTTTTTATGTGGGAAGTTGCACTTGAAGCTATCTTAGCTGGAGAAAATTTGAGGAAGCGTAAGAAAATCTATACTAACTGGTGCTTTTTGTGTAAGAGCGACGAAGAAAGTGCAAATCACCTTCTGATCCACTGCACTTTCGCTGGGGAGATTTGGAACTATGTGCTGAATTTATTCAAAGTTACTTGGGTGATGCCTAACTCGATCAAACAACTCCTCCTGTGCTGGACCCTTTATAAGCATAGAAGGGATACTGCTCCGTTGGCTGTGTGCTGGACCATTTGGGAAGAAAGGAACCTTAGAGCTTTCGAAAACAAGGAAAAGACCTTGGAAGAAATCAAAAATCAAGTTTTGCAGCTGCTATTGTTTTGGTGTTCGGAGGCTTTCTCGCAGGGTTCTAATCCTTTTGTAGATTTTGTGGATAATATTTTTGGTAGTTAGTGGGGTCTCAATGTTTTCTTCCGATGTATATAGGACGCTTCACCTCTATTGAATCAGTTATTTATATATCTTACTTATCAATTTTTTTTTATATAATTTGGAAATGATACGGGCGTCAGTGAAATATAATGAAGTTTTCGGAGTCTAGTTAAGAATATCTAAGAATAGTTCAGAGTGTGAGAGTGTGATAGCTGGTTATTTTAAATTTTTAAGAAACTTGGCTGAAATCATGAGCTCGAGTGTCCATTCACTACTTGAAGAGTCTGAGCAGATCAACACCCATGTCCATACAGATCATGTCTGACACGGTGTGGCAATTGAAATAAAGAGTCATTGTGACACAGCTCATGAGATATCCTCCCTAATCCCTATCACTTGTTGGTGTAACAGATTATCCTGACTTGTATGTCATTATTTGTATCACTTTGAAATCCTAATTTCGAAGGCTCACTGACATCTCAAGGATCAGTAGCAATTGTCGCTTCTTGCATTGTCATTGATGCTCCTTTAGATGTCAGAACTCTGATCCAACCAAGCTTTGTTAACCGCTCCATAATTGGCTTCAGTGCAGACATTGCTAATCTGTACCAAGTTCAACCAGATAGTCCATACCCCTTTAAGCCCATAAACTTGGGGGGGGGGGAGGGAGAATGACACTTCTGCATTGTAGGCAACCTTTCAGATTCTAACATGCGGTTGAGTGAAAGCCTGAACCATTCAACTGCTCCAGTAGCCATTTCTGTTTGAGTAACATGAAAAGTGAGCATGAGGGCTTAAGATGGTAGTCTAGGTTAATAGGATTAGATTAACCACTTGGAACGTTAGAACTATGGCTAGGGAAGAAATGGAGTTGGTTGATACAATGATTAGATGGAAAATTTTTGTAACATGGAGGAGATGGAGATAGACATGGAATGGATACAATAGTAGGTAAGAACTTGAAGGAAGATCTAATTAACGCAGAAAAGGAGAAGACTGTTACTTGGAGAATTTCTATTTGTTAAGCATATACTCCCTCTATTCCTGAAAAAGAGGCCATCATTCCTTTTTTAGCCGTTTCAAAGAGAGTGTCCACTTTCTAATATTTCCTTTTTGGGATGCTACTTCTACCATTTTATCCTTATTTTACTTGATACGTTGTGTATTTTCCAACGACATCATTGGAAAATACACAACGTCCAGTCAATTACGAGTCAAACATCTGCCGAGTCAAATGGGACTCTCTTATAGGAATGGAGGGAGTAGTAAATAAAGATTGTGCTTTCGTCAAGTACAATTAGATGGGCAGATTGAAGTAAGGGATACCAATTCTTGAGAGGAATGACTACATTGAGGGGGATGCAAGAGGGAATATGAAATTTAGCCTCTTTTGGATAGAAGTCTTTGGCTGTGTTTGTGTGATTGCTTCCACACTACTGAGTGTTGGATCTCAGTAGTCTTTGCTGTTCAACCTTCGGGTGCCGGAACTTGATTTGGTAAACTTCTTGAAACAATATATGTATTTTTTTACACGAAACATATCTAATTGCTAGGCCACCCATTTCTCCTATCTTCAACCAACTGAACATTAGCAGCAGTTGGTGAAACATATTTGATAGCCTTGGTATGTGCTTTATCATCATCAATCCTGTAGTCATGTGCTGTCTGAATTTACTTCACTTGTATCCCACAAATATGCTGAATATCCCAACCTTCTAAACCCCATCACATTCTTTCTTCCTCCACAACGTAACCTAGATGAGTAATTCTACTGTTTTCAAATTTAGATGAAATATTTCTATACTGTGCTTCTTGATTGGTACTCAGAAATATTTGCTTTCTGTCACTACACCTCATGGCCCTAAATAATGTGTTGGAATATTCTTTATGCTTCAGTTCTTCAATGAGTTCGTTCTTACCATCAGTTGGTGAGGTCTACTTCTTATGGTGTTAACCTATTTTTGTTTTTGCCCATTGGCTTTTTTATACATGTAACCGGTTTCCAATATCTTGCACTTGACAGGTTGGGCCAGGTTCTTTGCTTCAGGCCCCATTAGACGATGATAATAGTAAAACCATGTGAGTGTGTAAAGTTTCTTGATTTTGCAGGAATACTCTGAGCTTTATAACAATCATGTGCTAATAGCCTAATACGGTAATCTGTGGATTCTAACTTTTCATTTGGCCTTTTGGATAGGGTGACCAAATCCCATTGTGAGAGTTTGACATGCCCAGAAGATTTGATAACGCCACCAGATGATTGTCATGTCAATTATACGATGTCCTTTTCGCTCCAAGTAAGTTTCTTTATACCAAACTTTCTTTTTTTCTGTTGATTTGCTTTAAAAGTTTGAAGTACTAGTTGTGTGAATTCTAGCTTTGATCAGTTATTGTAGGTAATTGAACATTCTTTGTTGCGCCAAATCATTAATTCTATCGTAGTTTTGTTAAGTTACCAACTCATCCAAAAGCTTAAGTCGTTAGATAGGGGCTCAACAATGTATATCAAGCTTAACACTCCCCCTCACGTGTGACCCATCCACTCGTGTCACAAACATGCCTCCCCAGGGGCATCACAAAGCAAACAGAGTGACAACATACACTCACAATATTCCGGGTAACAAATGCAGGCGGGATGACTCGAACCCACGACCTTGCCAAACTAGAGCTATGATACCATGTAAGTTACCAACTCATCCAAAAGCTTAAGCTGTTAGATAGGGGCTCAACAATGTATATTAAGCTTAACAGTTATTATAGTGGATATGATGGCCATATGAACAAAGTAATCTTTCATGCCTTTGAGAGTTAGAAAATCATGATTATAATTCCACCATGTTGGTTTTGAATCTTGATTATAGAGCTTATTATGTCTTTACTGAGTGAATCATATTATCTTGTGTTCCTGCTAATGAAAAATTACGAATGACATATAAATTAACTAGTTCACTTCAGACATTGATTGGGAAAAATAAGAGCACAAGTAACGGGATGTAAAGTATGGGTATTCTAGACTTGCCTGCAGCATGAGCCAAATAATTAGAATAACTTGAATACAGGAAGGGGACACAATTGAGAATATGTGATTAACAATGTTTCTCGTGAGAATATTAGGAATCAGGGAGTGACTGAGAGGCGTGACTACGGTTTTTGATTTCTCTTAATCTTTGTTTCAAGGGAAAATAACGATAAGGCTGGCTATGCTCACCCCTCATTTTTTTAAATTGTAGCTTTGTCTGCCAGCTACACCTCTTCCTTGATGAGCAGCTGCTCCTTAAATCAGCCTTAGCAGATTGATCCTGACTGTCTGAGTTACTTGAAAGATGAAGACTTTTGACAGAGATTCTCGCCATAAAGAGTGGGTGGACGACATCGACTATGGAAAGAGAAATTTGAAAGCCTTCTTGCTTTGAATCTACTTTCCCTGATGAGTTGACCAATCATCGATCGACCTACTACAGGCAATGTCGGGGGAGGGAAGGGGGGGGGGGAGAAGAGCATGCAGCCGTGAGCTACTCTTACAGAAGAAGAAGAAAAAGAAGTGAATGGAAGATTATTATAGCTATGACTGAGGATGTGTATTGGCAACATTTTCCTAATTAGAGTGTGATAGGTTGGAAAAACTGTTCTTCTTAGAAACTTCAGAACTGTAGAATGAATGTAGAGTGCTGGTGATAAGGCTTCTAGGTCCCGATGGAAAGAGAGGGTGTTAAATATGATAAATATTATATCATAATTATAGGAGAGTAATTGTAGGAGAATAATTATAGGAGATTTGATTTATAGTTTCCTAGAATAGATCCTAGAAAGTGTATAAATCTGTACAACCTTTTCAAGTAATGATTTAAGGAATTCTTCCATCTTCTTTTCTCTGAATTTACTTTCAACATGGTATCAAAGTGGATAGAGAAGGCAAGGGCATTACTTGTCCGATTCCTCAAACTTTAGTTTGTGACCCATTGGCGGATGTAACAGTGGATAAACTATTAGAATAAGTAAGATGGACAAATAAATTTTTGTTACGAGACATATGATTTGAAGCACCAGAGTTGAGCACCCATGGCCCAAGCGAGGTTGATTGAGAGATGCATGCAATAGGATTACCGATTTGACTGGTTGAGGCTATGGTGGATGACTGATTATTCTCTTGAAATTTCTAAAATGCGGCATACTCAGCAACAGTTGACATGGTTATTTTTCCAGATGTGTCATCAATCGGTGGATCAATAAACAAGCAGAGTTACCCTTTGTTTTAGTTCATTAAGATATATGGGGTCCTAGTCGTGTTAAATTCACTTTGGGTTTTAATTACTTTTTTACATTTGTTGACGATTTTTCCCGTTGCACTTGGTTTTTTTTTAATGAAAAATCGTTTAGAATTATTCTCTATATTTCAAAAATTTTGCTTCTAAATTAAAACTCAGGTTGGCACAAATATTCGTATTCTTTGAAGTGACAATGCCCAAAATATTTTTCTACCCCATTTGAATCTTTTATGGCGTCTCAAGGTATTCTTCATGAGTCATCGTGTATTCGTACCCCTCAACAAAATGGGGTGGCCGAGCGGAAAACAGACACTTGATTGAAACCGCGCGTACTCTCGAATTCATTCTCATGTTCCGTTGCGCTTTTGGGGAGACGCTGTTCTTACCGCATGCTATTTGATTAATCGCATGCCATCCTCCGTCCTAAATAATCAAGTCCCTCACTCTCTCTTTGTTCCTAGCCAGCCACTATATTCTCTTCCTCCATGTATCTTCGAGTGCACATGCTTTGTTTACGATCTCACTCCAGGAAAAAAAGATAAATTACAAGCTAAGTCTCTCAAATGTATCTTTCCGGGTTATTCTCGCTTAGAGAAAGGTTACCGTTGTTTCTCACCTGATGTTAAGCGATATCTTGTATCCCCCGTTGTCACCTTGTTTGAGACGACTCCTTTCTTCCCTTCTCCCAGTCCTGAGTGTGTCAGAATGTGTGTATGAGGATCTCCCTCCTCCAACCATTGGTACTACCCCATTGGTTATATCATCCATTGACATGGTCTCTCCTACTACAAACTCCACACCTCCTTTGCTTACCTACCATCGTAGTCAACCACAACCTCCGGTTACAAACCCTTCCTCTGAGCCTACAACTGAACCTACCATTACTGCTGCCCCTATGCCTACATCTACACCTGGTCCCGCGGACTCACCGTCTACTTCGGTTTTTCAATCTGCTCTGGTCCCCGACTTGGATCGACCTATTGCCGAACGTAAAAGCATTCGCTTTACTTGCAATCCTTATCCCATCTATAATTTCATGAGTTATCATCGTTTATCTCCATCATATACTGCATTTGTGTTGTCCTTGTCCTCTGTTTCCACTCCTAAAAGTGTAGGAGCAGCTCTTTCAGACCCAGGTTGACGTCAGGCGATGATTGATGAGATGTCTGCATTACACTCTAATGGCACTTGGGATTTAGTGCCACTTCCTTCAGAGAAATCAGCAGTCGATTGTCGTTGGGTTTACATAGTCAAAGTTCAAAGTTCATCCTGATGGCACTATCGACCGGTTGAAAGCTCGTCTCGTTGCTAAAGGATATACTTCAATTTATGGGCTTGATTATGGCGACACATTCTCTCCCTTTGCCAAAATGACATCTCTTCGGCTATTCCTCTCTATGGCAGCTATTCGTCACTTTTATCAGTTGGATATCAAAAATGTCTTTCTGCATGATGAACCGGAGGAAGAAGTCTATATGGAGCAACCTCATGGTTTTGTTGCTCAGGGGGGTCGAAATCTAGATTGGTGTGTCGCCTTCGTCGTGCTCTCTATGGGTTGAAACAATCCCCAAGGGCTTGGTTTGGGCGATTGAGTTCGGTTGTCCAACAGTTTGGAATGACCCGAAGCGAGGCCGATCATTCAGTATTCTATCGCAATCTCTCCACCAACTGATGCATCTATCTAGTAGTTTATGTGGATGACATTGTGATTACCGGGAATGACCTGGAAGGTATACAGAAACTCAAGCCACATCTGTTCGATCACTTTCAGAATAATGATTTGGGCATGTTGAAATATTTCTTGGGAATAGAAGTTGCTCAATCTTAACAGGATGTATTCATCTCCTAGAGAAAGTATGCCTTCGATATCTTTATGAAACATGCCAACTGTAAGCCTATAGAGACTCCAATGGATCCGAATATTAAGCCCCTACCTGATGAGGGGAGCCCTTGTCAGCAAATATAGAAGACTTATTGTCAAACTTAACTACCTCATGGTGGCGCGGCCTGATATTATGTTCCCAATGAGCGTTCTCAGTTAGTTTCTTAGTACTCCATGTGATAGCCATTGGGAGGCAGCCATCCGTGTTGTGAAGTACATGGAAAAGGGTTGTTATATGAAAACAAGGGGCATACCCAGGTGATTGGATATTAGATGCAGATTGGGCAGGTTCACTTGATAAACACTCAACCATTGGTTATTGTATTTTTATTGGGGGAAATCTTGTGTCATGGAAAAGCAAGAAACAATCTGTTGTCGCTCTATCCACTGCTGAAGCACAGTATCGAGCCATGGCTAAAACATGTGTGCTCATTTGGCTGAAGCAATTACTCAGGAATTACATTTCATGAAGGTTCAACAAATGAAGTTAATATTCGATAATCAAGCAGCTCTCCATATTGCCTCTAATCCGGTTTTTCATGAAAGGACCAAGCATATAGAAATTGACTGTCACTTTATCCGAGAGAAAAATATTTCAGGAGACGTTGCTACCAGTTACGTTAAGTCGGTTGGTCAATTGGCAGATACATTCACAAAGTCTCTCGCCGGTCCTCGAGTTAATTATATTTGTAAAAAGCTGGGAACATACAATATATACGCTCCAGCTTGAGGGGGAGTGTTAAATATGGTAAATATTATAACATAATTATAGGAGAGTAATTGTAGCAGAATAATTATAGGAGATTTGATTTATAGTTTCCTAGATTAGATCCTAGAAAGTGTATAAATCTGTACAGCCTTTTCAAGTAATGATTTAAGGAATTCTTCCATCTTCTTCTCTCTGAATTTACTTTCAACAGAGGGTTTTGTCTCTAGTTGGAGAAGTGAATTTCAGGTTGTTTAGTTTCTTCCTGCTTATAGTTGATTCTGATGGGGAGCCTGAATCTTGGTTCTCTTCCTCCTGGGGTTTGAAACTGCTTTTACCAGAGTGGCTGATGAGTTGAGCAGGAAGATCTTTAGGGGTGAAAGTATAGGAAGTGCGATATTGGTTTGAACACATGCCTGACTGGAATTCTTCTAGATAGAATTCTCTAGAATGAAAAAGAAAAAGAAAGCAAAAGATTTTTGTTAATACTCAACAAAGGGTTGTGGTTGGTATGGATAATATTTGTGTCTCATTGGCAATTTGTGGATGGTAAAATTTTGTTTCTTTCTCAGGGCCTTGGAGGCTTAAAAAATATATTGCCTTATACTTTTTGGGTCGCTTTGGGGCATAAAGTTAATTTATTTATGTGCAGGCATGTGGAAATCAGTTTATGGAGGAAGAAGATTGCTTCTTACTCTTCCTTGCTTGAGATTTTTCTTTGGATTGGTAGCTTTCCTATTTGGGTTTTCCTCTTGAACGTGGCCCTATAAAAATCACTTTATGAGATCCTTTCATTGAACGTTTACCTAAGAGTTGGACAGGTGGAAACAGTGTTTTTGCTGTCTTTTTTGTGGTGAGGAAGGGTGTTTGATTACTGCTCAATTAAGGCTTCTCTTTCGCCTACCTTGACTTTACTGAGGTTTCCTGTTAGTGTTGTGTATTGCCTTGAGTGGATCATGCATGGGTTTTTGTTGGTGTTGCGAATTAGCTCGAGAGGATTCATGCATGATTTCTTGTGAGGGGTCTGGTGAGGAAACCATAGATCATTCCTTGAGTTGGCATATTGTATGTAAGCCTAAGGAGCAAGGAGGGTAGGATACTGGGAAAGTTGTCTTTAAGAATATTTGTTCTCAAGAACTTCTAGGTGTACTTTAGTGAGAAAAATGGTTAAGCAAGTTGCAGCATACTCCCTCCGTCCAAAAAAGACCGTCTTGTTTGACTTTTTACACAGATTAAGAAAGAACATTGATTAGAGTGTATTTTGAATATGCATTTTTTTTTTGGAATAACCCCAATTAATTACAGCAAACAAAAAGTTGTTGTTACTCCATTAATGAGGGGTATAGTGAGAAATTAAGATAGTTAACTCTCCCACTTTTAGAAAGTGGACGAGTAATTTGGGACAAATTAAAATAGAAACCAAGACGACCTTTTTGGAAAATATATTACTCCCTCTGTTCTAGGCAAAGAGTCTATTATTCCATTTTGGGATGTTTCACTTAAAGAGTCCACTTTCAAAAATTAAGGCATAAAAGTGTCATTTTATTACTAATGAACTACTAAAAATGTAGTTTTCTTATAAAGTTTGACTTTCAAATGAAGACTCTTTACCCGGAATGGATGGAGTATTATAGAAGAAAAAAAGAAGAAACTTTAGGCTCAAGCCTGATGCATTCTGTTAAAAGGATCAAAATCAGATTTGATCTCCAAGATCTTCAGCTGTCCTAGACGCAGAGCTGACTTCTTGCTCTTCTGTGTATGTGTATGAATTATTGTATTATGTATTCCATGAAGTCATAAGTTAAATATAAATAGATGACACGAGCTTATGAGGGTATGATTTGAGTCGGATCGAGGAGGAAATGTATATGGCTGAAATGGCATTTTAATGAGTAGGAGATTAGGATGGCTACTTTCTCTATAGATGGGGCTAAAGCTCCTTGTCTAGATGGTTTTATCATGGATTCATATCATCAGGCTTGGAATATCCTTAAACAGGATCTTCTGTGGTTCTTTTCTGACTTTCACAGGAATGGCGTTGTGGCTAAAGAGTATCTATTCTACCATCATTATGTTCGTCCCCAAGAAAGATTGATCGATCAAGGTTTCAGATTTTAGGGCTATTAGTTAGCTCACGAGTGTGTAAAGTTTTGGTTTAAGTTTTTGCTACTAAATTAAATACATGTGCCACCTCACGAAGCACCTTTGTGAGAGGGCGTCGGATCATTCATGCTGCTCTTATTGCCAACGAGGTGGTTGAGGATGTCAAGAGGAGAGGTAGGAAAGCCATTGCAATTAAATGAGACTTTGAGAAGGATATTGGGTGAATCGACTCTTCTTAGACTAGGTGATGCAAGGAAGGATTTTGGTGTTAGAGCGAGAAAGTGGAATCTGGGCTGTCTTTCCTTCATGTTTCTCGTTATTGTGAGTAGAGAGCCAAAATCCTGGTTCTCTGGAGGTTTGGGGTTCCCTTTTCTCCTTTCCTGTTCACTTTGGTAGTATGTTGCTTAGGATGATTATTAGAGCTACTGAGGTAGGTTTGGTCGAGGGTTGTCCGGTTGGTTAGGAGGAGCTAAGTTTTTCTCATTTTCAGTTTGCCAATGATATCATTCTCTTTCTGTGTGATGTGTGAGTAGTCTTTGTAACTTGTTGACCATTCTCCAAATTTTTGAGCATATATTGGGTCTGAAAGACAATATGTTCAAGTTGAGTGTTTCTGGTGTTAATACTACTCATGATATCTTTCTGAGTTTGTGACTCTCGTTGGCTGTAGGGTGCATGACTTTCCTTTTCATTATCCTGGAAAGTCGTTGGGAGGTAACTGTAGGTCTGTTTCTATCTAGGGCGTGTCATTGAAAAGGTTAGTAGGAGATTGGATGGCTGGAAAGGAGCTATTTTTCTCTTCTTTTTTTGTTCGGGGCGGGAGTTTTTCTTATTAGATCATGTTATCGAGCACTTCCACTTATTACCTTTCCCTTTTCAAAATTCCTATCAAAGTTGCTAGTACTTTAGAAAATTTGACGAGGGTTTTCCTTGGTAGGGTGTGGAAGTGGGTAAGAGGAGCCAATTTGTGAGTTAGGAGATATTCTTCAAGAACAAGTCCCTAGTGGCTCTGTTACTGGCTAAGAGCAAGTAGCTCTGGTGTTTTTCCCTTGAATCTACTTCTCTTTGGCATCATGTGATTAAAAGGAAATATGAGATCCATTGGAGTGTTTGGGATGCTAAGCCATTGGTTAACACTTCCAATGTGAGTCCTTGGAAGCTCATTTCCAAGCTATTTGACTCTTTCTTCCGTCATGTTCGGTAAAGAGTTGGGAAGGAACGGTAATTGTGTATGATTTTGGAGGATGCTTTGGTTGGGGCAGACCTCTTGCTATAGATTTCCTCATTTTTTTGGTAGTTCTCATTTCATGGGGCTCCTATAGTTAGCTTTGCTGGTTATGCTCCTTGGATTTCATATTTTCAGAACCCCAATGAAATAGAAGTTGATGAGCTCCTTTCTTTTATTCCTCTCTTGGGTGAAGTACCATCTGTGGATATAGTTGAGTCATGTATTTTTTTTTTTAATTTTGATAAGTAAGTAATATATACTAATAGCGTCAAAACAGGTGATGCGTCCTTTTGTACACTAGAGGTATGCACATAAATATCTAGTCAATAGAAAAACTATTGATGAACTCTACAAAAGAAAAATTGGAACGAGTGAGAATTTTTGCTGACTCGGAACACCAAATGAATGAAGTGCAAAGAGGGGTGTCTTTCAAATGAATCACATATCTTTCCTCATTATCAAAGGCTCATCTATTCCTCTTCCCCCATAAAATCAAACAGACTGTGAAAGGAGTAGATTCCCAAATAATACTTCATGTATTTGGAGCCTCAATGTATCACGTCTCTATAGTAATCGGTCTTTTTATGTGTTCATGTGTCACTCTAATATACCAGCTCCTTTTCCTCTCACTGATTCTGTTTGGAAAGCTAGGGTCCTTTTTAAAGTTAGGGCATCTGTTTTGTCCCTGATTCATGAAAAGCTCGATACTAACAATTACAAGTAAAAGAGGTGCCCGAAAACAGTGTGGAGTCCAGACATGTGTGTCATTTCAATGCAAACAAGGCACATTTGCACCTCTTTCTTCATGGTAAAGTGGCTTGGTTCTTGTAAGGCTGTCCTTTTTTAGTACTTGCTGAGTCTTGGGGTAGTGGCAATGGGGCAGTTTGGGGGCGGTTATACATAATACCACCCTCATTTCTCAATTCAATTTTATGCCCCCATGACCGCCCCATTCTCGAGTGGGTAATCAATATGTCCTCCCATATCCATTCCTCACGGGTAACGGTTAATCGGGGAATACCCATGGAGAATTAGTCAAGTTAACAATTTAGTTTAAAACATTTTAATGATTTAAAAACACTCGGAAAAAAATGTTATAAAAACATACTATAATCAAGTTAAAAAGACTTGATAAATGATAATATTTTACTTAAAACTCATCATAATCATGTCCACAAAAACTAAAATGTCTAATTATGTTGTTGTGCACGCCACAAATTCACCAAATATTAAAAAAAGCTTTATTAAGTTACAATAATTAAAATATAGATAACAATCTAACGTCTAAAAAACTTCATATTAAAATTTCTTCAACACATACAAATTATAGATACAAATATCTATTTCATATTTACATGTAACAATAATAATGTGATATTATGTACATAAAATGAATTAGGTTCAGAAAATCGCTGAAGAGTTATTACCAGGAAACATTCACCTAAAGGATGCAATCACATTTCGTAATAAATGTTAAAGTAGTACTCCCTCCATCCCAAATTATTGTCTTCCTTTCATTTTCGTATGTCCTAAAATAATTGTCTTGTTTGGAACTTTCCCTTTTTCGGACAACACTTTTATCATTATACTCTTACTTTTTCTTCCTACTTTAATTATGGGCTATATACACCTAGGCTTTAAAGGAAACTACATACAATACCAATATTAATAATCAAGTACAATAATTTTGGGACGAAGGGAGTATTAAACATTGATGCGAATGAATTTTTTTTGGCTAAGCTTTTACAATAACATATAAACTTACTTTTAGTTCAAATAAATGTTGATGTTGTTCTATATGCATATATGGATGCAGAGAGAAAATATGTAAATAAGTCTATCATATATTTAAATTTCATAAATAAAGGAAGAATCATGAAGCACTACTCAGTGTTTCCAATGCATTTCGAATGCAAACTGTTTTAGACATACATAAATTTAAAGGTTCGTGCATAAATGAGAAGTAATGAATTGATTGCAATCAATTCAGCCGAACTTGATCAATACCTCAAAACAAGAAACAAGGTTAGTAAGTACAATCATTCATGGTAAATGAGAAATAAACTTATATCATGAAGCAAGTATCTATTAAATTGAACACTATCTTTTCAAACCATCCGATTTTTACCTCAAACTTGTTTGTCAACATATACAAACATTGAGAGAGAGAGAGAAACAAACATTACTTAGATGTCACTGTTACTTAGATGTTGTTTGGTTGATCAATAGCTTATCGATGTCTATAGACCAAAAATGCATGTCTTGAAGTGATGAAGATGAGTGACCGAGAATAATGTTACGGGGTTTATGTTATGATAAATACTTGTATGAATAGGGGTAAAGTTTATATTACTAGCAGTTCGGGTAACGGTTCGGGGAATGGGGTGGGTACTACTAATACCAAAACCTAACTGTTCCCTAGTTTTTCATTTTTGTTGTTCCTCGTTACCCGCCCCATATCTAGTCAAACCAGTTAATAACCGTCAAACTTCGGTTCACTTCAGTTCAGGTATCCACGGCTTGTTTTGAAATTACCATCACTTTGGGTAGTTCACATGCCGTGGAAGACTTATTGTGTAAGAAATGGAGGGGTTTCAGAAAGGGGCTTGCGAATAGGTTGTTTTGGACTGCGGTATCTTCACTATACTTGGGTGCATTTGGACTGAAAGATATTCTAGAATATTTAATAGCAAGCTATCATTGGTTCTGCTCTGGGGGCATGTAACTTTTCTAGCCTCTCTATGGGCTAAGGCACCGGGGATGTTCTAGGGTATGCCTTTGACAGACTTAACAAGGGATTAGGGACAGTTATTAATTTATTAGTCTGGTCTTTATTTTGTTATGAGGTTCGGTTTTTTTTTTTTTTTTTTGATAAGAGGTTCGGTCTTTTTAAATGGTGGATATCTGTATTTTGTTTTGAGGCTAGGTCTTAAGTAAAAGTTGTCTTAGCTGCTCGTTCCTCTATCTTTCAATGAAAGCTTCTTTTTCTATCAAAAAGCTTATGATTGCTAAGCTCTCCGATTTCCCTAAATTTCTCTCTCACATGTACTTTATCTGCATTTACTTAACACAATCAAAACATGTACTTTATCAGATTACACACTACTCTGCAGAATAACCATCTGCTTTGATGTTAACTTTTGCCAGATTTGCCGTGTTGAGGACATTGCTGTATATGGCTTAATTAAGGGGAGTATTATTCACATCCACAGGGCTAGGACTATCATTGTGGACACTGATGGCATGATTACTGCATCTGAGTTAGGTATTAACTTCGAAGCATTGTGCTATGGAATGAGTTCTTTGTCCACTGTTAGTATTTGTCTCTTGATTGAACTCTCGTCTAACTTTCAAAAGAATTGCACGTACATCCACTTTATGAAACCTTCAGTTTCTAAAAATATTATCTTACAGGGTGCAGAAACGGTATTGGTATGGGAAACTATTCAAATGGAGCTGGTGGTGGTGCTGGGCACGGGGGAAGAGGGGGATCTGGATCCTACAATGGATGGATGAGCAAAGGCGGTAACAGATATGGGAAAGCTGATCTTCCCTGTGAGCTGGGAAGTGGAACGTCAGCTCCTAATGAATCTTTTGGGCACGTTGCAGGAGGGGGAATGATTGGTAAGCATTTCTACAGAACTATGAGCTCCGAAAAGTAAAGTAAAGAAGGTCTATTTTGATGCTGCTCCTTAAATGTTTCTACTAAATGGTGGAATCTTAACTTGCTTCTCAACTTCGCAACCAAATGCTAGTAAAAATCGTCATGCTCTTCCTTTGGAAATAAATATTCTGGCTGTGTAGGTTTTTGATGGTGCCTGGGGAGTAAACTTTTCTATTCTGCAAACAGAAGGGAAGAATGCAAATAGTAGGAGTTTCAGAAAATGATTTATAAACCTTATGCAACCAATTTTATGCCAAAGTTGTCCGAATTCATGGAGTGAACAATTGACCCTTGTGAAGTGTAAGGAATCAGACGGGGGGTTGATATACCAAAAACAATGTGGAGATGAGTAAATGGATGTTTGTCCAAGGAGGTATTTTATGGACTCGAGTACAAGTTCTTCAGATGGAGAATAGGAGAATTATGTTAAAACCTTAATGACCGTAATGAGCAAAATGCCACCACAAACACCAAGGCAAAGTAAAAAAGGGAAGAAGAATCATTTATTGGCCCATAAACTTGTCACCCAGGTTAAAATATCAAATTATCTTAGTAGACAATGTTGTCTATCTTATAAAGATGAAAACCATGTAGATTGGTTAAATTATTATTTTTTTGATAAGTAAGAAAGTATTATAAATATGCTAGCGTCAAAACAAGTGACGCGTCCTCTGTACACCGGGAGTATACACGAAGAAAATTAATTACATACTAGGCTATCCATAAACTCTACAAAAGGGTTTGTACCAAATAGAAATGACTCATGGTACCAAAAAGACAGAGTCCGTAGAATAAGCTCCTTGATCTTCTCTAAGGATCTCTCCACGTTCTCAAAAATTCTGGCGTTTCTTTCCAACCAAATGATCCAGCATATCGCCAAAGGAGCAGCCTCCCATAAGTGGTTCCTCAGTTTTCGTTTATACAAGGACCACGCTCTCATCAATTCCTTCACCTAATTGGGCATAACCCACTCCACTTTAAACAGATTGAACACAAAGTCCCAGCTCCTCCTAGCAAACTGGCAATGAAGTAACAAATGATTTACACTTTACCCATCACATTTGCACAGGCAACACCAATTGACAAAGACTTTACCAAAGATTGGCTAAAATTCCTTCTACAATTAGAGTTTTTGTTAGGGAGCTGATTTTGGAAACACAGTCCCGGTGATTGTAGGAGAAAGTTTTTTAAAGCTTTATGCCAGGTGCTTGTGTCCTGGGCAGGCAGGCTAGTAAAACCCAATTTCCATCTTTCTGCTCATTGTAAGGTCGTGTCAACTATGAAATATTTGTTTTCTGTCTGCTATGAATATCTGGTTCAAGCCTTTGTCTGTTGAAGGTTTTTTTGTAAACTTGTCAAGATTCTGCAGTGACAAGGATAATCAAATGCTTTGGAATTCTTAGGTGTTAGCTTGCATTTGGAGTATTTGGATTGAGTAGTAAATAGAGGGCCAGGACTTTTGGCAATAAGAGTTTTATCTTATATTTGCTTTCACGTGGTCTTTTTTACTTCTCTGGCGAAGTTGTTAGGGACTTTTCATGGGACTGTCTTTCAGGGAATTACGCAGGATTGTAGATGTGCTATATCGTGGGGTTTTAGCTGTTTTTGGCATGTTTGGTGTTCTGTACTGTTTCCACTCTTCTCTTGTAAGGTAGACTTGCTCCCATCTTTGTATATTCCCCTATCTATAAATTAATATTCTCTCTTTCTTTTTAATCTCAAAAAGGGGAAAAAGAAGAAAAAGAAATGTAATTTCTTTTTTGCCTTTTAGTTTTGTCCAAGGGAAGATATTCTGCTGAACCACACTCTTTCTTATCTTCTTATTTATTAATGTGGATGTTTCTTGGTCCTCCACTATTTTGAGCATTGCCTTTGATATTTATATATTGTATAACATTTCCTAAATTGTTGCTTTTTATGAAGAATTTGGAGAAAAGGGGAAAATTTGAGTTTAGGTTAAGCAAATGCTGCCCAATCTAATTGCACTTGATGGGGAAAGAGTTGGTTGAAGTTATTTTAAATGAAAGATTCTGAATGAAGGTGAGGAGTGCACTTTCAAATATCTAGCCACACTAGATGAATGGCATCTGATAAGCATTATGATAATGTAGACTGGCACTGGTGCCTTGATTTCTGCAATTGAGAATGCTGCCCAGTCTAACTGAACTTGGTCATGTGGGGAGAGCTATAAGGCATCAGAGTTGTCTGTTGTTGATGTCCGAGGACATTGCTTACTTCCTTGTGAGGGTGAAAGCGTTCATAGTCCGTTGACTCGTAGATCCCTTGCTGGATGATACCAACAATACTTTCGTATCTTTTTTTTTTTTTGATAAGTAAGAGTAATATTAATACGTGCCAAAACAGGTGGCGCAGCCTATGTACTCCGGGAGTATAATGAAAGTAAGATTTAACATAGAATTCCTTGTAGCTCGAAGCTGCCCATCTCTCTTTATCATCCCTGCTATAATCTATTTGCTTCAAGAAAAGTTTAGCAAAAAGGGCTCACAAGTCTCTAACTCCCAATCTTGAAGATTCCTGTGAAACAAAGGATTCCACACTACTCTATCGTGATCCACTTGAAGCACTTAGTTAACAAACTCCCGATCCAAAATAATTTGAAATGATCGTCGGATACCATTTGTGCTCTCCTACACCATATTTGCAGACCACCACTTTCCTCCACAAACTCTGATACACCTCCATGTATCTCCAAAGCCATTTACCAAGCAGTGCTGTGTTAAAGAGACTTAATTTCTTTAAGCCTAAACCTCCCTCCTTAAGGTTAGAGCAAACCTTATCCCACTTAACCAAGTGATATCTGCCCTTCTCCCCTTGTCCTTCTCACAAAAAATTCTCTCCATCTTCTCGATATGACCCCAAATAGAGGCCAGCTTCACAAATAAAGAAAGGAAGTAAGTTGGAAGGCTGGAACAGAGTATTCTTGATCAAACTAATCTCTCTGCTTTGGATAACAATTGCTTTGGATAACAATCATAAGCCTTTTCAATGTCCAATTTACACAACAAACTTGGAATACCACCTTGCATCCACTGCTTTGTTAGCGATCAAGTGATGAACGCTGCATCTATGATTTGACGCTCCCTCACAAATGCATGCTGCGATTTTGAAACCAATTTCCCCACAACCTCTCTCAATCTTAAGAATAGCACTTTAGCTAGCAGTTTATAAATTCCTCCAATCAGACTAATAGGTCTGTATTCTGTCAAATTAGTAGCTCCTATCATCTTGGGGATTAAAGTAATGAAAGTAGCGTTGAAGCTCTTCTCAAAACTCATATTGGCATGAAACAAGCGAAACATCACAATCACATTATCCTTTATTACCTCCCAGTGAACGGAGAAGAATGCCATAGTGAAACCATCCGATCCCGGCGCTTTCTTTTTGTTCCCTTTTGAATTGATTTACACTGGATGAGAAATGAAGCAATACTTTTTGAAGGAATGGTAAGAACGTTGGTTGCTGGTGGAGGATTTAGAAGCAGCAACACTGGCAAACCATGGCTTTGCGCACAAGAAAGGGCTCTTTTCTTATTAAATTTTCGAAGGCTAGACTTTATGACAAAGTGGAAAATTTATATTTCTTTGGAAATGTTAATGGATTAGTGGAATCCAAGGAGTTAGGCTGTTCCAGTGTCATTTTGGGAGGGATAGTATTTGGTCTTTTTTTGGGCTTCGACTAAGGGGGCTCTTACAGGAACTGCTTTCTTTGATATTCATAAGGAACGGAGATCTATCTTTTATTGATGCTTTCTATTTTGTTTCTCCAATGGACAGTTGTATTCCCAAGCTGTACTTCCTTTTCCTCCTAAAGTTTTATTCTTTAAACAAAAAAGTATGATATGCTGAAGTTTACTTGAAGAGGTGATGAAGTAGAATTTTTCATTTATGCATATTGTGAAAAGCTATTGTACAGGTTTAATGCAGGACAACCGCATTGGAAGTATTCCAGTTTTCTTTCTCACTTCATACACAGCCTTATATGCTTTTCATCAAAACTTCAATGGACCGAGCCCCAAGTCTACTGGTCCACAATCATTGGAGTGGCTAGATTTGCTCCTTGTTGTTTTTGGGTTAAATATAAATTGTGAATCTGTAGTAGTGTGCTTACTTGCTTAGTATTATTTATTGAACAAACGTAGTATTGTTAATATTGTTGATTATTTTTTTGTGTCCCATGTTTGGCCATGTGACTATTATCCTCTCAGTCCAGTTGTGGCTCTAGTTCCACAATCAATGCCTGCAGTTGCTCAGAAAGTGTTAACTGGCAACATTATTTCATGTTTTCCCCTGCAACTAGTATTGTTCCACTCAATCTTGTTGCCACTAACCAAATGTCATTCCTTGGTGAAGGATTGTGAGTGCTCGAATAACCAAGAACGATTTTGCTCAAGCTCCAATGTTCTAACTCAATCATTTTTGTATGTCAAATCGTAAAAAACATCTTACTTTTTTTTTTCCATTTTCTTGTTTCTCCTGCACCAGTAATGGGATCCTTGCTGTGGCCACTTTTAAGGCTTGATATACATGGATCCTTGAGGGCTGATGGTCAAAGCTACGGGAAATCAACAACAAACAGTATTGGTAATCTGATTGGTGGACTAGGCGGTGGTTCTGGTGGAACAATTCTTCTTTTCTTACAAGCACTTGTTCTAGTGAGGAACTCCTCTCTGTCTGTTCGTGGGGGCCAAGGTGTGCCTCTCGGTGGTGGTGGTGGTGGGGGAGGAAGAGTTCATTTTCACTGGTCTACAATTGGTACTGGTTATGAGTATGTTCCTCTTGCGGTGATAGATGGTACCATCAGTAGTAGGTACGCCCAATAATCCAAGCATGATAACATTTTGTAGAGATCCATACTAATAAACGTTGTGAAGAAAGATATACTCCCTCCGTTCTGGGCAAAGAGTCTACTATTCCATTTTGAGATGTTTCACTTAAAGAGTCCACTTTCAAAAATTAAGGCATGAAAGTGTCATTTTATTACTAATGTGCTGCTAATAGTGTCATTTTCTTAAAAAGTTTGAACACGGACTCTTTGCCTGGAACGGAGGGAGTATTTTCTCTACTGCAGTACATCCAGATTTGTACCTCTTTCTTGAGCCAATCTAAATCTGAACAACAGTTGGAGATTTTTGTCTTTTTAGGCCCCATGTTATTAAACAATTTGCAATATTTTTTGTAAAGGAAACCATTAAAAAATGAACGGTTGTAATGTAAATAGATATAGATGTTATACACACATAAAATTCAGTACATGGAAAAAAAGGAAAGAAGACCAATATGAGCTGTCAACTGATGTTTCCTTTTCTGCTCTTCTTGTTACTGAACATTGTCTGTGCCTCCTTATTATGAGCGTCCCGTACTACTAAAAGGTCACGTATTGCATCCCCAAATTTGAATTGACTTCTGAGAGATCCTAGGTATGTAGTTTTCTGGAAAACTCTTACTTGTATCTGACATCCCACTTGGCCCCATGTAAAACTTCCCCTGTATTTGCATCGGACTTATAATGAATCCCTTTCAGGTGATAATTTGATGGGTAATGCAACCGAAGCTTAATCGAAATGGGGCTGAACAGTTTAACTATATGAACTATATTGGTTTTGCTTGTGATATATATTTTGACTAGTGGAATTATGTTTCTATTTGGGATTGGCTTCCTTGTGTTAAATGTCAAGAACCAGATTTGTATTATTTTAGAGTACATTGTACCGGCCTAGTTCCCTGAAGCGAAACTAGTTTTGTCAGGATGTCAGGGTCATGGATCGAGCCTTGACATGTATATTTTCCACAATTCTATTATTTATGGACAAAGGAAGAGACAATTTAGCATGTGATCCTCTTAGACAAGACCTGATTTTTGGCTTTATACTCGAAAGCGAACAGAGAAGGGACAAAAAGGAGGAAGAATAAAACAATTGCAAAAAGAAAGTAGCTGGGCTTTAACTCTTGAAAATTAGAAGAAGGGTGAGGCCGTAGAGTCAGCCAAAGGGCTGAACCCTGCATTATGATACGACATCAAATTTGTATAAAGATCCCTAAGAATTAGATTTCTTCTCTCTGAAAATTGATAAGACTCCTTTTTTCTGCAAGTAGAAAGATAACAATTATACTTCTTATATCATCTTGGCGCTCCTTTATCTCTACTATATATATATATATATTGATAAGTAAGGTATAAGTAATATTAACATACGTCAAAAAAGGTGACGTGTCCTTGTACACTGGAAGTATACATGAACAAAACTACAAGCCATAAGACCCAAACCTAGTTACAAAAAAAGATCCTCCGAAGTTGGATCAGCAGTTAAGCACCAGAATCTCAAATACGAAAGGAAAGCCTTTTTGATTCCTTCAATATCAGATTCAGCATTCTCGAAAGCCCTTTTGTTCCTCTCTTTCCAGATGGTCCACCAAGTAGCTGAAGGGGCGTACTTCCAGAAAACACTCCTTCTATTCCGGGTAAAAGAAGGTCAACCCCGAAGCGTATCAATAACAGTCCTGGGCATAACCCACGGAACATAGCAGAGAGGAAAAGGGAAGTCCATAACTCCCTAGCCATAGAGCAATGTAGCAGCAAATGATTTACATCCTCCTCCTCAATTTTGCACATGTAGCATCGATTAACATAGATCAAGCCCCGAGATCTCAAGTTTTCCCCCGTCAATATGACACCCCTAACTACCTCCCAAACAAAAAAAGCTACCCTACCAGGGATTTTATGTTTCCAAATCTCTTTCCATGGGAACAAGCTTTTTTCCTTCTCTATCATCTTAGAATAGAAAGATCTAACGGAAAACAATCCGTTTTTAGAAACCTCCCAGATGATTTTATCTTCACTCAAAACCTGCCTTTTGCAACCATGGAGAAACTCCATGAACTGTACTACCTCCACTATAATTAAGTGTGAGCCCTTAAAATGAATAGGGATTGATGAAGCCTTCACATGCTTTTTCACTTTTCCCAATTTTTCCTCTTTCCCACCTACTAATTACACATATATTACATAATAACACATGAGGCCTTTTTGTGCTTTCCAATTCTACCCTTTACTCAGTAATTATCAATCACAAATTAAAAACTATCTATTACAATAATAACTACACACTTTTCTCACAAACTACCTATAACTACTCAAATTCACTAAATAGTAATTTAAAAAATAATACTATAAATTATACTTATCAAATTTTTTTTTACAGGAATCTTCCTATTTGAGATGGTCACTCTCTTTTATCCATTGTTATTGAGATCTCGTGGCAACTCTAATGGTTTTTAGCATTCAATAATGATAGTGTTACCTGTTTACATATTGATTCTGTTTCTTATACTACAGAGGTGGTGTTGGGGATGGCAGTGGGCATAGTGGAGAGAAGGGCACAGTTACAGGAAAAAAGTGTCCTAAGGGACTCTATGGTGTATTCTGTACGGTATGTTTGATTTGTCTTTCTTATTCTGTTGCCTTCAATTTGTAGCTGTTGAACACCCAACGTTTCTTCCATATCATCCTAGTAAATGTGGACATAATTCTTCTTTTCAGAAGTCTTTAAATACCATCTTAAGAGAACTAGGTTCTCAAAATCACTGTACCCATGAAAATAAAAAGGTTTCCCCTAGGTAGAAAGCTCATTCAACCAGAGAAACGGCATCCCTGTTTAAACATATTGCAAACAGAAAAGGTAGCACACTGCCCACAAAAAATAAAAAAGCTGAAGTCCAATATGCGAAAAAGCGAAAGGGTCTCCTAACCTACGTTACCAGCAAACTCTAACACGTCACCCAACTAACTGTGCCAAGATGATGCTTCGAAATTAGCCAAATTCTCTATGTTGGCCTAAACTTTCTGATTTAGTGGTCTAGGGAAGGAAAAAATAACTTTCTTTCTTGGAAATACCTTATATTCCAAGTTTGCTTAAAAGTTGATATATAACAAAATTGATTTTTACTGATTGGTCTAATCCAGAAAAAAATGCCATTTTAGATATGTTTATACATCAAAATCTCACACCACTCCAATTTCCTCTATTTGGGTGGAAAAGTTGGTGGTCGCTAAGAACTAACAATCTAAAACCAACAGCATCATTTGCAACCAAAAAGACAGACCAATAAGATACCTAACACCTTGTTCAGTACTAAATCCTTCTCAATCGATTTCCGATAAATTATTTTATTTTATTTGGGGGGGGGGGTGTAATTGCACCCCTCATCATCTAAAGACACCATCCAAATCTCTTAACTTCCTATTTTACTCCCACCATCTAAACACACTCCCCTCCCATCACTACCTCCTCCCTCCCTCCAGTGAACCATTGCCCCCTCTTGTTTTTTTTTTTTTCTTTCCCCTCTTCCTCCCTTCCCACCATTCCCTCCCTTCTTCCTCTGTTTTCTTTCCTCCCTCTCTCCCTCACATGAAACATCCCCCTCCTCTGTTTTTTCCCTTCCCATCTCTCCCTCCCTTCTTCCTCTGTTTTCTTCCCAATCTTTCTCCTTTCCCTCTAGCAAAACTCCATTGATAAATCACACACACCGGAGCAATTATTTATTTATTTATTTCTAGTGTCCGGCCTGGTTGGCCGAACAACATAGTGTTGTTCGGCTAGCTCTAGTCGTTACTTTTTATTTTTTTGATTTCTAGTGTTCAGTCACGGTTGGCCGAACAACATTATTTTGTTTGGCCAACCAAGGCCAAACATAGAAGTAAAAAAAATAAAATTGCTCTAGTGGTGGTTGGAGGAAGAAAAGAAAAAAAACAGAGGGATAGGAAGAGAGAGAGATTACATTACTGGGAAGGGAGGGAGTATAATAGTGGCGGGAGGGAAGAGGGAGAGGGAGAAATTGCAGGGAAGGGAGGGAAAAGATTGCAGGAGGGAGATGGGCTACATGAGGATAGGGAGAGAGAGAGAGATTACATTGCAGGGAAGGGAGGGAGTATAATAGTGGCTGGAGGGAAGGAGAGGGAGAGGGAGAGAATGCCGGGAAGGGAGGGAAAAGATTGCAGGAGGGAGATGGGTCGCAGGAGGGAGGAAGAAGGAAAGGAAAAAAAAAAGGAGGAAGAATGAGAGGGGGATGGTTCACAGTAGGGAGGAAGGAGGCAATGATGTGAGTGGGTGTGTTTGGATCGTGAAGGGTAAAATAGGAAGCTTAGAGACTTGGGGGTGTGTTTAGAGGATGTGGGGGTGCATATAGCGTCCCCCTGAACTATATTCATTTTGATAGACATATAGTGGTCTAGATGCCTAGTGTTTCTGTGGGTATGTTATCTGAAAGCTGCTGTTCTAGAGAGAATTTTGAAATGGATATCTGGAACACAAGTTTATGTATTTTGGCTGTTATTAATGGACGTGACTCTAATGCGAGTGTTGACATAGATACGTGGGGCAACCTTCAAAATCCAACTATTCAAGACACGAGACTAGGCCATGTACATGATGTCTACAGTCCATAAAAGATGTACATTGATATTATTACTTTCAAATGCTCCAGTAATTACTGTTTAGGCTGTTATTTGATATGTATCTTTATTTTTCTTTAAATCACCCAACTTTTGAGTGAATTCGATAAACACACTGGCCTTCCATGAAGCAAAAATCCAAATTTTGTGTGTTGAACACGTGTCTGGGTTGACACACGGTCAAACAGCTATATTATGTAGTTTTGCTGTGCCATGAAATTCGAAGTTTGGAATTCAAAAAAGATAGTGAAGATTTTCACCTAAGAATTTATAGGCAAGACCTCTGTGGTTTTTTTTGTTTCTAAGACCCAGAAAATAGAATTCAGTCAGAACGTGTCTAGATTTGAAATGGCTTTCAATTTTGCTGGCATTAATTTTTTCTTTTCATTTTGGTATCTATTACTATTTTTCTGGTAATAATCATGAATATATGAATGAAGCATAGTAAAAAAGTTCCTTTCAGAAGAGTAAGTACTGAATCTACCGACTGATTAGAGTTGTATCATTCTTTATTTAATTTCCATTGTGAAGTACTTGTGAGCCAAGGCATATACTTTTTTTTGATAAATAAAGTATATATTAATAACAAAAGCGGCAAAGAAGGAGCTGCAACCTATATACACAGGAGGATTACTCCAATAATTACAGATTACTAAAGTTCGCTACAAAGTCTGCAAAAGAGTTGACCTCAGACCTAACACCATCACTACACCAAAAAAACAGCAGCTGAAGAAGATCATTCTTCAGCAACGGCAAGGACCTTTCCTCGTTATTAAACGCTCTCCTATTCCTCTCTTTCCAAATCACCCAGCACACTCCCAAGGGAATAGTCTGCCAAATAAAATCTCTTCGTTTCCTTTTGTGCAAAGACCAACAAAGGAAGAGATCCTTAATAGATTCTGGCATAACCCAAGGTAAGTTAAAAATGCGAAAGATAAAATCCCACAAAGCACCCGCCACCGGACAATGAAGCATAAGATGGTCAGCACTCTCACCATTACTTTTACACATATAGCACCAGCTCACTATCACCTTACCGCGTCTCCGAAGATTATCCCCTCTAAGAATGGCTTCGTTCACCGCTTCCCAAATAAAAAAAGCAACTCTAGCCGGAGCTTTAGTCTTCCAAATAGCTTTCCAGGGAAACAGGCCTCTTCCCCCAATATCCGAGCCAAAGTAGTAAGACTTAACCGAGAACATTTTGTTTTTAGCCCTATCCCAGATGACCTTGTCAACAATACTCCTGTCCAGTTGCTGCGAATATAACAACTCGGAGAGCTGGAGAAAACTCTCCACTTCCCAATCCTGAAAATACCTTCTAAAAACTGGATTCCAACTGATCAAACGTCCTTCGTGCGATATAATAGCATTGATGTTGACTTCTTTATCACTCGCAATGTTAAAAGGGTAGGAAAGGCCCTCCACAACTCCACATATCCACACCACCTATCCAACCAAAATCTGACCGTAGAGCCTTTCCACCCTTTCCGGATTCCTTTCCAATCCCCCACCCCATAAGACAAGGAAACTTCCTTAGGAAACCAAAGATGATTTCCTACCCCATACTTGCTCACCACCAATCTCCACAGTGCGTCCTTATCGATCAAGTATCTCCACAACCATTTACCCAACAGAGCTCTATTGAAAACTCTGAGATTCTTAACCCCTAGGCCACTAGGCCACCAGATCTGATACCAGAACAAACTTTGGACCGCTTGACTAGATGATACTTCTGATCCACCATCGAACCTTCCCATAGAAATCCTTCTCAAGTTTTTCTAGTCTTCGGCTAACTGATGATGGGATGACGAACAAGGTCATAAAGTAAGTAGGCATCGAAGACAACGTGCTCTTAATGAGAGTAAGGCGACCTGCCTTTGAAGACAAACACTCCATTTTCCATCCTGTCAAACGACGCTGAAATCTTTCTACCACCGGAACCCACATATTCGAGCTCTTAAAAGAAGCTCCTAATGGAAGACCCAAGTAGGTAGAAGGGAGGGATATCACCTTACAACCAAAGAAGGAAGCCAATTCCCCAATGTTCTCTACATTCCCCACTGGAATAATTTCAGACTTTGAAATATTAACTTTTAGTCCCGAAACAGCCTGAAAAAAAAAAAGCAAGACCATCCGTAAATAGCCTAACTGATATTCCTTCGCTTCACAAAACACAAGAGAATCATCTGCGAACAAGAGATGCGACATCACCAAAATAGCTTCATCCACTAATGAATCCTCCCAAAATAGCTTTATCCATCGTTAAGCTCAGAGCTTCCATCACTAAAATGAATAGGAAAGGAGAAAGAGAGTCTCCTTGGCGAAGGCCCCTCGAGGTTCCAAAAAATCCAGCTGGCTCTCCATCAATCATCACCGAAAATCTCACACTAGAAATACACCAAAAAATCCATCTTCTCCACCGGTCATTCTGTTTAGCAAATAGATGAGAAACTCCCAATTGACGTGGTCATAAGCTTTTTCAATATCCAGTTTGCAAATCAGGCCTGGCTCTCCTTTCCTTAGCCTATCATCCACCGCTTCATTGACAATAAAGGAAGCATCAACAATTTGACGTTCCCCCACAAAAGCATGTTGTGACTCCGAAATAACTTTGCCCACGACCTTCCTCAATCGAATCGAAAGCACCTTTGCAATGAGTTTATAGACACTTCCAATAAGACTAATGGGTCTATAATCTTTAATCTCAGTTGCATTTGTCTTTTTAGGAATCAAAGAGATGAAGGAAGCATTAAGACTTTTTTCAAAACCCATGTTCGAATGGAAGAACTGAAAAACCTCCATGATATCATTCTTCAAAATCTCCCAGCTGTGCTGAAAAAATGCCATAGAGTAACCATCAGGACCGGGCGCTTTATTGCCATTCATACTCCAAAGGGCTGCCCTAACTTCCTCCTCCGAGAAAGCTGATTCCAGCGCGCTGAATTATCCTCCTGATTAAGTGTTTTAAAATGCATCCCATCTAACAGCGGCCATTGGATCCCCTGATCAGCATACATGCTTCTGATAAAAATCTACTATACCCACCCTAATAGCAGATTTTTCCTCCAGTAGAGTACCATCTACTGAAATGCTATGAATGTGATTAACCCTTTTATTGGCATTCGCCATCCGAATGAATAAATTTAGTGTTCCTGTCACCTTCCTTTAACCACTGAACCCGAGATTTCTGTCTCCAACAAATTTCCTCTTTAATCAACAGGATCTCTGCCTCCTTTCTCAACTCATTACGCCGAATGAACTCTTCCTCTGACAACTCTCCTGAGCTCTCTTTAGAATCCAAAAACTGAATACCTTCCAGCACTACCTTAATTTTTTCCTCAATCCTCCCAAAAGTCTCCTTATTCCACAGAATGAGGTCATTTTCCCACAGTTTCAGCTTCTTTGCCAGCTTAAAACCGGGATCTCCCTCTACTGTATAAACTGCCCACTTAGTCCGAATCCAATCAATAAAGCCCTGCTCCTTTAACCACATATTTTCGAAACGAAACGGAGGTTTCCCTTTTGCGATACCACCACACTGAAGGAGTAAAGGAGCGTGATCAGAAATAGTTCGAGGCAGACAAGACTGAACCATGTAAATCCGTCTCCTGCTAACGGTAGATCTATCAAGGCCATATCATCAATAAAGTTACTGAAATCCAACATCGCCCGTGAGAATCTGCTACAACCCTTCCGCTCATGCGGAAACCTGATCATGTTGAAGTCACCACCTATACACCACGGATGATTCCACTTCTGTTTAACCACCTTTAACTCTTCCCACAAATCTCTTCGGGGCACATCCAAGCAAGGACCATACACACCGAGAAAAGGAGCGTGATCAGAAATAGTTCAAGGCAGACAAGACTGAACCAAACTACCGCAGCATTCTTCCCATTCCACGGACACTAAGAATCTATCAATTCTGGAACATTGAGAGCTAGAATTATTCCTGAACCATGTAAATCCGTCTCCTGCTAACGGTAGATCTATCAAGGCCATATCATCAATAAAGTTACTGAAATCCAACATCGCCCGTGAGAATCTGCTACAACCCTTTCGCTCATGCGGAAACCTGATCACGTTGAAGTCACCACCTATACACCACGGATGATTCCACTTCTGTTTAACCACCTTTAACTCTTCCCACAAATCTCTTCGGGGCACATCCAAGCAAGGACCATACACACCCGAGAAAAGGAGCGTGATCAGAAATAGTTCAAGGCAGACAAGACTGAACCAAACTACCGCAGCATTCTTCCCATTCCACGGACACTAAGAATCTATCAATTCTGGAACATTGAGAGCTAGAATTATTCCTGAACCATGTAAAATCCGTCTCCTGCTAACGGTAGATCTATCAAGGCCATATCATCAGTAAAGTCACTGAAATCCAACATCGCCCGTGAGAATCTGCTACAACCCTTTCGCTTATGCGGAAACCTGATCACGTTGAAGTCACCACCTATACACCACGGATGATTCCACTTCTGTTTAACCACCTTTAACTCTTCCCACAAATCTCTTCGGGGCACATCCAAGCAAGGAATACACACCTGAGAAAATGCAAATCTTATCATTATCCACCTTTTTTAGCAAACAGGACACCGAGACTGCATCCATTTTAGATAGAACTCTCTTATCCCACATTACTAGAATTCCTCCCACTGCCCCAGAAGCTCCAAGATGCTCCCAATCTGCCCATCTTCCTCCACCAACACTGCAAATGAAATCACTATCCACTTTATCCATTTTAGTCTCTAGCTAGCAAACCACATGAGGGTTCCATCTTCTCATAGACGCCTTAACTACATTTCTTTTCTCCAAATTATTTAAACCCCACACATTCCAAGAAATGATTCTTAAATCCATGGCAAAATCAAGTCAGATTTCTTTTACGTCTACTCTCCCCCTCCTTAAATACGAGATGAGCCGAGTTAAAATTGCAGCATAATTGCTTCGGCTCTCTAGTGCACCTCGCTCGAGATTTGCCTTTCTTTGAGCTGGTATCTCTCTCTGACGCCCTCCAGCTCCTTTCAATCTCCATTAGTAATTCCTGAATTTTGTCATCAAATCCATGGTTTGACACCCCTATAAATGTGCCGAAATCCTTAACCCTGCTCTGGACCCACAGTGAAATGTCCTTTGACTCCCCATTACACAATAATGGTTCAAAGCCGCAACAATCTCCTGGTTCTACCATCGCAATCGGAGTACTGAAAATTGGGTCTGTAAGACCCTCAATCATAGGAGAGGTAATAATCATGTGACCATCTACCCCTGTATGGCCTGAGTGAACCTCTTCTTCCCCTTCGCTGCAGTCATCACACTCCTTATCATAACCCGACTCTCCTAGATCCTCCACCTTTCCCGATGGCGAACAGCTCTGATTTGTAGAGTCTACAAATTCATGAGACAAACCTTCATTCTCACAGCCGACACCTTCTACCCCCTTCTGAACATGCTCCTCTCGCACCTGAAAAGTCTCCATTTCTGAATAAACGTGTTCAACATTCTGATACGATGCCCCTCCACTACTATCATCCCCACAACCTTTCCTCCCTTCACCAAAATCCTCGTTGCCCCCTTCTGAGACGAGTCTATATTCTGCTGCGAATCCTTCTCCAAGGTCCACTGTTTGCTGTTCGAAAACATCATATCCTTTTCACTATCCACATCTGTTCGCTGTTTGCTGTTCGAAAACATCATATCCCAAACAGTTTCTTTGACAGCAAAAATCAGCTCATGCACTCGTCCCTTGCTTCTCTCCTGGAATTTGAAGCATACTCGATTCTGATCAACACTCTTGATAACATCGAACGTCTTCCTACCCGCCTGAAAGATGATTTTCTCTTCCCCTTGAATCATTCTCTTCCCCTTGAAATGTTGGCGTTCTATGTTATTGATGTCAAGAAAAAGATTCGTTGTTTAATCCATTAATAATCAGCTCGCTAATTGACCACTGAAAGCTTTCTTGTATGCAGTAACCAAGTGTCTACTGGCACTAGAAGTATTTCCTTAGTTGTGAATTAGCTTTCTTTCAACCAGAATTGCACACCTTCAAACCAAATCTATTTGTTAAAACTTTTAAAAAGTTCATTTTTTAAGCAAGTCTTGTAGCTAACAAACAATAGATCACTAACTAAAGTTACTTGAAGGAAAAGTCTTGCAGGGAACAACATCAAAAAACCGAAAAAACCTTCATAAAAATAGCCTAAACGAACCAAAAACTGCCTAAAAGTACAAAATATTTTAATTCATAGCTTTCAGTGCATCCATGTGTTATTTCCATGAGCTGAACTCATAATCCAGGTTCCTTTGTTGATTGACTTTCCTTTTATTTTACCTTTTTCTCTTGTTGACCATTTTTTACTCGGCATCAACCATGTTCATTCCACATATCACCAATACTGTAATACTAGCACTGATACATAAAAAATAGGTGAAGGATTATGACAACCATTTCTACTTCCACGTTATTTTGCAGACTTGAACCAATCTCTAAGTTCAAGTTGAGTGGTATTTTTTCTGGCAGCAGCCATTTCTGCTTTGCAATCATTTGCAGGCCTTGAATCAGTTATCACCGTATAGTTAAGCATATAACAGCAACCATTCAATTGTTCTTGTGACATTTCTCTTTACGAAACCTATGATTTTGAGATAGAGCACTACGAATTTACAATTGACATGCATGGCAGAAGCACTTGTGATGCATGTATCAAGTTAATCAGATTTTAAGTAGCATCCAATCAGCGTCATTGTGTTTCATAGTTCATGTGAATAAGTTTCTCTATTAGTGGTTGGATGAAGATATATTATTTTGCGAAATGCTTTAGGGGTCTTCTTGTGTTTTCTTCTTAGGATTTTCTGTGATTTACCCACTGAACTGGTCCACCACTTCTAGCACTTTTTGGAACCAAAACCAAACAGACATGCTGCGAAGTTTGACTAATTGTTTGGAAAGAAAACTTTACTCGAACTATACTTGGACAAGAAACTGGTCTACGCATTTAAACCTGTAAGGTGAACAACTTGAAGAAGCACAAACGTTAACCAACAAACACACGCAACACCTCAGCACAATATAAGAATTAAAATCAGGGGAATCCTAATCATTGAGTGTGTCAAAGTGATACGGGGAAAGGCTTTAGATTAAACCCGAAGGATTAATCAAGGGCTCTTACTACGAGAAAACCCTTTAAATTAAGGTTGAACACGTCAAACCTTATTAATCCTAGAATCCACTAGGAACGAACAACTGGAATCAACCAGAAAAAAATGATTAAACCTTAAATTTATTCAATTTTCTCTGAACCATTTGGAATTGACATATCAAACCTGTATTTGTAACGTTCATAGCAGTTGGAAAGGAAGTTATAACTTCCAAAAAAAACTATCATAACTAATCTAGTAACCAACTAGGACTTTAAATTCATCAATTAGGGATCTAAATCTACTTCTAAATAAAAAAAATACTACCCTCTTAATTACAAATTCGAAATTTACAATAAAAGAAAAAATAAATGTATGAATAAACTGCCTCCAATCTTTTCCCACATCAGACACCCGTTCTTGAAAAGAACTCGTCCTCAAGTTCATACTAGAAACTTGAATATTTCCTTGTCAAATGAAGAGATATTTTGAGTAGCACAGATTCTTCCGTAACCTTGATTCTTCAAAATCCTTTAAAAATTCCGTAATTGAAAAGGACTCAAAAACTTGAAAGAAAGTAGAACTGAACAGCCCCCTTTGCATAGGACATGGGGACACCATAGTAGTTGGAACGCCTAACAGAAGCTTGTTTGACATACTGCATAGGCATGCATAGGCACGCCATATCAGCTGCAATACCGAACAAACGCTCACTTGACATACCACGTGGGCATGCCTTATCTGCGACGAACATATGCAGATCATTCTTATCAAATAATTTTGCAATCAGTTCTGTATCCACAAAACATGATGTTCATAGCCCTCTCGCTCAATAAATAATTTAGCAACATCATCAGACAAGTCCCCAAAAGCAACTTCAAGAAAATTTATATTTTCATTTGATCTTCTAGTAATCTTTGTGCCCCCATCTTTGCCATGTGTGATGCCTTGGTCAACCCGTGTGGCTTGCATCCTCGCCTCCTTTTGTTGAAGATGCTCAGCCAAGATTAGAAGCCTCGCAACCAGATCCTTGAGCACTAAAGAGACAGCAACCACTCACGATAAAATCATCGTCTCCATCTTTGTAAGCAATTGCCGAGGAAAAGCCTTGCTCTGATACCACTTGATACGGGGAAAGGTTTTAGATTAAACCCGAAGGATTAATCAAGGGCTCTTACTATGAGAAAACCCTTTAAATTAAGGTTGATCATGTCAAACCTTATTAATCCTAGAATCCACTAGAAAGGAACAACTGGAATCCACCCGAAAAAGAGGATTAAACCATAACTTTATTCAATTTTCTCTTAACCATTTGTAATTGACATCAAACCTGTATTTGGAAGGTTCATGGCGGTTGGAAAGGATGTTATAACTTCCCAAAAAACTGCCCTAACTTATCTAGTAACCAACTAGGACTTTAAATTCATCAATTAGAGATCTAAATCTACTTCTAAATAAAAGAATACTACCCTATTAATTACAAATTCGAAATTTATATTAATAGTAAAAGTAAACGTAAGAATAAACTGCTCCAATCTTGTCCCACATCACAAAGCTGTAGTAGTTTCCTGACTTTTGTTATTGAATTTAGAAGACGGAGGGGAAGTAGTTGAAGAATTATACCTTGATCTGATCATCACCAGGGAACAGTATTACTGATTTGAGTAAGGTAAACTTCAAAAAAGAAAAAAGAAGGAAGAAAATAAAATTTTGAACTATGACTCAGTTTTAGCTCAGTAGCCTAATCTATTGACCCAGGCGGGTTGGCCCCTTCTTCGGGTTACACCGTACTACACCTTTATTTTATGTCTAGGCCAAGCTGTATAACCTTTACAGCTGGCAGTCTAATTACTTGTTAGTATGAAGACAGAAGTTCCTTTTCCTCTATTGAAGTAGTAAGTTTCTAAGTTTTCTCATATTCTTATCTATCGGAAATATGAAAATGGTGCATTCTTTTGATCATTGCTCACGCTTTTATCCATGCCTATGAATAGAGTTATTCAACGGTAATCTTGTGCACTTTTTGCATCTATTGGGAAAAGTGGCGCAGCGGAATAAATTTAAAACTCAATTGTTCGAGATTACCATCTGGTGCAACGGAAGTCTTGTTCAAACCAAACAAGTGTAGACTCTAGTTTTAGAGAAAAAAAAGTAATAAATCTGAGAGAAATAAATTGTAATTAAGTTGTGTCCTTACAAACAGAAAACCAAAGGTTTAAATAGACTAACCTCTCCTAACAGGAAAGAAAGAAATCTTTTGTGGGAAGTTGCTCCGTTGGGGGTGTGGTGGACAATATGGAAGGAAAGAAATCGGAGAGCTTTTGATAACGAGGAAGGACCTATTTCGAATTTGAAGAGTGCTCTGCTTCATCTCCTGTTTGTGTGGTGTACAAGGGCTGGGCACTTACATTCTCCCCCGTCTTCCTCTTTTGTAGATTTTGTGCAGAACTTTCCTTTACGATAATTAGTCTTTTGTCTTTTTTCTTCTTTGTATATAGGACGCGTCACCTGTTTTGACGCTCTGATATTTATATACATTTACCTTTATCAAAAAAAAAGTAAATAAATAGAGTATTAATCCTGTTGTGCTGCATCACCATCACGACAAGAAAATTGCCAAAAAAATGACGAGAGAGAACGCACAATATTTACGTGGTTCGGCAAAACCCACCTACATCCACGGAGAGCCACCAATTTCACTAATTGAGAGAAATACATAATATAAAGTTCACTCGTTTATACTCAACACATTATCACTTACCCACCCAGATAAGCCCTTTGTACACCCACTCTAACCCCTCTTGTCTCTCTCTCCCCCTTACTAGACGACTTTGACACCTAACTCAGCCTCTTTCACCACATCCCGGCACACTCGGCTTTCTTTTTCTGTCACATGTCTCCGACCACAATCTCCAACAATGAGTCACATGCCCTTTTATACTTGAGAATGGAAATCTTTCACATACTCTCACCCCTCTTGTCTCTCTCTCCCCCTTGCTAGATGACTTTGACACCTAACTCAGCCTCTTTGACCACATCCCGGCACACTGGCCTTTACCTATTTCCGACCCCACTCGGCTTTCTTTTTCTGTCACATGTCTCCGACCACAATCTCCAACAATGAGTCACATGCCCTTTTATACTTGAGAATGGAAATCTTTCACATACCACAAGAAACTAGATCCATTGCCCATATATACATGTACCAACGCATTACACTTTTATCCCTTTGTAGAGCTTGTTGATAACAGTTATGTAGGGTTGTAGGAGTTCATGGATTTTCTATCTCTATAAATAGAATGCGTCACCTTTTTTGGTGCCCTCTATATATTTATATACTCTTTACTTATCAAAAAAAAAAAAACATGTATCTCCATGTACATGAAACCCTTGGAACATGCACCACCAAATTGAAAACATTGTTAGCCGTTCTTTTGACTTTTGCTTCTCTTTGAGAGGAGCCTTTTTCCTAACATCATGTTATTACTAGGACTTCCTAACGTTAAAATTATCTTGATTGATATTAATGTTGATGTTTTTTCCTTGCTTGCTATAGCCTTGTGCATGTGCTACGTAATTACTGCTCAAAGCTGTTTGATTATCTTACTGATGCAGTAAATTATCTAATACTTATCCAGGAATGCCCAATCGGCACATTCAAAGATGTTGAGGGCTCTGATGCAAGTCTTTGCTCCCCTTGTTCCCTTGAGCGCCTTCCTAGTCGTGCAAATTTTATATATGTGCGAGGTAAGTACAACATGTTATTTTGTGTTTCCTTTTGAATGTTGATCTTATCAAGTTGAACATGACTTAACCCCAAGGGGTGGGAGAAATGGCAAGAGCACTCAAGGTAAAGACCTTGTGGTCTTTGGTTCCAATCCCCATACCAAGGGGCCATACTTACCTGTCAAAAAAAGAAGAAGATAAACATGACTGACAATTGTTGCAGGAGGAGTTACTCAGCCATTATGCCCCTATAAATGCCTGTCTGACAAGTACAGGATGCCAAACTGCTATACCCCTCTTGAGGAACTAATGTACAAATTTGGAGGGCCCTGGCCTTTTTCGCTGCTGTTGTCTTTTGTTCTGGTGCTCCTAGGTATGCTATTGAGTACTTTAAGAATTAAATTGGTTGGAGCACGTTGTTCTTATGGCAAGGCAGAATCAGCTGAACACCATAATCACCATCATTTTCCATCTCTTCTCTCCTTATCTCAGGTATAATAATTTTGGCATAGATTTTCCTTTGTAAATGTCTTCTTTATATGTCTATTACAAGGCTAATCTACTTATGTTTTGGCCCGTTGTATGCATATATTGATTAGGTGCAAGGAACCAGAGCTGATGAAACTCAAAGTCATGTTTACAGGATGTACTTTATGGGCCCTAATACATTCAGGGAACCCTGGCATCTTCCTTACTCTCCCCCCAATGCAATTATTGATATTGTGTAAGCAGTCATATTTCCCTGAAGGCCTTTCATAGTGGCATGCATAATTTCCAATGTACACCATAATGCATGTTGGTTTGATGGGGAGACTAGTCTCTTCACATTCAGGGAGAAAACACACTGAACATTATTTTAAATACTGATCCCTAAAAGCGCTTCCACAAAAGAGCAAGCATTACTTACCTTACACTTCCGACAACCTTTTTACTTGATGGTTCTCTGTTACCATCTCTGACTTCGCTCCTTGGTGAAGCCTATTAACAAAACCTTCTACATGATATTATTATTACATCTGCATTAGCATCCAGTTGTGGCAATGTGTAGTTCGCTTTCTCTTCCCAATTTTTGAGATGTGAAAATATTTTGAGCTGTAGGTATGAAGATGCTTTTAACAGATTTATTGATGAGATCAACTCAGTTGCTGCATATGACTGGTGGGAAGGATCAGTGCACAGCATACTTTCAGTCCTTGCATATCCTTGTGCCTGGTCCTGGAAACAGTGGCGTAGGAGAAATAAAATCAGTCGTCTTCAGGAATATGTCAAGTCGGAATATGATCATTCTTGCCTGCGCTCGTGTCGATCACGAGCTTTATACAAAGGAATGAAGGTTTGACTTGTTTACATGTCTGTATAGTCGCTTTCTCCTGTTTTTCCGAGCATAACAGATAAGACCACGTTCTCTAGCATAGTTTATACTCGTAGTAATTTTCCCAACTTGCATGATTTGAATTTACCTAATTTAATGTTTACATGCAAGTTGAATTTACCTAATTTAATGTCCACAATTCTTAGGAATACCTTGAATGAAATTGATTCGAAGAAAATGATAAAAGAAGAGATGATCAAGCTTTCATATTTAGGCACATGGTAGATGCAAAATTTGAAACTATTGATATACATTGTTGAGATCCTATCTAACAGTTTAAGCTTTTAGAGGAGTTGGTCAATTAACATGGTATCAAAACTCGAGCTCTTACCCTTGGAATGGTCTGGGGCTCAAGTCTTCCCACTTGCATTTATTACATGTATATTGTGCTACCCTTGTGGGCTTGTGTTTGATGATTTCTCCACGTGAAGGGGGGGGGGGGATGGTGTTGATATACATCGTTGAGCCCCTATCTAACAGCTTAAACTTTTAGATGAGCCAGTAACTTAACAGAAAACAATGCAAAAATGTGAGTCCTTATCATACTAAATTTATAAATAGGTGGAGTATATATAATGATCATTGAGTGAATTTTATGTTTTTACTCTATAGAAAATTATGAGCAAGTGCTTCAGAGTTTGTCAAATCATATTTGCCTATAAAATGTCTTAAAATTTCAACCTCTAGTTCCTGTGTCCAATTTCTTCCTTTTTCATAACATTTAATGTGACATTGTGCCCATTAAGAAGTCTGATATTTTGCTTATAGTTTACCCTTTATAATTGATAAGCAAACTGTCAAAAAGTAGCAGTAGACTGTACTTTATGTGGCCTCTTCCTGGCTTCTGGACAAAATACCTCTTTTCCCCTTGTCAAACTTCCTGAATTTTATAGGATCTGATTAAGAAAAATCTCAGAACTTCGGAACAATTGAAACTCAATTTATGAGTTCTTAAATCTGACTAACTGTATTGATATTATTTTGGTTCATTATGGAGAAATTCAGATTACATCGTATTGTGTTTTCAGTGGCGCTCTAGAGCAATAAAATACCTCTTACCAGTATTTTAGGTTGCAGTAAAAAGACTATAGATACTAATCAATGAATGAGTTGAACATCAAAAGTTAATCTCTCAATTTTGTCACCTGACCAATCTGGGCTGATGTACATATTTCCAAAAACAAATCTCCGCAGGATCCAATTCAAACTAATGTATGAGATCTACCTCAGCAATGTCTTCTTTTGAGAATCCAAAGAACATTTTTTTTCTGATGAGTTGCAATTGTGCAGGTCGGAGCGACGCCAGATTTGATGGTTGCGTACATTGACTTTTTCCTTGGTGGCGACGAGAAGCGTCTAGACATGGTAACAATTATACAGAAGAGGTTCCCGATGTGCATAATTTTTGGTGGAGCCGGAAGCTATATGTCTCCCTACAATCTACACAGTGACACATTGCTTGCAAATCTTCTTGGCCAGGTCTCATTTCCAGTCTAATATATGGCACTAGCAATTAGTCATTGGTAAATTGTTTTCTCCTAACATAAAGATGTTTTACCTTTTAAACCCAGCATGTCCCACCAACTGTCTGGAATCGTTTAGTGGCTGGTTTAAATGCCCAGTTGAGGACGGTGAGGCATGGATCAATCCGCTCTGCATTAGTTCCTGTTGTTAATTGGATAAAAACTCATGGAACCCTCCAACTTGGGTTTCATGGGGTTATACTTGAGCTAGGATGGTTCCAAGCCACTGCTACTGGTTATTATCAGCTTGGTATTTTGGTGATGGTTGGTGATCATATCCTCACTCTCCACCAGCCTGATTCAGTGGAATGTACTGAGGAATACCCAAGGTAATTTACCTTACCCAAGTGATTATGTAAGCTGATGCATTATATTTTATGGTTCAGACAAATCTGCGACATCTATACTCGCTCTAATAGGAAATACATGAGCAGAGTTTAGCTTAAAGCAGGGTGATGAGTTTATGATGTGGCTCGTCACAAGGGGACTAGATAAGTTGTTGGGAAATAAGTTTATTTTGGTTCTGGTCTTTTATTGTGTCATTTTGTAATTGTTAAGAAACAAGAAGACATGCTCAGCAACATCTGTTTTCTAGCATAAAAGCTGGGTTCTGGGTCTTATTTTGAGTGTTATGTGCAATGTTACTATAGAAAATACTGGATGAGTAGTTAGTGTAGTGCTTGCGATCTTCCATTGCAAGTGTAATGAAGACATGCGTGATTTACCTTTTATGTATGCCATCCAGTGGAGCTGCATCCAAAATCTGTCTTCTTTGAGGGACCTATAACTGGTGATGTAAGAACTAGGGCTATTTGCTATACTATCTAACTGTGGAGCAAAACGTTTAAATTAGAGACGTAGACTAACAGTGAGCAAGATGATGATGCATGTGGATCTTTTTACACAAAATGGACCAACGAACTTGTGTCAATGTGAAATTTGATAGTATTGATATGTAGCTATAATTTTAACTTTTTAGTTTGGTATTTTCATTGTGAATTTTACTGTACACACTTGCAATCATGATTTTTGTGATTGAGATGATTATCTGGAAGCAGACTTCTTTTTTATCACTATTAAAGTTCCACTATTCAAGAGGATCCAATATTAGAAGTTAAGACCATCCCATATGAACCAGACGGCAGAGTTTGCAACCTAAAATTTAATTATTTCCCTATCCCAGTCAAATAAATTACCTAATACCTCGTTCAGCAAGAAAGCCTTCTCAAGATTTCATTCTCTACAAACTATAAAAATACAAACTATATTCATTTTGATTTCCTATGAAGCATGGACACTCCAAAATGAACTTCATGATGATATCGTATCAGTGACGGATGGAGGTTGCATATGGGTAGGCATGTTTAGGATACATTGAAATCATGATAGGATAACGATGTTTGAAATTTTCATTTGGGTACGCGATGGATATCCACACCAAATACAACTTGTTCAAAATTTTAATGTTTCTTTCTTAAAAGTTGGAGCCCAATAGATAATCGTATAATAAATGTTTGTTTGATGAGGGTGCTGTAGATAAAAGCTCAAACATGGAGTAATGAAAAAGATCTAGGAGCAGGAAAAAATGTTTAAGAAAAACATCTTGCCCTAGAAAAATTACTATGTATATCAAGTTAACACTCCCTCTCACATGTAACTAGCTCACACATGGAGAGATAAACTAAGATGCCTCACCAGGGCATCACAAACCAAACTAACCAAACTTAGTTTCAACATGAGCGCTCAAAATATTATAGACAACAAACAATTGAATTTTGAACAGCTAGGGGAGCTTATGGAGGAGGGTAGAAGAAGGAGATTTACAAACATGAGATACGAATTATTTCTTGGAACGTGTGGGGTCTAAATGATTTAAACAAAAGACAAATTATTAAAGCCTCGTTGAGAAGATGGAAACCTCATGTTGTTTGTTTGCAGGAGACAAAAATGGGAGTAATAGATAGAAGGGTGATTAATGAAATAGGAGGAGGAAGATGGGCTGATTGGGTTTTCTTGGAGGCAGAAGGATCTGCCAGAGGCATTCTCATAATGTGGGACAAGAGGGTAGTGATGAAAATGGGAGTAGAGAAAGGGATGTTCTCTGCTTTTTGAAAATGGTAGAAAACGATAAGCTATGGGTATTCTCGGGAGTTTATGGACCTTGCTCAGAAGTTGTGCGCAAATTGTTATGGCAAGAATTGAAGGTATATAGGAGGGGACTTCAATGTGGTTCGATTCCCCCATGAATGATCGTGTTTACGAAACTTCTCTCATGCTATGGCAGATTTTAATAATTTCATTAATGAAGTGGAGCTGGTGGATCTGAATCTGCTAGGGGGAGACTTTACTTGGTTCAGAAATGGGGTTAGAAACCAATTTTCCAAAATAGATAGGTTTCTGATTTCTTCAGATTGGGTAGATTATTTCAGCGACTCTACTCAAACGTGTCTCCCTAGAGTAGTGACAGATCATGTTCCGGTTTTGCTTAGTTGTGGTGGGTTTTCGAGGGGCAAAACTCCGTTGAAGTATCTAGGATTTTTGGAATGTGTGAGAGATAAGTGGAGTTCCTACATCCTAGAAGGGAATCCATGTGTCAAAATGGCTAAGAAGCTGAAACTTCTCAAAGGTGATCTGAAAGTCTGGAACAAGGAGGTTTTTGGTAGAGTAGATGTGAATATTAAAAAAGCGATGGAGGAAATGAGCAGAAAGCAGGGGGTGGGTTTAAACGTAGAGGAAGAGGAGCGTCGTTCAAATCTGAAAGGAGAGCTAGAGCACCTTCTTCTTAATGAGGAAATCTGCTGGAAACATAAATCCAGGGTTCAATGGCTTAAAGAAGGTGACAAAAACACAAAATTCTTTCATAGAATTGCGAATGCTCATAAAATTGCGAACCAGATCAGGAGCATTACAGATGATGGTGTCTTAGTGGAAGACAAGGAGGATATAAAAGATAGCATTTTGAGGTTTTATGAGAGGCTGTATTCAGATGATGGTGAGTGGCACCCTAAAGTGGATGGTCTGGGTTTCAAGTCTCTGGATGCTGGGGAGTCGGCTGATCTGGAACAAGCGTTTTCAGAAGAAGAAGTTTCTGCAGCGCTGCTGCAAAGTATGAGTGGTGACAAAGCCCCGGCCCAGATGGATTCTCAATGGCTTTTTTTCAATATTGCTGGGAGGAGATAAAAAGTGATGTGATGAAAGTCTTCCAGTTCTTTCATGATAATATGAGTTTTGAGAAGAGTTTTAATGCCACTTTCATAGCTTTATTTCCAAAGAAGAAAGGAGCCAGTGATTTGAGAGAGTACAGACCTATAAGTTTGGTTGGAGGTATTTACAAGCTTATATTGAAAGTGTTATCGAGAAGGTTGAAACGAGTGATTGGTCGAGTTGTCTCAGATTCTCAACATGCTTTCATGGGTGATAGGCAGATTATTGATGCATCTCTTATAACAAATGAAGCTGTGGATGGCAGATTAAGGAGTGGGGTTCCAGGTTTGTTATGTAAGCTGGATATTGGAAAGGTGTACGACCATGTCAACTGGGAGTTCTTGATTTATTTGTTGGACAGATTGGGATTTGGGCTAAAATGGAGATGTTGGATTCTGTTTTGCATATCTACAGTCCAGTCAGGTTCTCAGTGCTTCTCAGTGCTGGTAAACGGAGAACCTTAAGGGTTTTTTGGCAGTTCTAGAAGGTTTGAGACAGGGAGATCCCCTTTCCCCGTTTCTGTTCATTATTGTCATGGAGACTCTCCGTAGATTCTTGGATAAGTCTATGGCGGGAGGTTTCATTCGTGGTTTTAATGTAAGTCAGCATAGAGATTTGGAGGTCTCCGTGTCTCATCTTCTTTTTGTGGATAATACGCTGATCATTTGTGATGCAGACTTTTCTCAACTAGGTTACCTGTGCCTAGTTCTGTTGTGTTTTCAGATGGTCTCGGGTCTTCGGATTAATATTGCAAAAAGTGAGATTCTGCGAGTTGGAGGGGTTGATAATGTTGAGGATATGGCTCAGTTCCTGTCAAAAGGGGGGCGTCTCACTCTTGTTAAGAGCACTTTATCCTGTTTGCCCACCTACTTTATGTCCTTATTTGTACTCCCTCAATCTATCCGTAATATTTTAGAGAGACTGGAAAGGGATTTCCTATGGGAAGGCAATAGTGAGAGCCTTACGTATCATTTGGTGAAGTAGGAGAAGGTCTGCTATAGTTTGAGAGAAGGAGGCTTAGAAACTTGAGCGTTTTTAATAAGGTGTTGTTGGGTAAGTGGCTTAGGAGATTTTTGGTGGACAGAGATGGTTTGTGGAGGAAGGTGGTGGTGAGTAAATATGGGGAAGGGGTTGGGCAATGGGCCCCAAATGAGGTTTCCCTTTCTTATGGAGTTGGCGTTTGGAAAGGAATTAGGAGAGGGTGGGATTCTTTCAAGAGATTTCTTCGTTTTGAGATTGATGATGGCTCGTCAGTGAAATTTTGGAAAGACAAATGGTGCGGTGACATAGAGTTGTGGAGATTATTTCCGAATTTGTTTAGCATAAGTCATAAGGACTGCTTTGTTAATGCATCATGTGAAGGATAACAAGGTGATTTGGAGTCCTTCATTTCGTAGGAACTTCCATGACCGGGAGATGGAATCATGTGTGTATTTACTCGATTTTCTCTATTCCACGATTGGAATAACCGATGGCATGCAATTGGAGGATAAGCTGTGGTGGCAGGGTCCTAAAGACAAAATATTTTCTGTCAAATCTTATTTTGAGTATCTATCACCCAAAGATGGTTCTTTATTTCCATGGATATCAGTTTGGAAATCTAGAGCTCCCTGTCGGGTAGCGGTTTTTGCTTAGGAGGCTTGCTATGAAGCCATTCTAACCGGAGATAATTTGAGAAGAAGGCATAATGCTTATGTGAATTGGTGCTATATGTGTATAGGCGATGAGGAAAATGTTAACCATCTACTCATCCATTTCTAGCTAAGGATCTTTGGAATCTTATCCTCGGGCTCTTCAATATTTCTAGCCAAGGATCTTTGGAATCTTATCCTTCGGCTGTTCAATATTTTGTGGGTTATGCCTAGATCAACGAAGGAGCTGTTTCTAAACTCTGGGCTTTCTACAAACGGAGAAGAGGGAATTTATCTTGGCAAATTGTGTGCTGGACCATTTGGCTTGAAAGGAATAGTAGGGTGTTTGATAACAAGGAAAGGTCCCTGTCGCAGTTGAAGGACATGGTGTTGCGAACACTCCAGTCTTGGTGTTCAATGCTAATACTTCCATTCCTCACCCTTATTCCTTTGTAAATTTTGTTAATAGTCTATCTTTAGATTAGTTTATTGTGTACCCCTAGTGTACAAAGGACACGTCACCTTTTTTATGCTTCTATGATATAATGCTCTTACTTATAAAAAAAAAAGACTTGTCAAGCCAGAGCTTTGATACCATGTTAAGTTACCAGCTCATTTAAATGCGTAAATTGTGAGAATGGAGCCTAACAATGTATATCAAACTGACACAGTATATTATATTTTCTTGTCGAACCACTTAAATCACCTAGAAAGGCATAGAATAACTAAGTATATTTTTCTTTAATAAGTTTAGGGTATTTGTATTTTTTTCCCCGGTGAGAGTGATCTTCCTTCATATAATTATCACAAGTTGATTAAAGAAATCATACAAAGATGGAATTATAATATAATATAAATGTTTATATGTTTTTTTATTGTTTGTGTGGATGCGTTAAATTTTTGTTATCATCAAGGACAATCCTTGTATACATCTAGTGTACATTAGATGTGCCCCATTGACTCTTTCTAATACCAATGCTAATTTATTTATCAAGAAAATGAAATTTATGTATGTGTGATAAAATTATTTTTGCATCCTTGTCATACCAGTATCCTATATTTTTGGATTTTGATGCATCGGGTACTTAAAGTACCAGTAACCATATCCAAGCTCCATAGCTGTAGACATTTATCTTCCTTGGCGGTAAAGGTTTACTTGGCAGGAATATGCATGATCATTGATTGTTGCTTTGTGTGAAGGGTCTTGAGGATTTGAATATGTAGCCATCGCATAAAACTTGATTCCTCCCTAAATTATTATTCAAGAATCAAGCTACAATATTGTCTTGGCTGGGAAGCTGTTGCCGCAGCTAAGCCAACATTTCTCAAGTCTTAACTTGTTGGAATTTTACAAAAAGTGATTCTTTATTTTTCATATTGGTCTATCTTCCAGGAAAGTTGCAACTGCCTTACAGAAAAGCCTTGAGCAGCCACAGCAAAGCCAGCCACATATGAGTAATGCATTGTTTCATAAAAGGAGTACTGGTGGAATTAATGGCGGCCTTATCAATGATTCAACCGTAAAATCATTAGACTTTAGAAGAGACTTACTCTTTCCACTCTCTCTATTTTTGCATAACACCAGACCAGTTGGTCGCCAGGTACTTAAAACCTCTATAAAATGCAAATAATTGGAAACTGTTCATCAATGTAACTTGTAGGTTGGCACTATGTTTCAGGACTCCTTGCAGCTGCTTATCTCTATAATGCTTCTAGCGGACCTCTCAATCACACTCCTTATATTGGTTCAGTTCTATTGGATATCTCTTGGGGCTTTTCTTGCTGTTTTACTTGTTCTTCCTCTATCCTTGCTCTCCCCCTTCCCAGCAGGCTTGAACGCCTTATTCAGTAAAGGTCCCAGGAGAGCATCACTTGCTCGTGTGTATGCATTATGGAATGCAACCTCTCTCTCAAACATTGTAAGTTTTATCATGGTACAGAGTTTTTTCGCGATCTACGAGTTTATATGCTACTGAATGTGAATCAGGTTAAACATAATTACTAATAACTACCATTGAGCTCTATCTGAGCTGTAATGGCTAAAGCTTTCGTACAATCATTCAGCCAGAAGCTATGGGAGACTGTTGTCCAAGCCCTTAGCATCTTCACTAACTGTTCAACTTTCTTTGCTTTAACTCTGAATTGTGTTTATTCTATTCATTAGTATGCAGTGAAAAGTGCTAAATTCCTTGATATAAATCGGACCATAGGATGAACTACAGAAATTAGAACAAATAACATTAAGAATTAACATACATGTAAATGAGATTATGGAATGATGCTGGTGACTGCGGGGTTAATGTTGTATTTGAATTGACACGTGTAAATGGAGTGATTTTGCTTCATTTTATTAGAGACGGTGTTTCAAGACTAATGTGTCTCTTAAACATCGTGTAATGGTAAGATACTGGGAAAAAAATCATTTTTCAATCAGGATGCAAAACCTTTGAAGTCATTATGGAATCAATGAACGGTAGATTCTGCTTCAAACTTATAGAGAGAAGTGTGGGGGAAGGATTCATGAGATTTTAAGAGTGTGCACCTGGAAGATGAAATCAAATTCGTATATCGATTGATTGGCTAAGATATCCAGAGTAAGAGGTGTGCATTTTCCTTGTTTAGTTTTTATTTTGGCAGGAAGAGATGGTCTTGTATGCGTATGCTTGAGATTTTTGTGACCAGTCAGCAAAAGGAAATATACATGCGGATCAAGGTATCAGGTTAAAGATTATGACTCGCTATGCAGGAGCTCATGAAAAGCATAGGCTGTGTTATTGCCAAACCTTTGGAGATTTTAGAAAAGGATAGTACCCTCAAGTCAGACCCAATTTGTACTTCTCAGCCACTGTAGCGGCTAATATTCTGCACTCGCAAAACTTTCCATTGAGGCAGAAGAAGGGAGGGACTAATGCGGATCTAGAGGTTAGGAAGGCTCGCCTAAAGATCAAGCAAAGTTTCTTAAGAAGTGCTTGGTGGGAATAACTGGTTCTTTACACTACCATATTTCCAATGGCACGTCAATGGAGGGACCTGCATTCAAAGATGGCTGGGGGTTGTGTGTTGCAGATTTCCTATCCTTGCAGGATAATAAGTTCCCAACTCATCAGACAGCTTAATCAGTAATGTATATCAAGCTCGACACTTCCCCTCATGTGAACCCACCCACACTTGGAAAGATAAACATAGGTGCTTCACTGGGGGCATCCTAGACCAAAACCAAACAGTGCCAACATGTGCACTCACAATAACGTGGGATGTCTTCAACCCAGTATCTTGAGCAAAATCTAATACCATGTAAAATTACCAATCATCTAATGCTTAAGGTATTAGAAAGGAGCCGAACAATTTATATCAAGCATAACACAAGAAAGGATGGAAATGATAACCCAATTCAAATTGAGTACACAGAATTCAGAACTCGATCTCATATATACATGATAGTATTATGTGGAAAGCCATATTTGATGAAAGTCGTATGTACAGCTCAGAGGGAATTTTTTTTCTTTTTCGAGATCCACCCTACAATATGAGATTAGTAAACCAAAATAAGTGATACTCCTCCATCCATAAATGAGTGTCCAACTGTCCATATTTTTTAATTTTTTATGTCCCTAAATGAGTGTCACTTTTGTGTAAGTTTACTGATTTCACCTTTGACACATATCATGTGGTAGTTTGCACTTTTATTTTTACATGTGGATATTAAGGACATTAATGTACTTATGTTATTAAAATAGCTTAAAAGTCAACTTGCTTAATTTCTTTGAAAAGTAAAAAACGGGCACTCATTTAGGGACAGGGCTTATTATAGAAGTTATTAGGTAGTTATGTTTTAACAGTTTGAGAAAGTTGGGAATAGGGTAGCCAGTCTTCTTCGTTATTCATAACAGTGGCGGATACCAAAAAAAAGTCAGTGGGGGGACAAATTTAATAATATTTTATTACGATACAAAGCTTATAAATCATAATTGTGATGGAAAATTGTTATAAATGTGAAGAAAATTATGCAACTTACAGCACCATTTTCTTAATGACTCATTTGTATATTGACAAAGTTAATAGTGGAATTGTGTTCAACTCCGTGAGAATATCGAAATTGTATATTTATTTGTCCAAATTGACATTTGGATGAAGGAGAAATTAAGGCTTAAAGTATACTGTTGGAGTCGGTTAGAAAATACCAAACTTGATTTTGTCCCACAATGAAAAATTAACATAACTTTGGTTAGTATATATACAAACTCATTAGTTAAGAGTGAGATTGTATAGCATAGATGCTCTCCACGTGCACCCTAATCTATTTCATGTTTTGTTAACTTTCTTTCCAGTGGGGGCACATGCATAAGAGTTTACTTAGTTTTGGGGTCCCGTGAAGCCACTCCGGTATATGTGGATCTGCCCATGATTCATAATATATGATAGCAGGTCATAAAGAAATCCAAAAGATACCTTTCGTGCAGTTGCCCAAAAGTGGAAGGGAGAACACATTGATTGAGAAGCTACATGGGTTATGATTATATACTTCCCTTTCTGGAGCGAAAATGTCCAACAATTAGGAAGCTTTGCAGATTGAGAGCTTTTGTCTCATTAAACTTGTAGTTCATTATTTTTCCATTCTTCTGCAATATTGATGTTCATATTAGGACCGAGGGGGTATGTATAATGCCCACACAATCAGAAGAAACACAATTCTATTTTCACCACTCATTTCCCCTGATTGAATGTGTAGCAACTTCTTTAATTTCATGAAATTCATTGGTTGCTCCAGGGTCTGTGGAAGGCTGTGCCACATAAATTCTTAAGTTGAATCTAGTAATGCTGCAACATTTTTTCCATTTCAGAACCACTGACATTTATAAGTTATGGGAACATTTTTTCCCTGCAAGCTTATTCTTGTAAAATTGCTTGTCATGATATATAAATTATTATCTTTATATATATATTATTATTATTATTGTTTTGTCTATTTACTCTCTCATGTTCCTTTTGCAGGCCGTGGCTTTCATCTCTGGGGTAATTCATTATGGATTTTTCACGTTGCAGCCACCTGAAGAGGCTAATATATGGAACACTAGGAGGTTAGACTGCTGAATCCTGACACTCATATTTGGAACAACGTTTACGCATTGCTTAGGGTTGCAAAAATGATGTTCACTATATCATTATATAAGAGATGAACTCAAAGGCACTCAAGGCAAAAGACCTTGAGGTGTTTGGTTCCAATCCCGCACCAAGGGGGCATACTTAGCTATCCACACACTCATGCACAAACAGACAGATGAACTCCCCTTATGCATGTGCAGTTCCAGCAGATATAAAATAAAATGTTGCATTTAGCATAATAAGCTTAATGGTTGCTGTCACACCAGGGGATCATAAGTTAAACCCATTGGTCTGATGTACTAACCCTATATCTAGTATGTATAATTATTATGGAGCCTGAGCATAATCTGTAGAAAAAAAATTCAAGCCATATGTCCCTCTCTTCCAAAGAGGAGTCTTGTTTTAAAAGTAAAACTTTTTAATTCTAGGCTTCACTTTCATATTTATCATGAATTAAACACCAAGTGCACAAGTTAGGAAGTGTGACAGTACCGATATCAGCAATCATGCTAGAGGTAGTGAAGACCAAAACTAACACGGCCAATAACAAAGAAAGATATGAAAGAATGTGGCTTGTATAGTTGTATGATGACCTTTCATTGGACCGAACCGAATGCCCAAAGAAGATTCATGTAGCCCACCCAAGTAACTGAGATGAAGGCTGAGTTGAGTTGTACTTTCAAATTTACTGTTTAATTTACACGAAAATCTTGTTATTGTACGGAATGCAAGAACATATTTAGAAATTTATTGATTAGGTTTAGAATAGGGATCATCTTTTTGGGAGAGTAAGTAATAATAAACTCCCTGCTAATGTGAGAAAGTAAAGTTGCTTACCAGAAGGTGATGCAGCTCTTTGGTGTATGGAGAGGCTGGCAAGGACAAGGAGAATCAGATGATCTCAGTGTTTCTTTAAAATTCTACAATTCAGTAATGGGGGAAAGTACGGTCTCCATCCCCTACACTAAAGCAGTTGAACAAACTCCTTATATGACACTTGTCCGTCTCAATCAATTTGCAGATGACTAATTAAGAGTGTGTTCTTTGCTTTCATTTATATTATATTTTTGTTGGTTCCTTTACGCTACTGTTGTCTAGAACAATCTTTTTTGGTGATGTTACTGTAACTTACAAAAAAATTAACACCAGGGAGGATGACAAATGGTGGTTGCTGCCTACAATATTGTTGCTATTCAAGATGATTCAAGCACGATTTGTTGACTGGCACATAGCAAATCTGGAAGTCCAAGATTATTCTCTCTTCTGTCCCGATCCTGATACGTTCTGGGCCTATGAGTCTACTTCATGACAGAGTCCTCCAAGAGTTTTGCAGCACCTGTTACTTAGGCACACAGCAGCGTCTTCACCGTATATATGTCCATACTTGTGTAGTGAAGTTTTGTGTATAACTGTAGGTTTTCTCAGTAATTTAATAAATTTTGAGTGATAGTGATTCGTAATTTCATATAAAGATAGAATGTACAGAGAGAGAGAGTAAAAAGTTAGGAGATAGATGAGTATATATCCCGTTCTTTTTTGAACTTGCTGCAGACTGAAATGAAACAAACAATAGCCATTCATGTATTTTCGTTTTATACAGTAATTCAATTATTTTGTGCTTTCATTGAAAGCTCTTGCAGCATTGGTAACTTTGATTAGTTCTTAATAGTAGCAGGGAAATAGCTGTTGATATTGGTAACTTTTGCTGATCCTGGTTCGACTGTCCTAGCAACAATGGTTTGGTATTTTAGAAGCACCTATAAGGGCAAGTCCAATGGTAGGGGTCAAAACCAAATTTTGATACCATGTAAAGTATTAGGTTCTTCAATGGTTAAAGTAAAAGGTATCAAAATTAGGTGTGGTACTAGGGAAGGTACCAAATTTGATACCTTTCTTGGCATCTCACCTAATTTTAATACCCTTCATTTTGATAACTATGGTTGGAGATGATTATTTGATACCCATGAATAATAAATTTTGATACCTATAGATAAGTACCACCATTGGACTTGCCCTAAAGCATTTTATCTGAAGATCCCATAGAAATGAAGATCCCATAGAAATCTTACAAAAAGGATGCAGCTGATGCCCAGCTATTCTTTTAACGTATTGAGGATCAAATCTTCCTTTCTTGGCACACTAGCACCAGCATGACGTTTATAATCCAAAGATCCCCGTGTCAAATGGGCACCTGGTGATTCAGAATTGTTTTCACTTGCATTACGAGTTATTCACATTTATAGAATTTTTCATTTGCCATGCATTTAATCAACCCCAAGCAATTGGAAAACTGAGTTAGCCTTTTATGTAATTGTGTTTTCCTTCCATTGCTCCAATAAGCAGCAATAGATTACTAAAGCACTTCCAAATTGACCAGTCTCATTCGGCAATTCACTTTATGATGTTTTAGGAATAGATACATTTCTCTTATATACTTGGAAAGGTGTCAACTTCTTAGCTTCATTGGGGTTTCGACCATTTCAACCTTGGTTGTAGTTGCTTGGTAGAGAACCATATTTGGAACACGATTAGAGAAGCCTATCATACATAGCATATGAAGCTAGGATTCATTTGCAAATTTAGAAATTTTAAAAAAAATATACATAGCATGTGTACAGACCACCCTTACAGATTGCGGTTGGGATTCAGGGATGGGAAATTGCAGATGGTAAGAAATGCTTGCTCTTTACGAATACAAGCCCTCTAAACAGATGATACATGTCAAGCATTTCATCATAAGAGTATTAGCAGGGGTCTTGCTGATCAGCTATTCATGTCGCACATGGCCACCTTTGCCTGCTGAGGACTAATCTGCGTGTGAAACACTGACAAGGGAAGCAGATTGACTTGGCGACACGTTTGTTGGATCAAATGTACTTCCATCAGTCCTGTCATAATTTTGAGTGTTGTCTCCGAGGGCAACCACCTTCAAAAGCATGATCCAGTACATCCTCCATTCTCTTTGCAAGCAAAATCTGTTACGATAAGAGTTACGGGGAGCTAAATACAATTAAGTAATGCTAGAGCGATAAGAGTTATAGGGAGCTAAATACAATTGAGTAATGCTAGAGCCACTCAATGTGTACTCAAATCAATTTGTGTACCAAATGATGTGGTTTCCAATGTATCAATCCTATTTGACATTTTATGGGTTCCACTAAGAGTTAAAAAGTTATGATAACAATGTAACACATAAGATGTCACATCATTTGGTGCACAAATTTGAGTACACGTTGAGTGACTCTAACATTACTCGAATACAATTCCTGATATTTATTCCAATGTAAACGGAAGGAGTAAAACTCGGCTGCTTTGCAATCAGAAAGAAGGATACAAGAAAGAATGAGGGTTCAGTAGTAGAGAGTGAGAGAGTGAGAGAGTCCGACGTCTTCAGAATCTATCTACTACATGGTACTAGGCTCTTCTTATAGAAATCAAGATACTTAAGAACCTCTAAGATGATATTCTTTTACAAAAACCCGGCTAAGATGACATGGAGAGAAACACCCAGGTGGACCACAAATGAGATACCTATGAAAATATAAAGAATTACAAGTCCCTCACCCAATACATTTACTTCACAAACATACACAAACATATTGTTTGCAATACCTATATCAAGTAAAGAAATTACCTCCAGACTTGAAAGAACAGCAGCTGGTACTTCGGCCAAATCCTTCAAGTTTCTCTCTGGCAGGATAACTCTCTTCAGCCCATAACGGTGTGCTGCCAAGACCTGCCACAAGAAAATACAGTTATGAGAATACACGAAACCAGATCTAGGCACAGCTCTGATTGAATGTCAAGTACAACCACCCATTTTTGGGGGCGTACAACCATTCAAGGCACTTGGCATGTACCAAAAATGTTTTGCTAAGTGTGTCATTTCTAGTTCCAGATTCAAGTCCCAAAATTTGATATTTTAATAATGAGTTGAGCACTAAATCAAAACTAGATAGTAAACATTTATTTCCGAAAGTTCAAGTGCTATCAGGATGCGAATTGGTGAAACCTTCAAGGGCAAGGGCTGGTTATTAAATAAGGCTGCTTTAGCTGAAATACACCAATTAGCACTAAACGAGCACGGAAGTAGTAAGCCATTAGGAGCATCCGGTACACGCCTACACGGATCAACTGCATCAGCATCGGCGTAATTGACCACAGGCCCGAAGTAATTTAGAAAGGTCAATTTTGAATTTGGTTCTTCCCTGCCCAATTGAAAGAGAGAGTGATGCCCGGTTTATTTTAGGCTAATGTCATTATATAGCAACTTCGGCACCAGGAACAGCAGGAAGAGTTTGCCCATCTTCATTGAGACCAGTCCAAGTCAATCCAAGAGCTATGAACAATTTACTATTTCCTTTTTGAAGTTGGTTTAGGCAGAGAGGCTGGAGGAATCGTTCGCTACATCTACATCAGTGCATTATAAATGGAAATAAATAGGGGAGGCTGCCCCACATTAGCACAAACCGCCCACATCTTTTTTATGCACGAAGTCCATCCAATGGACCATGGACTAAACGGCCACTGCCTAAAAGGACTCTGTCCAGGGACTGCCATCCCACCTACAAGGTACATCTTGCGCCTTTGGGCCGCAGCTTCAAAGAAAGAGCTTGGGCTCTTCACTTCATTGATTTGACTGAACTTGACTTAAGATTAAAGAGAAGGGCCAGTCGGGCTTTGAAGGTTCATTTAGTTGGCAGCGAGTGAGCAGATTAGGAAGGACCTAGTCCTATCACCGGTACTAGAACCCAGTTCATGCCCTTTCCTTCTCGACCCGATGGAGCACTTTGTTTAGACATTACTTATGCTTCACTCCCTTTAGCTACACGCCTGCCCTTTTTCACTCTAAGATCCGCTTTCGCCTGCTAATACGAGTCTCAGTTAAAAGCAAGATCAATGATTTGTGGTACATCCTTGCTCTCACAGGTTACGTCTCATTTTCTTCCCAACTGTTCCTCTACAGCTTCCAATCTCATTTAATTTGGTCAAAAGTGATTCACTTGCTTTTATAGAATAGCGAAGGTGAAAAGCTAGGTTGCACGGAAAACGGCTTTGCGGAAACTACGAGATTTTTGAAAAATCCCGCGGATACTGGGGGTAAAGTGTAAATATTCAAACTATAAGGGCCAACATGTAAATATTCAAACTTAAAGGACCAAAATATAAATATACATATATTAATATAGTAATATTAATATACATATATTATTTAGATGCATATAGTATTATATATATATATATATATATATATATATATATATATATATATAATACTAATAATAATATACATATATTATATAGGCATAAAGGCTATACTCAGTAAAATATATGCCGACAAATCGACAAATCACAACCCAACCCCAAGAAGCAAAGGAAGTGACGAACCCTAGTTTGTAAACTAGGGTTCATCTTGCTGAAGAAGAGGAGTCTCATGACACTAGTCGGTGGTATCTCTCGTCAATCTTTCATCTCTTCGAATCTCGAATGGATGCCCACATCCAAAGTTTGGAAAATTGCAGATTCTAATCCAAGGGCGTACGTAATCAGAATCGGAGTATCTTGGAGCCGTATCCATGCATCATAGGTGAAAAGGCTAAACTTTGAAGCCTCCGGCCCTTAGGCCCATGTGTCAGCAACGCAAAACAGGAGCAAGGAAGTGTGACATCATCTTGCTATCTGCATCTGATCTTATTGAATCTCGATTCCCCAAATGCGCTAATGGCACAACAGAAAGTATAATATATGTGGATACGCCAGCATACTTGGGAATTTATTTTTTTTATTTTATTTTTGATAAATATACTTGGGAATTTTAAGAACCTAGTTTCAATGGACACTTGGGAATATTTCAACAATTACCATCACAATGGTGAAAATACAAGCTCAAAATAGGTCCCAATCACGCATCCTGCCTTGTTTTCCAGTTTGATATTGGTTTTTTGCCCCGAAAATTCACCCACCCAAAAAAAATGAAAAGGAATCCCATCCTTTTGCTGAGAGAGAAGCATACAAATTTCATAAATAATCAAGGTTGGGTACGTTTCCATGATTATATGTTTAGTAGGTCAAACTAGAAAGTTGCACTCTCTAATTCTCTTTCTAAGACCAGGTGACAGGTTTCTATACCAATCGTCCCTCACAAAAAAATTACGCCATTCACTGTTCCACCAAATTTGCATGTTCGGTGTTTTGGTTGTATGGGTGGGTCATGGGCTCATGGCAGGAGGAAGTAGATGATAATGATGAGGTTACAGGCGCAACTCTAAAGTGGCCTTGTACCAATCAGGGTAAACCTTCGCATGAGATCCAACCATCTTACACCACACTCGGGTAAGGATCATGAAATGCCTACATGATCTAATGTGTTCTTAACATCAGCATTTTCCATATGGACAGGCAGTGGAAATCAAAGAAATTACTTTACCAGGTTTTCCTGGTTTTGGAAGCTAGATTTTTGACCAGTTACCCTTCATATCAGACCAAGCTACAGAAATACCCCCTATTTAATGTGTGAGCGTGCATGTGTATGCGCAAAAACCCAGAGCAAATTTCTCCGGCTGGCACTGCTTTCATCATCTCACAAATATGTTGTTTTTTGATAAGTTTGTCTCATATATATGTTTGTCTTGGATTTTATCATTTATAGTCTTAACATCCTCCATCTTAACATTGGCATCTAAAGTTTTAACATCCCCTACCAAAAACCCTTCATTTGACCAAGCTACAGAACAATCTGATTTGAGATCATACCCCATATTTAATGTGTATGAGTGCACGCGCACGCGCAAAACCCCAGAGCAAATTTTCTCTCCATCTGGCACCGCTTTCATCATCTCACAAATATGTTTTTTTTTAATAAGTTCATCTCACATATATGTTTGTCTTGGATTTTATCATTTATAGTTTTAACATCCTCCATCTTAACATTGGCATCTAGGCTACAGTTGCATACTGCCAAAAATTTCATACCATGAGCAGAAGTAGACCTAATAGCTGTCTTATAGAAGTTTACTTTCAGCTTAACAAATATCAGCAATAACTCAAAACGCTTCATCCAACCTGATGTAATAATTCTCAGTAAATCTGATTCAATTAGTGGTAGTACTACTTTGCTGCCCAACCTTCAGTTGTAATCCTCCACCACTAAATTTGCATTCCATACAATGTTATATTCCTCTTTATTTTCGACCCTTTTGATTCCTACGCTCCTAGCTAATTGAGCATACCATGTGAAAATCTGTATAACTAAAACGGGTGCTAATGTACATCTGATCAGAGACTGCAAAGAAGGGCCAACATTTTGGCATCCTTGACATTACGTTCAATAAGAACATTGGTCACACAGAGAGGGACAACACCTGGACAAGCCGAGGACAGAAAATCACCATAATAATAATTCTAAGTTGAAGAAAATAGTATTAGCAGCATAAAGAACTAACATAATGCGTACAGGTAAATTGTTGCTATCATTAACTATTCGATGGAAAGTGACAAAGGCCCACCTTATCCTTGATACCGCCTACAGGCAGTACTAGACCACGCAAAGTCATCTCTCCTGTCATCGCTGTATCTGATCTTACCCTTCTCTGACTGAACAGTGAAACCAGTGCAGTCACAAGAGTCACACCTGCTGAAGGTCCATCCTTTGGCACAGCCCCAGCAGGAAAATGTATATGAACATCCCTGCCATCCAGCAGATTAATTTCTTCATTAGAAGTCAAATGGAGTCCAGCTGCCCTAGCTCTAACCTGCATCAAGAAAATATTTTAACTCTGAGCCAGTCGTCAAGTGCAATTCTAAATAGTACAATATATATATATATATGATTGGCAGAATCTTATCAGGCATTATAATTTACAGTAAGTCAGTAACAATTTAAAAGTAAAGCAAATTACTGTAAGCATATCTGTTCTTCAGCAACAAGAAACACAGCATATTTGCCTGTGCTTCAGATATAAGTAAATCAATAAATAAAAAAATGAGGTCAAAATCCATAATGAAGGCTTATAAAGAAAACATTAATGAATGTAAGAGCAAATCGAAAAGGGGAAATGAAACTGGATAACAAGAGACCAAAACCAAAAGGAGATCATTGATGAACAACAGAAACAAAGATGCGGTAGTGAAAATATGTTGAGGATCTATCAATCAAACCCACAATGAAGGTTTAGGATCAAAAGTAAACGAAGGTGGAGCAAATCGGGTACGGGTTGATTGAACAATCTCAATCTAAAAAAATCAAAACCCTTTGAATCCCCCCTTCAACCCCAAATCTGCTACGGTTCTCAAATTTTGGTCTGTTTTCAACTACATTCTCCGATCATAGGGAGTTAAAGCAATTATTCAAGAGCTGCCAAGCTCCAGTAGCTCAACCAACTTTAGGGTAAAAAGCAATCTGCTCTCAGTAGCACTACTTGGTCCGGACTCGGTAAAAAAGCAATCTGCTATCAGTAGCTCTCAGTTCACTGCCGAGTCGGGACCAAGTAGTGCAATTTTTGGTGATTGGACCAAAACTTTGAACCTTGCAACTTAACTACACTCGAGACCAAAATCTAAGCCCTAATATGTAAAGCGTAAATTAACAAATGTACCCTACCCAAAGTATTCATCATTTATCTAAATTGCTCCAGGTAGTACTGAGCTTGACCTCACTCCGCTAATACTTTTTACAAGATTGTATGGAGTATTTTAAAATTATACAACTGAGATATTATTATTCAAGCTACTATGCGGAAGGGGAACCGAGCTACTATCATTTATAGAGTGACCTCCTAAATGCATTCAGATATGAGGCCATTTCCTAAGCATAGCATCCAGGTGTGCCATGTTTTACACGGTTTACGGCCCAGCAATTCCTTACCTGATCCGCAAACAGAAACTATCTGCCTCCAGGTAATATTGCTTGACCAAAAACTTTGTGCGTCATGGTTTGATCCTTTCCTCACTCTTTCCTCACAAACAAGAATTGATTAAAACAAAAGATCAATGACGAGATGATACCCATGTCAGAGCTATTTGTGCTGATTCCTTGATAACATCACCTAGTTGTCCAGTAAGGTGTAGATCCCCCTTTCCAACCATTTCTGTAGCCTCCACAAATTGTACCTCCCCACCAAATGCAGTCCAAACAAGCCCAACCGATACCCCAGGAGATGCAACCCTTTCAGCAGTTTCTTTGTCATCATACCTTGGAGGCTGCAATAAAATCAACACATCCTCATATTAATTGGACGTTACAAGGACCTTACTTATCAAAAAAATTGGACGTTACAAGGAACAGCAGATACGCATGGTAATAACAAAAAGAGTGCTCTAGGTATTGGCAAAACGATCAATGATTCAGCAATAAAATTGCATACAACTACCCATGCCTCTATCCAAAAGCACTATTGGAGTTAGCATCTGGGCCACGTCCAATCAAGATGTTTTCAGGTGGACAACTAATGTGGGATCTTTGAAGGCGATCTACTTAATTCCTGGGTTCTGCACCAGTCAAAAACCAAACGGTGTGACAGCATTTCACTCCCCACCCCAAACAATTTGAGTAAATAAATGATGTGGGATCCACCATTGTAGCTCCCACTCAAGCCTTGCTCGGTCATATTAACACTCTAATTGCTTCTGTAACCCGGAAATTCCCAATGAATCACAGTATGCGGCTTTGAAGCCACATCCTAGAGCCAATAAATCCCCTGAAAAGAAACAAACTTGCAATGGTCCAAGTACCCCTTTACGGCTGCTTTAAATGCAAGCACATAGTCCATACATACGATATAAGAGCCTATCCAAGACACCCCCTGTGTTGGCTCTAGCAGGGCACATATTGAACCCCCAATGGGTTTAAACATTAGCAATATTTGGACCCTACCAATGTGGATAGCACAATGGAAAATGATGTGGCTCTGTATGGAAAATGCGGAATCCCTATTCAATGTCTGCCCAAAAGAATCCAGGGTTATCTGGGCCTTCCCGTGCCCTCTTCTAAGAAAGGGGCCAAGAACCACGTTTCATCTCAAGTAACATTTGAATAAAATACAGTACTTTGGGTTTCCTGCAATTATGTCAACAATGAAGCATCAGATATCCGGAATCAGATTAATTACCCCTAGCACTTTTTCTAGCATATCTTCATCTACAACCAATGGTGACGTGACCCTGAACGCACTTGATATCTCATGGTTGTTAACGCCCATTGGAATGACCTCCATTTCTACTTCAGCACCACCTTCAGAAAGTCTGCTCTCCAGCATTGGTGACGATAGTTGGTGCACATCCTTATTGAGTGGCACAGTATGTTCTTGCTCAGCAACTCTTACGGCTGCTGCACGAGCTAAGGCAGCAAGATTCCTCTCCAGATTCCTTACACCAGCCTCTCTTGTGTAACGTTGAATAATAAGTTTCACCATGTCCTAACATAACAAGAAGACATAAATCAGCACACCATACACCCAAAGATTATCTTAACCGTGCCAACTAGCCATGGCTAAGAACATCTTTTATCAGTATGACAAAAAAGAATCAAGTTGAGAACCTTTCAATTGAGTTTGCAAAAATATAATTAAGTCTATCCCCAAAGTAAAAGGAAAATAATACTCCGTAAAAGAATAAGACTACAATAATACTAATTAAATAAACTAACTCATGAGATTCATCCTTCCATCACTCAAGGGGGTGAAAGTAACTCCTCTAAATGACTAGGTTACGCTCATCAACTTTTTAGTAGAATAGATCTAGAGCTTGTCATATTTTATTAGGTACACACAGAATTATGATCAGGCACATGAGGATGACAGTAAGGGACAATTCTCTCAATACTCTTGACTACATCAAAGGATTATGCATGTGTCATATAAATAAGATATGAAATAAAAAACACTGAATTGATCCAGCCCCATATTCGCTCATACCAAAAGTATGTGAGATTAATTAAACAGACGATGTATGTGATTCTTGACTCTCATCGATCACTTTTTCGTAGATAGCAACTTCTTCGGAATAACCTGGTGAATTCTATCTTGACAAACAAAGTGAAATTTCACTAGTGTAAATAACATACGATGGACTAATGGAGGGAAAGTTCACGGCTTTAAAGCCATAACCTGGTACTTTATGCTGATTATCACACTGATCTGGATCATCTCTTAGAATTTTCAGCTAGGTCATAAGTAAAATCGCAGAGCAGTAAAAGCACAATCCACGGTATATATAGACGAGGATTATAATTTAAACAATGAGCCCAATGTTTCATCTGTTTAGCAATTGCTTAATGACATTTAGGTTCTATCGAACAACTGATGATACACAGAGAGCCAAGATGTCAAATCCTACATGGTTAGCTCTTCTTTTGTTCTTTTGGTTGATTTTCTTTCTAATAACTTTCAAGGGTTGTTTTTCTGTGAAAGTGTCCTACGTGTAGCTCCATTAAGCCTTATTAAGACTGCTACGCAATAGACTGAATAACTCAGGAATCAATAAAAAAAACTACGTTTAATAGCTGACATACCTCAGGAACTTGAAGGAAATCAGAGTTCAATCCATGCTGATTTAGAACTCGTGGAATCAAATGACGCATAGCAATTTTAAGCTTTTCTTCAGGCGTATAACCAGGAAGCTCAATGACTTCCATCCTGTCTAAGAGTGGTGGAGGAATAGGCTGTGATCTATTTGCAGTTGCCACAAATATTACTTTTGAAAGATCAAACGGAACGTTCAGATAGCTGAAAGGCTTCAATCAAGGACTCCATCGTCAACAGTTAAATTACTATCATCTCATAAAGTCAGAGCAAGTTAATGATGTTTAACATATCACCTGACTTGGGATATATATCTGGTACACAACACAATGGTAATATACATACAATCATGTATACACACACGTGTATCTAGTCCAAGACACCCTTGCACGTAAACATCCAAGTCCAACCCTAAACGCTGCTATTAAAATGTTTGTAATGCTAAAGTCAGGCAGAAATAGAGCCCAAAATAAGGTTCATTCATCCTTGAAGTTCCTTGTCAAAAATAAAAGTGGTAGCAGGAGGAACTCAGAATGTATATATAAATATATGCATATATATGTCTATTGATGTGTATATATATATATAGAGAGAGAGAGAAAGAGGTTATCTATTTGCACCAACCACCCAAGTCATAAGATATAATGATGGTAGAGAGCTGGGTGTTTTGGCTGAGGTATTTTTTTTTTTAATTCTGAGATCCTTCCAACCACCATCCAAAGGATCTCCCACATACAAAGACCGGTTTTCATGCAAACGCAAGCCAATGTTCATTTAATTTGATAAGGAAGTATTGCTTCACTACTTTGGTACAGAAAACAGAATGGCGCACTTGAAATACAATGAAGGGCTCTTTTACCCGGAAATGTTTCTTATTCCTTTTGTGAAACTAGTCAAGTAATGGAATCAGAAAATGAAGGAACTTGGAAGAATAATTCTCACAAGCAAATTGAAATTAGGATACTGATCGTTGAACGTTTTGTTCTGTTCAGGGTCAAGAACCTCCAATAGGGCTGAAGCGGGATCACCCCGAACATCAGAACCTGTCTTGTCAATCTCGTCCAACAGCATAACAGGATTGCAAACAGCTACTCTCTGAAATTCAATACACAAATCAACACTTGAATCTTCCATGGTAAAATATAACAATTAGGATAGTGATTAAGGTCTTGTTGTTTCGATGGTATCTCAAACAACGTTGAAAAAAGCGGAAGGTGAGAGGCAGGCGAGAGGTCAAAATTTGAGGCGAGGGACAAGGCGCAAAAAGTTGCTCACAGAACAAATATTAAGGAAAAATTAATAAATATATATATATAACTTAACAAATCTCAATAAAACATGTCATCAGTGATGAAACTAAGTTAACAACATAATATTAATAACACAAATTTCATCATTCATAGTTGAAATTCCAAAGCATTAGATGAACTTAACTTAAATTCCAAACAAGAAAATAAATAGTCATTAAAGCAAATGAAAATAAAGACATGCAAAAGAGAATTAAAGTCATGAAATGTAATAATTAACAACAAACAACAAGAAGAAGCTAAAAATCCATAGAATCTATCTCACCATCATCTCCATTCACGGGTATAGGAGGCGCGGAAAAGTCGCAAAAAGACAAAAAAAAAAAAAAAAAGACGCAAAAAAGGCAAAAAAGGCGAAAAAGGCGCTCGTCACCTGGCCTCACTCTTTCCAGGCCACAACCCCTCGCCTCCTCTTGCCTCAGGTGCAAAAGGCGCTCGCCTTTTTAAACTATGCAAACAACAAGGGATAAAGAGTCACCAAGCCCGTAATCTGCCATCCACACTCATTTATATCATATACTTGTCGAGAAGGGTTAAGGCAGAGGATCATATAATGTGTGCATAGACCAAGCAGATTTTAATCCACATGATGTATGCTCAACTTCCTAAACTTCATGTTACATAAACACATGTGAAGTTCTACGGACAAATGACTAATTCCATATTTGAACCCTTGATATCATGGTGATTAAAACTTCGGCAAAGTCCCAACCCAAGGTTGTTGTGCAAACAAAAGCAAGTAATAAGCATTAAATATTAACAGACAATCTTGGCACAAGTATCATCATTAAAACTGACATCCACCTTTAACCCATCAATCAGGCGTCCTGGCATGCTTCCAATGTAAGTCCTCCTATGCCCTCTAATATCGGCCTCATCCTTGACACCGCCAAGCGAAATGCGTATAAACTTTCTACCAAGTGCAGCAGCAATTGAAGATGCCAAAGATGTTTTCCCAACACCTGGCGGGCCAACAAAGCATAAAACTGGGCCTCTTGCATCTGGTTTCAACTGCAACACAAAACAGATTCAGAAGAGAATCACGTCAAATTTCAACAAAGAAAACAACAGGGACATTTCAGTTAAACAAACTAGATAATTGGTCAACCTTGCGAACAGCTAGATATTCGATAATCCTTTGTTTGACCTTGACTAAACCATAGTGATCACTGTCAAGACGCTCTTTTGCAGCCTTCAAGTCCAATTCACATTCTTCACTGGTTGTCTGCCAGGGTAAATCAGCAAGAAGCTCGAGGTAAACACGAGAGCTACTGTATCCAGGTTGCTGAGGTTGCATTTTTTTAAGTCTCCTGAAATAAGAATACGTTACAGAAAGTCCATGAGTAGAAAACAAACTTGAAATTCATAAGAGGTTATGAGAGAGGCACAACTATGAGGTTGCAGGTAGTAATGGCCTAACATACAGCCTTAAATGTTAGGGGGCTTCTAGTGAGTGTCAATGTACCATCCCACAGTTCAGTTACCAAATACCATCTTTTGAAGAAGCACAAAAATAAGATGGTATAGCCTATTGGGACATGCAGATATCAAGCAGCATGCCATCAAGTACAAAATCATCCCCAGAATACTTTGCTAGAAAAGGAAACTATCTATAACACTCACCATAATGCTTCCTTAGGTCCTCTTTAGATAAGAAGAGCTAGAACACCTTATACATATTTTAAAACCCACATTCCCGATTATTCAGATTCAAACCTTAAATTGTCAAATTAAATAATCAACAAACTCGTATGATGCTTCTCCATAACAACAGTTGAAAGCCTCTTATTAACAATTGGGGAGCCCGTAAGCACACCCGATTCCAAGACATTGGTAAGTTTTTTGTGTAGTATAAGAAGCTTAACCATACAAGAATATGCTGTGAAACTATTTTTTGCTCCAAGGCATTTAGATGCACAACTGAGAAAAATATTGTTTTTCTTTACACAAAGAATTAAACAAGTTCTCACTGCCAGTAGGGGCACAGCAAGGATGGCAAGGAGGGGGGTACTTTTTGTACCAGAAAAAAGAGGGGAGAACTTCAAGATTATTAGAGTTGATCCTTCTCTGTAAACAAAAATGGATATGATACTGGTTAGAAACAAATCCCCAACAGCTAACATGGTCGCAATTCTTTGGTAGAATGGATTGGCCCCTGGCAGCTTGATTCTAGGTCCTCTGCTATGTCCCCATCTTATGTCCAAGCTAGAAGTCTAAAACTTGTTTTACACGTCTATTAGCAATCAAACACTATTGAAAGCAAGGATACATCTCCAATTCATTACATGATAAATCACTATTTGCAACATCAAAGACCACTATCTCTAGCAATATTTTTTCCCCATGTAATAGAATACCTTAATTCCCGCTGTGCATGTTTCCAGATATTTGAGGGCAGTCCTGCATTTTGCATCTTCCTTTCAAGGGCAGCCACATCATCTTCATCATCATCATTGTCGCCAAGCTCTTCTTTAATAGCCCTCATCTGGAGTATGTTCAAAAAGTGGAAGGCCAATAAGAGACGAATCACAAAGGCCTAATATAGATAATACCACAGAAACTGGCAGTTTATGGATCAATTCTCTCAGCAGCCAACCAAGGCAAGATGTACTCTATGAAGACCTAGAGTGACGATCCTTCTAAGTATATAGAAAAAAGCCTAATACTGAAACTGGATCACCAAAAGTTTATTCAACACTATAACCAAAGGAAAATCTTGTTCTTAAAGTGACTAGTATATAAAGCTAGGAAGCACTGACACTCTCTGGTCTGGAGGGCTACGTGTCAAATGTCAATGCGTGTCGGACACCTAGCACGTCCTCGACACTCTGGAGAAGTGCGAAATGTTTGTATTGTCTGAACACAAGAGAGGCGACTATGAGTCACAAGGAAATCGTGAAGGAGAAGAAGGAAGTTCAGAGGAGAAGAAGAAGCACGAAAGAGAATAAAGAACCACTAAGGCAGCGCCATTGCTTTTCAAATATCAGCATCTTCTTTTGTTTCTTCAACGGCTAAAAGTTATGCCTTCTCAGTTCTCATCAGTTGTTTCTTCTTTAAAGAAGAAGTTTCTTCTTCACACCTCTTGTTTTGTCTTGACCGTTTAAATTCCCGTTGCTGATTTTAGGACTGACTTTAGGGTTCTTTCACTTTTGATGATTGTTTTCTTGCTTTTTTCCTCTTTTTCTTTTTGTATGGGGGGAGGGGGTTGGGAAAGGGAGCGGGGCTACTTCAAGGTCTGATATTTGTTGCTACTATTCTATGGCCATTTAAAACATTAATGATGATTTCTCCATGCCTTTTATCAGCTACTGTGAAAAGCAATGACCATAGTGGGCAGTGGAAAATGGACTTGCAAACACACACATATATATATACCATGGCACTTCTTAGATAGAAAGAATTATCGCACACCAATCCAAACAATGAAAACCAGTGAGCTAAAGAAAAATCAGAATGCTTAACAATAGCCTGAGGAACCAAGACCTCCGGACAATTTTCCTTGAATAAGGTGGGAAGTTGGCGTTGGCTGAGGTGAGATGAGAAGCGGCCCTCAATCTCCTAACCAACTTCAATCCCAGTCACTCCAGACACTACCGGAATTGCAGTTTTTGGACACAATGTGATCTTTCCCCATGATGATTGATCCAACTCTTTAGTCATCGATTTGCTTACGATGAAAATATTTTATCATAAAAATACTAACCAGACTAAAGGAGAACCATTTTGTTTTCAGGAAAAGTACGGAGGAACTATAAGCAAATAATGCATGTCGGCAAGAAAATAAATCAGCCTTCTACTAGACAGCCATACAAAGCTCCTCCTCAATAATAACCATTTAGAAGAAGCCAATGCATAAAGAACATCTGTTACCATGCCTCAAACTACCAGCTCCATGATACATTCCTAGAAACAGTTCCTAGTTTAGAGAGAAAGAACCTGCTGGCGAAGAAGATATTCCTTCTGTGACTTCGACAACTGTCCTTCAACTTTTTGTGTTATCTTCTCTGCCACACGAATTGACTGTTGCAAATAAACAACCCATCACATAAGTACTCACTCCATAATCGCCAGAATAGAGAAGATTAAACATGTATACATAATCACCTAATGCATAGGCTTACCTGCAAATGTCTGTCAACTAACTCAGTAGCTTTCGAGAGCCTTACTTTTACATCAACTGAATCCAACATAGACAGCTGCTCTTCGAAACTAATCTCAAAGCTAGCTACAAATATATCTGCTAGCTTGTGCACGGGAACTGTTTCGAGCAGAGCTTTTGTTCTTCCTCCAGTTTTTTGTTTCTGAGTTATAAAACCAGAAGCAGAAGCGACGAGTTAGGCACTCTCTGATCAGCTAAAAGATTAGATCTTACAAGAAAAGGTTTTGTCTTCATCCTTTAATTATCTCTAGCAATGGACCCATGGGAAGTCACGCCAGATCCTTTGGCAATCACAAAAATGACAAACATAGCAGAAGTAAAATATTGACAGTGATGTTTTTTTGATAAATAAAATATTGACAGTGATGTTCTGACCCGAACATCTCCAACTAAGGGCATGCAGCTTAAGGATCAATAGAAACAGCGTTTCAGCGAGCAGAGGCATGAGATTCAACAGCGCACACACACAAAAATGGAAAAAGAAGCTCATTACCCCCCCCCAAAGGTTGAGAAATAGCTGAGTTATCAAGCATATGATAGAAAGAGCATACTCTCGTGACATGGCAGTGCAACAGGTTTTACCTTCGTCTCTAAGGTAAAATTGGTTGCTTAGGAAGTTAACTTCCCATAAAATCAGGATTAAATAGTTCAAACTTTGGACCTGGCCAAGCATTTCATTCTGACGGATAGGCAACAGGAAATGCACCAATTCCATGGATTTCCCTGATATTCATCAGCTGAAAAAACTCTGGGTGGTGATGATATGAACAATAATGGAACTTAACTATCAGTTTCAACTGGAAGTCTGAATGTTCTACAGCATTTGTTGCACCATCTAACCTTAATAGTCAACTACAAGACAACGACACCCAAATTCAAATATATTTACTCTGATTAGGAGCACCTCCTAGTACTTACCGTAACAATCTTACTAATAAATACTAGCTTGGTTGATACCACCTACCTTATCTGACGGAGGTCAAGTGTTCAAGATTCAACAAAAGCAGCTTACAAGTCATCAGTGAAAAATTTCTGTAGCATTCAAAAGCACAACCGAAACAAGCTGAACATAAAGCTAAGATGGGCTGCAACAGTAGTAAACTTAGTTGAATTGCACCTAAGAGATTATTCTATTCTTTGTTTTCTCTAATGGTTGCCACTACCTGGTCACAACAATTAAAGCATTTAAGATGTAATAGAAAGAATAAGTCCCAATGTTACCTGCTCAAGAACAGAGATAAGCTCCATGGCGGTAATTTTGAATTGACGAGATAAAGCTGTGAAATCTGGATCTTGCTCCACTAGCTCCATCTCTAATTAAGATCAGAAAACTGTAGCAACTCAGCATCTTGACACATCAGGGCTTAAAGCTAGGTCTCTACATGCACATGTAAGTGATAACAATGTCACAAACTTAGAGCACCCCAACAAGAAATAAAATGTGAACAAGCAGATTTCAGATCGACTGAATGTCTACGCAGACATAGAAGTTTTAATTAACTCAGAAAGCATTACCAAGTACGTCTTAATCGAAAGAAAAACAATTATCGAAGAGAATATAACTCCAAAATTTAGAGGAGCAAAGGTGATTGAAATTCTGACACCAAAAAAGGAAAAAGGAATAAGCAGTAAAATCTTATTCGTTTTGGAAGCTCTCATCAGCTCTGTTTCTGATTCTTCTTTCAACTTCTTTTACTAATTCCAGCAGTGAGAGTAAGCTTTTCATCTTCTGAGCAATGAAAACTCTGTTTCCAATGAGTCGTGGATGCTTAAACTAATCTTTAAGAAAGTAGGCGAATTATAATTTTTATCTTTTATTTTTAAAAGGACAAGAAGCAGAGTGAGGAAAGTTTATAGGTAAAATCAGCACTGCGAGCAGTATTGGTACAAAGTAAATCAGCTAATTGCAGTTTAAAAGTGCAGAATGATGTAACAAAGGAAGAGAAGATGAAAAGAACTAGGCATCGCACTAGGTTACCATAGGCATCACATCAGGACTAGAATCACATAGCACAATCACCAAGGAAGTTCTCATGGAAAAATCTCTATTGCTTTATTATTATAAAATTGAAAGCCAACCTAAGGTCATCTACACTACATGAATGGATGGCCTAAAGGTATAAACTTTTTCATTCGAAAGGTTATCCCTAGCTATTCAATATAAGAAATTTCCCTCAAATTGGCACAGCTGCACTTCCCTTTTCCTTTGGTTGTGCATCTGATGCAGGAAACCTTCCAAGGTTGAACAGACATTTACTGTGGAAGCGAAAAAACAAGACTATGGGTCACGTTCTACTATAAAAGGCTATTCGGGCCATGCCGGAATCCATTAAGGATCTCTTTCTTCGTTGGTCTTTGCACAAGAGGAAACGGAGAGATTTTATTTGGCAGACTATTCCTTTGGGAGTATGCTAGGTGATTTGGAAAGAAAGGAATAGGAGAGTTTTTGATAACGTGGAAAGGTCTTTGTCGTTGCTGAAGAATGATCTGCTTTAGCTGCTGTTTTTTTGGTGTAGTGACGGTGTTAGGTCTGAGGTCAACTCTTTTGCTGACTTTGTAGTGAATTTTTGTAATCTGTAATTATTGGAGTTTTCCTCCTGTGTATATAGGATGCAGCTCCTTATTTGCCGCTTTTGATTTTTAATATATACCTTATTTATCCAAAAAAAAAAGGCTATTTGGCCAAACAAGAAGTGTCCTTGCTAGTTTTCCTAAGAAAGGAATGGCCACGATCTACTAAAGTACGCCTTTTGGTCAAACAAGAAGTGTCCTCAGAGTTCACCATAAAATGTATTAGAGTCCTCAATGTGTTCTGAGTTTAGTAGTAGCGGCGTTTCGCAGTTTCAGCTTAATTTGTTATTCATCAAAAAAAAAGTAACCCCCTATCGACCTCCTTGGTTTTGGTAAGTAGTTACCAATTCACCCTTGCAAGATTGTCACCTCCTTGATGTTTAGTCACAGCTAGTATGTTCCTTGATTCCATAGTACACCATCATTTGGTAACCTCCAACATTTTGCAATTTATGGAGACATAATATCTATGTTCCAGCATTGGTATAGTGTGATTGAATTGAGTACGCGTTGTTTTCCTTGAAAAGGTGAATTCTTCCTGTCTGGTTTAATTCTCCCTTTGATTTCTCTGTTCTGCTAGTTACACAGCCCGCCTTGCTTCTTTGAAAACACTAGCCCCAAAGAGTCGTAAAGAGACCTAAAGTTGTTCATTAAGATTATTGGGTTGTAAAGGGTGGGCGCAGTTTGGAAAGGTATTTGCAAAGGGTGGGAGCAGTTTGAAAGATTTATTTCTTTTGAGGTCGGTAATGGTTCGAAAGTTAGATTTTGGAAAGATAAATGGTGTGGGGAGGAAGAGCTTTTCCTGATTTGTACAATCTGACTGTGGAGAAAGATTGCTATGTTAATTTGGTGCTCCAAATTGACCATGGAAGAGTGGTTTGGAACCCCTTGTTTCGTAGGGATCTCCAAGACTGGGATATGGAGATTTGTGTTAATTTCTTTACAACGCTATATTCGCATCAGATTGACAGAAGCAGAAATGATAAGGTGAGGTGGGCTGTGTCGAATAGCAAAATATTTACTATCAAATCTTACTTTCTTGCTATTTTGGGCAGCGATGGGTTTCACTTCCCTTGGAAATGAATATGGATAAGTATTGCTCTCAGTCGTGCTGTCTTTTTTGTTTGGGAAGCTTGCCATAAGGTGATTCTTACAAAGAAAATCTACGTAGAAGGGGGATGATTTATGTGAATTGGTTACATAATACATGTGCAAAGGCAACGGAGAGAATGTAAATCACTTGTTACTGCATTGTCCGGTGGCTCGTTCTTTATGATATACGGTTCTGGGGCTTTTTGGGATTTCGTGGGTAATGCCTAGTTCGGGGGATGCTTTTGAGTTGGTCGTTGTACAACCGTAGGAGGAGGAATATTCTTTGGAGTGCTATTCCGGCGGGTGTTCGGTGGACCATTTGGAAAGAGAGGAATATAAGAATCTTCGACAATATTGAGGTTTCGTTGGATCAATTGAGAGACTGTCTTTTACGTACTTTGTTGTCTTTTACGTACTTAGTTTATGTGATGTTCGGCGACACATCAATCTCTCGGTCATTCTTTTGTGGATTTTTTGAATAGTTTTAGTATTGAGTAGTCTGTATACTCCTAGTGTACAAAGAACACATCACCTGTTTTGACGCTCATATTTATACATATTTTACCTATTTAAAAAAAAAGACTAATGGGTTGTTTTGTATACCCAAAACTTATCCTATACGCAATGGACAGTACCCATTCACTTCAAAACTAAACTAAATTTTCTTTGAACATTTTATCTTTGATTAAAAAAGCATTTTTCTTTATCCTTGTTATTACCTTTAGTATAAAAAACCTCCGTTTATCCCAAAATAAGAGTTCAATTTTAAATTTTCGTTGAAAAAAAATAGTAAGAGATTGGAATCTTGAAAGATTTTTTTTTCCACATGAACTCTATATTACGTCAAGTCGATCAAAACATTATTTTGGGCTACTTCCAAATAATATTCATTATTGGGTAACCTATTGGGTTGATGGATAAAAACCCAACTCATTGCAATATTGGGTACTCATCGGGTTACCCTTTTAAAACCCATTATAATATAGGGTACTTAAATGGTTAACCCAATAAGTCATTTTTTACGGGTAAAATGGATGGGTTATGTGGAATGGATACTCAATTGCCGCCCCTAGTCCTGGCAATTGTTATATACATGTCTAAAAATATAGCAGACCCTCCCGCATTCGAAATACTACGTTAAAGCAGGCAGTAAATTTGTCCACTTTTCTTATCAAAAAAAGGAAATTTGTCCACTTTGAAACCCTAATGGTCCGTGACTATCTCACCTACTAATTCACCCATTTAATGGTGGAAAATACCAAAGAAGAAGAGTAAAACCCCTAATACAAGAATGCATTAGAAGCCACCGGTGAAAACCATTTCCTGATGAAAAATGAATGGGGGAAGAGAGATACTTTTTTCTTAATATAATCCTAAGGAAATAAAAAAGCAGTTAGTTTGATTAGAATCTCGAAAAAAAGCACTGCTGGAACTAAGTACACCTATATCAAATTCTCTAAGAGATAAGTACACAAATGTGACTATAGTTGCATGACGTACCAGCCTTTGTCATATCAAGAGGCGTGATTCGTGCAGTAGAATATGGTCCTCTTGTACTAAGCTCCTGGACGCTAAACCTGCACAGGCCTTCAAGAACAACTATGTACGTAACCCTCCCACTTGGTTTCTCAACTCCTCTTGATAGATGTAAAGCTCGAGCAGCAACACCCCTTATATAGAAAATAAAGTTTCATATAACTCAAAAAGGAATTGAGGACAAAGCTAAAAGATAATGACTAGCAAATATAAGAACAATAAGTAACCATGCAAATGTGATCTACAATATCAGATTACAGGTAGAAAAGTGTAGATAATCAAATGATAAAGCAGGTTTTCCAAAAATAATAATATGCAATGAGCAATCCCTTTTAAATCTATACCTGGTATGCCAGTGGATAACTTCCTGTTGACTTTTCCCGTCAAGCTTGTGAGAATCTGATACACCAGATGGGTTTTTGGAACGATCACCCGAATCAGTCCCTACGCCTTGAATGGTGAAAGAAGTTTCATTAAAAGCTCACAGATGCACAAACAAAAGGAGATTTCATAATCACCTTGAGATAATACAGAACCCACTGCCATTGTCTCGGCAGCATCTCGAACAGGCAGAATGCCAATTAATCCCTTCTCCTCCCTCTGCCATAGTTCTTGTTCCACCAATTTCACACTGCAAAAACCACATTGCTAATTTCACTAATTCTATGCAAATCCACAGCAGTTACAACAGCATTGCCATTTTCCGATGGTTGTACTTCACAGTTACACAAAACGACTAGTCCCTCCGTTCAAAAAGAATCCATTTTTTAAAATTTTCCTGCCCCAAAAATGAGTGTCCACTTTTGAAAAAATGAACACCAGGTGTTTTAAGATGTACATGCTACTAAAATAGACAAAGTCAACTTCCTAAATTTTAGTGAAAATCTAACAAAGGATGCTTATTTAATTTAAGGATGGAGAGAGTATAGCATTTTGGATTGTAACGGACCTAGCATTTACCAGTTTGCTCCCACAACTTTGCCACTCACCTTACATATCAAACTCACTAGGAAAACTCCATAAAATTTCTTAAGTTAACTCCATTACACTCAAAGAGCCCCCATTTGAAAGTCAAATATTTAAGCGATCAATACTCACTCACCTTGAGCATAAGCATTATAACAAACAATGTTTGTTGACTGTTGTATCACACTTGTTTATTTCATACACTGGGGGTAAATCTATAACTTCACAGAAATTACCAACCTTGATTTTCAAAACAAAACTCTTTTCTATAGAATGTCCTGGGGAAAAAAAGTCAAACTCTTCAAGTGCAGCTAAGGTGATATCTATTTACACCTAGCTAATCCCCAAACCACAAGCACACTCAATTCGCAATAAGACCAGAAACACGATAGCAAAGCTACTTCCAAGGTTCACCTTCCTATTACAAAATTGAAGATACTCTCGATCGTGTAGCTACACAACCAATAAATCTTTACACAGTTTAGTTCACTAAAATTCACAAGTCAAAAACAAAAAAACAAAAAAAAAAAGGTGTAATCATAGAGACCCAAACTTGTTACTTGGAACTCCAATTACATATAATTTCCAGAACTTGGAACAAATATTATATTAAACCTAAAAAAACCAGAAACTAACAATATGAATTCAAACTTAAACAAGAAAAAATCAAAAAATAGTTACTACCTGCTTGGAGAAGTGCAACGAATACGAATAATAGCGCCAGGCAACAACACCTTGTTCCTGAAGGGGAGAATTCCTAACCGGCTAGGCAGCTCAACCGATTCCGCCATTCTTATGTAATTACAAACAAACCGACCAAAACCAAAATTCAATTTACAGAGTCGATATTTTGTGTGTATATTTGTGTGTCTATATATAGGGGAGAGAGAGAGAGAGAGGAACAGGTTCAGTCAGACACAACTAGGAGACGTCGACGGCTTTTCTGTTCATCAGCTTTTTTTTCCTATTTTTATTTACTTTTCTCTCGCCTTTATTGATTGATGAACGGACAGTTACGGACTATTATACTCATATATTTTTCTATTTTCTTCACACACACAAAAAAAAAAAAAAAACTTAAAATGATTAGTCTATTAAAATAAATGGTAACACTTGTGTAAAACGATTTTTAAGGATATTTTCTATAGGATGCATCCTCCTTACCCAACTTACTATATATTGATGAATTAAATTGTAAAACGATCTAGCAGAAGATCTACTCAAAATAAATTTGGCTTCCTATATTTAGAGAATTTATGGGTTAACTCAGAAGTTCCCTCTATTCATTAGTCTATATCTAATTGGTACGTCATATCACCTAACATTGTGTAACAATCTAATACTTCATTTGTTAATAAATTATTGTTATTTATCTGACACATAAATTAAGAAAAAGTATTTAACTTGATTATTAATAATGGTGGAGTATACAGTTTCCTTTAAAGATTCATACACATGTGGTCATAATTAAAGTAAACAAAAAATAAGAATAAATGAAGAAAATATTTTTCTTAATAAAAATTACAAACAAGAATTTTTTTAAGGGATTAAAAAGGAAAAAATGACAATAATTTAAGGATGGAGAGAGTAGAATAATTTTCATAAAAGCCAAAAAGTTTTTTTTTTTTTGGAAATACTAAAGTATAATTGAATTTTTTGAATAGGTTGTTTTTTTAAGTCCTTGTGTTTTGTTTTACCTACAATGTGCCCCTTGCTAAATAATGAGCAGAGCTACTCAAATTTGGCTAGCGTATGGTTCGATAAGAGCTTGTTTAAGATTAGCTTGCGATATAATCAAATCTTAAATACAACTTTAATCTTGTTAAACAATTAAGTTTGATTTGATAAAAACTAGTATCCGTGTTTGTGACATAATCACGATGTCGGTATGAGATCAGTTCAATGAATAGTCGGGATAATTCAAACAAAACTAACAACTGAAGGTTTTATATGTAATTATAGATGGGTAATTCAAACATAACTCATAACTGAGGGATTCATTTGTAACTTACATATTTACGAATCAATTTACACCGTTAGTTGTTTTTAACACAATTCGATCTGGACCGCCAGTTAGTCCCTAACCTCTTTTATAATATAAATTTGTTTCAAATTTGTTTTAGAACAAATCAAGTTAGGCTTGAACATCGTTTTAAGTTTGTTAATGCTACCAAATAAGATTGAACATTCTAGTGTTCAACTCGACTCGGCTTGTTTTCACCCGATAATTTTGCTTTTTGATTTCGTAGCTTGATTTGAGGTTTTTTATTTTATTTATTTATTTATTTATTATTATTATTATTATTATTATTATTATTATTATTATTATTATTCATAATTAAAATTAAAGTAAGAGCTAAATTGAGAGAAAGTTAGTAAGACTAAAGATAATAAAAGTTCAATAGTACAAATGAAGTCACTTAAGCGCAAAAGTAGCCATATTAAACTTATAATATTTTAGATGTTTCATTTCAATGTTCTAAGGAAATGTTATTCATGTTACATTAATTAATTATCCACTACAATATTTATTATAATATTCAACTAATTTATAATGGGACAAAATTACCCTTACCTAGTTACCTATTAAAATGATATAATTCTATTTTTTATTTTTTATTTCAATGTTCTAAGGAAAGGTTATTTCTACTACATTAATTGATTATCCACTACAATATTTATTATAATATTCAATTAATTTATAATGGGACAAAACTACCCTTAACTAGTACCTATTAAAATGATGTAATTCAATTTCGAGTTATCTTTCTATTTATCGACATAAAAAATTAAAAGATAATTATTGTTATTTTACTTCGTATTTTCTAGAAAAAAATAATCAATGTGTTTTTTTACATGAGATGTGTTTAAGAATTAAAAGTAAATATTTGCATGATATTTATTTGTCTGTAAATTCCATAAAAACAATGTCATAATTGTAACTTTTATTGCTAAATACAAAATGTAGATTAAAAATATTATTTTTAAAATACTACTCCATAATACAATCAAGACTATGGAATTCTTATTAAAAAAATATGTTCATTTCCAATAAAAATATAATTCATGACCTTAAAATCTTAAAAGATAAGAGTTATTATTGTCTACATGATATTATCTTATATAAATATAGTGGATAAATAATTATAAATTTAAAATAGTGAAAATAGACTCCAAAAAATAAAATATAATTAATATATTTTTAAGTTGATTTAAGGAAAGGAAGGTCAAAGAAATCCATAAAAGAAATTGTGTATAAAGGGTATTTATGTCCTAACATAAACTAATTTGAAGTTAACGAATGTAATATAATGAATAATAAATTAATATAGTGAAATGTCCATAAGACTATCTTACTTAAATGTTTGTTATATTTAAAATGCGATGACAATGGAAATCCGAAAGGCATCAAAAAAGTAGGTGTCGTTACTGTGACCTTTTATTTTCTCATCAAAAACAATATATTCTCACTTCTTACTTATGAAGTATCATGCCCACACATTTTCTAGTGTCATGTTTTTATATTTTAATTTATCCCAAAAGGGTCTCAGGTTATTATAATTTAAGCTACAAATCTTCATTAAGTTTTCAATATTAGTATTAAAATAAACCAAAAATCTTTCTTTGTGTCATAAATAATATGATAGGATTTAGTGCAATTTTAAAAAGTATATATAAAAATATAATTTTTAAAAATTTGACTTTACAAATGGCATTATCTTCTTAACCCGAAGTAGTAGAATTTAGCTAGAGCATGTATGATTCCCTCCGTACCAAAATAAATATCTATTTTTAATTTCTTTTTTTCTTAAAATGAATGTCTATCTATAATACAATACAGTTTATAGTCGCGTGCTTACAATTAACAAAAGATAAAGAGCGGCTGAGATTGATTCATTTACTGAGATCCTACGGTCATTATCGCTCCCTGAGTTCACATGTGTGAACGGTGGTTGAGTAACTACCCCTCTCTCTCCAACTCCCTCCACTATTCACGGTTAGTGGCCGCTAATCATTCCTCAACAAAATCCATCAATTTTATGCACGCAATTTTGTATATAAATAAATTTAAAAAAAATCATAAGTTTTGTAATTTAAAATATTTGAAATATACTTGCGTCGTGCCATCGGCACAAATAAGAATACTAGTTTTTGTACAAATCTACCAAATTCACTCTTAGTGACTACTATATGATTGATGGGAATCCAAAAGTGTAATAAATTTAGTTGGTTTTATGCTTATTTTAGAACAAAACATTACACTTTTGGTTGGTTTTGTGTTGATTATGATGTAGGATCACGAGGAAGTCGAAAGGAGGAAAATCTTTGGATTCAGCAAAAAGGAAAATTCGGAAGGTCACATGCCCATGTGATGTCAACAGTTTCGAAGCTGAGCTGGGACCAGTTACTGAAGTTATGGGCAGACCTGGTAGAAAATTAGACAATGCAGTTATTATTGTCTAAATTCAGTTTATGTACTAAGTCAAAACATTAATGTACAAGTAGTGGGTGGTTTTGATAAGTTAGTGGTAGTTTTAAAACTACCAAATAGTGGAGTTAGTGGGAAGAGAAAATGTTATTTATGGATGTGTTCTCTGATCAGTGAGGAGGTCGGCCAAGGAGTAAGTTTTAGCAGGCAGTAAGTGTGGAGAAAGGAAAAGAGTGTGAAACAATTGTGAGAAAGAGTGGTGATCAACTTGTAATTTCTTTGGGAATTCTTAATCTGCTGGAAACATCTTATTAATTTTCTGTAAGTGTTGTTATTAATTATGTCTATTAGCTAAGTAATCTTTTCCAGTCAATGGGAGATTGAGTCTCTTCCCCTTTATTTCCGTGAGATATAATTGATCTAACTCTTGTGTGGGTTTTAAATATTTATTTGTACTCCGAGTTACGCGTAGGATGATTATTGTACTTAATTAATGTTTAATGGCCAGAATGTTAATTAATATAATAATCTAAAGCTAGTTAACGCCGTTGATCCGTAATTGTCCTCGGATTTAACGAAGTGGCAAGTAGTACACCGTTTAGGCATCACAAGCATAATCGGACCGCACTGCAGAATAATCGTTGTTACATGATATTGCTTCAATACACATGGCTTTGAATCGGGTCTCTCGCATCTTAATGCAACCGAGTTATTAAATCTTCTGGCGTCTCGGGGTTGTAACTCGGTTAGACGGTAATTAACGAGCGTCTCTTAATTATCAATTCGGTAAGGAGAGATTGAGTGTTGGGCGTTCGTCGACGCTTTTAACCGGTTTATTTAAAATTCCATAAGACATTTTTGCATCGATGACCGGAAATAAAGGGCGAGATAAAATTGACTCATTGGCTGGGACTTAAATTTTATTGAGTTAAAGTAATTGTTAATTTGTTAGTCTAATTAAAGTTGCTTATTTTTAGCTTACTAGTCGTTAAATTTATTTTCTAGCTTAATTTAAAGTCCAAAATTGTGTTCTATCATCTCGATAAAATTCTAAAAGAAATAAATTCGACGTTCCCTGCGGATACGATCCCGACTTACCTTATACTCGTTATTTGGAAGAAGGTGAATTAATTTTGACGATTTGACATCCGTCAATGATCATCTCTTATTGTTCACTTATAATACTATAACAATAACATGGATAAGTGTCTACGATCTACTAAAATGATTTAAAAATTAACTTTCTTAATATTAGTATAAACTAGATTTTGTGTTCGTGTCTATGGCACAACACTAGTATGGGACGACGTAAGTATGAGACGGTGCCAGTATTCAAAATAATCAATTTAAAATAAACACATATCGGTAATCAATTAAAACAATATGATCATCCAACAGTGAAAATAAAAATTAAAAGTTAGTTTTGTAATTTTTTTTAGGGAAACAGGGGCGGTACCCTGCTAGATTTTATTAATATAAATATAAAAAAAAAACTTGAAGGGGATAATCAGTCTTGCCCTTATAGGAGGGAGAACGGAGGAGTTTGACATCGAAAAGTAAATACTAACAACAAATAAAAACTAAGAAATTTGAATCTGAGATAACCCTTGGGCATCCATAATGATATTTCCGCAAATCGAGCGAGGGGGATCTTATAAAGAAAAAAGGTGGCATCCATACCCGTGTTTTTAGCAAGATTAGCAAAACCAATAATCAAATTGTTAAAGAAAAAAAAATTGACATGTAGAAACAATATTGTATTGTTTTTTTTTTCTTAATAACGACAACTTAATCTTCTTCTAAAGACTTTTGCTTCACAACAATAACTGGTTTTGAAAAGCGAAATGCAATAACTTTGTCAAGTATTTCCACATACACGTGAGACAAATAAGATTAAGACAAATTAATTGTATTATATTACTTAAAATATAAAAAACATACCGCTTGATTTACAAAACTCGAATTAAAACCCAAAAATAATATCTTTTTTTTTTTGTTTCTCAGATCTCAAAACTCACAAATCATAAAACGCAAATTAAAACTCAAAAATCATGTGACAAACCAATTTGTCTCTTAGCTCAACTGAAGCAAACTGATTGAATTTAAAAAAAAAATGCAACATGATCATCATTTTTCGTTAAAGCAAGCTGATTGAATTTAAAAAAATACAACATGATCATCATAAGAATATAAGGAAAATGATACGGAAAAGGAAAATGATACAAAGTTAAAAATAAGAATCAAGTTAGATATATCCTATATTGTTACTGAGATTCACGAAATCTAGCAATATCTTAGCCAACAGTTAACTTTTTATAAAGACTTAATCCTGGCCAGTAGTTATGTTTTGTAAAAATGAATCATAGCCAGTAGTTAACTTTTCAGAAAGACTGAGCTTAATTATAATATAGATTTAAAAATTAACACTCAGTTTTAGACGAAATGAGTATTGATGTTCTAATATTTGAAAATTTTACAATTGTCATTCTTTAATGTTTTTGTTTTATTATCATAGATGCATGAAACTTAATTATGAGTAAGTCTTATGTAAAATCGTTTTACGGATTTTAATTCGTAAAACGGAGTCTCGCTCTCTCACAATTCAACCCACCAACACACGATGGGTCAAGTCAAAAAGATCTGTCTTACATAAAATAATTGTAAGGTCGCCTTAGCTAAGTCTTTGTCATTTTATTGATACTTATTTGAAGTCTTGAAGTATTAATTTGGTAAGTTTTAGGTCAAGATATAAATAATAGGGAAAATTACACAATTGATCCCTGTAGTTTTTGTGTTTTTCGCTATTCATCCCTGCACCTCACAAATGGTCCCTAAACTTAGAACGTTAACACGAATTGTCCCTCCATCCAATTTTGTCTGTTAACTACGTTTACATGTCTCACACGTACATTTGGGAAGGGTAAAATAGACATTTAATCTTGAAAATTATAGGGACCAATCTTGGGATATAAATACAATTAGCTAAATTAAATATAAACCATTTCGCCTCCATTCCCCACCTCATTCTCTTACATTCCACCATGGCTACCACCAAACCACAACTATAGTTTCAGTAACAAAACCCAAAGAACCTAAAATTGAAAAATATCTTCATGAGTCTTTTAAAATTTCACTGTTCACCGTCTCCTTCCTCCCTCAATTTCCAGCGCTCACACACACACAACACGTTCACAAAATTCAGTTACTAACAACACCCACTTCTTTGAAACCCAGCAAAATTCAGTTCGCAAATCCAAAAAGAACTTACGCGTGAGTGATCCAATGCAAAGAGAGAGATAAAAGAGAGAGTCTGGTCTCAACTCAAGAAAATCCCAGGATATCGCGTCCCCGTTTCCGACCTTCACGTTCTTCAGCTCTGCCGCCGTCTCGTCGGTGCCGATGGAAAAAATGGCCATCGATGTCGACTTTTTGTGTTGTTTATGGGTGGAGTGGGTTTGTAGAGGGTGGAGAAGAGATAGAAAGGGAGAGAGATAGAGGAGAAAAAATGTGTAAGAATTTTTGTCAATAATTTTTTCCACCAACTAGGTCTTCGAAAATTTAATTTGGATTGGTCACCTTTTGGAAAGCTTGCTGGTATTTGTGAGGTTTTAAGGGAAGACGGGGCATGTGGTAGGGATTTTGGGGGGAAATTTAGGGTTAGTTAATTCCAGCAGTTTTGGCTATCAAATTTCCAGGTTCTATCCAGTTCGTGAATGGAGTTAGATTTCATGGTCATTTTAGCGTGGGTGCTACAGAAGAAATCAAGGCCATCGGCTCCACTGGATATGCTGAATGAGATTGATAACTTTTGTTTTATGTGGGAACATCTAGAAGCGATCTCTTTTAAGCTTTCTGGTAAATGTGTGTGTGTATGAGAGAGGACAATAATTTTTTCCACCTAGCTACACAGTTAGTTCCTAAACTTTTAAAGGTGAAATGACTATATTACCCTGTTAAAAATGCACGTGAGATGCGCATGTATTAACTTAACGATAAAAAAATAACGAAAGTAGACGGAATAACCAACTTTATTGAAATTGGTTTGTACGAGGACCATTGGCAAACGAATTTTTGTACAGAGACGAAAAACAAAAAAATCGAAAACTATAAGGACCAATTGTGTAGTTTGCCCTAAATAATATATTGGCATATTGGTCTACAATACATGTCATACATCCAATTATTCTATACTAGACAATGACTTGATGGGCATGGGGTCTCATTCTTGAAGAAAGTTCTCTAATTATTGTGGATTGACTAACTTCTCAAAGATATTTGATATCACAGATATGTGGTAGACATGTACAAATTTCCGATTCACGGTTCTGGAACCACAGGTTCTTGGAGGGCAAAAGAGGTAATTGGATTCGAACCGTGAACCTTTAATACGGTTCATGGTTCCAAAATAATTTTTTGTGGTTTTTTTTAAAAAAAAAAACTATCTAAATGAAAATCATTCGGGCCGTCCATTCCGATCAATCTGGGCCGTCAATTTGAATTTTGACCTTTTAAAAAAAAAATACCATTGGAACCATGGAAACCGGCGATTCACGGGTCACTTGAACGGTTCAAAACCGCATGTTCACTAAAAACCAAATACTCGAACCTTTTATTGAACCGGTGAACCTCCGGTTCCGATTCACTTGAAGATAGTTCTGGGTCGGTTCTTAAACGGTTCGGTTCACGACTCGAACCGTGAACCTCAAACCGTTTGTGCATGTCTAATCTGTGGTGGGGGTGGTGGTCTGAAGCTTAGCAAAATGTCCTTGAAAATCCTATTTCAACAAAAAATTAAAAAAAAAATGTTACTCATTTTCCTCTATTCCAAAAGTGTTTGTTATAATTTCGTTTGGTTAGTGAAAATAATAATTTCTCAACGGTTCTCAATAAAACTTTTGTAATTGCTCTTAACGAATGTCTTTAACGCGTGTTTATTGGACCCTACTTGTGTCTGGTAGATAAGAAATCGTTATCTTTCGTATATTCATTTCGTTTGTGGAAGATTGACTAACTTATTTATTTAAATTACAAAAGTAGCCTTTTTATTTCCCAAAATGCCTATTATACTCTTAAAAGTTTAAAAAAATAAAATTAATACATCACAGTAACGACTAATAACTACCTAGAATAGATACTCATTTTGGGACCAAAAAAAAAAAAAGTACTGTAAGTTTACTAGCAAATTGGCACACTTGATGCATGGCATAATTATTATTTTTTGATATTTGAAATGTTATAATTTATTTTGGATCTTTTTAGTTTTATTTACTATTTAGTGGTTTCAAGTAATTATTGGTAATGGGTGGAAAAAATGAGATACTTATTAATGTAGTGGATAATTTTTAAATTTTAATTAATTACATAGAGTTGGGGGTAGAGTTAGAATTCAAAAGAAATCCATTTGTTACTAATGTAATACTCCCGCAAAGAGTGAATAATATTATTTTGAGATATTTTAGTTAAAAAATCTATTTTAAATATTTTATCTCATGATATTTGAACTTTATCTTTTATATTTGATATTAACACATTAATTATGCTTAAATATTATTGTAATTGTGATCAACTCTAATATTATTTATAGATTCATTAATTATTAAAATTTACAAACAATGACTCTTTGGGTGGAGGTGAAACGAAGAAAGTATGAGCTTGTTTGGTAGTCGGATAAGGATAAGAAGTATTATTAATCTCAGTACTATTAGTATCATCGTCATTAATCTTCACTTGTATATCGGAGGTAGTTTTGAGATTACAAATGTTAATCCAAATTTTTTTTAGTAAGGGCGCTAATAATACCATCCTCTCCCTTGGTATTAATAGTGAGGGGATAATGACTTTATCCAGATAACTCGTACTATTAGTCCCGACCACCTATTATGTACCACACATCAGGCAACTCGACTTATTAATCCTATTTGATAGGGGTGTGCATGGGCCCTAAGCCCGCGGGCATTGGCAATGCCCAGTATGGGCCCATCAAGCAGCGGGCATTAGATTTAAAAGTCCAGTACTATTGATTAGTCCACGTGCATTAGTAGATGGGCTTCAGACGGGCATTGGACGGGCACGGGCAAGCACGGGCTTCAGCCCATTTGTTTATGTTTTTAAATAATTTTATTGTTTTCTCATTCAAACTTTGGGTCTCAGCTTTCAGCCCATCAATTTATTGCCATGAACTTTTTTTTTTCAAAACTATTATGCAATTTGAAATAAAATACAGTTGAAGTGAAAGAAAAGAAAGAGAAGCAACTAAGTTAAAATAGAAATTCAGTATGTAGTAAACAGATTCATATAACTCGACATTACCGATGTCAAATTTTAATCTTGCATGTGATGAGATTGAGAATAGAATATCAATAGATGTATAGATGATTGAGTAATTAATTATTAAAATAATAGGGTTTGACTTTTAGGTTTTTATTTTTAGCAATAGCTTTATTAGTTGAAGTGTATTATACTATTACTATATTTATAGATTATAATTTATAACTTATAATATATAAATATAGTAATAGTATAATACACATAAATTAAATATATTGGATTTGGTCAAAGATCTATAATTAAAAAAATTTAAAAAGTTATCATAGAAGAGAAGATAAGCGAGGCAGTTGAAGGCCCAGTAGAGCTCAAGACCACGGGCATTTGACTCATCTAATGCCCAGTACTATGTAGTGCCCATGGGCACGGGCTCCATGGGCCGGACACTGTCGGACTTTAACGGGCTTGATGGGCATTGACGGGTCCTGCTCACCCCAGTATTTGACATTAATCCTGACTACCAAACGACATCTATATGTGTAATTAGTAGGTAGAAGTAGTGTATTTTTTACCACATAAAAAAATATGACGAACCTTTATTTTAAGCTTTCCCATTTTATAATGTAGAAATGATAACTCATTTAAATTAGAAATAAAAAAGGGGATGTGCGAGCAAAGTTGACCAATTCAAGTCAAGTTTTAAAAAGATTTATAAAGGCTGATAATTACATAACTTTGCAATCTTAGTATCGACTCATTCAAAGTTCTACAAAGACAGCAATCATGGTAGGATTGAAACGTGTCAGCCAAAAGAAATGACCTTTTAGAAAGAAAAAAATTGTACCAAATATGATGTTTTAGGATTTTAGAAAAAAATGTTCACATTTTACCAAAATTACCCTTATTAATAACTCTCTAATTAAATGTGATGTTAAGAGAAAAGACCAACAAGCTTTAACTCAATTGGTACTGCTTACTTCTCTCTTTTTCTCTCTCTCTATATAATAATAATAATAATAATAATAATAATAACAACAACAACAACAACAACCGTATTTTTTCCGCCTAAAATTACTTACCATAAATGGAAACTCAAATCTGAATTATTCAGCCATGCATTGGAAGCCGAAACACTTTGTTTTGTTACTTTTTCTTTAGTTTTTATACTAAAGATTTAATATTTTTGAATAAATTGACATGAATGTATTTACACATTTATATAAACTTTTAATACCTTAAACTAATTGTATTTTCAGCACAATTCACAATATCATGTTGAACCTTTTGTTTTTCATTACATACATATATATTCAGCACAACATTGTTTGCGGATGTTTCAATTAATCATTTGTAAAGTTAAAAAAAAATTAGTCACCAAATAAGTTTTAAACATTTTAAACCAAAAAAATTTAGGCAAAACCCTTCATTTGGCCACCTAACTTTTCAAAAACTTGCAAGGCGGCCACCGAAAGTTTAAAATTTTAATAAGGCCACTATACATTAGTTAGGATGCAAGCGAGTCCATTTTTTGGACGGCCGTTAAATTATGTTATTACCTATTTTACCCTTCTAAATACATTTTTTTGTCTGCTATTAGAAATTTAAGGGGTCTCTAACTGGAAAAAAATTTACATTTGCTATTTGTATTAAGAGAAGGGGTCAAATTACCCAAAAATTACATTTGATTTCGCTATACCCAAATCACCACCAAAAACCCTAATTCCTGTTTGGATCGGAATTGTTCTGAACAATGGTGGTAGTAACCCACGGTTTCAAGTTCAAGCCGACCGACCGATCAGGACTTGATTAGGTACCTTGAATCTAAGGCGAAAGATGAAGACTTGCCATGCGAAGGCGTTATCTTTGAAGCCAATCTTTACGGCCAGAAATAGCCCTGAGAGATATTCCGCGACTATGGTGAGAAGGAATCTCAATACGTCTTTACCCGACTCAAGAAGAATAAAAACGGTCGTCGATTTGTTCGAAAAGTTGGAAATCATGGTGGTACTTGGAATGGCGAAACAAAGGGGAAGCCTACTTGTCGTTATCAAGACAAGAAGCAGATCGGGATTAAGAAAAGCTTTTCTTATTCGTACGGTAAGTTACAGCAGGGTCGTAGAGAAGGTCGCGAGGTTGATCGTAAATTTAAATGGTTCATGACCGAGTTTACTTTGTCTGATGATTCCCATATCCAAACTTGAAACACTTGGATTATGCAATTTGCCTAATCAAGAAGAAGAAAGCTAATAATGTTGTTAACAATGATGATGAAGAAGCTATCACAGAAATTGATTGCGGTGGGAGCCAAGGGTCAGTTGAATCCAAGAAAATTGTGAAGATTGAAACTCCAGGGGAATTTGGGAATATTATCCCGAAGCCTCGAGAACCCTTGGCAGTAGTCTATGAACAACCCCAAGCAGTGATGTTTAATTTTCTTTTTAATTATAATTTGACCCCTTCTCTTTATACAAATAACAAATGTATTTTTTTTTCAGTTAGACCCCTTAAATTTTTAATATCAGATAAAAAAATTGTATTTAGAAGGGTGAAATAGGTAATGACATAATTTAACGGTCATCAAAAAATGGGCTCGGTTGCATCCTAACAAATGTATAGTGACCTTATTGCATGTTTTAAACTTTCGGTGATCGCCTTGCAAGTTTTTGAAAAGTTGGGTGGCCAAATGAAGGGTTTTGCCAAAAAAAATATGACTATTGAATCAGATTCAAAGTTTTAGTAGCCAAAAAAATCATGCAGCATTTCTATTGAATAACAAATACCCACACAGATTTACAAAAGTGTAAAAAAATTAATAGATCTAAAAAATTTATGACTATTGAATCAGATTCGTAGTTTTGATCGCAAAAATAAAAAATAAAAAAATCAGCTATCAATCTCAAAATGTACACCATTGACTATCACTATCTGATCACGAGGGGTAATATAAACACAATCCTCTCTTGATAATTGTCATGATGAGTAATATAAATAAGATTCTCCCTTGATAATTGTACTAAATATTATAGAATATAGAGATGGATCGAGCGAGATAATGATTGAGGGATAAGATTTTACCATGGCGTCAGCAACGTGAGAGAGAGATATGAAGTGTCGCCAGTGAAGTGTGAGACGAAGTGCCGATGAACTTTGCGCTAGCGTTGTTTGTCCTACTTAGAGTTTCTTTTTTAGTTTTAAGACTTCAAACTAGAACAATAACAACCCCATTTAAAAAATATATATAATTGGTTTCCTACTTTCCTTCCTTTTTCTTTGTTTATTAAGTTTATTGAGCTAACTCGATATCAACCCGATTTTTTTTATAATAATATTTATTTGGAAAAAATTAAAGCTGGTGTATACTTTGTCGAATTTTAACAAATGTTAAAATGTATTTTCATGCATCGTGATGCATAATCTAATATTGAACTGTAGCGGTTTGAAAAAATAATATATGAGACTAAAGCGGTTGAAAATTCGTCAAAGTGTACTAGTTTGCAATTTTCTGTTTTTCTTTTCATTGTAATTGTAATACCCTCACAATTTTAGTTAAAATATTAATTTGTATTAATTAATATTATATTTATTTTGGGTTAATCTAATTATTTTAGGTCTATTTTTTATATTGGACAATTTTGAATTAGGTGGTTGAAAGGATGGATTTTAGTGTCATTATTTTATTTGGGGCTCGACCCACCATTAAATTTCAGCCCATGAATTACAAATAGTAGATATTGAAATAATATTAATATATATAATAAAAATAATACTCCCTCCATTTTTAAATTATCGTCATCCTTTTCTTTTTCGTCCATTCTTAAATAATTATCCTCTTTCAAAACTTTATCTTTTAGGAAAATAATTTTACCACTTTATCCTTACTTTTTCTACCTACTTTAATTATGGTTACATACTCAAGGGTAGTAAAAGAAACCATACATTTCACACTTTATCCTTACTTGTTCCCGCATAATTTTGTTGAAGTCTTTTGAATGAGATATATTAAATTCTTTTGAATTATTTAGTTCATATGAAAATAATAGTATGTCTGAATGATTTCTTGGTGTATGTTTCTTTAATTTAATAATTCTATATATATTATGTTGTAGAAAATGTTGTTTCTCAACAGTTTAATATTAGAGGTTCTAATCAAAATGTGTTGCATCATATTTTAATTCTTCATTTATTGGATATTACAAATGGTAAGATATATTATACTATTTTAAAATAAATTTTAGTAAATATTTATTTATATACATTTAAAATATTACATATTTTTTTAACTATTACACAAGTACACAATAGTACAATACATGGAAAAACAATTTATATACCTACTCACCTTTCACATGTTCAAATATTTTGCACATTGTTGATTCAACAAATCATAAAGAATGTTCAAATCATACTGTCATTTTGATTTGTTTCTTCGTTTTGCTTGAATATTATTTAATTAAAAAAATACTTTTATTCATGCGTTTAATGCATAAATATAAAACTAATTGTACTTAAATAATGACAAGTCAGTCGTTTTATAAGTTTTTTTAATCAGTGTATAACTTCCTTAAACGTCATTTATTATAGGACATGTATATACATATATATAGAAGTCTTCTCTTTTATTTAAAAAAAAAAAAGGAATGAAAATGGATCGAATTTGAGATTATACATTTCATAAAACACAATCCCTACCAGTAGACTACCCCCATAGGGCCGTATTAAATATCTGCAGATGTTTTTTAAACCTTCATACTACTAACTTTTATCCTAACGAGTAATAATGAAGTGTATAATTTCATGAAGTGTGAAGTGTGAAGTGAGAAGTTCAATCTTTAGTCATCTTTTACTTTTTGAAAAACAAACAAACAATAATAAAAAAATAACTTGCTAAATGAAGAAGGGGATGATGAAATCATGATGACCACGTTTTAGATGACCATAATGATGATGATACTATGATGACGTAGATGGTACTATCAGGAAACTTTCATACACCTCAATTTTCTAAATGTATATCCTCTAGACTTACGCCGACGTCTTTATGTCGATAGAAACATGCTTTCATGCTTGCTCTACCTAATCATTTTATTTTGATCCGTTAAAATATATTAATTTTGAATTTAATAAATATTTAAATTATATAAAATTTAAATAAGTTAAAATTTACTTTTAAAATCATAGTATTTTCATTATTTGGATAATATGTGAAATTCAATTATTATTCTACATTATATTTAAAATAGGAGTTCAATGATATATTAAGTATTTAGTTTAGTCTAGTGGTATATGGTTAAATAACAAGGGTTCAAACCTTGTTAATAATAAAAATATAAAATTTTTATATTTTAGAAAATAAACAGTATATGGTGGTAGTGGTTAACGGTAGAAGTGGGTGGCATCCGACAGAGGTAGTTGAAGGCGACAACAGTGGGGGAGGTTGACCAGAGGTTGCGGCAGTGGCCGGAGGCGGTGGTGGGCGACGGTGGTGGTCGGACGTGTTGGCGGCAGCGGAAGGTAGCACAAGTGGTGGTGGTTGAAAGTTGTTTTGATGGTGGTAAAAGTAATAATTGATCAAATTTTAGAATTTAAATTATTAGGATTTAGGATATAATTAGTTTTATGAAATTTAGTGATTTAGAATTCCAACACGATTCTAATTCCAAATTTTAATTATATTTTCAAACAATAGAATTGATTTTGTAGACCGTAATTCCAATTCCAAGCTATGAAATTGGGGTATCCAAACATACCCTTATAGAGTTTAGCATAAAGTAGTTCTCCACTATTACAGTCTTACAGATTTTCAAAAAATACTTGTAAAATTGTCTAATCTAGTATTTTTGGAAAATTCAAACAAAATATAATTAAAATTGTCTGAGTTAAAGTACTTGTAATATTTGTTTTGTTTTTGGATTTTTTCCTTTTTTCGCTTTACAGTCATATTGATTCATTCAGATATTGCTTATTTCATACATTGATTAATATATCGATATCATGTCATAGACAAAGACACAAAATCTAGGAACTTGCTAAAATAAGGAGACGACGAAATCATGATGACCACGTTGTAGATGATGATACTGATGATGACATACATGATACTAGTAGGAGACTTTCATAAATCTCAATTTTCTAAATATATATCCTCTAGACTTACGCCGACTTCTTTCTGTCTAGAGAAACATGCTTTTCATGATTGCTCTACCTTAATCATTTTATTTATGACAAATGATATTACGAGCTAGAGTTTAGCCTAGCGTAGTTTTCGGATTTTCATAAAATAATTATAAAATTGTCTTATCTAGTATTTTAGGAAAATTCAAACAAAATATAATTATTGACAACTTAGTAAAAAAAGTCTGATTATAATAAATAAAATAACATGTTTTTTTGTAAGATCGTCTTACGGATCTTAATTCGAAAGACGGAGTCTCACTCTCTCACAATTTAATCTACCAATACACGATGAGTCGGATAAAGATGATCCATCTTACAAAAAATATCGGTAAAACTATTTTACCCAAGATTTTACTTAAATAAAATTGATCCCCAAAACTTATTTAAGCGTATCTGATGCACTTATTTTTTTGTTTATTGAGGGTAAAAAATGAAAGTAGTTCTCAAATGGTAAGAGCACAAAGTTTTAACTCAATATCAAAATTTTGGTTTTTATTTTAAGCTTAGGGTATGTTTGGATACCCTTGCAGCTTGGAATTGGAATTGAAGCCTCCGAAATCAATTATGTCATTTGGTAATATATTTAAAATTTAGAATTAGAATTAAGTTGAAATCTCAAATATCTCAATTCCATAAAACTAATTCTATATAAAATTTTAATATAGAATCTTTATCATTCATTATCACTAACTATAATATATAATTAAAATTGAATTTCACATATTATCCAAATTATGAGATGAAACATTGACCGAGTAAGAACCTTAACCCGAGTTTTGATAAATGACTTTGTTTTCTTGTTCGTGATTTTTTTTGTGATATTGTAATTTTTTAATTGAAATGTAAGAACAATAGATAAATTAATAACTAAGGAGAGAAAAAGTAAACAAGAAAACAAGAATAATTAACCCACAAAGCCGACCTAAGAATCGAGCAACGCCTTAATAAAATACAAGGACTCATGCGACAAATATTAAATCTTGGAGGCTTTGAAGTAAAAGTCAAAACCAAGATGGCTTCAACAACAACGAACTCCCAGGTCAGAAGTTTTACTACGAGGCGCATTCTCAACCGTCTGATCTCCAGATAAGTTGGTAATGAATAGTGATATGCATCACAAGTCACAACAACGAACGAGTGGTGGCGTCAGCGCCAGCCGTAGTGACTGGGAAAAATAGTAAATGTATCCCTGATACGACCTGTTTTCGACATTTAATATTCCTCCTCCTTCAATTATTTTTTTGATTTAATTTTTTGAGTTATTGGAAGTTTTTAAAATAAAACTTTAACGTATATTTTTAAAAAATCACGAAACACGCGATTCGTTGTACTTAGTACTACGGTGATACTATTGATATAGTATTCAATACTAAGAATTACGTGTTTTGTAATTTTTTTTAAAAATTACTACATCAAAATGTTACTTAAAAAGTCAAATCAAAATAATAATTTAGAAATAAAATGAGTGGTATTGGAATATATCAATAATTTTTTGATAATATGAATGTACTCCCTCTGTTTTTAAATAATTATTTTTTCTTTTTAATCCAACACGGCACTTAAAAAAATATTTGATTGTATTATAATTATTAGTGTAATTTGTTGGTTTTTTTAATGTCCTTAAATATGTGGTCTTAGTTAAAGTTGGTAAAAAAAAAAGTAATACTACAGTGGTAAACAAGTTTTTTTCAAAAGAAAAGTTTTGAAAGATGACAATTATTTTGAAACAGATAAAAAAAATGAGAACATTTTTTTTGAAAATTGATGGAGCATTACACTATTATTGTTGTAACTTATAATCGGAAAAATAGTTCACTATTTTATTTTAAAATATTTTATTAAAAAATTCTACTTAAAAAAATTAATGCATACAAATGTTATTTTATTATTAATAAATTAATAAAAATATTATTTTTTAAAAATATTTGACTTCCAGACCAAAAAAAAATTTATCCACGGATGAAGTATTTATTTATATAGCTTCTCTTTAATCATTATCAGTACTGTGGGACCCAGCGATGGATTTACACGTGGCAAATGGATAGGGGAATAAAAGTCCACCAACCATTCAGGGTGTGAACGAAATAATCATCTGACAAGCCACAAGTATCGATCAGGTCCATTATCGTATTAATTGATCCATGTTCAACATTTGTGTAATTTTTTATTTTTATATTGTATGGTCTGAATTTTAATTTTTATATTGTATGGTCTGATTTTTCAATGAGTTCCACTATTAATTTAAGAAATTTTACATTCTTTATTTGGATTAAAAAAAAAAAACTTTTCGTAGACTTTGGGTTGGACGGGAGTAAGTTGCTATGTACTTTCTCTTTTTGGACACTTAATGCCAATATGAATTGTTTGTGTGATCTTGTTTGTATGCATAATTTTGTAGTTTTATCTTGGATTTGCCTTACTCGAGAATCTTTCTACGTATCCCTCAGTTTCACCTGAAAAAATATGTTTTAAAAATGTAATAATTAAGAAAAATAAATGTTATGTTAGAGCTGATCATAATTATAAAAAAATATTTAAGTATAATTAATATATTAATATTACATATATAGGGAAAGTTAAAAAGTTTTGGAAATTGCGTGCATAATTTTAAAATCAAAATATTTAAATAAAATATTCGAAAATAGAGTCGTTACTTTTTTTGCCTAAAATAAAGAGTATTATATTGAGTGTTTGGTATGTTAAATTCTATTACTATTCTTTATATATGATTTCGAATTGAAGCAATGATAAAATAGAAAGTGTAATTTTAAACTCGAACCATAGTTGAGTTATATGTAACTGACCCATGACCGCTCGCAATATTAATTGTAGGGGGTGACTTTGTAAAAACTAAAAAATGATTGATCATAATATTAGTTGTAGGGTGTGACTTTGTAATTGAGAGTTAATAGTGGATAACTATTCTCATACATGTGAATATGAGTGTGAATCACAACCATTAATTTTTTTAAGATAATTTAATCTCAACCTCTAAATAGCTTTAGTCAATTGCACATGTGTGAGTATGAGTTCTATTGTATTATAGATGTTAAATTCTATTACTCCCTTCGTTCCGAATAAAAAGTCAAAAATTTTATTTTGATATGTTTAATTAAAAATTAAGATATAAAAATATTATTTTATTATTAATTAACTACTAAAAATATCAAATTTTAAAAAAAATTAAGCAGTATTAGTAATACACTGCTGTATATGAAAACTCCTAGAAGTGGAGCCCATGTGAAGGGCGTGGCGTGTAGGTTGGGGTGGCAGTCTGAGTATTAATGCGAATAATATAGGCAAATTTAGAAGTTATTCATTCCACAAAAAAGTACAAAACTGTACTCCGTTCGTTTCGGGTGGTTTGAAAATTAAATTTTGTATGAAAATGATATTTTTAATAATTTATTAGTAATAAAATAATATTTTTATATCTTAATATTTGAAAGCAGACCTTTTAAATGAAACTATCATAAGGAATTTTTTGCCCAAAACAAAAAAAAAATTATTTAAAGAAGACATTTCAAAAATATATAATTACATCCTTCAAAATATTTTAACATTAGTTATCTCTTCTTTTTCTCACCTCATTGCACAAACTATAATTTCTATAATATAAATCTCTAATTAAAATACTCATATCTAGAGCATACATTAATCCGTTCCATGCTGATATCATGTTATAAATACAGACATAAATACCTCGTACTCATTAACACTTAATTTTCAATGGATAGTGACTTTCCGATAATTTTCAATGGTAGATTAATCTTCAATTAAACTATTAAACTATATCTATTAATTTTTAATTACTACTAATAGAAGTCACTGCTGTTACGTAGTGATTTTCTGTTAAAATTTTCAATTTCAATAGAAAAATACTAAATAATTTTTATATATAAATACTAATTACTTAAGTTTTTAAATTATTTTTTCTACTGAAATTTGTATGCAAGTATTTCAATTTCTCATTCATATGATCAATTTCAATATATACCTTATTTTGTTTTGTTCAAAGTATTCTAATTAAAAAAAATTATTTTATTATAACGAGTTTTAAAAATCATGTAATTATAAACAACTTTTATAATTTTTTTAATTAAAACCGTGAATCACACGGATACTAACTAGTATATATCTTATAGTATTGGGTACTTATGGAGTTACCCATTAATTTAAAACTCATTATAATAGTGGTAACTAAATGATTAATTCAATAAGTCATTTTTAAATGATAAAATGGAGGAGCTTGGGATGGAATATAAATTGCCACCCCACCACGAAGATGTCAAAGTTGTAAGAATTGTGCATATCTATCTATATTATTATAAAGCGAAAAGAGTTCAAAATAGAGGCTTGTTAAACTTTTTTGGTTGCCAAATTTACACCAACCATAAACTATTTTCATCAAACTTTCAAATTATATAATTACATTTAACTCTATAAAATAACCATCCACATATTCCCCTATTTAAAATATAGTTACCCCAAAATCACCAAGTTTACAATAATAGATATTTAAGACTAAAAAACTCATAAAAATTGAATTACAAACATAAGAAATAATCAATATTAAAAAGAAATTTCGATCATGCACACTCATTCACTAGTTTGATTTAAACGAAAGCATGTCACTTACACATGTACAATTAGGAAAATGTTGTTTTCACCAAAGGAGTTGGATATTAGTTTACAAATTAACGTGTTTTAACAAGTAAGAAAGTTATTCTACACAAATCTATATAAGGGTATATTTATCCTTTCAAAATTTTATTTTTAAATTATTGGCTTTTGAAATACTATTGCACTTTTTCTTTCTTATATCTTCTCCTTATTTTCTCTCTTTCTTTTTCTCTCTCTCGTATCCTCTATACTAGTTATTTAGCCCGTGCTATGCACGGGTATAATGTGGGATATATATATTTTTGTAATAATAATATAACTTTTAGACATTATAATTAGATTGTTAATCTCTTCTATTGTTATAATTTTTTTTATATTGTTACTAATATTAAACGATTTTTTTACCTAAATACTTTTAAAATTAATATAAGTTTCTAGCTAACGTGAGATACATATTTTGTATTAATAATAATAGTAATTTTTTTTATCTAAAGACTTTTAAAATTAACATTTAACTTGATAATAATATTAGAAGTCATTTTGTTAAAAACTTTTAAAATCATAATTCATTTTAAACAATGTGAGATACATATTTTATATTTTTATTGATAATGAAAGTTTAAGTCTTTTATCTAAAGACTTTAAAACCAACACCACATTCTAACCATGTGGTATGCATATTTTCTATTAGTAATAATAGTAGTGGATAAAAGACTTTTTAAACAATATTCATTTCTAAACAATGTGGATACATATTTTCTATTGGTAATAACAAAAAATGTCTTTATCTAATGACTTTTATAACCAATACTCATTTCTAAATAATATGAGATACATTTCTTTGTAACCAATGTGAGATACATCATCTAAAAACTTTTTAAACCAATATCACTTTATAAACAATGTGAAATATTTCTCTTCTATTGCTAATAATTGTAGACTTTTAAAATCAACATCACTCTCTAACCAATGTGTAATACATATCCTCATTTGGTAATAATAGAAGAAGTCTTTTATTTTAAAAATTTTATAACCAACATCTCTTCCTAAATAATGTGGGATACATCTCTTCTATTACATTGACGATAAAAGTAAAAGTCTTTAGATAACTAACATCATTTTTTAGCAAATGTAAGATATCTCTTCTATTAGTAATAATAGTAAAAGTTTTTTTTATCTAAAATTAAAATCAACATCACTTTCTAACCAATGTGAGATATACATATTCTATTGATAATAATGGTAGAAGTCTTCTATTTAAAGACTTTAAAAACAAACATTACCATCTACCAAATGTATGATACATCTATTCTATTGGTAATAATAGTATTTTTAAAACCAACATTAATTTATAGCCAATGTGTGATACATCTTTTCTATTGATAATAATACTCCCTCCGTCCCTAATTTATTGTCCTGGTTGACTGGCTTAGTTTAAGAAAATCTATTTTGGATTATTAATATTGGTTTAATGTGTAGTTTCCTTTAAACCATGTGTATGTGGCTATAATTAAAGTAGGGTGAAAAGTAAGGGTAAAGTGGTAAAAGTGATGTTCTAAAAGGTAAGTTTCAAAGTAGGCGATAATTTAGGGATACAAAAAGAAAGAAAGACGATAATTTAGTGACGGATGGAGTAGAATACTTTGTAATCAATGTGAAATACTTGCATCCATGTGGAAGCTTTAAAACTTTTGGTTTTCAAGTGACTTTGAAAATCAACATCACTTTCAACCAATGTATGATGCATTTCTTCTATTGATACTTAATAATAGAATTTTTAAAACCAACATCAATTTCTAACCAATGTGGGATACATCTCTTCTATTGTTGAAAAAAAAGTGTTTTTAGTGAAAAAAATTATGCAACTTGAGGCACGATATTCTTTACGTGTCATTTGTTTGTTGACGAAGGTAATTGCACAAATTTGTTCTACTCGGTGAGAGCATCAAAACGATATATTTATTTGTCGAAATCGAGTTTTGGGTAATAAGATATCAAGACTTAAAGTATAATACTTATTAAAATAATTAGTGTTTTTAGTGAGAGAAATTATGCAACTTGAGGCACGAATTTCTTTACGTGTCATTTGTTTGTTGGCGAATGTAATTGCGCAAATGTATTCTACTCGGTGAGAGCATCGAAATCATATATTTATTTGTCTAAATCGAGTTTTGGATGAATAAGATATCAAGAGTTAAAGTAATACTTATTAAAAATTAGTGTTTTTAGTGAAAGAAATTATGCAACTTGAGGCACAAATTTATTTACGTGTCATTTGTTTGTTGACAAAAGTAATTGTGCAAATGTGTTCTACTCGTCAAGAACATCGAAATGATATATTTATTTGTCCAAATCAAGTTTTGGATGAATAAAATATCAAAGCTTAAAGTATGATGTTAAAAGTGAGTCATTAGAAGGAATATCTAACCTTGAAGAGTTTTATCCCACATTGGTTAGAAGTAATGTTAGTTGTAAATTTTTTTAAATATAAGTCTTCTACTATTGACAATAGAAGAAGTTATATATACTAATACTAATACTCAATATCATTATGATTATTATTATGTATTATTATTAGTTAATGGTTAGAAAACCAAAAGTATATATATATCTTATATTGCTAATAATAGTAAGTCTTTTATATAATCTAAAATAATTAAAAATCAACATCATTTTTTAACCAATGTGAGATATACATTTTCTATTGGTAATAATGGTAGAAGTTTTTTAGCAAAAAACTTTAAAAATCAACATCACTTTATAACAAATGTATGATACATCTTTTCAATTAGTAATTAATAATAATATTTTTAATACAAACATCAATTTCTAACCAATGTGTGATACATCTCTTCTATTGGTAATAATAATAGAATATTTTGTAACCATGTGAGATACATCTCTTGTAAAAGTGAAAGTCTTTAGTCTTTTAAAGACTTTAAAATCTAACATTTTCTTTTTAAATAATGTGTTATAATATAAAATAATTTAAACTCAACATCATTTTCTAGCCAATGTGAGATATACATCTTCTATTGGTAATAATTGTAAAAATATTTTATCATATATATATATATATATATATATATATATATATGGTGAGGAGTACTATGGTTGTGCCACCTCACCACCTTTGGATAAATCTTCATTCTAAAGCATCCATGTGGAAGCTTTAAAAACTTTTGGTTTTCTAGTGATTTTGAAAATCAACATCACTTTCCAACCAATGTATGATGCATGATGCATTTCTTCTATTGGTACTTAATAATAGAATTTTTAAAACCAACATCAATTTCTAACCAATGTGGGATACATCTCTTCTATTGTTGAAAAAATAATGTTTTTTGTGAAAGAAATTGTGTAACTTGAGGCACGAATTTCTTTACGTATCGTTTGTTTGTTAACGAAGGTAATTGCGCAAATGTATTCTACTCGATGAGAGCATCAAAATGATATATTTATTTGTCCAAATTGAGTTTTTGATAATAAGATATCAAGACTTAAAGTATAATACTTGTTAAAAAAAATTAGTGTTTTTAGTGAGAGAAATTGTGCAACTTGAAGCACGAATTTCTTTACGTGTCATTTGTTTGTTGGTAAATGTAATTGTGCAAATGTGTTCTACTTGGTGAGAGCATCGAAATGATATATTTATTTGTCCAAATTGAGTTTTGGATGAATAAGATATCAAGAGTTAAAGTATAATACTTATTAAAAAATTAGTGTTTTTAGTAAAAGAAATTGTGCAACTTGAGGCACAAATTTATTTACGTGTCATTTGTTTGTTGACAAAAGTAATTGTGTAAATGTGTTCTACTCGGCAAGAACATCGAAATGATATATTTATTTGTCCAAATCAAATTTTGGATGAATAAGATATCAAAGCTTAAAGTATAATATTAAAAGTGAGTCATTAGAAGTAACTAGTTTTACACCCGTTCGTTAAACGTACAGCCATACAATTTTTCAATTAACTTATACTCAAGCAAAACAAAGAAGAAAAACAAAATTTCAAAAATAAAGAATAAATAATGTTGGAGACAACTACTTTCAATTAAAAAAAATATTTGTTTTGATTTAAAAATTAGAGACTTGTATATTTAAGATCTAAGAAAATAAAGTCAATTTTTAGAAAAAAATTGGAGTTTAATAGTATGATGTATGTTTCAAGGAGTTTTGACTATTTAATGTTATAAGGAATGCAATTGTAAATCATAAAGTTTGCTGTAAAAAACGATGAATGTTTCGAGGAGTATTCAGATATAATGAAATCACATAAAAACATTATGTTTAATTTTTTTTGTATAAAAAAATATTTTTGAAATTTAGATCTACTGTGAATTTATTAATATTTTTATACATTTATTTTTGTTATTTATTTTTAGATAAATCTCCGAACTGTTTTAATCATTTAGAATTTTCAAAAGATATTTTTTCTGGTGATTTTTATTTCATACTACTTCTAATTTGTCAATGGTTTTTTTTTACATCTCAATTTTTGGGTATTTCTTGATTAACTTGATTTTTTTAGTATAATATTTCAATATTTGATGAGTTCATATTGTGAAGAATCACTGTTTAGGTGAGGAAGGAGATTGTGAAATAAATGTCGAACAATATTTGATGAGTTCATCTTTCTTGCAGGTAGCTGATCATACATGAAGAAAGAGCGGTGATTGTGAATTAATCCATTTTCATTAATCATCATTTAAAATGTGTTGATTCATTTCCGTTTAACACAATTGAGGATTGGAAAAAATGTGCAAATGGAGATAATTCACGGTGGAAGTTCCAAGGAGTTTTTGAATTATTTAATTAAAGAATTCATTAATTTGTTTCTTGTTAATAGGAGTTTCTATTTTGGGAAACAAAATTTTGACGGGATTTTTCCCTATATAGACTACCTTGCTTTTATATATATATATAGATATCTAACCTTGAAGAGTTTTATCCCACATTGGTTAGAAGTAATGTTAGTTGTAAAAGTTTTTAAATATAAGTCTTCTACTATTGACAATAGAAGAAGTTATATATACTAATACTAATACCCATTATCATATTGATTGTTATTAGGTATTATTATTAGCTAATGGCTAGAAAACCAAATGTTTTTAAAACTTCCACATGGATGATTTAGAATGAAGATTGGTGAGGTGGCACAACCATAGTGCTCCTCACCAACTTTAAATATATATATATAGATTTTCTCTCTTATCACCACCATCTCCTCTTTTTTAATTATATTTAAACATTTTCATTTCTTTAAACATAAAAAGTAGTAACTAAAATAAAAATAATAGTTCCGGAGTCAAGAAAACAAAAATATAAGAGAAGGTTAGTAAAATAAAAAATAATTTATAGAACAAGTCACTATAAAAATAAAAGTTACAGAATCAACAAAACAAAATTAATTTAATGCGGAGGTTAGTAAAATAAAATTATTTGATGGAACAAAAATAATAGTTACGGAGTCAATAAAACAAGAATAATTTAAACTAAGGTTAGTAAAATTATAAAAATAATTTACCTAACAAAAGTTTAAAACAAATTCTTAAAAATAGTTATGTAAAACAAAAATACATTAGTAAAATAAAAACACTTGATGGAACAAAAATAATAGTTACAGAGTCAATAAATTAAAAACAATTTAAACTGAGGTTGGTAAAATAATAAAAATAATTTACTGAACAAAAGTTTTCCCTAAAACTAATTCTTAAAAATAAAACAAAAATAATAGTTACGAAGTCAGTAAAACAAAAAATATAATGAAAGTTCGTAAAATTAAAATAATTTACGGAACAAAAATAATAGTTAACAGTAAAAATAATTTGGTTATTTTGATTTTAGCTTATTTTATTATCAGAAATTCATTTATTCGTAAAATACAAATATAATTTAATAAAAGTAATTATTCAAAATGAATAATTTATTTGAGTTCATATTTTATTTGCAAGACGGAAAAAATCCAAATTTGTTTGAAGACATCATTCTACAGAGTTTTTGAATAGTATAAAGTATTCGGGGTTGTCATGCCATGGGTTGATACTTAAAATTGATATTCCAGTAATGCTATTGAGAAACATTGACCTTGTTGCATGGTTGTGCAATGGAATAAAACTAATCATCATAAATATTTGAGATCACATTGTCGAAACAATTTTTTTGAAAGGAAGCAATATTGAAGAAAAATGTTTTTATCCAAAAATTGTCATTAACTCCATCTGATATATACCCTAAGGGGTGGCCCAGTGGGAGAGCTGGAGCTTTACAAAATGTGAGGTATCATGTTCGATCATTTCTCATACCCCCTTAGGGGAAAGGTTTACAAAAATAAAAAATAAAAAAAGCTTTAAAAAAATTTCATCTGATCTAAGACTGACTTTCAAGTTCCAGAGAAGACAATTTTCATTACTGGTATCATATGCAATGAAAATTAACAAGTGTCAAAGTCAATAATTGCATGTATGTCTCTTTTTGAAAAAACCAGTATTTAGTCATGAGCAGTTATGTCGTAGTTTCTAGACTAACAAATTGTTTTGATATGAAGATATTGATATGTGGTGAAGATGAAAAATCAACTAATAAAACAACAAATGTTGTGCATAAGGAAATTTTTTAGAATCTGTAATGATTAGTGATATACTGATGTGTATTTGTTAATAAACCGATTATTCTTATTTTATCTTTTAAGATTTTTTATCCTCTTTATTTTGTTTACGTACGATTTAGTTGAAAAATAAGAATGACATGCGTTTAACGCACATGTTAAAAAACTAGTCTTTGTATAACAATCGATAGTGGTGTTTGGTTTGTGGCCTTGTGGGTTGCATGTCGTAATAATGGAATGCCCGATTTCCGTTGACTGGTTTCTTGGATACATTTGGTTAGGTTTGTGAGACGGAATTTCGTTTTACTTTTTAGTTTGTTTTTTCTTTGTGTGAAAGCTCGTTATGTCTCCTAAACCCTAACCGTAAACAACATTACATTATGGAAGAAAATATACATGGAGCCTAAAGAAGTCATGTGGACAAATAATGTAAGTATTCACTCTACTTTCTCCGATTAAAACTTCATTTTTACATATTTTTTGAGTTTTCAAACTGTTGCTCGAGTGTTTTGTTCGGCCATGGTGTGAGGAACACACCAATGATGTGGTGTGTTCCTCACACCACAGATCACTCTTGTTCCTCACAAACCAGTCGAACATTAATTCTAGCAATGTTCATCACAAGGCAATCGAACACCACCGTTTTGTTCCTCACACATGATGTGCGCAAAACGCAACTCGGGCAAGATTACACGATCGTATCAAGTAATAAAGTGTACCTAAGTACGAGTCATCGATCCCACAGGGAATACGTGTAATTCTCACTCCAACTAAGTACCAAAATTAGGCTAACTAATTATATTTGAGCGAAAAGAAAATGAATTAAAATCTAAAAATATAAACAACCTAAGAAAGTAATTAAATCTAAACTAACGCGGAGGTAGCTTGGCAACAACAAATCAAGATAAAAAGATAGGAGTGCAATATTTCTAGTCTAGCCGGTGTTTAATTCAATCCTCTTTTTGCTTTTCTTTAACTCAAGTCTTGGTAGTCGGACGCGCTATTTTATTCACTACTGACTTTCGCTACATATAGCAAATCTAGCTATCACTCAACCTTGCTACGGGCTCATATCATCGTAACACATAACATAGGGGAGAAAATAACCGCATGTGTAAACGAGCATCCAAAGACTATCTACGTACGATCTCCTTGCGGTCTCACGTCACGCAAACTACTATTGTGATTTTCAGAATAAAAGGAAGGGCTTTCGCTTCGTATCCTATCATTCTAGTGATCATCTAATGGTTCGCTACGCCATTAAAAGCATGAAGAGCACATAATAATAACCAAGCGCATGAGTAATACTTCGCAAAAAGAAACTCTTTATATTTTTCTACAATTCATGTTGGTAGCCGAGACAACTAAAATTGGTTAACTACGGGCTCTCGCATCTTATAGTCAACCCTAACCTCCCCGACCTCGCGAATGGCTAAGGTGGTTCGATCGCGTGTCAAATCTAGTCTCATAATGGCTATCGGTGTGTGTCACAAAACACCAAATATTAAATTGATTGGTCCGAAATATAAAGGTAGCTCTCGCGAATCCTAAATATTTCTAAAACCATTTAATTATTGGCCAAATAATTAAAAGCATTAAATTCACAAAATAATAACCAACATGATTGTGTACTAAATAAAGAGATAAATTAAATTAAAACACTACATTGAACATAGAAAAATAATTGCATTTCCATAAATAAATTAAGCACAAACCAATTCAACATTTACAAGTTTAATCAACCCAAGAAAATACAACAATTATCTCAAAAGATAGTTTGAAAGAATTAAACCAAATAATCACGAATTCGGGGTTGAAATCATTTGTAGATGCATCCTTGGCCCTTGATTTGAAGCTTCAAACCTTCAATGGTGATCAAACATTGGAGATTTGGTGAGAAAATGGTGAAAAATGGGGTTGGTGCCCCATTTAGGGCTAATGCCCGTAAATGGGGGCTTGGTTCTCAAATGAAGGCTGGCTGGGATTAAAATGAAGAAGGCAAAAAAGAAAGGGCAAATGAAGCAGGGGCATAATAGGAAAGATAGGGAGGAAGCAGGGGCTAAAAAGGGAAGGAAATAAAGGCTGGGGCACGGGCTGGAGCGGGGTTGATCCAGGTTGAAGGTTCGTGGGTCCAACCCAAGTGAAGTGGGAAGGCAGTGGGAGGTGGAGTAGGTTTGTTGGCGGGCAGGAGGGGCATGGATGGGCCGGGTTACTTGGTCCACCAAAAAGGAATCGCGGGCCAACAGCTGGGTTGAGGAATGGATAAGGTGGTGATGTAGCGCGTGGATGGGCCGACAACACATCAAGGCAGAATCCAGCAATTGAGCCGGCCTCCCTTGCTATTTGAACTTTTGCTCCGGTGCCCCTGGTTTCTTCAGAAGGGCTGTCGAAGGTCCTTCCCTTCCCAGGCTTTGCATATTGATCCTTTGTTAGCTCAGTTAGCTGCCGTTAGCCCTCCTTTTGCCTTGGACTCTTAACGGAACTCAACGGACTCTGACCAAATACTTTTCAATTCAACTTTAAAGCCCGGAATTGTCTCGAACTTCATGCTAAACACCATATAAAAGATCGATTATGCATGAAAACCTACATTAAGCACAAAAACACAAATAATAATATTTTCAAAGCATAATTAACTCAAAAATAACACAAAATAGGAGAAAATTCCTGGGAAAATTCGTGGAAATCTTGAGCTCATCAACACACGAACCAAAAACACGAACTTTGTTCCACACATATTGGCTGAACATCCTCGGCTCGTTCCTTACACCTTGGTTGAACATCATCACGGGGAAATCGTATAGAGAAAAATGTAGAAAGTGACGATGTGAGTAAAGTAAAAAAAGGAAGAGAGTAAGAGAAAAGACGGGTAAAAAAGTGTGGTTGTTCATTTCATTTAAAGGGACAACTAGTATTCATTCTTGGAGAATGGACACTTGAGGTTGAATGTGGGTTGTATAATCATCCAGCTGCCCCTGACATGTATGGCCACTCATATGTTGATTGATTATCACGGGATGAGAAGACTTATGTTATGGACATGACACATGCAATACTCGACCCAATGACATTTTGTTTGGTTTACACCAAAAAATTGTAAATAATAAGTCCATAATAAAAATTATCTACAATGCTTGTATGAAGAATATAATTGTCAAGTGTGACAGTTGAGTGCAAATGTAGCAGCTTATGTCGAAATTGAATGAGCATGCATATTAATATCATCACGTCGCATGATCACTAACACTAGGAAGATTTGTTATTTGCTCACCCAATGAGCGTCAAGTTATTGTTTGCTTTTCCGAACGTTCTCTTTATGATTGCACTTACAAGACAAACTTTTGTTAGAGGCTGTTGGTGTCACGTTAACACATTGGACAATTTTTGTTACAGCTGCTTATTTGGAGTTTGAGTGAGAAGACAACTACATTTGGGCGTGTACAGTCTTGAAAACTTTGATGAGCCAATCCTCCCAACCCACTATGATTTTAACTAATAGAGAAATGTCGTTGATGAATGCAATCGAGAAAACTTTTCTCACCTCAAAACATTTTCTTTGTTGGTGGTATATTAATAGAAACATTGTGGCAAATTGCAAGAAAAACATTTGCACGAAACGGAAATGAATTATGTTGATTGTGCATTGGAATTTGTTGATGCTTGCACATACTGGGTCATTATTTTACAAATTTGTTACGAGATTGTAGTCAGATTTCAAAGATCATCCAGCTGCCGATTTATATGTCATAGAGTAATGGTTAGGTGTAGAAGAAAATATTTGTGTCTTGTTTGACAAATGATGTAATGCATCTCAACAATAATACAACAAACATATATTTAATTACTTTCAATATTTCACTGCTTTCTAACAATTTGGTAATAAACACACCTAAATTTGTTAGTAAATAGGTTGTGTTCATGCCCATGACAGGTAAGCTCGAGATTAATATATGCTCGAAAGTTCAACGAGGTGAGTAAGATTAAATGACACAAAAATAATGCAATTATAAATTATTATAATTTATTTATTTCATAAAAAAACCAATAATAAATTATTGAAATTTCTAAAAAGAAATTTGAAATGAAGCAACAATATTTTATGGTTTTATCAATAACGAGAACTTAGTCTTCTTTTGGAGACTATTGCTTCACAACAATGACTGATTTAGAAATGTGCGCTACAATAACTTTGTCTATTATTTTCACCTATTCGTGAGACAAAAAAAGATATGAGACAAATTTATTTATCTATATTTTATCCATAAGAGTCGATTCATTAACTGTCATAAAAAACATAAAGCTTGTTGACACCTCAAATTCGTACCTCTATTTTATATTGTCCAATAATTATCGCAAAAATGGACTAATATTTATTTTTATATGTTTTAGGAAAAGAAAATAAAAAAGAAGAAAGGTCAAGAAAGCAAGAAAGAAAAGAAGAAAGATCAGGAAAGAAAAAAAAAAGAAAAAAAGAAAAGGGGAAGAGGATGCAGCGGCAGCCCTCACTCCTATTTCACACGCCTCCTAGCCACTTTTCCTTAATAGTGTGGCAAGTGGGTGTTAATGGATAACTTTGGATTAGACTATTATCCATTGGCATAATGGATAATATCCTAACTCAAAGTTATCCATTAACACACAATTGTCACCCCTACCCCTTACCAAATGCCCCCTACTCTCTCCCTCCAATAACCGCCCCTACAACTCCCTCACACGCACACAATGCCTCTATACTTATAAATACTCCCTCTCTCATTCAAGAAGGGGAGGAGAAAAAAGAAGAAAACGACCGAAAGGATAGCCAATTTTCAGACGAAAAGAAAACTCTCTCCCTTGTCCTTAAACACTACAACACTTTTGTCTATTTTTGGTGGAGCGCACACACACAAACAACCCTTTCGTCGCTTTTGCCTATTCTGGACAAAGCAACGCTTTTTCCTATTCTGAGCGGGAGCAGACAACACACTAACACAAACACAAAAGAAAAACTTCCTTTCTTTGGAAGCGCAAGGAGATCGCCTACGACTAGGTGTACTGGGTACAAACTATCATGTTCCAAGAGCCATTGGATCCCTGATATTTTGTCCCTATAAATATTTCGTTATGTTTATAAATAAATAAATAAATAAATAAATAAATAAATAAATATATATATATATATATATATACACACACACACACTTTGTGGATCTGTACATGTCTCTACTGTTTATATATATGTAGTTTAAATTCGTTTTCTTTATCTGTTTACATTTTTAGCCTGAGTAAATAAGTTATTCTCTTTAGTTAGATTCTTTTTTTTACAACGTAAATAATCACCTTTTCTTTCTTCTAGTTCGATTTGTATAAAATCATTTATAAAATATTTATTTTATACTTTCTTTGCTCCATTTTTGTTATTATTCCATTTTCTTTTGCTTCAACGAAAATCAATAAATCTTCCTTTATTTTTATTTCCATGTATATACTTTTTGATCCCTAGACTACTAAATGTATAAAATAGACTGAGCATATTAACAAATCCATTTTGAGACCGAAAGGACGAGTTTGGTGTCTAACCCCTTCCCAACTCGTAACTTAGCTCCCGAATCCAAGATTTTGGGTTTTCTTCATTTACCATTAAAATAGAGGTGGTGACTCTATATACGTATTTTTAGAGTCCAAAACAAGATCGAGTGTATTCAACGCGCTTAAGTTTTGAAACTACTCGTTTTCACGTAACAGGGCAGGGGTTCAGAATGGGGTTCTCACAGTGGCGACTCTGTTGGGGGAAAAATTAATTAAAAAAAAAAAGAGGGCTATATTCATTTTATTTTTTGGATGCTAATATGCTTTTGAATCTATATTCTTTAGTCTAGGATTATTTTTGTATATATTGGGATTTTGTGTTTGGTTTTCTCTGCTATCACTAACACTTTTCAAGGGCCCGAAGAAAAAATTGCGTGGACATTATTTATTTATTTGTTTTGCAGGGATTATGACAATTTATAATTAATAGGGTTATATAGTTTCCTTGCTTTATTTGCTTATTATTATTATTTGCTCTGCTGAGAATGCTGTCCCGAGGTACGTAATCGTTTCATCCCATTTCGTAGATTGCTAACAAAAATTAAAAAAACTACTTTCTTTATCTGCCTTTTATATTAATGTAAAAATTGTTTTTTTTAAATAGATGACTCACACACGTGCACTCACGTGGACATATATCGAATTGCTACTCTTTTAAACCCGAATAAACACGCTGGGGAACTTACGTTCATAAAGCGTGGATCCAACGACCGAAACTATCTCGCTCTGCGCCCCTTAAGGAGGGGCCAATGAGGTGTTAGTCAGCCTAGCCCTACATATATAGTCGCGTAAATATCATGCATATATTTCTAGGACACTTAATTGACTGGTTGATTTTTATACCCAAATATTACTGACCAATCTCATGTGCATAAAAAAAAAGTCATTGACAAAAACGAAGTCAAGCGATCGAAAAAAAACGATGATGAAAAAATATGATCGCATGGTCAACAAAATGCACTTGGATTGATCAATAATTTTGTTGGTATCCTTAAATCATTTGAATGGTGGATCCCGGAAAAAGTATAGGCTCTTCGTTCGAGATTTGTCAAATCTTGGGGAGTCGATGTATATGTGGAATACGAAGGATTTATACTCTGGAGAAAGAATCCATTATTCCTGGATTTAACCAAGACTATCAAAACAAGCTTTGCTTGTCCGACCAAACATAAGGTATATGTGTGTGTGCCTTTTGTTTTTGATAACATGTAAAGACAATACATTAACTCTTTCACAGTCATCCTCAATCACAATCTTCAAATTCTTTCCACTTAAACCTTTCACAAATTTTACCTGGGTCGACTAGCGTATTATTCAATCTCTATTTCAAAAACAACTCCAGTGAGCCTTACTTCGAGATACATGATAAATGTGCATATTGTCTATATTTTTTGGATATTTTGGGCTTATTTTCCTAGTCAATATTGTATTTATCATTGCTAATTTAAATTGTTTTGACTCATTTACCTTTATTTGTCTTAATTGAGCAGTTTTACAAATTTTGTGCATTAAAGTCAAGCTTTATTGGTGAATTAAAGGCAAATTTTAATGATGAAGTAAAGGCAAAAGGATGAGTTGAATTCCAACATTTTTCATGGACAGCGGTTACTTTTCGTGGGGTGGAAAACTAATGTCAAGAACTAAATTGAAGATTTTAAGCAACAATCGCACCATAGGTACGAAATATTTCGCAACCTTCAATCGGGGCAGCTCAAGAGTCACTTCCAATATTTTTCAGTTTGGATCCTTTTTATGCATCTAGACTAAATGTCATCTAAAGGGGGATGGAGAGCTTTAATTTAGCCTCTCATTTATCTCTCCTTTATTTCTCATTTATTGTCATTACTCCAATTTATTTTGGTTGACAAGGGGAAAGGAAAGACTTAGTTTTTTCCTATATATAGCTCCTTCCTCCCCTCCTTAGGGATATATAATTTTACTTTCATATTCTCCTCTCAAATAGTTAGATAGACATTTTAAAGTAGTTTTATATTTGAAGACTAGAGTTCGTGAATTCGTTCGGAAGTATTTTATTATTGCAAGTTCTTCTTCTTCCATTCTCTTTGCTTTTATTTTATGATTATTCTTAACATATTTATTTTCTAATTCTAGGATTAGGTGTAACCCGTAATAGATTTATAAATAAAGTTTTTATCTTTCCGTTTATTTGAATGTCACCTGTTTTGATTCGATTTTAGCTTTATTAATAATTGTATAAAATTGTAGTAGCGAGGGACTGAAAGGTGAAACTACTACATTTATACAATAATCTTAGTTACTGAAAGTGAAGGACCGAAAGGTGAAGCGTAAATAACGAAACTCTAATATTGAACTAGAAATTCATGAGAACGAGAGTTGATTAAATTTCTAGAGGCTTATAGAATTGTAGGACATAATGAGTTTAGTTTAATTCATTGAGCGAGACATCGGATTTGAATTAATCTAGACACGGTTGAGAGTAGTTCGAAAGAATGCAATTAACTATTTTTTATGCAATTCGCCTTCAAAATTTGACATTCATCACGAACGGAAAGATTGTTACGAAATTTATAAATTCATTGTTGTGGCGAACCGAAATCCTAGAAGCTTTTTAATTATTGTTTTTAATCCAAAATCTAATTTTGTATTTTAATTTAGTCTTGTTAATTTAATTTACTTATCACAACCAAAATCTTGAAATCAATCAGTCTATATAATTTTAATTGCGAGTTCTTCGGTACTTGATTCAAAGTCCCTGTGGGATCGACATCCTAAATACTACACGAATAGCCGTGCGCTTGCGGTAGGATTTAGTGATCAATTGAAAATCACTCAACAATACCGAGGTATACCACTTAAGAAAAACACTGATAGGGAGCCTTCGTCACCGGTTTGGAAAGTGATATTTCTGCACCGAGTACAAGGACATTGATTTTTTTGTGGATTTCCAAGCTTATCCATATCACTAGCAACAAAAGCTTTAGCTCCCACCCTATATGCAAGCAATGGTCTACAAATAGAACTTAAAATAAATAATTTGGCAAGTAATGTGAGAGCATGTTGGTGCCAAACTAACATTAGAGTTTAGATTCAAAACCTTGGAACATTCACCCAAGCTTTATCCATCGAAAGAATGGGGATAATAACTTTACACCTAAAATGAGCAAATATAAACATTAGAAATATAAGACTTATTAAGATGACACTCAATTAGGAAGGATGAGATACGATTGCTGATAAAAATAATAGATAAATGTGATTGTGCCATCTTGACGCCTAGGAGCTTTTATGATCATGTTGATAATCTTAATCATCAAATTGAGTTCAGGGTAACCCAACACCCGTATAAGCAAAAACATTGAAATCCACTACACATGCAGAGCAAAAGCTGGTTGATAAACCGAAAAGAAACCAGCCCACAAACCCAGAATTAATTATTACCTTTCCTAACCATGAACACAATAACAAATAAGGAGTCCATATGATTTCAACTTTAGAAGTGTTAAACTCCTTGAAGCATGCAGCTGAAAGACCGTCGTGATAGATTAAACACATAAAATAAGGTCTCCTAGTTGATCCATTTACAGCTTTTAAAAAGCTTCCCCTTTTATCTGGAGTTTTGAACCTATGGTCCACTAAACAAGGCCTCTCCACTAGCTACTCAATTTCCTTCTAAAACTTAAGAGATGTCAAAAGAGTAGAAAAGGAACATTAAATGAATGTATAAACTAAAACCAATTGGTTAGTGTAGACACCCCAATTTCGTACCCCTGGTACGTAACTTTGGCATGCGATATCAAGACCTGTTAAAACTTAACAAATGTCAAGTTACAGGGTTTAAAAATGCAAAAGGCAAAGCAGGATGCGCAAAACAGTAAAATGCAAGGACTAAAAGTGGCAAAAAGAGGCTGAATTATGGAAGCTGGCGCGGCCTAAAAGAGATCCTGGCGCGGCGCCCAGAATAGGTGTTGTCGGCTGTTGGTCCACAATAATGCTCAAATAGGCCAGGGGGTGAATAGCCTATGATGCCAATTTAAAAACTTTTCTTTGGATAGAACATAAAGCATAGTTTAAGTGGCAAATACAATTTATTAAGTTGAGTATGTCTGCCAGTAGAGACTATCGATAGACTTACTCAAAGCAGAAGTGATATCTCTGCCGATAAACTGTTTAATCAAATCAAAAGCCTGATAAAAGATTTGTATAGCGGAAAGTAAAGAGGCTATGATTTGAAGAAGTCTTAAGTGGCTGTACACGAATACATGTTCAAAACAACAACACACTTAATACTTCTTTCAAATGCAGATTTAGGATATCAGGTAGAGAATGGTTTTTCTAAAGATAAATCATTTATAAAAACCTCATAGATATTTAATAACTGAGAGATAAAGCATTAGTAAGAACATATGAATTTATTCAAAGATAAATTACATATTACATCAGTCTAAATAATCTATGTACAGTTTCTGGTTTTGTCTTCCTAAGTCTCAATCCTTACTTAATTATCCATTCAAGGATCTTTAAGCTTGCAAAGGACAATAGGAGACCAGAACGAGAAACTGTTATGAGAAGATGATTCTTAGGGTCGTTCAGATATAAAAATATATCTGAACGATTGAGTGCAAAAGCACTCATCCTCCCATGATGATTGATAATTGCACAATCAACAGCATTTGTATTGGAATACAAATCTGAAGATATGAATGCAATATCTACAGACAACTCTTCATTTTCTTCAGACATTGTCTAACATCGATCTTCAGATCTTGATCTCTGCCTATTGAAGTTTCTGATCACTTTCTCCTCTTTTCCAGGCTTTTCTTCCTAGCAATCCACTGAAGGTGTCTTGCTAAGAGCTGGATGAGTTCACTGCAATCTGTTGTAGAAATCAGAGATGCATTGGTGAAGACGATCTCTTTGATGCTTTCTTTTTCTATGACGTTCTTGAGTAGATTGAGTTACTCGTTGCTCACAGTGTATCGTCTAATGTTCTAGATGAAGCGTACACTGTTACTGTGTCTCTGTATATCACAATGTATCACAGTTTTTCACTTTCCTTTTCACATTTTGTTTAGCAAGAGGGAAGGGTTTATATAGGCGAGAATCAATATGATCGTTGAGAGATGAAGACTTCAAAGATTTCTATTCGTTGAAGATGTAGTGGTTTGATGAGTATCGAATAGAGATTTTTGTCCTCAAGATCTTTGATTGTTTGGAGTAGAGATTTAGTCCTGTTGATCTTGGAACTCATTGTCTGTCAGACTATGTTGATAAGTCTCTGAAGAGTAGGTCTGATGTGTGTTGCACTGTCAGGTGGTCTGTTCAATAAAGTAATTGCTTTTTGACTTTAACAGACTTGAGTGAGAGAAAGTCGTGTAGCTTTAAGTATGTCATGCTTTTTGAGGCACGAACATATTTATCTTGATTTGAGCAGCTAGTTGACATTTCTCTGTAGCACGTGCAGATCTTGAAGTCTTCCGTTGGAAAGCTTTGAGCCAGTGGAGACAGGTCTTCCGATACAGGAGAGCTGATGTTTGCCGGTACGAGCATTTTAACTTGTCGCATGTGTGCCACTGAAGGCTTTTGACATAGCTGCAAGTCTTCCGGTGCTGAGTGCATTTTGAAGTGCTGGTCTGTCTTGATCATCATATGGGAGGGTAGGACTAGATCAGGTCACACCTAATCTAAGACCTATGTGAAATCATACAAGTTACCACACTAACCGGTACGCAGACCTTTTAGCCACTTGTGACGATTCACTTGTAATGGGGGCAAACAAATCAATATATATGAAATATGCAAGGTGATAATTAAATTATCAAGAAGCATGTTTCAATAATCAACACCGGCGCCCAAAATTACTACAGTGCGCCCAAAAGTGCTACAGGAGTGCTACAGTTAACGCATTGTACCATTTCTGAAGCACGCGGTACAAGCAGAAGTAGCATGAAGGGAGAAAAAGAAATTCCCTTGATGTTCCTATCTCAGCCTATAAATAGAGGCCCTGGGGTTCGCTTTCAGCACACCGAAAATTCCCCAAAACTTTCATCGTTGTTGTTACGCTGTGAGAATAGTGAGCGATCAGTGTGCGATAGTGAGTGCCCTCTCTTATAAAGCCTTGAAGCTCTGCCAAAACTCTTCCAAACGCAAATCCAACCGGTTAAAGTGATCCTTAGCCCCCCAGCTAGGTATCCACTCTATTTCCCCAGTCCAAAAATCTCGGAAAGAGCAGTTGTTCTGCCCGAGTAAAAAGGCCAAATCCGCCAGAAACAAACAATTTTTCGCCCGATACAAAGAACAAGCACACAAAGAAGAAAAGCAGCTGTTCGCCTGTTTTACGGTGCCCAAAAACAACTTTCGAAACAAGCATTCTACCGAACTCAGCGGCAGCAAAGAAAGCAAAAAGACTCCCTCTCCCGAGAAGGACAGAGCGAGCACACCACGCTCTAAAAGGTGAGCCTTTAAGAGCGTTATTTTATAAAAAACTATTTTTCATCCGGCCCAATGTAAAAATATAAGTCGTTCTGCTGCCCGGATTTATTTAGAAAATAACATTAAAAAGAGCCATTATTATGGTCAAATATTTTTAAATGTATTTATAATTATTGCAAAGAGATAGCTGCAATTCTGTAAATAATGTAAATACATATATATTTGTAGGCAGTTAATGCTTTATTTATTTACTCGAGAAATATAGCAAAAAACATATTTTATCTAAAAACTGTTTTTTGAGACCGAAAGGGCGAGTTGGGTGCCTAGCACCTTCCCAACTCGTAACTTAGCCTCCGAACCCGTTTTTGCATTCTCTAGTTTTATTTTTGGTTTTTTCTTTGTTTTCTCCTTAAAATAAAGATGACGACTCTGTCAAAACATTTTGGATCGCAGTGAGGCATCGCAACATCCTTTCTTGCACTTTTCCGTTTGCCCCTAAAAAAGGGAAAATATGAATGAAATGGTGATGTATTCCTATATCCTGGTATCCCCTAAAAAAGTGATAACTTGATATAGAAAACCCAAAGCACTTATAGTGATCCGAAATAGGCCATAAAGCAATTTTCATAAAGTCTGTAGTGGGGCCCGCAACATCCTTTCTTGCACTTTCCATTTTCCCCTACACAAGGGAAGATACGAATGAAAGGGTGATGTTTTCCTGCATCCTGTTATCCCCTTAAAAAAGGGATAACCTGATACAGAAAACCCATAGCTCCCATAACGGACCAAAAAATCACTGAAGTGACCGAGGCGTATTCAACGCGCTTTTTTACAGCACCCTTTCCGCATTTTTAATTTCGTCTTCCCCTGGACAAGGGAGGGTGGAATGGAAAGCGTGGTGTCTGCATTCACACGCCGCATTCCCCTAACCAAGGGAGCTGTGGGTTCCCGGGAAAATGTGCTCCCGCGCCCCGCGCGCCCTTGGATAGGGGTGCGCGTACATGCGGATGCGGTGACATCCACTGCTCCTGTTCCACCCTCCCTTGTTTAGGGGAGGACGAAATCAAAAGTGCGGGAGGAGTGCTGTCGAATAGCGCGTTGAATGCGCCTCGGTTGCCTTTAGTGGATTTTTTATCCAATATGGGAGCTTTGGGTTTTCTACGTCAAGTTTATCCCTTGTTTAGGGGATACCAGAACATAGGAAGACATCACCTTTCCATTCCCATTCTCCCTTGTTTAGGGGAGAACGTAAAAGTGCAAAGAAAGATGTTGCAGCGCCCCCACTATGGATTTTATGAAAATAGCCTTATGGCTCATTCCGGATCACTATGAGTGCTTTGGGTTTTCTACGTCAAGTTATCCCTTGTTTAGGGGATACCAGGACATAGGAATACATCACATTTCCATTCTCATTCTCCCTTGTTTAGGGGAGAACGTGAAAGTGCAAAGAAAGATGTTGCGAGGCCCCACTGGATCCAAAATGTTTTTAGAGTCGCCATCTTTATTTTAAGGCAAAAATAAAGCAAAACCATAAAAAGAAAACCGAGAGATGAAGAAAACGGGTTCGGAGGCTAAGTTACGAGTCGAAGGTGCTAGGCACCCAACTCGCCTTTCGGTCTCAAAACGGTTTTTGGCTAACGTATGTTTTTTGTTATATTTATTTAACAGATAAATAAAGCATAAACTGCCTACAAATACATCAATTACATCTATATTATTTACAGACTTGCAACAGTCTCTTTTATAAACAATTACAAATATACTTGAAAATATTTGGCCATAGTAACGGCTATATTTAGTATTATTTCCTGACTAAATCCGGGCAGCATGACTGCTTATATATTTACAATGAACCGGACCGGAAATAATACTCTTACAAATAAAAACTTTAATGACTAAATAAAGTAAATAATTACAAATTTATCTAAAAAAATTTGGCCATAATAACGGCTACATTTAGTACTATTTCTTAATTAAATTCGGGCAGCACAACTGCTTATATATCTACATTGGATCGGATTGGAAATAATAGTTTTTGTAAATAAAGACTTTAATAAATAAAGCAAATAATTACAAATTTATCTGAAAATATTTGGCCATAATAACGGCTATATTTAGTACTATTTCCTAACTAAATCCGGGCAGCACAACTGCTTATATAACTACATTGGGCCGGTTTGAAAATAATACTTTTATAAATGAAAAACTTAAAAATAAAAACTTACAGCCGGCCTACGGTGTGCTCGCTCTGTCCTCTCGGGAGAAGGAGTCTTTTGTTGTTGTTGTTGTTGTTGTGTTGTGTGTTATGTGAATTTGGGCAGTGTGACTGCTTGTATTTGTTGATTTTGTTGTCTGAAATCGGGCAGCGTAACGGCAGGATGTGTGTTTGTGTGTATTTGTGCGTGTGTGTGTGTTTATGTATTTGTGTGTGTGTGTTGGTGTGTGTGAGAGGGGGTTGGCTTGAGGGAGTATATGTGTGTGAGTGTGTGGGTTTGAGTGAGAGGGATACGGGTGGAGAGTATATTATGTGAGTGTGTGTGAGTGAGGGCGCTGGAAGTGGGGGTAATTGGGAGAGAGAGAGTTTCGGCTGGGTAGAGAGTGAGAGGGAGTAGTGCGCTGGAGTGAGAAATTGAGAGAGAGAGAGTTTGTGAGGGATGGGGGAATATATATATAGGTGGATTAACTTAGTGGGGAAGGAATGGGAAAGGGGAACCGGCTGCCCATTTGTTTTTCTTTTCTTTTTTTCTTTTTCTTTTTTTGTTTCCTTTCTTTTCGATTTTGTTTCTTTTTTCTTTCCTTTTTGATTTTCTTTCTTTCTTTTTTTTGTTTTTTGTTTTTTGTTTCTTTTCGATTTTGTTTCTTTTTGTTTTTTTTTTTGTTTTTTTTTCGATTTTTTGTACCTTTGTTCCTGAAACATACAAGAGATAATTAATAGTCCATTTTGCAATATTTATTGGACAATATAAAATAGACGTACGAATTTGGGGTGTCTACAGAGCCCCTCAACGATAGAGTTTACGGATAACCCGAAGCTTATCAAGTAAATGAACATCGTTGAAAAGATAGACTCCCAAATTCGAGATAAGAAATGCTAGGGAAGATGTAAATCAGATATGCAAATATTTTTATGTTGCAATGGTCGGACCTACCGAAATAGGCTGCCTACGTATCCTTTAATAAAAGGAATCAGACCAAACGTAGTTCGGCCAGTTGGGGACTAAATGTTGCGGTGTAAGTGTTGCGGTGCAAGTGCGGCAATACTAAATGAGCAAGTGCGGCAAAGCTTTATCAAATGAGTACGACAAGGGTAAATATGTGATGTGATGGTCGCGTCTACTGTGATAGACTGCCTACGTATCCTTAAACAAGGAATCAGACCAAACGTAGTTCGTCTGTGGCTGCGCGGAGTGAATTGTTTCCTAGGAACTCAGCCTCTACTGGAGAACAAAACCTTTCCCTATGAATACGGGGCTGACCCCTTAAAGAAAAGTTTCCCACACAGTGAAAATGCATGGAATGCATTGCCTCCTTAGGAACTCAGCCTTCAACGGAGAACAAAACTTTTCCCTATCAATCCGGGGCTGTGTACCCCTTAAAGGAAAGTTTCCAAACATTAAACAAATGCACTGTTAAAAAGGAAAATACCTTCCTTTCCTTTACCTTTGTCGTGTCCATGCAAAGAAATTGTCGCCGATGTTGCTTTTGCCGCTTGTCGCTTTACTGCTCGTTGTTGCACTTTCTGGGATTTTTCTTTTTATCATCGTTCCGCCTTCGCTGAAAATCTTTTCCCTGCTCCGCTATGTTTTCGCTTTAGCCGAAAAATTTTCTTGATGTCGCCGCATTTTTCTTTATTGCTCGCTCTAACCTTGGTCGAAGCTTTTTTCTTGCCGCAAAGATCACTTGGTATCACCGAATCATCTTTTCTTTGCTGTTGTTTTCTTTTCGCTCCATTCTCTAGCTTCAGCCAAAAATTTCTTCTTCTGCCGCCGCATTTTTCTTGTTACATGTACCTGAAAATTTGTCCTTCTTGTACATGTATTTTCCCTCTCTTGATTTTGTTTTTTGTTTTTTTTTTTTTGTTTTTTGTTTTTTGTTTTTTGTTTTTTGTTTTTGTTTTTTGTTTTTTGTTTTTTGTTTTTTGTTTTTTTGTTTTTTGTTTTTTGTTTTTTTGTTTTTGTTTTTTTGTTTTTTGTTTTTTGTTTTTTTTTTTTGTTTACAATGCAATCTAATTTTATATGATGCAAAATAAATAAATAAAACACATGCAGACTCAAAACGCACGCACAAAGCAAAGCTATACCGACCTAACAGGTAATGGCACGCTGTATCTCCAAAAATGGATTTTAAAGGAATATACCTTCGGGTTTGAACAGTCTTCCCTCTTTCTCTCCTTTTTTTTTTGTTTTTTGTTTTTTGTTTTTTTTTGTTTGTGATATGTGGGGAAAGGAAAAGGCAGATACCTCTTTGGCCATATAATTGTTGCAAGACCACACTTGGCATAAGGCTATTCTCATAGCCCCTGCATTTCTCTTCACAATCAGACAGAGCAGCAGTGAATGGGCGGAATCCAAGTCGTCCAGCTGTTTCAGGATAATGGCAACGCAGATGATGAATAGGACGAGGACACTTCTGGTGCTTCTCATTCTGATGAGACTGAGCCTTTTCTGTGCCTTGCAGAAGAAGTATATGAGCCCGGCCGGGCGGATGCCGCAGGTACTCATGGACCACCTTGGGGCTTAGGCTGCAAAAGTAGGGATAGTTTCTGGGGGAAACAAAGGGGGTATAGGCAATAATAGATATGTACAGGCAATTAATGTATAATTTAAATTTCTTTAGCAATTATTCCTAAGTTGCACCTTAGGACCCAAAAATTTTATATTTTAGTGTTTTGTCAGCGAGCCTGTCGTGGTTTTTTCTTTTTTCTTCTACGAGCCCTTGCATGTCAAGACTGGAGGTAGGATGCCGAGGTTTTAAAGAGTGCTTTCCCTCTCCTTATTCTCCTGATATATATATATATATATATATATATATATATATATATATATATATATATATATATATATTTTTTTTTTTTTTTTTTTTTGTTTCTAACTTTTGCCTAGGCCGCCTTTCGGTTTTCAAATTTAGCGAGCCCTTATTTCTTCTTTTTATTTGTATTTTTTCTTGCTCTAACTTTTGCCTAGGCCGCCCTTTCGGGTTTTCAGCCTAGCGAGCTGGAGAAGGAAGCACTTGTTGGATAGAATGGCTCGGGCACAATACCTTTTGAGCTCATTGAGATTGGAGGGCTGAACAAAGTCTTCTTTTTCCTGGCTTGTGAGGAATATGGCATCTCCTGATCGGATCTATTTGACAATATACGGCACATCGTGGAAGAGAGTGGTAGCAGCCTTTTGATAAGTAGTCCCAACATTTTTCTGCCCAGACAGCATGACATGATAGTCGTAGGTCCCCCAAAGGGGTGGCGAGTGAGTTCTTTTCTTGGTCTCCTGCTGCCTTTGTTTTGACTATAGCTCAGCATGCCGCCGATAAAAACTTGTTGGGCTTGGGAACAGTCACTATATTGGACAGCCAGATCGGATATTTTTTCTTTCTTCTTTTTTTTTACTCTTTTTTTTTACCCGAATGAAATTGACGTGCGGCTGTTTCATGCTTTTTTTAAAAAAAACTTGTAGTGACCATTCTGGCTTGATGCGGCGGAGCTTTTGTCTGATTGGCTGAGCATCTGGACATGGGGATCCGGTGTTTGACTATGGCTGGGCCTACCCTTGACACATTTTCAAGTAAACATGTCCACGAACTCTTTGAGGAGATCCATGAGTGTTATCCTTTTCAGAACCTTGCAGGGAGTTGCCGATTTTGATTCCTTTGATTTCATTGTCCACCCCAGCATTGATAGTGGATCGCCGCTTTGTTGATGAATGATGTTGCCCCGGTGCTCGATCGACTTTACAAGCTCAAGCAAATAATTTTTTTTTTGTTCGGGTCCTTATTAAATGACTCATTATTATAATGATTTAATGCGTCTTTTAATATAGGTGCAACTAAGAAATAAGCAAAGACATTTAGTTTATTATTAAAAGCAAACCGTACAGGGTTTATTACATTATTGAGGACCTGGGGTTTGAGATCCTCATTATTAGGGAGCGGATCGGTAGATGACCAATCCGTAAAGCTAGGGAAAGGAATAGGGATAATATATCTGAAGCGGTCTACCAGATCTGCGGGCGTCAAGGCCCGTGGGCGTAGTATACTAGTTCTGCAGAGGCTTATTAGAAACAGGCTCGAACTCAGCAGGGAGCTTCTCGTAATCAGTGCTTCTGCCTATCATGCCTAGGAAGCTGTCATCAACCTCAATCATATTGATTTGAGGTAGAGGGTTGTTGACTACATTTGGTCTGGGAGGAGGCTTTTCAATAACCTTATCATCTATAAGATCCTCGAATAGCATTTTTGAGCGATAACATTTATCGCTGGGGTGCCCAGCAATGATGATATTCACAAGATCGGGCATGATTCCGTGTCCCGGGCGTAGGGTCCGGTGGCTTATAATTTTCCATAGGCTTTAACACTCCTTGTGCCATTAGCCCCTCGCAGATTACAGCATCGGGAGGCTTGCGCTCATCATAATGACGGTTCGATTTACGAAATTTCTGCTCGGGCCATTATTTCCTCCGATTGTGTTGACAGACTGCTCCGCTTCATAAGACCATGGAACAGGCCATAACTTTGGGTAGGAAAAGTGGTCGATGCATTCCCTACCATATTGACGGTGCGGTGTACTGCCTTCCCTTTAGAGTAACGGAAAGAGGTAGGAGATGTATTGACTTGTAATTGCCCGCTCGTATATCATCATCTATACGAGCTCATATCTCCACTATTTCTTTGAAATTGGTGTAGGGGAGATACCGCATGTGTTCCAGGTAAATGGGCTGGAGGTTTTTGATAAACATTTGGCATGACTTACCGGATCGCCTGCAAAAGTCTGGGCCAACTTTCTTCTTCCATCCGACCGCGAACTCGACAAGTTTTTTTCCTCTCGGGTGCACGACTCAAGGTCCCTTCTATTTTCGGGATCGGTGTTGTCTTTGTACCTTTCCGTGAACGCTTCAGCCTATTTGGTCCCACGTATTCATGATGCCGCTATCGATAACATTAGCCATTGTTTGGCGCCCTATTAGGGTGAGGTGAAAATTGGAAGCCATAGCCTCAAAGCTAGCTCCCTCGATCGCATGCCGGTGGAATAAGATTTTAAGTGGGATATAGGGCATCCAGGTTCCATCAAATTTTTCTATGCTCGGGCATTTTGAATTTGAGAGGCACATCGCCGCAGTTGTAATGTCGGTTCGCCAGAGAAAATTCCCCTTTGTTGAGAAGTTTGAGTACCATGACTCTTATATTTTCCACTTCGGCCTCTATTTTGGTGGCTGGGGGAATTGGCTTTTGGTATATACTGGCTGGGTTAGGGAAGGTTGGGTTAATTTCTGGCTGCGGTGTCTGGTAAGGATTTTGGGCTGGATATGGATATGGAGCTGGTGGATTCTGGGCTGGATAAGGATATTGGGCTGGTGGATTCTGGGCTGGATAAAGATTTTGAGTTGGTGGAACTTGGGTAGGATATGTATTTTGGGCTGGTGGAATTTGGGTAGGTGGATTATTGATGGTTTCAGGTTGGGCGGCCAGGATCATTATAAGGTAGATAAGTGGTAACTTGACCTGGCGGGTTATAACTTAGTGGGTCTATATGTGGGCTGTTCTGGAGTGGGTTGGTTATGGGAATAGGGAGGTCATTTGGGTTTTGGGGAACTTTGGTGTTTGGAGCAGGATATGAAGGATAGGACGGGTAAGGGTTGATATTTGGGTAGTAGGGACTCGGTGGAGGATTGGGATTTGGGGTAACGGCTATATTTGGTAGGTTAGTGTTTGGCTGAGGAGTTGGGTTTGGAGGCACATGAGATATGGATGCTCCCTGGGGGACTATAGGGGAAGAGTTTACCTCAAAGACTGGTTTTTGACCTTGTATAAGACTTGCTATTTGGCTTAGCAAGTGTTCATGTCGCGGCATCCGATTCTCGGTCTAGCCACCGCCGCATTGCCGAGTCGGAGCATATCCGGAGCCCCGAACTGCACTCTATATCGACTGCTTCATCATTGCCATACCGCTCGGATCAGTATTTTCAGATCGATTCTCGCCTCTTGTCGATCGCATCGATACCTTCTTCGATTTACGCCCTTGTTTCCGTCAGATCAACCGGCCAGTACTATCTCTGCCTTTCCAGATTCGGGCCAGATTTCTGAGGAAAATGGGTTATGGAGGTATCAGGAGGCTGGCTGAAGGCTTTCTGGGCTTGGAGTACAGCGTGCCTTTATTAGTATATTTTATTATTTATTATCCCTACAAATTGGCCGGATAAGCACCTGCTTTATTTTGACGGTCTCAGGACTTTTCCTGGAATAATGGATTCTTTCTCCAGAGTATAGGACCAACGTATTTCACCTGCCTTTCGACTCCCTGAGATCGGATTGATCCCAGGCGAAGGGCCTATACTCTTTCCGGGATCCACCATTCGAAATGGTCTAGGTCGAGCATTAGAAAATAATAAATCAGCCCCAGTGTATTTTTTTTTGACTTGCGCATTTTTTTTTGAATTGCGCAGATTTTTTTTTGACTTGCGCACATTTTTTTTTGACTTGCGCACATTTTTTTTTTTGACTTTTTTTTTAACTGGGGCTGACCCATAATTTAAAATGCAAAAACCGGTCGGTCTTTGAAGTGTCCTGAGAATCTATATGCAGTCTAACGTTGGCTCATGCAAGGGGTAGGCTGGCTATGGTGTAGGGTAGCAGTTCGGAATATATTTATATGCATGTGTGCGTGTGTGCGGTATCTAAAAAGTAAAAAAAAAGAGTTTTTTTTTTTCAGATATGGAAATAGAAAATAAAACAGATATAGTCTGTCTTGCTGTTATGTATGGATTTTCTCGGCTTTTTAGCTTAAGCGCAAGCAAGCAAGCATACCATCAAGAAATAGAAAGAAAAGCGGGGAATCTATTTATTTATTTATTTTTTAGAAAAGGGTCCTAATCCCCAAAATAAAATGACAGAATGAATGCATGTATGTACATATTTTGCAGAATGAAAATGAAGCAGAATAAAATAATATAAGGCCGAAAATGAAGAGATTTTAAAAATAAAGCCCCGGCCCTTTAGTTGTGCTGCCCGGATAGTATTGCACATAGAATATTACATATATATAAATATAATAATAGTATATATATATATATATATATATATATATATTATTTTTTATTTTTTTGAAGATTTTTTTTTTGAAAAATACGAATATTTTCAAGTATATCCGTAACAGTGTTTGAAATGAAACTGCTGCAAGATGGAGGATCATATCCACAAATATAGACACGGATGTTAAAGGAACGCAATATTAGACTGTTTAAAATTAATATAACAAGCATACTTTAGCCAGAAACAAAAGAAAAAAAAGTTTTGGTTAATGAGTCTAGCCCTCCATTTTTATTCATTAAAATAAAAACGATCTCCCCAGCAGAGTCGCCACTGTGGGTTCCCGGGAAAATGTGCTCTCGCTCCCCGCGCGCCCTTGGATAGGGGTGCGCGTACGTGCGGATACGATGACATCCACTGCTCCCGTTCCACTCTCCCTTGTTTAGGGGAGGACGAAATCAAAAGTGCGGGAGGAGTGCTGTCGAATAGCGCGTTGAATGCGCCTCGGTTGCCTTTAGTGGATTTTTTATCCAATATGGGAGCTTTGGATTTTCTACGTCAAGTTTATCCCTTGTTTAGGGGATACCAGAACATAGGAAGACATCACATTTCCATTCTCATTCTCCCTTGTTTAGGGGAGAACGTAAAAGTGCAAAGAAAGATGTTGCAGCGCCCCCACTATGGATTTTATGAAAATAGCCTTATGGCTCATTCCGGATCACTATGAGTGCTTTGGGTTTTCTACGTCAAGTTATCCCTTGTTTAGGGGATACCAGGACATAGGAATACATCACATTTCCATTCTCATTCTCCCTTGTTTATGGGAGAACGTGAAAGTGCAAAGAAAGATGTTACGAGGCCCCACTGGATCCAAAATGTTTTTAGAGTCGCCATCTTTATTTTAAGGCAAAAATAAAGCAAAACCAGAAAAAGAAAACCAGAGATGAAGAAAACGGGTTCGGAGGCTAAGTTACGAGTTGGGAAGGTGCTAGGCACCCAACTCGCCCTTTCGGTCTCAAAACGGTTTTTGGCTAACGTATGTTTTTTGTTATATTTATTTAACAGATAAATAAAGCATTAACTGCCTACAAATACATCAATTACATCTATATTATTTACAGACTTGCAACAGTCTCTTTTATAAACAATTACAAATATACTTGAAAATATTTGGCCATAGTAACGGCTATATTTAGTATTATTTCCTGACTAAATCCGGGCAGCATGACTGCTTATATATTTACAATGAACCGGACCGGAAATAATACTCTTACAAATAAAAACTTTAATGACTAAATAAAGTAAATAATTACAAATTTATCTAAAAAAATTTGGCCATAATAACGGCTACATTTAGTACTATTTCTTAATTAAATTCGGGCAGCACAACTGCTTATATATCTACATTGGATCGGATTGGAAATAATAGTTTTTGTAAATAAAGACTTTAATAAATAAAGCAAATAATTACAAATATATCTGAAAATATTTGGCCATAGTAACGGCTATATTTAGTATTATTTCCTGACTAAATCCGGGCAGCATGACTGCTTATATATTTACAATGAACCGGACCGGAAATAATACTCTTACAAATAAAAACTTTAATGACTAAATAAAGTAAATAATTACAAATTTATCTAAAAAAAGTTGGCCATAATAACGGCTACATTTAGTATTATTTCTTAATTAAATTCGGGCAGCACAACTGCTTATATATCTACATTGGATCGGATTGGAAATAATAGTTTTTGTAAATAAAGACTTTAATAAATAAAGCAAATAATTACAAATATATCTGAAAATATTTGGCCATAATAACGGCTATATTTAGTACTATTTCCTAACTAAATCCGGACAGCACAACTGCTTATATAACTACATTGGGCCGGTTTGAAAATAATACTTTTATAAATGAAAAACTTAAAAATAAAAACTTACAGCCGGCCTACGGTGTGCTCGCTCTGTCCATTTGTTTTTCTTTTCTTTTTTTCTTTCCTTTCTTTTCGATTTTGTTTCTTTTTTCTTTCCTTTTTGATTTTCTTTCTTTCTTTCTTTTTTTTTTGTTTTTTGTTTCTTTTCGATTTTTTTTTTTTTTTGGTTTCTTTTCGATTTTTTGTACCTTTGTTCCTGAAACATACAAGAGATAATTAATAGTCCATTTTGCAATATTTATTGGACAATATAAAATAGACGTACGAATTTGGGGTGTCTATAGGAGCGCGGGCCGCGGGCCGCATCCGGGCACTCACTGTGGCGACTATGCTGGGGAGATCATTTTTATTTTAAATAAAAATGGAGGGCTTGACTCAATAACCAAAACCTTTTCTTTTCTTTTGTTTCTGGCTAAAGTATGCTTGTTATATATCTTTAAGCATTTGAATATTGCGTTCCTATACATCAGTGTATATATTTGTGGATATGATCCCCTATCTTGCAGTAGTCTTGTCCCAGTCACTATTACAGGTATATTTAAAAATATGTATTTTCAAAAAAAAAATCATCAAAAAAAAGCAATAAATTTCCGGGCAGCATAACAAAGAGGGTTGGGGCTTTCTTTTTATTATTGCTTTATTTTATGCTCTATATTATTATTCCGTTTTTTTACGCAAATTTTGTACATATTTTTCATTCATCATGTCATTTTATTTTGGGGACTTATGACAAATTTGTAATTAATAGGAATAGATAGATTCTCCGCTTTTCTTTCTATTTCTTGATGTGATTGCTTGCTTGCTCACGCTCAAACTAAAAGAGCCGAGAAAATCCACAAATAACAACAAGACAGTCATATCTGTTTTAATCTGAAAAAAAGGAAAAAAAAAGACTTTTACTGCTTTTTATATGCCACACACACGCGCACGCATATAAATATATTCCGAATTGCTACCATACACCTTGGCCAGCTCACCCCCTATATAAGCCATCGTTAGACTGCATATAGATTCTCGGGACACTTCAAAGATCGATCGATTTTTGCATATTTGAGTCATTAGTCAGCCCCTGTGAAAAAAGAATAAAAAAATATGAAAAAAAAAATTGAAAAAAATGATGATGAAAAAAAAATCAAGAAAAAATATATATACACAGGGGCTGATTGATTATTTTCTGATGCTCTACTTTGAATGGTGGATTTTGGAAAGAGTATAGGCCCTTCACCTGGAATCAGTTCGATCTTGGGGAGTCGAAAGGCATGTGGAATACGAAGGTCCTATACTTTTGAGAAAGAATCCACTGCTCCAAGAATAGTCCTGAGACCGTCAAAACAAAGCAGGTGCTTGCCCGGTCAATTGTATAAAAAAATAAATAACAATAAAATATACTAATAAAGGCACACTGTACTCCTAGCCCAGAAAGCCTTCAGCCAACCTTTCTGATACCTCCAAACCCATTTTCCTCAGAAACCTGACCCGAATTTGGAAAGGCAGAGATAGTACTGGTCGGTTGATACGGGAAACGGGTGCAAAAAGCAGACCAGAAAGTATCAGGGTTAGATCAGAAAATGGCAGAATCAGTTCAAAGGGCGCAGATCCGAGCAGAATGGCAGCTAATGATAAACAAGCAATGGCTGAAACCAACAATGGGCAAAACGGTCTAGAGTCGGAAAGAAAAACACCTGGATATGCACCTCATCCTGAATTTGAAAACTGGTTTAAAAAGGAATTGGATGCACATATGGAAAAGGTAACAAAACAAGTGGTTGATAGGTTTTTAGCAAATGTTGCAGAAACCTTTGCCAATATCTCTCAGTAAGTTAAAAGCCCAAGGTCTACTCCAGATATCTCTTCATTTCTTGAAATAAACTGTCCTGATACCACAGAAAAAATCCTTTTCCAAGCTCTCAAAGCTCAACCGAGTATCATCCTCCAGCCAGAACCTAAAATTATTTCCCAAAGTGGTATCATCCCAAATAATTCTAATCCATCTCCTCCAGAAATCAATTCTGATCTCCTTCACCTAAATGCCTGTTACCATAACCAGAAGGACTACCTTCCCCCTGATCCTTCAAATACCTATTCTCAGCAAATGGCTCCAGGAACCCCAACCGAAATAATCTGTGCTCATGAAAAATAACCTTCCTTAAATCCGACCTCAGGCAATCAAATCCCAGTGCAGTATTACTCGAGAGAAAAGGCCCAACCCTGGTATTTAATCAAACCTCAGCCAGGTGTTTTACCCCGGCCAAAAGGAAGGAAAGAATTAATTCCGAGGCATTATGATGAGTTACCTGCCCCAAGATCCGAAATCTTTCAGTCACTATGGGCCCGTGGGATACTTAAACCAATTACAAATTTTCGACTTCCCAACCCATTACCTAACACATGGAATCATGCCCAGTACTGTGAGTACCATCCTTGCAGTGGTTACCTCACTGACAAATGCTATGTGCTCAAAAATGCCATACAAGACCTCGTCGATAATGAAATAATCATGGTGTCAGGCACGAAAATCCTGGAGGCCATTCCGACAAAGAAGGTCTAAAGGGAAAGAACCTATTTAGCAAGAATAAAGGTGATGTAAATATCCTCTTCAATAACAGGAGTTTCTAATAAAAGTCTGGGAGATAGTTTTCTGGGTATGATAGATGAAGGCGCTGATTATGAAAGGCTCGTTGCTGAGTTTGAACCTATTATTGATAAGCCTCTGCAGAACTGGTATACTACGACCGGCCCGCTCTTGACTCCCGCAGATCTGGTGGACCGCTTCGGGTATACTATTCACATTCCTTCTCTTAGCTTTACGGATTGGTCATCTACCGATCCGCTCTCTAAAATTGAGGATCTCAAACCCCAGGTCCTCAACAATGTAAATAACACTGTACAGTTAGCTATTAATGATAATCTTAGTGTCTTTGCTTATTCCTTAGTTGCATCTACATTAAAACGGATAATAACAATCTCACATATTTCAAAAATATGAAAATCGACAAAAAGAGGTCTGCCAGATCTGCTTCTAGATGGATCCGCTGGCAACTAGATTTCAATTACTATCAATATGAAATTCAACATATTAAAGGAGAATTAAATTCTTTACCAGACGCTCTCACGCGCGAATGGTCACCCAAATAAAAGATCATCTCATTGACCCAAGTATATTACACTTGTGGTACGCCTCTCAAAAGGCTAAAAGATGCAAAAACGACTATGACGATGAATACGTCAACTCTAGTAAGAGTATAACTTATCGTCATTCAAAAAGACAACTCAAAGTCGAGTATAAAATGACATCAGCGAAATGGCAATCGAGAAAAATTGCCCCAAGATGATTCAAACATCAGATGACTAAGTCATCACACAATGGACGGGATTCACCCCGTTAAGACAACTCAAAGTCGAGTATAAAATGACATCAGCGAAATGGCAATCGAGAAAATTGCCCCAAGATGATTCAAACATCAGATGACTAAGTCATCACACAATGAACGGGATTCACCCCGTTAAGAGTCAAGGAAGGCTAAGGAAAAAATTGATACCAGTTGAGCTCTCTGATCTCAACGATATTATAACCGTTTTTATTTCAGGACAAAATGGAGAGGTATCAAGAACAACTCACAATCCTTGAAGACGAATTTGAAGAATTCATGATCGAAGCTACCGCCAAAAGAAACAGTTTCATCCAGAAAATCAACAGGTTAAGAACAAAGCTTAACTTACCCCTCAAAAATATTGAAGCACAAAGAATTACCACAGAGACACCAGTCTCCATACCTACCATCAAGGCCCTTGCCTCCCCTACGAAAAAGGACACCATTGCAGAAATCGTTAAAACCCAGTCCTCGATGAAGACGAAAGAGCATACAAAAAGGCTTTAATCAAGCCCCCACAGAAGAACATAAGGGCAAATTTTCAAGTCTTGGGAAAAATCCCCACCATCACTACAGACGAAAAGAAAACCCCTGAACAACAGTTTCGTCTATTCCAGAAGAAACAAGAAGATAAAGATTTGAACAGCCAAATTTCCAGAGAAGAATTCATCACAGCAGCAAACGAACTCCGTGAAATGATGAACGATAACGACTATTTTATCTCATCATCAGATTACAGAGTATTGTCAAAAGCAAGGTTTCAAAACAGAACCCCAGCAGAAATCATTAAACGATTCTTTGACCTTGGACTCATGGTCCAGATGAAAGTATCCAGAGACTGTAGGGAGGTAAAACTTCTTCCTACAAAATTAAAAGAACAAGTTGTCCGATTCATAAAGATTGGAGATAAAGAAGGAGCAATAATCGACGTAATCAGCTCAATCCCAGACTGGGATCAAGATAGGTTCTACGAACCTATCTATTACATCAAGATCAAAAACGACCATAAAGATAATGTCCGAGAGTCGGTCCAATATGAGTCCAGAATCATGCCTAAAATCACTACCGAAGAATTGGAAACAATCAGAATTAATTCTATAGTACAACTTATTAACAGTCTCAGGAAAATCTCCGAAGATACAAAGGTAAAAGCCCACAAAGTATATGAAAATATGATCACTACAATCGGCACCAGGGATCCAATTCAAGAAGACAGTAAGGAGGTAATCATCGATTTAAGGACAAAATTCTATGAAAATAACTTAAAAATTTCCAAAGAAACAAAGGCCCTACTCTGCTTAAAGTTAAAGGAGATTGACGAGATAGAAGGGATAGACCATACCTGCCTCTTCTGTGCAAAAGAAAACAAAGAAGAAGGAGCAGCCGCAGCTGGCCCATCTACGTCAAACAGTTCAGAAGATGCTCCACTAACCATGTAGTGGCGGACAGATGAAGACAAGTGGACCTCACCACTAGATAAAGGAACTATCCTAAAAAAGAAGACAAAGAAGAACTATCTTAAAAATTTTCTGGTTCCATGATTTTTTATTGGTTGAATAATTTCTTAATATAGTGTATTGTTTTTTCTTTTTCGAATAATCTTTCTTGATACACTCAATAAACATGAAAAGATAGAAGTAACGTCCCTATTTAAGGACATCACGGTAAAAGAATTACCGAAAACAAAATACACAAACTACGAAAATATTGAAAGCTATATATATCCACTAAGTCAATCCTTAATTTTTAAAAGTCAGCCAACTCAATCCCTAGATGTGCTTCAATATATACGTAGCCACGCATTACAAAAGGACATTCTCCCATTATTTTTAATTTTAAAAAAAAATTAATGAGAAAATCTTGCAAAAAAATTAGCAACTTCTCTCTCTCTCTCTCTCTCCCCCCACCCCCTCTCCCCCTCTCTCTCTCTCCTCTTCCCCTCTCCCTGAAACTGCAAAAAAATTAGCAACTTAACACTACACGTCAACAAGATTGTTGATTTGGTAGCTATTCATGGGTTGTTGAGACCAACAATATTCATCCTTAAGGACTCATGAGAACGAGTTTGCATAGAAGGTTTATTCATGGGTTGGTGAGACCAAATGGAATTGATTTTGCATTCGTTCAGAATACATGGTACTTGAGATTGAAGGGTTCTATAATTGTTCTAACTTGTAATCTGAATTATCCCAACTCACAAAGATCAAAAACATGGAAGATGACAAAAGCAGCTTTATTGAGAAAATTGTAATGTCTTTTTAAGGAATGTGAATTTGGACTCGATCATAGTTAAGAAAACCTAACATGATAACCAAATAAAAGAGTATCAAACTTGAATTGTACCAATATAGTACTCGGAATATATTAGACTCATTTCTATTCTACACTAGAAATTAAATTAAATTTCCTAGCACGCATAATAACCTAATGTTACAAGACAAATAAAGCCCCGCCTCATCTCCTAGTAATAGAAAAAATCTAACATTGACTTAACGGAATTGGTGACAATGTTATCTATAGCGCACGCCATCACCAGTTACCACCTCACCTATGTGGTATGTTGTATGTCCATCCCCAACAATTCTACCCGCAACCTCCTTGGTAACAACCAAAACCATCCCAATTCCCATATTGAAAGTCCGCATCATTTCCACTTCTTCAACTCCTCCAGCCTGAATCCAGAGTATGAGAAATAGAATACACATATCATCCCAAACTCAAGACATAATTGAACCAAAAGCAAAATTTTCAGTTACCAAACAAATCAACAAAAGTTAGCATGCAAAAGATTCTTACCTCCTGGATCCATTTAAAAACAGGAGGAACTACCCAAGAGTCCTGGTAAATGAGAGCTCCAAGACCTTCGGGGAAAACTCTAGGTATGTTGTCTGTGAAACCGCCACTTGTAATGTGGGCTATTCCTTTCACACCTCCCTTGCTAATTAAGTCCAGCACCTATTTCACAAATTAAAGGACAACATGTTTATTCTTTTTTACCGGAAAGAAACTAACTTAAAAGAAGTCATGAGTTTTTGACCTGCTTAACATATATCACTGTTGGCGCCATCAAAGCTTCACCTAACTTGACAGATTCTCCGGGAAGTTGGTCCTTCAAAGAAAGACCACTTCGATCTAGAACCCTAGAACAATATGTAAAAGTTACAAGCACAGTAATAGCAAACACGGAAGCAGTTGCAAAATCATCACCTTAAATATGAATGATTTAAGATGGTGGTGACATTTTGAAAGTTAGAGAAGGTACAATCTTCTTGAAGCTACGGAGTTAACCTTCTAACAAGAGAGAAACCATTTGAGTGCACTCCACTGGACGGGAGGCCAATGAGCACATCTCCCACCACGATGTTCTTCCCGTTGATTACCGAATCCTGCTTTACTACGCCTACAGCAAAACCACTAAGATCGTACTCGCCATCTGCATAGAAATCTGGCATCTCTGCAGTCTGGAAAGAACAAATGACTACCCAATTTCAACCCAAGGCAACAGTACTACACATTTCCAAAAACATATCAAACACACCAAAAAAGGGATGGAAAAGCATACCTCTCCCCCTAAGAGAGCACAGTCAGATTGCCTGCAACCATCAACGATGCCCTTTATTACCTGCACAAGGACAGAAATGATAAGAATCCCTCACTTTACCATTGACTAATACTGCTTTCATCTGTAAAACCAACTAGTTAGTGTTGCAGTTTTTGTACCTTTTCAGCAAGATCAACATCAAGGTGGCTAGTAGCAAAGTAGTCGAGGAAAAATAAAGGCTTAGCTCCAGAAGTTACGATGTCATTGACACTCATTGCAACCTACAAAATAAAGTGTACAGGCAGGCATTCATGATATTTGCAGCAAATTACGTACTTTTTGGTATGTGTCAAAGGAGCAGTTACACATAACAAAGATTGCAAGTTATTTCTTTACCAGATCAATCCCAATAGTATCGTGGATCCCAGTTTCGAATGCCAGCTTAAGTTTAGTTCCAACACCATCTGTACCGGCCACAAGATATGAATCCCCTGCTTGGAGAAAGGAAAGTTCAAATTAATAAGAGAGAATGGAAAATTCTAAGAAAATGATTGAAATAAGAGGAGAACAACTTATGAAGAAAATTGTTACCAGAAACATATTTATTTGTATTTTAGTTATAGAAAAGAATACTAAAAGAAGAGAAAAAAAAGAAGTGCAGGCAACGGAACGTAACGTCTGATCTCTTTTTTAAGTTCAAATGACGGGTAATAAACTCATTTACAGGAATAATCAGTCTAGATGCTAAAACCAATCATATTAAACTAGGTTGATGGCCCATTTTCGTACAATAATAACCAGAAAATCTTGTAGATACCTGAAGCTTGTCAACTTCGAACACCTATGTTATGATTATGAACTTTCATTTGATTGACTAAGCTACTAAAGAACTACAAAATACAAATCTGTATATGCACTTGATAAGTTAGAGCCAACAACAAAACTCTTTTATGGAGAGAGTTTGCTACCTGTAATTATGTCAATAACACATGACCATTATGCCTCAAATAGTAACATAAATGGGCATATTATGACCACAAATAAAGGAACCTAGTGAATAAGGTCTACAGATCAAGAGGAGAACAGGAGGGATGGGAACAGAGAGAGAAAGAGAGAGCGAGAGATCCAATCACCTATATAATAATAGTTAGAAATGGATTAATCAAAAATCGTCATTAAAGACAGTGAGGAGTAGTGAAAAGTACAAACGATGACTGATGCTTTCTTCATTGTTCCACCAACACCAGGCAGGTGATGGAGGGAGACAGAGGACTCGGACTTACAGAAAATATGCTGCATAGAAGTTTAATGGATGAATCAAAAATCAGCATTCGGCCAGAAGGAGGGAGAATAGTACAAAAGATGACATATGTTTTCTTCATTCATTCACAGAGGACTCCAAACTTACAGAAAATCTGTCTGCATAGAAGTTTAGTGCATTTGGGTGTTCAAGTCTCATGCATAGTCCTTTCCTAATAATCAGAAGCCGACATACCAGCATAGCTCTTTTCGCTAAATCATGTCAAAGTTTAGCTCAATCAAGTTAGACATGTAGCCCCAGAGAGAGACTTATCTGTTAAATACACAAGTTACAGAATATAGAGAAGCCAGTTCGTGAGACTATTAGATGCAATGCCAAAAGGAAGGACCGTTTCATAAGAACCTCTAATTTGAAGATTGAGGTAGAGACTTGCGATAATATGCATAAAGACATGTTCTTGAATCAGTTCAAAGAATAAGATTAAAATATCTTCATACTTTTGACGTTATAGAGTGTAATGATTGACGAAGTAACAAGAACAATGAAAGGTAAAATCTAGCAAACCATACCAAAAGGAAACAGTCCTCCAAAGCCTCCAATCCCAGGTGCCATCTTTGCAATCCTCCTAACAAGCTCTGACCCGGCATCGATGTCAACACCAGCATCCTTGTATGTAAGGCCTTCTTTAGAACTTCCACCTTGACTACTGCTTACCATTGAGAAAACAACACTAGTAGACCTTCTCGGTTCAATTTCTCTAGAATAAGAAACTAAGTTTTTACAACCCTTGGACAAGCAACCAATCTGGGGCACCCTCACATAGTGAGAGGTTACATTTGGCTTCTTACAAGAAGCTCTAATGGGAGCTGTGGTGCATTGTGACAGCTCTATATTCGATCCAAAAGCCGTGGTCATAGTGCAAACAAAGTGATTCTGGTTCGATTGCAAATGGAGGTACAAGAATTAGAAAATTGCACACTATTTTATCAATGAAATGATGACAAGAAGTAATTTAAATAAATTAACAAGGCCGATTAACTAAATAAATTAAATGTTAATCAGAATATATTAGCTGAGATTGATTATAAAGATTACAAAAGACAAGAGTTTTCAGATCGTAAAACTTGGAGAAATTGAAAACAATAAAAATGAAGTTAATATTTTTTTAGAGCATCATAGGAAAAGATGAAGAGAATGAGTGTGTGTGTGTGTGTGTGTGTGAGCAGAGCAGACGTAAAAGGGACTTTCTGAGTGTATAAGACATACCTTCGAATTCTCAGGTGGTGCTCTGGTGGCAAAGACAGAGGTGGCGCGGGAGAGATCACGAAGAGAAGTGGCTGGGTTGTGGACTGAGGAGGCAGACTGAGAAGTCTTAGGTTTTGGGGGGATTTAGGAGGTTTATGTTGATTTTTGGCTACGGCGAAAAAGGATACAATTGATATATATACACACACCACAATACTACTAGTAGTAGTAGCTCCATTCTCTAAAAATAAATCGATTTTTCTTCAAAGATTTACTTTTTTCATTTATTGGTTTAATTATTCTTTTTGTCTTTAGATTAGTGTTTATTTTTAGTTTTTACTAAAATTTAAAGAATTATATTTTCATCCGCAGGTGGTGTAAAAAAACTTACTAATTTTTTTTATATAATCTAATATACAATAGAGCTCATACTCACACATGTGCAATTGACTAAAGCTATTTAGAGGTTGATATTAAATTATCTTTAAAGATTTAACGGTTGGGATTCACCCTCACATTCACATGTGTGAGAGTAGTTATCCACCTCTAACTCCCTATTTGTTCTCTCCTTATTACAAAGTTACCCCCTACAAGTAATATTATGGGCAGTTATCCCTTTTTCTTTTCCCTATGTTTTCTCTACACATTACAAAGTCACACCTTGCGATTATTAATCTTTTGAACAATCACCCCTTATAAAACATTAATCTCAATTGATTGACTGAGGCTGTTTGGCGGAAGGGATTGATTTCAGTCACAAGATCCAACGGTCATAAGTTAGTTAACTTGTCGAATAACTAATACATAAATTATAAGAGTACGATCATTGTTAAGTACATATTTTGAGATTTAAAACTATTATGAATCTTCTTCCACATCCTCATCATCACCGGACTTTGAATTACTACAAAACTCAAGTTCTTCTTCATCATCTTCTTCGGACTCTGATGAATCAAACTCTGGTTCCTCTTCCTCTTCCTCTTCTTCTGATTCATCTATATCAATGTGCGCGAGATGACCTGAACGAGGCGGAGGAGGTGGCAAATTCAGTAAGAAATCCTCCTCCGCGAGGTTCATCAACATTTTGAGGAATATGAGTGGCCTCATCCAATGGATGATTAGCTGATGAAACGTTAGGTAGTATTGGCATTTCATCCTCTTGATAGGGTGTTTCTAATGTCGACTCTGTAGTTGTATGTTCATCAATCATGCTTCTAGCCTTGGTCTTCCAGACAGCCCACCATCCGCTTAACTGATCAGATCGCCGACGAGGGTAGGGTGTCATGTATACCTGTTGTGCTTGAGATGCTAAGATGAAGATGTCGTTGCCGACGTGTCTGGACGAGTCCTTTACATCGACAAGGTCAAATATCGCATGCTTCTTAACACCTCGCACATCATCTCGCCACTCACAATTAAACAGGACAACATTGTTTCCACCCAAATACTCCAACTCGAGTACTTCTTTCAAGACACCGTAACACTCAAGATTTCCTTTAAGAGTCACACCGCTATTCCACGTTAATTTTGACTCCCCATAAGTTTTGGTATGAAAAACATAACCATTCACAAAATAACCGTTGTATAAATTAACGTTCAAGTATGGATCTGCTGCTAAATGTTTTAACCTCGCAGCTTTGGCATCACCCGGATGTTCAGCTATCTATAAAACAATATGTAACTCATGCTCAGCTACAATTTTAAGATTGAATGTTTTAAAAAGTGTATGGACAAATTTAAATGAAACGATATATTTACATATTTCCTTAGCCAACTTGGAAATTCTTTATGCATCCTAATCGTGATGAGTTCTGGAGATAAATCTCGAGCTAAATCTTCAAACATTCTGCAATAGGATTGAACAAGACATTTCATATATATGGAGGTAAACATGCATAATTTAATCAACGAGGCATAAACATAACTTACTTCACATATTCCTCAACCTCGTCACAGTTAAGAAGAACATAGAGTGAGATCGCGTCAAACTCCTTGGCGGTTAGCATACGCGTACCAACCCGTTTACCAAGGAATCGACCAGGGGATGAAAATACAGAGATGCTTCCATTAGACACCGGATAACCACCATCATAATTGCGTCCAACCCTAGTCAATCTCGTATCAACATCACGATTAAAATATGTTGCGGCAAAGGCAACAATCTCATCTATAATAACGACCTCGAAATTGAGGCCTCAACCCTGGCCCTATTGCTCATCTTCCTTTTCAATTGTCCAAGATACCTAAAAGTCATTTGTAATTAAAACATAAATAATGTTAAAGAATAGTTAACGCTCAAATTATCGAAAAATAAAATAAATTCAATTACCTCTCAAATGGATACATCCATCTGTATTGAAGTGGACCACTAACTCTAGCTTCGTATGCCAAGTGGACCGGTAAATGCTCCATAGAATCGAAGAACGAAGGAGGAAATATCTTCTCAAGTTTGCACAAAGTGACTACAATGCTCTCGTCGAGCTTTTTCATGTCATCGACGCGTAGTGTGGTAGATGTTAACGCTCGAAAAAACTCACTTAACTCTGTTAATGCCACCCGGATATTGTCGGGCAAGAGATCACGAGAGCAATCGGAAGTAGTCTATCCACAAAGCGTGGCAATCATGCCTCTTCAAACCCTGCACTTTCCCTTCCTCTAGATTGACACAGTTACCAATGTTAGATGCATAACCATCCGGAAGCCTTAAACTCTTGAGCCATTTCAAGATGTGTTGTTTGTTTTCCTTTGTAAGCACGTATTGAGCCATTGGTTTCACTATTTTACCATTGACCTCAGCCAACTCCAACGCCGGCCGCCTACAAATTTCCTTAAGGTCCATTCGACCTTTGATTGTGTCTTTAGTTGCCTTGAAATCCATCAACGTGTTAAAAACATTATCAAACACATTCTTCTCAATATGCATCACGTCAAGGTTATGTCGAATGAGATTAGTTTTCGATATGGCAACTCCCAAAATATACTCCTCTTGGTCGATTATGGGAAGTCCGAACCCTTGAATTACGTTCTTTGAAAACTTTTTCCCCAGAGGTTCGGGGCAATCTAGATACCTCTCTATAGACCGCTTCACCACTCAAAGCGAATCGGGGGTCATCATGATCATTCTTATTCTTTTTAAGCGCATTCTTACGGGTCTGAAAGGGTGGTCCTCAGGAAGAAATTGTCTATGGCAATCGAACCAACATGGTTTTCGAGTGCTTTAGCGTGAGCGACTTTGTGTCACTCATACAATACGGGCAAGCCAACTTCCGTGGGTGCTCCACCAGATAACATCCCGTATGCAGGGAAGTCATTAATTGTCCACATCAACGCAGCCTTCAGGATGAAATTCTCTCGTTTGAAAGCATCCCACGTTTCGACCCCATCCTCCCAAAGTTGTTTCAATTCATCCATCAACGGTCGGAGATAGACGTCAATGTTCTTTCGAGTACATTTGGTCGAGGGATGAATAAAGACAAGAACATGTAAGGATCACTCATACACAACCACGGGGAAGATTGTAGGCAGTGGCTATAACCGGCCAACAAGAATAAGATTTTGCCCCGGGACCAAGCAGTTGAAACCATCGGAAGCGGATACATAACCTTATATTTCTTGCTTGAGGCAAAGTCAGGATAAGTATTATCAAAGTGTTTCCAAGCTTCCCGTCACTAGGATGAATCAACACACCCTCTTCACGCTTGAACTTTCCTTATGCCAACGCATTGCTTGCATAGATTTAGGCAGCGTAGGGCGTTGCAATCTCGGAATCAACGGCATGTAGCATAGCGCTTATGTGGTTTGTTTTTCTTGTGCTTTGAACTACCCCTCGATTTGGCTTATATCTACTTTCTCCATAAATTGAACACTTTATCTTACATGCATCTTCCTTGTAAAATAGCATGCGATCATTCTTACACGCATCGATCTTTTCATAACATAGTCCAATCGCCCAACCAACTTCTTTGTCTCATAGAAGTTATTGACCATCTTATTCTCTTTCGGCAACAACAGCTTAATTGCTTTCATGATACGATTATAAGCGAGGTGACTAATATTGCAATCGGCCTTTATGTTAAGGAGCTCGGCTACTGACCTCCAACACACGATCTCACAACTGGATAAACCTTCTCTTTCGCGAGTCCATAACATCAATAAATTTCTTGGTTGTAGGAGTTGGTTCTGCTCTTGGTTCCTTGACCAATCAAATTCGGGACCACTGCATCCACTAACCATATCTTCCATATTCAAAGGTGGTTCTACATCCACAATCATAGGATCGGGTTGAGGAGGTACATGAATATTCATTGGGGATTATTTGAAAGATTTGGGCCACTATCATTTCCTCACCATGAGCTATCCACCGTTTGTACCCGACTTCAAACCCGTTACGCAAAAGATGTTTAGAGTTTCGATCACCTTTAGGAACTTGTTATTACGACACTTGACGCATGGACACCTAATCTTATCACCATTCATGTAGATGGGATTACTTGTAGCAAATTCAATAAACTCCTTCAACCCTCTTATGAACTCATCGTGATACCCATTTGATTTGGCAACCTCCGATTGTACATCCAACTACGATCATCATTACTAGACATCACTCCTGCTTTACAATGTATATATTACACGTACACTCAATCTAATCGATGGATGGCACAAAAACTGGAATGTTAATTAATTACTTGATTTCAGGTCAGGCTTCTATCCCATTCGAAAGCACGATGGTATGTACTTTAATTTAATCACATTATTGTCAATATGTTATTGCAAGATACCCAGGTAATTTCGGCACTTCGCATGGCTCTCCAAGTGCACGACATAGACAGGGTCGTTACAACCCACGTCTAGTATACACCCAGAGAACAATGGAAAATGCGACCAAAATATCTAAGATATCAAATACATTAACATTTATAAAAGACAATAATGTTTTAAAGTACACACACCGTACATTTCCAAACTGTCCAAACGGACAATTCAAGAACCTATAATAGATGTTGACCACAACACGAACATCAAGCACATGTTGAACCGCAACACCCATTAAGGATTCTCGAACGGGTTTCTAAGCTTTTAACTTTATTCAGGAGTGGTTTACAAATGCAATTGACATGGAGTGACCAAAATTGCATTAGAACCGACATTGGAATAAATTGTCAAGTTAGACAATGAAAGCGACACTCGTCTAACTAGCTAATATGTTCTATAACATGTTCATCATATTATTCACATTCTAATCACTAACTCCGGTAATCACTAGTGTTTTAACTTCTACCAAGCGTATTATAAGTTATAAGGCTAAAATTATGGGCTAAGGTTTGAATTAGGTTTAGGTTAGTTTTAAAGTTTAGGGTTACGGTTAAATTAAGGGTTAGGGTTTGTTAGGTTTAATTTAGGTTGTTTATATTTAGGTTTGGGGTTTATGTTTAAGGTTAGTGTTATGGTTTAAGTTTAGTGTTTAGGTTTAAGGGTTAGGTTTAGGGTTTAGGGTTTAGGGTTTAGGGTTTAGGTTTAAGGGTTATGTTTTGGGTTGGGTTGGGGTTGGGGTTGGGGGTGGGGGGGGGGGGGGGGTGGGGGTTATGTTTTAGTGTTATGGTTTAGGTTTAGGGTTAGTGTTATGGTTTAGGTTTAAGGTTAGTGTTATGGTTTAGGTTTAGGGTTTAGGTTTAAAGGTTAGGTTTTTGGTTTAGGTTTTGGGTTTAGGGTTTGGGGGTTAGGTTTTTGGTTGGGGTTGGGGGTTAGGTTTTGGGGTTAGGGTTTAGGTTTTGGGTTTAGGGTTTAGGGTTTAGGGTTAGGTTTTGGGTTTAGGGTTTGGGGGTTAGGTTTTGGGTTGGGGTTGGGGGTGGGGGTGGGGGTGGGGTTGGGGTTGGGGTTATGTTTTAGTGTTATGGTTTAGGTTTAGGGTTTAGGTTTAAGGTTTAGGTTTAAGGGTTAGGTTTTGGGTTTAGGGTTTGGGGTTAGGTTTGGGGTTGGGGTTGGGGTTGGGGTTGGGGGGGTGGGGTTGGGTGGGGGTGGGGGGGGGTAGGGTTGGGTGGGGGTGGGGTTGGGTGGGGGTGGGTTGGGTGTGGGGGTTAGGTTTTGGGGTTAGGGTTTAGGTTTAAGGGTTGGGTTTTGGGTTTAGGTTTTGGGTTGGGGTTGGGGGTGGGGGTGGGGGTGGGGTTATGTTTTAGTGTTATGGTTTAGGTTTAGGTGTAAGAGTTAGGTTTAGGGTTAAACAAATACTCCCTCTTGCTAGTGCTTGGATTGACTATGGTGATAGAATCAAGACTAGAATCAATAATAGACCATTATACAATTGCAAAAAGAATTTCTGAGTCAAATGTTGTAAATAAATATTAAGGTTCAGACATAATTTGCACTCACCAATTTTAGCAACTTAGATGGATCAATAATATATATGATTATCACATAAATAATGGCGAGTTCAAACATATTAACAAAAAAAATAACCCCAAGTAAAACTCATTCATATAATCAAAGTAGGTTTAAAAAGTCAACACTATGAATTAACAGGCTAGCATGTTAAGAAAATCTAATCTAAACATGGATTTAAAACATACAACAAAAGCAACTAGTAGCGTGTCAACAAAGATATGAATTTTTTTTTTCAATATAAGACATGCTAAACAAAAACTAATATCGCTACATGACAAATTTAGGAGTAAAGATCCAAAATTCCAAAAGAGTTCTTAAATTTAAACAAATATTATCTAAATACACTCTTATATATATCATAAAGATTATAAATAATACAAAAAAAATTACCAAGGAATAGAAGTGAAAGACCGGATAAGCGGTGAGGTGGCAGCGTTGGCGCGATGGGGTTGGAGAACTCTAGCATCAATAAAATACATAATACATAAATTATAAAAAATAACAAAAAATATATAAAAACTAGT
>CM028378.1:103519985-103829170 GCA_013146195.2 Codonopsis lanceolata
AAGTTTGCCACGCTATGTTGCTGTTGTTCGCTGTTGCTAAGCTAAGTTGCTGTTAATTTACGTTGCCAAGCTGTTGTTAAGTTGTTCGCCGCGCCAAGCTAAGTTGCTTCAAGCTGCTGTTGCTGTTGCTGCTGTTACGCTGCTGCTTGCTCGCCACGCTAAGTTGCTGCTGCTGCTGTTGTTGCTGGGTTGCTGTTGCTTCGCCAAACCAAGTTGCTGCTTGCTAAGTTGCCACTGCCACGCCACGCTAAGCTGGTCTGCTGTTGCCACGCCATTTGCTGGCCGGTTAAGCCACGCCATTGCTGCTTCGCTAAGTTGCTGGGTTGCCACGTTGCCATTGCCACGCTAAGTTGTTGCCACGCCACGCTAAGTTAAGTTGCCACGCTATGCTAAGCTTTGCTGTTATGTTGCCATGTTGCTATGTTAAGTTGCTAAGTTGGCTAAGTTTAGTTGTAAAGTTGTTAAGTTAAGTTACGTTAAGTTGCTTGATTACATTTATAAGTTGCTAACTTAATGCCACGCTTAAGTTGCTGCTGGCTAAATAAGCTGCCAAGTTGCTTTTCACGCTAAGCTGCCAAGTTGCTGCGTTAAGCCGCTGCTGCTGCTGCTGCTGCTGCTGCTGCTGCTGCTTCGCCGTTGCTGCTGTTGCTGCTGTTGCCACGCCACGCTACGCTACGCTTAATACGCTGTTGCTTTGGGTTAGTTGCCACGCCACGCTAAGCTGCTAAGTTATGTTAACGCTACGCTTCGCTGTTGCTGCCGTTAAACTGCTGTTGCCACACGCTAGCTAAGCCACGCCACGCTTAGTTGTGTTGTCAGGCCACGCTATGTTGCGCTGGCCAGTTGCTGCCACGCTTAAGTTGCTGCTGTTAAGCTACGCCAAGCCAAGCTTGCTGCTGTTGCTGTTGCTAAGTTGCTAAGTTAAGTTAAGTTTATCTAAGCTAAGTTGCTGTTGCCAAGCCGCTGCTGGGCTGCTGCTGCTGCTGTCACGCCACGCTGCTGCTGCTGCTGCCACGCCACGCTAAGCCAAGTTGTCACGCCATGTTGCTGCTGCTGCTGCTGTTGCTGCTGTCACGCCAAGTTGCGCCACGCTACGCGTTCGCCAAGTTATGTTAATTGTTAAGTTATGTTGCTTATGTTAAGTTTAGTTATGTTAAGTTGCTTGCCACGTTGTTGCCACGCCACATTTATAAGTTGCTAACCTCGACGCTACGCTTAAGCTTAAGTTGTTGCTAAATTGCTTGTTGCTGCCACGCTAAGCTGTTGCTGCTGGGTTGTTGCTGCCTGCCGCTGCTGCTGCTGCTGTTGCCGCTGCTGCTGTTGCTGGGTTGCCAAGCCAAGCTGCTGCTGCTTAGTTAAGCCACGCCACGCTGCTTCGCTAAGTTAAGTTACGCTAAGTTGCTCTGCTAAGCTGCCTACGTTAAGTTAAGCTGCTTGCTTATGCCATGCTTGCTGGGTTAATGCTACATTTTAAGTTGCTATGTTACCGCTATGCTAAGTTGCTATGTTACGCTAAGTTAAAGTTAAGTTAAATTACGCTAAGTTGTTGTTACTTGGTTGTTGCTTAAGTGTTACGTTGTTGCTGCTATCGCTAATGCTTACGCTAAGTAAGTTTACGTTACGCTTGCCAAGCTAAGCGTTCTATGTTATTAAGCCACGCTTCAAGTTGCTGTTTGTAACGCCACGTTAAGCTGCTTAAGTTGCTTCACGCTGTTGCTGCTAAGGTGTTACGCATAAGCTTACGTTACGCCATGTTGCTGCCGCCAAGCCACGCCACGCTATGCTGCTGCTTGCGTTACGTTGTTAAGTTGCTGGTTAAGCTGTTTGCTGTTGTTGCCACGCTAAGTTGCTGGGTTATGTTTACGCTAGTTGTTGCCACGCCACGCTTAAGTTGCTGTTGCCACGTGAAGGTTACGTTATTGATATTATATTATTAAATTAACATTTCAATATTATTTTAATTTAATTTCAATTTGCTTAACGTTAATGCTACGCTAAGTTGTTGTAATGTGAATGTTTTAATTTTTGTAATTATATTGATGCTAATCATTTTAATTATTGATATTATATTATTAAATTAACATTTCAAATATTATTTTAATTTAATTTTAATTTAAGTTAACGCTACATTGTTACGTTAAGTTGTTGTAATGTGAATGTTTTAATTTTTGTAATTATATTGATGCTAATCATTTTAATTATTGATATTATATTATTAAATTAACATTTCAAATATTATTTTAATTTAATTTCAATTTAAGTTAACGTTAATTACGCTAAGTTGTTGTAATGTGAATGTTTTATTTTTGTAATTATATTGATGCTAATCATTTTAATTATTGATATTATATTATTAAATTAACATTTCAAATATTATTTTAATTTAATTTCAATTTAAGTTAACGTTACGTTACGTTACGTTAAGTTACGTTAAGTTAAGTTGTAATTTGAATGTTTTATTTTTTGTTATTATATTGATGCTAATCATTTTAATTATTGATATTATATTATTAAATTAACATTTCAAATATTATTTTAATTTAATTTCAATTTAAGTTAACGTTAAGTTAAGTTACGTTAAGTTAAGTTAAGTTGTAATTTGAATGTTTTATTTTTTGTAATTATATTGATGCTAATCATTTTAATTATTGATTTTATATTATTAAATTGACATTTCAAATATTATTTTAATTTAATTTCATATATTTTTGATATTTTATATTAATTAGAATTCAATATAATTTTGCATTATCAGTGACAGAAATTTCCGTCGCTGAAATTAAAAATTATTATTTTTTAAAAATTAAAAATTATTATTTTTAAAAATACTTTAGCGACGGAAATTTCCGTCGCTGAAATTCAATTTTAATTAAATTTTAAACTTCTTTAGCGACGGAATTTTCCGTCGCTGAAATTCAATTTAATTAAATTTTAAACGCCTTTAGCGACGAAATTTTCCGTCGCTGAAATTCAATTTTAATTAATTTTGAAAATCCTTTAGTGACGGAAATTTTCCGTCGCTGAAAATAAACTAAAATTAATTTCTGATCTTGATCAATCCCATTTGCTTTTCAACAATATCGGAGGTAGAGAGTGGCGTTTGCTCGAGAAGAAAATGGAGAGAAATAAAGTGGAGAAAGGCACAAAAGGGGGAAATCGAGAGAGATAGAATGGGTTGGAGAGAGAACCCAAGAAAAGAACGTATGTGGGTTGGAGAATGGCAGTAACCGTTCGTCCACACACTTTGAAGGAGAATGCGATGTATGCCGTAGCATTTCCGTAAAGGGATATAGAGAGAGGTGAAGCTGGTTGTAAGGGAGGTAAATAGAAGGATTTTTTTTTTTTTTTCAGATTTGTTTTCAAGAACGAATTTGCATTTTCAAGGTAACCTTTTTTTGTTTAGAGGTATTTTGTACATTTCCATATCTGACACATGAATCAAATCAAGCAAAACAGTAGCCCAAAAGCAAAACATTGGGCAGTAAAGTTTTGAATGATTTTGTTGTTATTACAAATTTATCGAGACATAACATGAATAATTACATTCAATTTTAGGCAAATAGGTTTTGGTGGGAAGTTTCTTTAATTGGAAACTTTTTCCTTTTTTTATATATAAATATAAATTATTGTTATTAGAGTGGGTGTCGATATTATTTTATGTTGTGTATTTAGTAGAAAAGTTTATTTGGTCATCGATGACATCTATTAACTATAACCAAAACAGAAGCCGATGCTGCCACGTGGCGGCTTTTTGTTAAGTTCTTAATTTTTTAAAGGAATTTGGTGCTACCACGTGTCACTCTCTATGAATTATAAAAAAAATCTTTTTTTCTACCAAAATTGATTAGTTTACGATATAAATGATAAGTTACTGCTTACCGTTAGTTTATGATAAATTTTATCACATTTGTAATTATCAAGTAGATTTTATCACATTATCAAATAGGTTATGATAAATTTTATCACATTTGTACTTATCAAGTAGATGATGGGAAACAGGTGAAGAATGCCCAAACAGATTATATAGTGTTTTGAAGATTTTGTTAACAATAATTTTGGTTTTGAAATTTCAAACTTAGAAAATTAATCTTATCACTAATTAATGAAGATAACAAGTTTTGAAATTTTGAAAGTAACCATACTAATCTTATAACTAATTAATAAAGATAACAAACACAACATAACCATAACTTAAAGATGGATTTAATAAGAAGTTGATTTTGTAATAACTCTATTAAGTTATACAATACAATTTTAAAAATTGGTAAAAAAATCACATTGGCGGCATATATATACACAAAAAAAAATTAAAGGGAAATAACCTTAGGTCGGTGATGTCATTTCGAAAAGAAAAAAGAGAAAAACCATAAAGGATCCCTAATATATATAGTTGTAATAAATAATTGAAAATTTTAATTAGAATACTTTGAAAAAAAAAACTAAAATAATGTAAATATTAAAATTGATCATATGTATGGGTAATTGAAAGATTGGCTTAGGATTTTATGCATAAAAAAATTAAATGAAGTAATTAATAATTAATATATAGATTATTTAGTAATTTTTAGTTGAAATTGATTGTTTCTTAAACTTAATGTATAGATTATTTAGTAATTTTCCGTTGAAATTTATTATTTAGTAATTAATTAAATTTGATTAAACGTGTTCCACCAACACCACAAACAACCACTACGAAATAGCTTGCAAATTCTATCTACAAAATTCGCATGAATTTTCAGTTTGATTGTTCGGTGTGATCTCACATTTTTTATTTATTTATTAATTATATGGACATCTTGCTGTTATTGGTTCATTCAAATAGCTTGCAAATTTTATCTACCAAATTAAGTTTCAGATAGAGATTTAGGATTTTGGGGGGTTATTTTTTTCAAATATCGCTTAATTAAACTAGATTTTATCCTATAAAATTTATAAAAGTTTAATTTTACTAAAACTCTTCTATTTCCATCTCTTTTTATTTTCATAATTTTTAATTTATATAAATTATCAACAAAAAAATTCTATGTTATTTGTTCTTCTACTAATATATAATATATAATTATTAGTTAATAATCTATTAATTATATATTAACTATTATTAAAACAGAAGACGTTGCTACCGCATGGCGAGTTTATGTTGTACGCTTAAAGTTTTAAAGGAATTATGTGCTTCCACGTGTCACCTTCTATACAAGTTTATAATTTTTTTCTCACCAAAAATTAAAATCGGATTGATTTTAAAACCAGTGTCTCCTTTATGCATGGTAAAAGAGTTTTTTTTTTTTTTTTACCATTTTTTGCTGCCAACATCGGTTAATACCAAATATATTTTATAACATTTGATTTAAACACGTTTCCTCACTTGATTAGAACTCCAAATTTTTATGATAATTTTTTTTGCGGACAGATTTCATCAATTCTCATAGATTTTAATCTTTCAATTACATGACTACATGATCAATTTTGAATATGTACCTTATTATTTGGGTTTTTTTTTCAAATTATTCTAATTAAAAAATTAATTATTTATTACAAGTTTAGAAAATAATCTTATTATAAACAATTTTTGCAAATAAACAAAAACAATTAAAATCATGCATATGGTACTAAATATATCTATATAAATTCTTTTTTTTCCCTGCCAAAAATAAAAATCTGATAGATTTTAAAACAAATGTCTCATTTATACATGGTAAAAGTTTTTTTTTTACCATTTTTTGTTGTCAAAATCGGTTAATATCAGATAAATTTTATCACATTTGATTTTAACATGTTTCATTTGATTTTAACGTGTTTCACTTGATTAGTACTTCAAATTTTCATGGTAAAAGTTTTTTATTTGCGGATAGATTTTATCACATTTGATTTAGATGTATTTCAATTAATTAAAACTATTAAAGTCTGATAGATTTTAAAATCGACACCTCCTTTAAAACAATATGTATGATACTAAACATATCTTTATAAATTCTTTTTTTTTTGCCAAAAATTAAAGTCTAATAGATTTTAAAACCGGTGCCTCCTTTATATATGGTAAAACCTTTTCTATTTTTTTTTTACCAATTTTTGTTGTTAAAATCGGTTAATTCCAGATAGATTTTATCACATTTGATTTTAGCGTGTTTCAATTGATTAGTATTCCAAATTTTCATGGTAAAAGTTTTTTTATTATTTTCGAGTAGATTTTATCACATTAGATTTAGACACATTTCAATTAATTAAAACTCCCCAATTCTCATGGTAATTTTTTTTATTTACCATTTTTCTAACAAAATTGGTTTGTACCTGATAGATTTTATCACATTTAATTTAGACAAGTTTAATTTGATTAGAACTCCTCAATTCTCACGGTAAAAGTTTTTTAATTTTTATTATTTTACTAATACTCAGTCAATTTTAAATAGATTTTATCAAATTTGATTAAACGTGTTCCACCAACACCACTGCGAAATAGCTTGCAAATTCTATCTACAAAAATCGCATAAATTTTCGGTTTGATTGTTCTGTGTGATCTCACGTTATTTATTTATTTATTAATTATGTGCACATCTTTTTGTTGTTGGTTCATTCAAATAACTTACAAATTTTATCTACCAAATTAAGTTTCAGAAACAACATTAAGTCAACTGTACATCGCATGGGTAATAACCTAATATTTTAATATTTCAATTACACTTTCATGGTAAAAGCTTTTTTAGTTTTTCAAAATTGATTAGTTTAAGATAAAAATCTTAAATCTAATTTGATAAGATAAAAATCCTAAAACTAATTTGATAAGATAAGACAGATTTAGGATATAGTTTTACAAACAAATTTATGATAGAGATTTAAGATTTTGTTTTTATTTTCTTTTTAAATATCACTTAATTAAACTATATTTTATCCTATGTAATTTATACAAGTTTAATTTGACTAAAACTCTTCTATTTCCATCTCTTTTTATTTTCATAATTTTCAATTTATTCAAATTATCCACGGGATAGTTCTATGTTATTTGTTCTTCTACTAATCTAGATTTATTAATCTATTAATCTATTAACTATTACTAAAACAGAAGCCGCTACTGCCAAGTGGCGGTTTTATGTTAAATGCTTCAAATTTTTAAAGAATTTCATGCTTCCACGTGTCACCCTCATATTAATTGTAATTTTTTTTCTGCCAAAATCGATTACCGATAAAAATTACTGATAAAAGTTTATGATAATTTTTACGGTTAAGATAATTTTTATTACATATATGGTTAGTTTATGATAACTTTTACGGTTAAGATAAGTTTTATCACATAGACAGTTAGTTTAGGATGATTATATCTGTAAAATCAAATGCGATACTTTTGGTTTTAAACGATTAGTTTATGATAAGTGTTTTTTTTTTTTTTTTGCGGATGTATGTTATGCTTTTTTTGGTTTGAGATTTTGTGATACTATAGTTTATCACAAATACTATTTATCTATCTATTAACTATTACTAAAACAGAAGTCGCTACTGCCACGTGACGACTTTCTATTAAATGCTTAATTTTTTAAGGAGTTTTATGATTCCACATGTCACTCTTTATGAATTGTAAAAAAAATTCTTTTTTTTTCCACCAAAATTGATTAGTTTGCAGTATAAATAAGAAGTTATTGATAAAAGTTTACAGTTAGTTTATGATAAATTTTATCTCATTTGTAGTTATCAAGTAGATTTTATAACATTATAAAGTAGTTAACCTTTTTTTCTCTCTTCTTTTTTTACGGTTAGGATAAGTTTTATCACATATACGGTTAGTTTATAATAACTTTTACGGTTAGGATAAGTTTTATCACATAAACGATTAGTTTAGGATGATTATATCTGTAAAATCAAATGCGCTACTTTTGGTTTTAAACGATTAGTTTATGATGAGTTTTTTTTTTTTTTTTTTTTTTTTTTTTTTTTTTTTTTTTTTTTTGCGGATATATGTTATGCTTTTGTGATATTATAGTTTATCACAAATACTATTTATCTATCTATTAACTATTACTAAAATAGAAGCCGCTATTGCCACGTGGCGGCTTTCTATTAAATGCTTAATTTTTAAAAGGAATTTTATGATTCCACATGCCACTCTCTATGAATTGTAAAAAAAAAAAAAAAATTCTATCAAAATTGATTAGTTTACAATATAAATAAGAAGTTATTGATAAAAATTTACATTTAGTTTATGATAAATTTTATCTCATTTGTAGTTATCAAGTAGATTTTATAACATTATCAAGTAGTTAACATTTTTTTCTCTCTTTTTTTTTTATACGTACTCTCTCTCTCTCTCTCTCTCTTCTAATTTAGTTTAGGATAATCTATTAACTATAATTAAAACATCTATCTATATATAACTATTACTAAAACAAAAGTCATTGCTGCCATATGACGGCTTTCTGTGAAAAGCTAAAAGTTTTAAAGAGATTTTGTGCTACCACATGTCACCTTCGAAATGGTAAAAGTTTTTTCTTTTTTTCAAAATCGATTAGTTTAAGATAAAAATTCTAAATCTAATTATAAATGATAAAAAATTCCTAAAACTAATTTGATAAGATAAAACAAATATAAGATATAGTTTTACGAGCAAATTTATGATAGAGATTTAGGATTTTGGTGTTTTTTTTTTTTTCAAATGTCACTTAATTAAACTAGATTTTATCCTATAAAATTTATACACTAAAACTCTTCTATTTCCATCTCTTTTTATTTTTATAATTTTTAATTTATACAAATTATCCACGGGATAGTTCTATACTCTTTGTTCGTCTACTAATATATAATTATTAATTATTAATTACTAATCGATTAATTATCTATTAACTATTATTAAAACAGAAGTCGTTGCTACCACATGACAAGTTTCTGTTGTACGCTTAAAGTTTATCTCATTTGATTTTAACGTGTTTCACTTGATTAGTACTTCAAATTTTCATGGTAAATTTTTTTTATTTTTTGATAGATTTTATCACATTTGATTTAGATGTGTTTCAATTGATTAAAAATATTAAAGTCTGATAGATTTTAAAGTTGGTGTCTCCTTCAAAACAATGCGTATGGTATTAAATATATCTATATAAATTCTTTTTTTTGCCAAAAATTAAAGTTTAATAGATTTTAAAACCAGTGCCTTCTTTATACATGGTAAAACTTTTTCTTTTCTTTTCTTTTTTTACCAATTTTTGTTGTCAAAATCAATTAATACCAGATAGATTTTATCACATTTGATTTTAATGTGTTTCAATTGATTAGTATTCCAAATTTTCATGGTAAATTTTTTTTTGGTAGATTTTATCACATTTGATTTAGACATGTTTCAATTAATTAAAACTTCTCAATTCTCATGGTAATTTTTTTATTTACCATTTTTTTCTTACAAAATCGGTTTGAACATGATAGATTTTGTCACATTTGATTTAGACAAGTTTAATTTGATTAGAACTCCTCAATTCTCATGATAAATTTTTTTTTAATTTTTATTATTTTACATATACTTGATCAATTTAAAATAGATTTTATCAAATTTGATTAAACGTGTTCCACCAACACTACAAACAACCACTACGAAATAGCTTGCAAATTCTATCTATAAAATTTGCATGAATTTTCGGTTTGATTGTTCGGTGTGATCTCATGTTTTTTTTTAATTTATTAATTATGTGGGTATTGGTTTATTCAAATAGCTTGCGAATTTTATTTACAAAATTAAGTTTCAGAAACAATACTAAGTCAACCATCGCACGGGTAATAACCTAGTTGGTGGTAATATTTGAGATGTGAAGAGAGGAAATTGAGATGTTATACTGTTGGTAGCCCGTCCCAAAAAGAAAAATGGGAGAGCGTGTATCTACGAGAAAGGGTAACAATGTCTTTTTAAAGAAAACAAAAAAATGGAGTGTATTTTGAGGATCGTGGCGTGGAGGTGCAACCGTGCAAGTAGCGCGGCTCTATCTCTTCCGAGCCCTAACCCACCCCCGATCTGTCGCCCCTCCTCCACCTCCTCCCACCCAACCCGTCTCCTTTTTCTCCCCACCTTTCCTCCTTAACCCAGATGATATCTTGACCAATTTAAACCCTAATTCTCACAACATCTACAATAAAATCCATCTCTTCTAACCCTATAATCAATCATTAGTAGTACAGAATGGCCGCGGCTTCGCCGGCGTTAAGCAACAACAGCACAGACACATCTTCTGTCGCTGCCGTCGCCGGTAACACCTTAGCCAACATCTCCGGCGGTAGCAACACCTCCAAAAACCAACGTGGGCTTAACAAGCCCAAGTGCATCAAGTGCGGCAACGTTGCTCGTTCCAGGTACCCCAAATTTTTTTTCCGAGCGATTTGTCTTATTGCCTTTTACTCCCGCACACATAAAAGCAATTATACTCTTAAAATAGTAAAGTTTGAATATTTTAAATCAATTTAAACATTTACGAGGATTAGGGTTTTGTTCTTTTTATAATAGTAATAATAATAGTTATTATTCTCTATGTAATTATTAAATTTACATTGTATGGGACTTTATGCAGACATAAAAATGGACATATTTTTATAGCATTTCAATTCTCTAAAATTAAGGAAGCGATGTTCAAATATCGATTCAAACGAGTGTCTGACTTTGAAAAGTATGCTGTAACTATACCTTTTTTTGATAAGTTATAAAAGTTATGTTGATGTCGAATAGAGGAAATTTTAATTGGGAACCCACACCTGCTTCATAGCAAAACTATTTTAGAGTTTACCCAACTTGTCAAGTATTCATTTTTTTGATAAAGACCCAGCTTGTCAAGTATAATCACTCTGCTCGCCGTGAAACAATCTGACACGGTCTGCCTTTTACTTGTGATCCCGCAATAGAACTTTCTACACATTTCATGAAAAATAGTTCAATCTGAATAGTTAAGGTAATCTGGTTTGTTATAGTGTTTCCAACGCCTGTATCACAGATACTATCTTAACAAGCCAAAAAAATTAACGCAATTCCAAAAGTGCATTAGTGACCCAATAGTTCTAGTAGTCATAAGTTATGAGATTAAGGTTTCTTAACATGGATGCGGCATGAGGTGCAAAGTGTTGTGACTGAAGGTAAGAAAGATTCACAAATTTCCACGATGGTTGATCCAACACGGAAAATTGGTAAAGTATAGGATGGTGGAAAAACAGGCTTTATGGAAGCTGTATTGAACCAGGCCTTATTTGGACACATCTGGCCTGGAAAGCTTCAAAAGCAGATATGAATCAGCCACGAGTTGATCAGGATAGAGGTATACTGCATCTGGTTGGGATGATTTGGTCTGACTTGAACCACCTTGATGCATTGAGCTCATAATGCGAACTTGCATTTGTTGCCATATATGCAATCTGGTTCTGCTGCTGACAGTGTGATTTTTTTGAGTTGGCTCTTGTGGAAGCTGAGAGCCTGAGGCTGCTTTAGCTGGATTGAGGCAAGATAGAATTGGCAGGTGGTGGCATGTGAAAGGGCATATTTTTCCTGTGCTCAGGTGCAGATTGTTGCGTTTGAGATGTTTCCAGAGACTTCTATGGGTATGTTGGGGCACATCAGTTGTTAAGTATCGTGCTTGATGTTGTTGATATTATCTCTATGAGACAAATTCCTCTGGGTTCCTGGTTGGTGATTGAATGACCGGAGATGTGAGTAGTGCTTGAGATTGTGTTTTGCTGAAGAGAGACATAACTATAATTTATGTCCGTTGTTTGCCCCATTTAGGGTGGCTTGGGTTATGCCTCGGAGTATAAATGCCCTTTTCTTTGCTTGGTCAGGGCACTGGGCACAGGCTCGTAAATGGAACAAGCAGAAATAACGAACAAGTCCTCTTTGTCCATGTGAGGTAATCGGAATGAAAGAAATTGGCGGAGTTTGACGGAGTTGAGACTTGAGAACACCTCAAATGGTGGTTCTTCCATGTGTTATTAACACATTGAGGAACAACTAACCATTGGAAGTTGTTCCTCAAAAATAGTTCCTGATTGTTGTTCCCAAATAAGAACAAATCCGGTTTAATTTTTTTTTTCAAAGCTCAGCGAGTGAGATGTACTGCACCTGCAAAGCGCGTCCATAGACCCCGGCAAGACAGCTTGCTACTTCTTTATCCTTTTCTGACTTTTTGTTTTTTAAATACGATTCTAATCATTTGAAAAAAAGTTTTTTTTTTTAAAAAACTTGAAATAGCTGTTTTAATGCGGTTTGAATCTTTTCTAAATAGCCGCTGCAGCCACTGTAAAGCTTTCTTTTTTATTTTATTTTTTTTATTTAACCTTTAAATATATCTTCAATCATTGATCTCACTTCCTATAATTCACTCTAACAATATTTATGTCTGTAGAATTGATGTAGAAGATATTGATCTTGATAAGGATGCGTTGACAGTGAATAAACCAGTTAAGGATAAGAAAATCCGGTTAATCTGGTCAAGGGAAGAGGATGAGCTCCTTACAAAGTCATTTTTGACTAAAGGCCAAAACTGGGGACATATTACAAGTTACTACAACGAACATCGCCCTAAGGGAACTGTGATAAGAGGTGGGGGGAAGATAAGATCACGTTGGCATAATAGGATTCGGCCATATGTGTATCAGTTCAATGCGATCTACAGTAAACTATATGACGAATATCAAAGTAGTTGGAGTGACGAGGATTTACTGAAGAATGCATATAAACAATACAAGGACGATACAGGAAAGGCATTTGCATTTGAACATGTGTGGAGAATTATGAAAAGTTGTGCTTTTTTTGGTCCACAATCAGACATTCACATTCATCACGCTGGAAAGAAGACTAGGACATGTGGTTCAGAGGGGCACACTTGTACGAATGTGGATGTAGTTGAAATCGACGTCCTCACTAGTCCAATTAGACAAAAGGCTGCAAAGAGGAAGGCAAAAGGCAAAACCACAACAGAGAATGTCGATTTGGACAACAAACATGATGATCTTATGGAGAAGATTGTTGAATACACAACAGTTAAGAAAGCTGAATTAGAAGCTAGGAAAGTTGAAGCAGAAGCTAGGAAGGTTGAAGCAGAAGCTAGGAAAGTTGAAGCGGAAGCTAGGAAAGTCATAGCAGAAGCGGCCAAAGCCAAAGTAGAATTTAAGCAACAACAGTCATTCATGGAAGAGGTGACTCTTCTTAAAGAAGATGTTAGTGTAATGACACCAGAGGTGCGTCACATACATGAGTGTGCATGTGGTATCATTAAAAAGAAGTGGAGGGACTTGGGGTATTTAGTTTAGTGCAAATATATAATGTTTTATGCAATTTTCGACTTATGTAATTTCAGAAATTTTACATTTTATGTAATTCTTGATTTTATGCTATCAATTATGAATGTCATTCGCGTCGTTTGAAAATATTGAAGATGTTAGCTGTTAGAAACTAGCCGTTTAAAAGTATTGAAGATGTGATTTTATTTGTTTGTATGAAGTATTCATATTATGTAATATTTAATTAAATCTATAAATAAATTAATTCGTTTGTACGAAATATTTGGAATATGCAATAAATTAAGTAAACTATGAATGAATTTATTTGTTTGTACAAAGCATTTGTAATATTCAATGATTTAATTAAAACTATAAATGAATTTATTTGTTTGAAAATAATATAAATAAAGGAGTGTAAAGGTACAGTGGGGCCCATAAGAAATGAGTAGTGTTATTTGAATGGGAAGGTGTGTTATTAAAATGGATGATGTGGCATTGGGTTAAGTAATGGCTTTTAAGAACGCCCCCATTGGAGATGCTTTGAGATGCGAATAGAAAGGGTGAAGAACTTGATGCCTAAGGTTACTCCACTTGTGGACGAAGGAGTTGTTCCCAGAAGCCGTGGGCTGACTTTTTTGGAAGATCCTTTGTTGGGAGCCTGATGTACTTTTTTTTTTGTGTAGCTTCCAATATATAGGTAGATGGACTTTTTTTTTCCCAGGACTTAAGTCCTTATATCTGATATGCCTAGTTTTCATGCGATGCACCCTCTTGGTAATTTTCATACAAATATTTATTTATCATAAATAAATAAATATAGTTACTGATAGAGGAGTATATATGCGTGTCTCTGATTGCTTTTAATCTATTTAGTTGTACAACTGCTATAAGATTACTTGAGAATTTGTACCTAGAAGCATTTTAGGTTAGATTAGATAAAGTCTAACTGTTGTCTTAAGGGCAAGTACCTTACCTTTACAATTGACATAACGTAGTTAGCTGGGTTGGCTTTGAACCAGATCAGTACAAACATTCAGCAAATCAGGGTACATATACAGTATTGTTTGAAATGTTCTGTGATCTTATGTCCTTGCTAGTGTCTTTTTAATCGTTTGCAGAAGATGCTTATACGATTATCTTTAATTTTTTGGATAATCTTGTGATTTTTTGAACAGTGGAATGTTCCTCGATATCTTGTTGCAGCAGTGATTTTCCAGCTACTTGTTGCCACATATTGATGTAGAATAGGTAGAATAAGGTTCTGACGCCCAGCGGGATTAGACCATGCCTAAAAGTAGGAGTTGCAAGCTGACAGATCTTTGAAATATTGTGTGAATTGATTGTGCATCTGTTTTGGGTCTGAGTACCCAAAATCCGGTCAGGACGAGGTCTACAAGATGGATCCAAACCTTGCATCATGTGACGTTGTTTTGAGGCCAAAGAACCTGTAATAGTAGCTTCGCTGTATGAGGCTGTTAGACCCAACACACCTATTTAAGTCGATTTTTTACAGTAACTTCCCTATATTGTTGACTAGTTGAAACTCTAGGTTTAGATAAGTGGTGGGATTCTACTTTCATAATTTAGCCTCTCTAGGGTAATTTTCTAATGTTTTGAGATATTTAGGGATTACTTGTAGTCAGGGTAGTAGTCTTTTTCACTGTACTATTGAATATCTATTTATTCAGCTAAAAAAGGAACATTCCCTCCACTCTGTATGGAAGGTATCCAAACTGCTTGCAGGCTTTCCAGATTATATCTTTGAGATTAGACGAAAGATTCCGCTGTGCACATATCTATCTGGCCTCACATATTGAAACCACGTCTTTTTTGGATTATCTTTGATGAGTATAATTAACCATGCAGGTGCCCATACCAGTCATGCAAGAGTTGCTGTGCAAAAGCCCAAAATCCGTGCCACATACATGGTTAGCAATCTAAAAGGGAATCCTATGCAAACATTTTATTTAAATTTGTGTGGCTATGAATTGATGATGGTGGATGTTCTTGAACTGTTAAGTACGAAGAGCTTGTATGCATATTGTCATTGGAGGTCATAAACACCAAATGCTATTGACAAGCTAAGTAAAACTAATAAAAATAAGAGTAATCCTAGGTATTCCAACTTTTGTATCCTGAGGTTCCTCACAATCCATGTGGCAAGCTTGTGATTGGCAGTCATTATATTACTTAACCTGTGGGTTAACAAACCGATCACATGCTTGCTACATAGATTTGGATTAAATTGGGACTTCCTTGTCTAGGATCCCTCGCATTTCCCTTAAAAATAGAGGGGTAATATTTTTTAATTGTTGTGTTGTAAATCTACCTTAGACAGGGGTAAGTGGAGAACGACTATTGAGGAAAGGAAAAAAAAAGGTTCTACCTTAGACATTTCTTTAGGACATTTAGAGTCGCAAGGGAGAGAGAAGGAGTACGGACTAGAAATTTATCTAGGTACTGCACAACTTAGGCAGTCTAAGTAACTTGTTGGTAAATGCATCAGATATTTTAAATCCCGGCAGTCATGAAAATTCACCTTTCCTGTTGGCAAAAAGGTTGGCACTTACTCCCGCATTAATCAACAACTTAAGTGGTGTTGGATGTTTTTGTAGTCAAGAGTTTGGCTACTGTAGTGATGTAGTCACGTCCCTGAAATTCCATTAAATTCAGATGAAATTTCTTTTCTTTGTTTGTGTCAACATATGGTACATTTGTACTACACTTGTTCTACTCTTGGTCCCTCTTGGAAAATGAAATATATAGTTGCACATGTTTTTTGTCTAATGGACAAGTTACCTCCAATTGGAAAGAACAATGTAATCATTTTGCTGCCCCTGATAAAAAGAATGCTTAGTTATACATTAGCTGCCGCAGAAGACGAAGATCATGTTGCTTCAGTAAATTGTTTGAGATTGTGCTGATTATTTTCCCATTACATATGCTATATATGTCATGAGTAGTAAAATCAGTTTCAAAGGACAAATAAATAAAGTATGCACACTAAATGAGGTTTGTAAGATAATTGTCTTTCTTTCTTTAAAAGGGTACGTGTCTTGAACTGCCTTATGACTCTCATCTGGATACCATTGACAAGGAATGGAGCTAGTTAGGTGTGACACCATTTTCTGCAGCCCTATCTTCCAGCCTTTTTCAGTTACGTATCAAGTGTTCAACTCAATGAGTCCACGTTTGAAAGTAAAAACTTCGAAGATTAAAATAGATTTTCCAATTTGATGTTTAATGCAATAATGGTAAATGTGGGAAAACATTAAAGTTACAAGCTTAAATTTTCAAGTATGGCTCCCTGAGTGGAACATCCCAAATAGAAACTAGTGCCCTTTCAGAGTCATTTTTAGCCACTAATGCTTATTTCACTCTTTATATCTCGATGGCTGTTTTGAAAGTACAAGCTAAAGTGGTTACGTGATGTGTAGTGTGACATCTTTTAGTGCTCATACAAGTGACTATGCTTATTTAGTGACTATGCTTATTTAGGTTGCTTAGTTACTCTTTTTGTTGTTGCTTGTCTTTCCCGAATTTCACTTTTGAAAAGTGAGAGAAAGTAAGTACATTTTGGGTGGAGGGTGGTTTCATTTCGGGGTTTGGAGTAGGAGGAGAGGGGGTCAGACAGGTTTGAACATTTCGCACTTACTGTTTGCAGATGACTCATTGGTTTTTGTGAAGCAAAGAGGTCTCAACTGGGCTATCGTCGTTTAGTGCTGCTATTTTTTCAGGCGATGTCCGGGTTGAAAATTAATATCTCATAGTGCGAGATTATTCCGGTAGGGGAGGTGGAGGACATAGGGCAGTTAGTCTCTTTTTTTTGGTGTAAGTCTACTTGTTTGCCAACTACATATCTGGGTCTTCCGATGGGGGCACATTTCAAAAGTGTCATTTCTTGGAATTCTGTAATCGAAAGGTTTGAAAGAAAGTTGGCAGGATGGAAAAGGCAACTACTGTCGAAGGGTGATCGTTTGACTTTGATGAAAAGCGATTTATCTAATCTTCCCACTTATCTTCTATCCTTATTGGTGGTTCTTACTTTGGTGGTTAGTAGACTGGAAAAATTAAAGAGGAGAAGAAGTATACAGGGGTTCGGAGTGGAGGCCTGTGAATTTAAAAGCTGAGAACTTTCAATTGGGCTTTGCTGTGACAATGGCAGTGGAGATATATGGTGGAGAGAGATGCAGGCGGTTAGTAGCAGAGAAGTATGGCGAAGGGATTCATCTATGGTACCCTAAGGCAGTTTCGTGCTCTCATGGGGTGGGGATTTGGAAAGGGATTATGAAGAGGTGGGTCTCTTTCAAGCGGCATATTGAGGTTGGTAAGGGGGATAAGGTTAGATTTTGGAAAGATATTTGGTGAGGAGATGTGAAGCTTCAGGATCGGTTCCCGAGATTGTTTGACCTTGCGGTTGATCAGAAGGAATTGGTAAACTCATTAGTGGCTAATCACTAGACCGTGGAGTCCCATGTTCAGAAGGGAGTTGCAAGATTGGGAGTTTGAAGATATTAGTCAGATGTTTGTGATGTTATATGATTACAAAAGAAGGGTGGAGTCAAAAGATAGAGTGGTTTGGGCAGAGTCGAAGGGCAGAAGCTTTTCGGTGAGATCTTATTATTCGTGCTTAGAAGGTAGGGTTGGTTCTAACTTTCCGTGGAGGGAGATTTGGGGGACCATGGCTCCAAGGAAAGTGGCTTTCTTCGCCTGGGAAGCAGCGAGGGAGGCCATTTTGACGGGGGATAATTTGAGAGCTCTTGGGAGGATTTTGTGAATAGGTGCTATATGTGTAAAGGAGAGGAAGAGACTGTGAACCACCTCCTTCATTGCCCGGTAGTGAGGGATCTGTGGCATTTGGTGTTCAGATTTGTTGGAATCACGTGGGTCATGCCAAGATCGGTGAGTCAGCTTCTGAAGGTTGGTCTGTCTATAAGCGGAGGAGGAAAAACAAGTGTTGAGTTACAGCTCCTCTTGCGATCTGGTGGAGTGTATGGCTAGAGAGGAACGGGAGGGTTTTTGATAATATCGAAGCAGATGTAGATCGTCTCAAGAAGAATGTTTTGCAGTCTATTGGGTTGTGGTGCTTAAAGCTGAATATTTCCGTGGGGGAGCCTTTTGTTAATATTATGGACAGTTTTGTCGATATTTAGATATTTAGATATTCTGTTGGTGTCTCGTATATGTTCCGTGTACAAGGACGCGTCTCCAGAGTAGACGCTTTTTATTAATATACTTTATTTATAAAAAAAAGAGAGTACATTTTAGCAATCAATTTAAAGCATCATTTATAACATTAAGTATATCTAAACTTAACAGAATAGTTATTTTGCATCTCCAATCCTCACCGTTTAGAAAATTTTAGAACCTTGAAAAGTACAGATCCGAATACAGCTGTCTTATGGCAAGTGTCCCTGCAATTATTTGCTGTTTCTATCTTGAATCATCACATTGAGCTACTTTTATCACCACGGTCCACGATCGTTATTTTCGACAAGCCTGGTGATGCAAACTACATTATGATCCAAAGCTTTTTTTATTTTTAAATTTGTGATCCAATTTTATAACTATTTTAAGTTTGGATATGTAAAATAGAGCGAGCAATCGACCCCAGGCAACCAGGCAATTCAACGAAAACCTAAAACTTATTGATTCCAACTTGAAATGTACAATGAGACAATTACAGTAATTTATAATCCCAGGATTCTAACCCTAAATATACGAGTTTACTATAATATCCCTAAAAACTTAAAGTACAAAATAACCACAAATATAAATACCCTGATTTCCAGTATCACAGTCTAGAAGCCAGCAACTTACTAGTATGTCTTTTCAGTTGGTTGTTATCTGATAGGGCTGTTTAACAATAACCGAGGCACCATAGTTGTCAAGGTCGAGAGGCGTCAAAAAGGTGCTCACGGAAAAAATACTAAGGAAAAATACATATACGTATACAACTTAACAAATATCAACAAAACATGTTATGAGTGAGCATAATACATGAAACTAAGTTCTAACATAATATCAATAACACAAAATTTTCATTCATAGTTGTAATTCCGATGCATTAGATGAACTTAACTAAAAATTCAAACAAGAAAATAAATAGTTATTAAAGCAAATGAAAATAAAGCCATGGAAATCAAAAGAGAACTAAAGTCATGGAATGTAATAAGCAAATGAAAATAAAGCCATGGAAACAGATGTTACAGAATAGAACAGAGTAAAAAAAATAATTTTTGAGATCATTTTTTAATTGAGACAAGTAATTTAATGAAAGGAAACAGAACATAACAAGTAATAAAACGAAACAGAAGAGAGAAGTGACAGAACAAGTAATTTTTTTTAATGAAAGGAAGCAACACATAAAAGAACAAGTAATTTTTTTTAATGAAAGTGTTTCACAGAACAAGTAATTTTTTTAATGAAAGGGAAAAGAACAGAACAGAACAAGTAATTTTTTTAAAAAGAACAAATTAAGTCTACACTCAGTTTTTTTAAAAAGAACAGACACTACACAGTCAAACAGAGTTCAAGGCTTCAAGCACAGTCAAACAGAGTTAAAGAAGCAAAAAAAAAAAAAACTTGGAACAGAGTAGAAGTCGAACAGAGTGAACTCAGAGAAGAAAGGAGAGTTTACTTGGAACACGAAGTCAAGAAAGCTGAAGATCGATGGCCACAGTTGAAACCCTTGAAGACGAAACCCTCCTTTCAGTTGGAACCCTCGTTGAAGTCGGAAGATGAAGTCGAAGACCACAGTGAAGTTGGAAAGCTGCGTATCGATGTGTAGGGCTTGTATCGAATTATAGATGTCGACCTGATTTCGTGCGTCTGAACAAATGGAGTCTTTTTGGGTATTTTAGGTTTTATAATATATTTATACTAACCTAAATCTACGTCGTTTCCCACTTAAAAAGTTAAAAAATAATTAAAAAAAACCAACGAGTGACTTAGTCGACTTTTTGGCACCTCTCGCCTCAAAAAAAGTCACCAAAGGCGTACGTCCAGCTTCTTGAGTCGCACATCGACTTGCCCAAATCCTTTGAGGTGCCAATGGCTCGACTTGCCACTTGCCTGAGGTGCCAAAGGCGCTCGCCTTTGACAACTATGCGAGGCACTGATCCTGCTCTAGCTCAGTCCTTGATAACACGAGTCGGCTCAGCATGTGTTGGGTTTGGTTGACTATGAACATGACTTTCGGATCGTGGTATAAAGAAAACCAATTTGGCTTGGGTTGGCTTGACTAAGCTCGATAATTACAAAATCCATACAGTTTATGATAGTATATTTTTGTGACTTAGGCCCAAGCCCAATTGAAAAGAAAAGATCTGTGGTGAGCACTCAAAGCTGTGTGGGATTGGCTCGTTAACAGCCCTATGTTCAGAGGTATTACACGGATGATGCTTCTGCTAGAATGCTTTGAGAAATCATGAAACAATCTGATTTGCTCTGTGTGGATATGCTAATCTGTTATATCTATTGAGCGAGAGGTGCAGCTTGATCCTCTTGGTTTCTTTTGCTGTCTCTCTCCACACGACCCTTCTTTTCCCTATTTTGTCTCTTTAGGCTGCACCTAATTTCACATGGCAAACAAAAAAGAAAAATAAAAAGAAAAAGAAAGGAAAAGAACTATATCAGTATTATCTTATCTATAAGAAATGTAGAAAATAAAATATAAACATTGTTATTGTTAAATATTAAAAAATGAAGAAACCAAAAAATCATCAAAAAACATTTTAATTATCGATATTCTGCACACAAGTAGTCGTGTGCCTGTAAGTTCTTGTTAGATTTATTGGTTTGTCCTTTTTGAGTAACCTAAGGTATATATATGGCAGATGGAGGGATTCTATAACTAATTTGGAATGAGAAATAATGTAAAATTTAACAGTTGATGCAAGGTTGATATGGGAATTTGAATTTCTCCCTCCATCCCAAAATGAAAGACCCATTTTAGTTTTTCATGCAAGCTAACAAAGTTAACTTTAAGCAATTTTACTGGCATATATACTTGAATGCCCTTAGTCTGTTCATTTTTACTAGTGTACATTGGGAGATGGTAGTTGCGAAAATTGTTTAGTAACTTAATAGAAAGGGATACTCATATTGGGACAAGAAAACTAAAAAGGGTTATTTCATTTTGTGGAGGAGGGAGTATTTAGTATGTCATATTTTTGTTAATATGTCGCATGCCTGTGGTTTCTTATTATGAATGGATTATGATTGCAGTTTTGAAAGGCAATTCTTCATTCCCGGACAAGGCCCCATCGTCTGGCTCTCCTTCATTTGATCAACAGTCAACCGAGGTTTCTTCATCTGGGTAAGTTGAATGCATCAGGTATATCGATGCTGTTAAGTTATTTAATGTTCAGTTTGACACAGGCCCCATTAGCTTGCTATCCCCCCATTTTTTTCTTTTTGAGAAATTGGCAGTGCACTATTCACCTCATTAATACCCGAACCTTTTTTATTGAGTTCATTGGGTCACCATTAGTATATAAATTGTAAGCTTATTTTGAAATAGGGGCACTCCAAATGAGACATCTAAAGGAAAGAGACGCTTCGAATGGGAGGGTAAAAATATTAAACTTTCTATGAACGCTGAGAGGGCTTTGGTTAACTTCAGGACGAAATACATAAGCTTTAAAGATATATTCTTTTTTACTAATCATTTAACCTCTTTTATGTTTTGTTTCAGGAACTCACTTAGAGTTGCTTCGCTGCGGCAGCTTTCCAACAATTTTGCCCAATTCAACAATTTGCAATCTCCGCTTCGTTCACGGAAGCCATTGACCAAAAAGGTGCACAAACTTGTGTGATTGCAATCTCTAACTTTTGTATGGTTCCTCCCCCCATCTCAAAAATAAAAATAAAAAATAAAAAATCTACTTGTTTGAATTCTAATATCATGGTTGAATGCAGGATGCTGTGCTTATAAACGAATGGAGGTTTTTGAAGTTGAAGGAATACAGGGACAGTAATATCGATGCAGAAAATGATGCTTTTGATCGATACATGCAGAATGTTAGTTTGTTGGAGGAGGTGTTTGCTGTAAGTTCTACTCTGGAAGACCCTAAGAAGCACGCGTCCCAAGCGTCAAATCCTGACCCTAGTTCTGAGAAAAATGATGAAATGATATCAAACCCTGACCCTAGTTCTGAACTAAACAATGAAATAATATCCAGGTTGAAGCTGAAGCTTAGGTCTGACCCAGATCGAACTGAAAGCATTAGAAAGAGGGTGCAATACATTGTTGACCAGGGTTTAAGGAAGCTTAAATTTTTTGACATGCGCGATACGATTTATGACCTAAATGATGAAGCAGAACTTATTAAGAGGCCAAAGAAAGCAAGGTATTCACAGGCAGAGAGGGCTGTGGCATTACGTGACCTTAGTGATAGACTGAGCAAAGCTCGGAATGAGGAAGATTTAAAATCGTGCAGGGAGATGAAAGCACAACTTTTTGACACTCGTAAAGGGGCTAGTGGAGGAGAAACTGGAGATATTGAGACACTTGACCAACAGGATGCCAAAACTGACGAGTCACTTGAACACCAATCAGGCTACTCCCCACCAAAATGGTTCAACACAATCACAATTGATCAGGATGCTCTTTGTCGTATTGATGCTCGGTTTTCTTCCCTTGAAGAGATTGAAGACCTATAATTTGAGGTAATTCTTTCCTAGAAGTATCCTTATGCTGACATTAGTATTTTTGACCTAGGTACCATTGCCTAGTTTTATTGATGTAGTGCTTAATCCACAAAGTATGACACCGCTGGTTTTAGGCCCCCCCCCTCTCTGGGGTCGGGTAGCCACTTTCAGAAATATGCTTAAGTTAACATCTATACCTAGACAAATCTTGTTTGAGTTTTTAGCTGATGACCTCAGTTTGTATTGTAGGCAATGTTTAAAGGTTTTTTGTAGCCTTCTTGTGCTTTCCATTAGTGTAGTGGATAGATTTCATCCTATAAGACTTGGTATAATGTAAATGGCAATCTCATCCTACAGAAGGTGTTTGCTGCTTGGAAGAAATTCCAGCATATTTTGTCAATGGTTTTATAGCATCTGTTTATCACTGGAGACTGTTCATCGTAGTAGATTCCAAGTATTTCCTCGTCACACACACACACACACACACACACACATATATATATATATACACACACATAGGATTTAGTGTGGTTGGCAATTATTTGACCCGAACCAAACTTAATATATTTAGAGAAACACAAAGCTGACTTGAATTATAAACAGAAACACGAACCTGTCAATCTGTCATGACATATGCAACATGACATGTACATATTTACTTTCACTTCTGCCCTATTCCCAGATTAAGCCGACTGTTCAACATGTTGAATATGGGTTTTCTGACATGAAGTCATTGCCATAATTTAAAATTACGTTGATTACTCAAGGTATTGATTGTGAGATGGTTCAAGATAAATTTGAACTCGATACGACTTTAATAGAAAATAGTTAATGAACTAAATGTCAAACATAGGTTTGGGATTAGTGTTGTTGACATGTACTATTTTTCTGGAAGAATGATAGAATCAGTTTGAAGGTCTAGAATAGGCTTGACAATTATAACTCGAAACCCGTTATTTGATTCAATCCAACTAGTTGATATTTTTGGGTTGAAGCGGGTAACCCATTTCAACCCAAAAGTATTAACAAGTTGGGTCGGGTTAAAATGTACAACTTTTCGGGGGGGAGAAATTCGGGCTCTGACGGGGTGGCCCATTGCACCTGGGTGCCCATTAAACCCGACACGATCCAATACAATATGACCCTTTTTGACATGCTTGATATTTGGGTTTCAATAGGAACCTGACTTGTACCCGACCCAACCCAATTGAATTGCCTGGTCTAGAACAATACATGGTCTATGCCAGGACGCAGGAGTCCCCCACACACATTTCATGAAGTTTGACTTTGAAATGAACTTATTCCTTTCTTAGGAAGGGTAATCGGGCAGTCTCTTCAGCCTAAGGAAAGTGTCGAAGTATGATTAAAAAGAGGCTGCTATAAACAGCCCATGTACTACATTAAAATATTTAAGGGGCTGTTTGGATGCACGATAGGAACTTATTGTTTGCCACGACATCTAAGGATTCGTATCCATCTTCTACGATGAACCATTACAAAATGAAGAATCATCTGATAAAAAACAGAGAGAGATCCGGATGATCCATCGAACCCCAAAATATTCCTCTGTGAGCAGCGCTACAAACGGAAAAAAAAGAAATAAAAGGGGTTGTAATCTCAATCAATCAAAAATTATTTTATAGGGGACAATCAAACAAAGTCCTCATTTGTTTACTACCTTGGAACCATAGTGAAATGCAAAAACTTGAGTAAGACGGTTTTGCGGATATATTTTTATAAGGATCATCTTTACCCGACCTAAGCACTGTGTGTTTGTGGGTGAAGCTGCGAGTAGGTAAGACTTCGTCTTACGAATTATGATATGTAAGATGGTCTTCCACGAGAACTATTAAAAGTGAAATTACTTGTTCGGCTGAATTGTGGATATATGGTGTCTCCATCCCATTAATTTAGAATTGTAAATACCATATTATGACAAAGAAAGTCGGTCTTTATGAGATTTTCCCATCAAAGTTTTCCCCTTTGAACCAATCTTAGCTTTGGTGGGTTGCTTAATGGGGTTTGTGCTTTTCTTTGCTTTATTCTCTCTCTCTCTCTCTCACACACACACACACATCAATTCACCCCACCTTTGTTGGGTTGATATGTATGTAGAAAATAAGGCTGTCAAGACTTTGAATTTCAATGGCTCTCCATAGCTCAACATCACTTTTTCAAACAACTTTGTGCACTGTTATCAACTCCACCATTAACAGCCTAATGCTTCCAACTTCTTGTTTATTTCATGATTCTTTCTAGTAGCTTATTTGTATTCATTCTAGGCTTCTCCAATTATTCCATCTTCCACCCAAACTAAAACTAAAGGATAATAACTTGAAAAGACCAAATCTTTATTACTTGCTCGGTGTCAGAGAAATTTCCCTACAATTATTGTAGCATTTCATGTTGCATCACAATTTATAAAGGCCGACACACAGAAGAAAATGAAGCAAGGTAGAAAAAATTAAATATAAAGATATAACATTTGGTGAAACGACTAGTTAAAAGTTAAAACTAGCTCCATTTTCAATCTTGGAATTCAAATAAATAAAACCAAACCAAATTTACCGAGATGGCCCATAATTAAAAAGAGTTGAAATTTTCTGTGCATCATATAGTACGGAAACCTTCTCTGTGCATCATGGGCTATTGATGAGCCATATTGCTTTGTGGCAGATGAATGGTTATAATATGAAGTAAATCTCTTGTAAGATCGTTTTATGGATTTTAAATCGTAAACCGGTGTCCCACTCTCGTATAACTTAGTCCACCAACATACGATGAATCGGATAAAGATGATCCGTCTTATTCAAAATACTCATAAAACGTCATTTTAAAGTTTTTGACTATCGTATGTGGTATAAGAGATGTCAACTAGGAAGATGTTATCAATGAGAAGAATACTCCTTATAATATTGTACTATTCTTTTCTTGATAAACTTAAACTTCTCTCAATAATTGATGATATTTTGGCTTCACTTTCTTCAATGGTACAAGTAAAGAGAGCATTTCTTTTCAATCCAAATTAAAACCTATGTAACCAAATGAAAGAACTGAATCAAGAAAAAGAAAAGAGCTCATTAAAAAAAAAACTAGACAAAGAAAAAGAAGAAGGAAAATAAGAGAGAGTGCCAACAAATGATTATCATTATTAGTTCCATGTTTTTGAAAAAAAGAAGAAAAACATCATACATGAACTCATCACCCTCTCAAATTAGTTTAAGCAAAGCCACACGGGAGAGACCCCCTATAGATAATTGTGTTCACATTTATAAGATTTTGGCTAAAGGCTAATCCTTGTGTCGGTTACAAGTTTTATCGCCCTTGTGATCCTATCTGATTGGGGGATTAGTCTTTGCGATGATTTCTTTCGTGTCAGAAGTGAGCCCAACACACTTATTTATAGGTGGACGAAGGGATACATCGGGGATTAAAAAAATCCTTCAATGCGTTGATAAATCTTGTACACCAGCCTTTGTTTCTTGTACAATGCGTTAACTGAGAGTGCCACTGTAGCATGTTGGGCGCGGAAACTACCCTTGCTTGGCGCGGCACCAGATGATGCTTTTGGCCGCGCCAATTGACTGTTCATCTTTTAGAATTGTTATTTTTATCCCTCGCATTTTACTGTTTTACGCATCTTGCTTTACCTTTTGCATTTTTGACTCCTGTAACTTGACATTTGTTAAGTTTATCGCCCTTGTGATCCTATCTAACTGGGGGATTAGTCTTTGGTGTTCGTGCTTAGGAATACTTCCGAAACCAAAAAAAAAACCTAAAAAGAAAATCACATGCTAATGTGGTTATCGAAGCTGTTGATTAGGAAGAGAGGTTAATATTAAACCCATACATGATGTGGGTACTAATTAAGGAAAAAAATATTATGATTATGGAAGAAGCATCATATTCATGATCAGCTGTGATGTTTCTATTTGGGGTTATTCCATGTTTGGTCAAAAGTCTTTGCCATGTGTGTTGAAGACACACAGTTTGACTATATGTAGAGATATTGATACAACTAGCTAGTGGTTGATGATTTGGGCAATGCTAATAAAGATATCATAAGGGTTACCACATGTTCTTGCACACTTATCTCAAATCCCTATGGAAACTTGATTAGTTTTTAATTTGGGGGGCGCTTTCAATTTGATTACTTTGGTTAACACATCATAATCGCGTCCCAATTCATACTTTTTTTCTTATGAAAGATGATTACACAAATAAGTACAATGCACGGGGGCATCTATTCATTGATTGGTTTGCTAAAAAACAATTTTATATCGCTGAATTTAAGATTTGTACCAACGGGAAGGTTGGCAATAGTATAATTTCGGGTCATTTTGACATTTTTTTAAAAAAAATATCATTTTGACATATTTCCTTGACAAAGATAAGAAATTGAGCCAAAAATAAGTACCATTTATGGTTCATGATTTTTTAAAAAAACTTTTTCTCTCATTGATTTCACACTTTCCTTTTCACCCAATCATAATTAAGTATAAACCCACCAAAAACAAACTAACTACAAAACTAACCGCAAATCCAAATGGGGCCTTTAACCCCGACCGCAAAATTCAACTATCAATCATCAGTTACATATATCTTCCTTATATTGAATAATGTCCTTCAGCTATTATTTAAAGCAATGTAACACTTTAACTGTAACATTTTTTAAATCATATCTTTTATTTAAATATTGTCGTTTCAATTAACGAAATCAGATATAATATGACAAGGATAAGAACATCTAGACTGTAATTATTATTGATCATTTTTGGTGTTGGAGTAATACATTTTCTAGCCCAACTAAGTTGGTTGAACTTTGACTCGAGATGACTAAGCCCCCTAAAGATTTTAGTCTTTAATTAACACGGGGCACATCTTTTGGCCAAAAAACTTTTGAAATGACTTGAAATTATGCATGATTTTGACTTCTTCAATCCCACTGTTAGTGCCCTCCAATATATGCAATTCTTTCTACCCAAACTAGATCTCTTTCCTATCTAAAAGGGTGAATATTTTGTCTTATATCATCATGTTGAGATTAATTAATTATGTTATGGGTCGGTATAATTTGTTGGCTGAGGTCTATTTCTAATTGATCACCATACTGATTCTGTGTTTGACTTCATATCAAAAAGAAGGGAGCTAGGCTTAATCCTATTGCGTTATTACCTAAATATCTTAGGTGAACGTGGAGAAGGGACCAGAGAGAGAAAATCAAAAATCAAAAAAATCATCTTTTATTTTGGATGATTGCTTATGTCATGTTCGCTATGGGCCCGTATCTTGCTTTCATGGGCCATGTAAAGATTAGGCAATATTGTTTGTTGATTATTATTAAATACATTGTTGTCTGAACAAATTTGAGATGAACGTTTATTTAGATTTATGCGTTTTGTTTTGAATGACGGCGAGGGAAAGGCAAAAGAAAAAGAAAACTAGCCCTCATCTTAATCTTAAAATGATATTGACTTGGAAGAAGACATCTAGGGTTAGTTAGCAACCTTAGAAGATTGCAAATTAAATTGCGGTGCAAAATTTGAAGATTATAGTACAGACATAGCAACAAAACATGGTCCCTACTTTGACCTTAAAGACTCAAGAACTGCAAGAAATAAATTGGCCTTTTTGAAAGACATTTTCATCATGGAGGGATGAGTTGTGGGTACTTTGAAATAGAAACATGAAAAGAAAAGAATAGCTCCCTCTTAATTATAAAATAAAATTGAAGTAAAAGTATTTTAGATTATATAATATTATAGTGAGTGATTGTTTAATGGTATTTTTGTCTTCACATATGCTAAATTAAAATAGTTCTAAATTAATATAGTAAACCAGTTATTATTGTAATATAAATAGTCTCTCCCTAATAATAATAAATTTAATAGTAATTTAAATGTGCTTAATGAACCAAACAAATGGGTTACAAAGGCTAGTTATTTTGGTGACTTTTATGATACTTTCTTTCTTCGTCTCAAAATTATTGTCATATTTTCTTTTTCGTCCGTCTTAACAAAATTGACTTGTTTGAAAGTTTTTTTTTCTTTCTAGAATAACACTTTTATCATTTTACCGTTATTTTTTCTTACTACTTTAATTATGAACCACATGCACATGTGCTTTAAAGAAAACTATACATTAGACCAATATTAATGATCAAATCAATTATTTTTTCTTATTTCATATGTCAGTTAGAACAAGACAATAATTTTAGGATAGAGAGTATAACATTACAACTCAACCTTAATGGTAAATTACAGATACCTCCTTCAACTATGGCTGGGTTCAAATTGCCCACCTCAATTACTAACTGAAGCAATTTCCCCTTCAATTACTCCCTCCGTCCCTAATTTATTGTCCTGGTTGACCCGGTGCATCGTTTAAGAAAATCTATTTGACTAGATTATTAATATTGGTTTAATGTGTAGTTTCCTTTAAAGCCCATGTGTATGTGACCTATAATTAAAATATGGTGAAAAAGTAAGGGTAAAGTGGTAAAAGTGATGTTCTAAAAAGGTAAGTTTCAAAGTAGACAATTATTTTGGGACGGACGAAAAAGGAAAGGAAGACGATAATTTAGGGACGGAGGGAATGTAATATTTTCTTTAATTATACCTTTTGTTTAGACACTGTCATTTGAGTTGACGGAATATGCCTATGTGACTCACATGACCTATCTTTAGGCTTTTTTTTTTTTTTTTTAAATATCCCCATTAACATATGTATGCAAGAATATGATTGCACGTCTTGTACACAGACTACAAAGAAGGGCTTAGGAAAACAAGGGTAAGGCAATTGAAACACCAAAATGACATTATAGTAAAAAAATTCTAAATATAGTAAAGTGAGTCTCATATGGACATTTATTCTAATTTTAAAGATTAAAAAAAAATAATTGGGGTGAGGGTCACCATATGTGAAAAAAAGTCAATTCAAATTAAGAAAGATGCAAAAATGATAGTCCCTCCGTCCCTAAATTATCGTCTTAGTGGACTTGACATGCAATTTAAGAAAAAACATATTTGACTAGATTATTAATATTAACTAGTTTTTTTAATCCGTGCGTTAAATACACGTCAACTAAATCGTACATAAACAAAATAAGAAAGATCGGTTTATTAACATTTACACATAAGTATATCACTAATCATTATAGATTTTAAAAAAATTCTTTATACACAACATTTGTTGTCTTATTAGTTGATTTTTCATCTTCATCGCATATCAATAACTTCAAACCAAAATAATTAGTTACTTTAGAAACTGCGACATATAACTGTCCATGGCTAAATATTTTTTTTTTCAAAAAAGAGGCCTACGTGCAATTATTGAGTTTGAGACTTGTTAATTGTCATTACATATGATACCATCAATTTAAATTGTCTTCTCTGGAACTTGAAAGACAGTCTTACATCGGATAGAGTTAATGACAATCTTGAGATAAAAACATTTTTTCCAACATTGCTTCCTTTCAAAAAAATTTGTTTCAACAATGTGTCCTCAAGATTTATGATAATTAGTCTTATTCAATTACACAACCTTGGAACATGATCAATGTTTCTCAAAAGCATTACTGGAACATTAATTTTAACTGTCAATTCTTGGCCTGATAATCCCGAACACTTTATATTATTCAAAAACTATGTATAATGAATCTCTTCGAACAAACTTGAATTTTTTCCACACTGCAAATAGAATCTGAATTCAAATAAGTTTTTCATTTTGAATGATTACTTTTATTAAATTATATTTATATTTTTTGAATAAAGAAATTTATGAGAAGAAAATAAACTAAAATCAAAATAACGAAATTATTTTTACCGCTAACTATTATTTTTGTTTTGTAAATTATTTTGATTTTAATAACTTCCATTATATTTTTTTGTTTTATTTACTTCGTAACTATTATTTTTGTATTATTTTTAAGAATTAGTTTAACGGAAAACTTGTGTTCTGTAATTTTTTATTATTGTTTTGCTAACCTCAGTTTGAATTGTTTTATTTTATTGACTTTGTAACTATTATTTTTGTTCCATCAAATATTTTTATTTTACTAACGTATATTTGTTTTACATAACTATTTTTAAAATTTTGTTTTAAACTTTTTTTTCCGTAAATTATTTTTATAATTTTACTAACCTAATTTTAATTTTTTTTATTGATTGAGTAACTATTTTGTTCCATCAAATATTTTTATTTAACTAATGTATTTTTGTTTTACATAACTATTTTTAAGAATTTGTTTTAAAATTTTGTTCTGTAAATTATTTTTATTATTTTAGTAACCTCAATTTAAATTGTTTTTATTTTTATTGACTTTGTAACTATTATTTTTGTTCCATCAATTTTTTTTTATTTTAATAACATATTTTTGTTTTACATATATATTTTTAAGAATTTGTTTTACACTTTTGTTTCGTAAATTATTTTATTTTACTAACCTTCACATTAAATTATTTTTGTTTTGTTGATTCTGTAACCTTTATTTTTATAGTGGCTTGTTCCATAAAATATTTTTATTTTTACTAACCTCTTATATTTTTGTTTCCTTGACTCCGGAACTATTATTTTTGTTTTAGTTACTATTTTTTTTATGTTTAAAGAGAGGAAAATATTTAAACATAATTAAAAGAGAAGAGATGGTGATGATGAGAGAGAAAATAGGGAGGAGACGAGACACGAGAGAGAGAAAAAGAAAAATACAACCAGAGAAGATAGGAGAGAGAAAAAATGAAATGGTAACTCAAAAGTCAAAATTTAAAAGTGAGATTTTGGAGGGAGAAATCTACCCTTGCTATTATATATATATATATATATATATATATATATATATATATATATTTGATGTGTAGTTTACTTTAAAACTCATGTGTATGTGGCCCATAATTAAAATAAGATGAAAAAATAAAGGTAAACAGGTAAAAATGTTGTCCTAAAAAGAAAAATTTCAAACAAAACAATTGTTTTAAGACGAACGAAAAAGGAAAGTAAGATAATAATTTGGCAACGAAGGGAGTAATACATACCTAAAAACTCCCTCTTTTACAAAAAAAATATAATCTCACTTTTTCTCTAATTTGTCACAAAAAAAAAAAAAAAATCTTATTAATTTCTGAAAGATGATACGGCCATCGTAGTGCAATTGAAATGAGATATAAACAAATAAAGTTACAATCTTAAAAAAATTGACTCGTCAAATAAAACAATTTTTTTTTGTTAGAGAAATATAAGGTGAAGTTATTCAGTGTAGTTATGTTTGGATGCATACCTTCTCTCTAAGTAGCCAATTTCTCTTATGATATATTAGTTCCATTTCGGGTAAAAAGTCAATTATTTCATTTTGAAATATTTTATTTAAATTGTTCATTTTTAAAAATTAAGGCATAAAAATGTCATTTTATTACTAACAGACTACTAAAAGTATCATTTTTTTAAAAAGTTCGACTTTTAAACATAAACTTTTTTGTCCAGAAGCTAGTATATTGTTTTTGTTGCTAATTTTGTGTTGTTTCTTCCTCATTTCCACGACCTCAGATAATTGCTATAATTAGAAGGCCAAATACCAGAATTTATCACCACAACTCAACCTGTAAAGCCAGGAAAAAGAGTTGACTTTGACCCCCCTCTCTCTCTACCCACAAGAGGAGGGCCAAATGATTAAAGTTTTTTTTTTTTTTGAAAAATGGATAAATTTGCACGTAACATGGAGGAAAATGACATATCCCCTTAATTATATTGATTTTTGGACAGTTTAATCAAAGTACAGCATACCACAATTAAGATTTGATGTATATTATATAGTTTATTAACGATAGACTTTCAAGTTTGAACCAAAACATCTCTGCATACCTCATGACAACGGATCGAATTGCGTTAGTTAATATTTAAATTGATCTCGAAAATAATTTGAACGGAGGCTGTGTGTATAATTGTATATACTATAAATAGATGGTCCACTCCCCTTGACAACTACGGTGGTGATCGAGAACTTGTTGTCGACTTGAATAGTTGAACTACTCAATAAGTTTTCACCGGTAGTATTCACTGCATCATGATTTGTACCCAAACCCGCAAAAACAATCATATAACTTTTAATTTTTTCTTTCCTACCATATAATATTGCTATTCCTATAGCTCACCTAGCTCATTACATTGAAAACTCAATCAATAACAATATTAAATTACTATTTAAGTTACATAATGTATCCAAAAAGGTACAAAAGGATTGTTGGATCTAGGAGTGACAAAAATTTATCCAACCTATTGGGTTATCTATTATATCAATTATAAAAGATTTATTGGTTATTATCCATTAATACCCAATTAGGTAAATAGTGTTAATGGATATTATCCATTAACACCCATTAACAAAATGGATAATTATGGATAATTAACCGGTTATCCATCGGATTTATCCACTAATGTCACCACCGTCAACGATCTCCACCCACCGCCACCAGCCACCGCGAGCTCTTTACTTAAAAATAATAATAATTAAATACATAACTTACCATTAACGAGATTTGAATCTGAACCAAATTGTCTTACAACAAAGCTTGTTACCACTAAACTAGACCACTTTTTGATATATATTTGAAAGTTAATATAAATATAAACAAGTAATCATAAAAATTATTGATTATTATGAACGTATTTGTTATTTGTTTTGGATTAAGAATATTTGTTTGTTATTTATAATTTATAATTTATAATGAATATAAATTTTTAATTTTTTAATAAGGTATTTGACTTTTTTATTTTTTTCTTGCTTTTACATAATCATTTATTAGTGTCAAATCAATAAACACGTATATTTTTTATCTCACAACTATGAAGACTATTATAAAATTTTGACAACTTTATATATATTAGGTGATAAAAATAGTGTCGCATTGCAAATATCACTTTTTATTTGAGGTGTAAAAAAAGGAAAGAAAAGATAAATATCAAAATTAAGAAAATATCTTGGTCATTGTTGAATGTGGGGCCCATTAATTTTTTATTAAATGTGAAAAGTTGGTGAAAATATTATGATTTATGAATATTAAGGTATTAACTTATCATTGTGTGTATGTGTGTGCATGTGTGTGTTTTTGCCATGTGTGTGTGTTTTTTTGGCATGTGTGTGTGTTTGAGTGAGTTTGTGTGTGTATGTTATGCTTAGTGAATCATAATATAAGTAGGCAAGTAATACTCAAAACAATAAATGATATTCCTTATTGGATATTATCCGGATAATACCCATTTATTAATGGATAATATTGGATATTATCCAATAACACCCATTAAGGTTAATGGGTGTTATTGAATAATATCCAAAACTACCCATTAACTATATTGGATAGATAATGGTTTTATCCAAATTAACCGGTAACACCTAATTGCCACCCCTAGCTGGACTTCCAACGTGTTTAGGATATCTGAGTTTTGAGATAGTCGAAGCATGTAACCTATCAACAAAGGTGGGAACACTCGGATTATGGAAAAGGCTTTCCCTACAAATGTCCTTCGATATGAGAATTAGTACAAAAACACAATTGAGTAAACAATTTGACAAAGTATATGCTCAGTATAAGTGTATGTACCTTGCTATATGTTGAAATTATGTTTATATACCCCGCGGCTATATAACTGCCAAACATAACAATATTGATTGTTGAGTAAAGACATTTATCACAGAGCAATAACTTCATGTCATTAACTGACCCACATTTGGATCGTGGGGGCAGTTTTCACGCTACTGGCTCCTCCCCACGTCTAATGACTGTTATAATTTGGCCCCCTATCAAAGAAGTGTAATGTGCTCTCGTGCCAAGCACGTGTCTTGCTCATGTGCCTTGTGCGTGGCTCATGTCTTCGGCACGTGAGGGAAATTTGGGCCTCACAGCTCGATCCATTTATTATATTTTAACTAATAAACTATTCTTTTTCTCTCACTATAACATCAACAAACTCGACAAACTAATTGATTGAAGTAGGTTTTGGATCCAAATTTAGAAACAACTATATTGAGGTCCTTCCTTTTCACACATGAAACAAGGTGATGAGATTCAAGGTTCTGTTGAGAATTGTCTAAGCCAAGCTCCTACTACGAAACTCAAGGGACCTATATGCAACAACCAGAAGCTTGGAAGATAGTTTATAGAAGTACCTTGTTAGATGGTAGCACTTAATTTGGTTAATCCTTCTCCTTAAAGGATTGTCTTTCCTTTAGCTTTAGGTCGCTCATGTTCCCTATTTAATCTCTCAATTTCCTTCTATTTCTTGTACTGCAATACTACTCGATTTATTAATTCAATCAATACAATCTATTAATTATAACTAAAACAGAAGTCGCTATTGCCACGTGGCGGCTTTCTGTAAAATGTAAAAAAAAATTAAAAAAATTATGTGATGCCACGTGTCACCATCTTATAAATTGTAGTTTTTTATAATAATTTTACTCATAAAAGTTTTATCACATTTGATTTTGTAATTAGTTTAGGATAAATTTATACGGTTAGTTATGATAAGTTTGATATTATCACAATTGATTTCAAAGTTTTAGAGATAAAAAGTTAGTTTTTATCACATTTGATTTTACAATTAGTTAGGATAAGTTTTTATACGGATATATTTCATCACAATTGATTTCAAAGTTACAATTAGTTTAGTAAATTTTATCTCATCATTATCACCGTAAAAGGGTTACAAAATAAACTTCATAAACACTTCTCTCAACATCAAGAAACTCCAATCTTCTCTCCCTCCAGACTCCTCCATTCGCCTCCTTGAAATCCCTTTCAATAGCTCCGCTTACGGTCTCCCTCCCAACATCGAATCCACCGAGACTCTCCCCCCACTCCTCATACTCCGCCTTCTCGAATCCTCTCGGTCTCTCAAACCAGCCTTCCGACGACTCATTTCAATCCTGGTCGATGAGCAATGCGGCGAACCGCCACTATGTGTTATATCTGACACGTTCTTTGGGTGATCGGCAGAGGTTGCTCATGAGTTTAGAATTTTTCATGCTATATTTAATGCTGGTGGAGGTTATGGCATGGCTGTGTATCACTCTACTTGGCTAAACCTACCACACACTAAAGCAACAAGCTCTGGTGAAATAATTTTATTACTATTTTCTAAATCATAAAATATATAATTTTTTACAACGTTTAAAACGCTGGATATTCTAGATGTCTAAACGTTTAGAATATCCATGGTCGATACAGCACGAGAAATGACATACAGTGCGATTGTTTCTCATAGATTTTAATCTTTCAATTACATGACTATATGATCAATTTTGAATATTTACCTTATTTTTTATTTTTTTTTCTTCAAATTATTCTAATTAAAAAAATTATTTATTTATTACAAGTTTAGAAAATCATCTTATTATCAACAAGTTTTGCAAATAAAACAAAAATTATTAAAACCATGCATATGGTACTAAATATATCTATATAATTCTTTTTTTTTTCTACCAAAAATTAAAATCTAATAGATTTTAAAACCGGTGACTCCTTTATATATGGTAAAAGTTTTTTTTTAAAACCATTTTTTGTTGTCAAAATCAGTTAATATCAGATAAATTTTATCACATTTGATTTTAACATGTTTCACTTGATTACTACAAATTTTCATGGTAAAAGTTTTTTATTTGCGGATAGATTTTATCACATTTGATTTTAACGTGTTTCATCAATTCTCATGGTAAAAGTTTTTTTATTTACCATTTTTTGTTTACAAAATCAGTTTGTACCCGATAGATTTTATCACATTTGATTTAGATAAGTTTAATTTGATTATGACTCCTCAATTCTCATGGTAGAAGTTTTTTAATTTTTATTATTTTACCAAAACTTGGTCAATTTAAAATAGATTTTATTCAATTTGATTAAACGTTTTCCACCAACACCACAAACAACCACTACGAAATAGCTTGCAAATTAAATCTACAAAATTCGCATGGATTTTCGGTTTGATGATTCAGTGTGATCTTACTTTTTTTTTAATTTATTAATTATGTGAACATCTTGCTGTTGTTGGTTCATTCAAATAACTTATAAATTCTATCTACAAAATTAAGTTTCATAAACAATACTAAGTCAACCGTACATCGCACAGATAATAACCTAGTTCATAATATATCTCAATACCTAAATTCCGCTTACCTAATCACAAATTAACACAAGGGCAATAATTCCCTTTATTTTTATTTTTTTTTTCTTAAGAAAGGCATGCAAAGGGATCGAATATAAGACCTCACACTTTATAAAACCACGTATCTACCACTGAACCATCCCCTTAGGAAGAATAATTCCCTCTATTAGTTGAAAGCTAATTGTCTCCTCATACATTGAGACGTAGCTTTGGTCCTCCCATTTGATTCAAATTTGAATAGGAAAATCAACTAATTACTCCATGTCACAATTGGGCTTTGAGAATTTGTAGACATATTTTTATGGGAAGCATTGATGGGGTCAGTCTGAAGTCTGAACTCTGAAGACTTTAGAACAGTAAATAGTCAATGATCTGAGGCCTATATAGCTAGAAGGTCCAGAAATATCAGTTGTAAATGTAATTAGTCTGTCTTGGGCGTGGAAAATGATTACCTGCAAAACAGACCATGTACATCCAAAAGAGAGTTAAATAGGTAAGGGGTTGTTTGGATGCATGATGGGAACTTATTGTTTGCCAGAGAATCTAAGGTTTTGAACCATTATACAAAACGAATTATTATAGGATAAAAGATGGATCCAAACAAGCCACCGAGCCCCAAAATATTCCTCCATGTGCAGCACTAATAAAGGAAAAAAGAGGAAAAACCAAATATTAAATGAAATGAGAAGAAAAAAAGAAAATTAAAATATGATAAAGGGTTGGTTGCAATCTCAATCTCAATCTCAATCTCAAAATATTTTCTAGGGACAATCAAACAAATAAAGTTGTATATATTCACTTGTTTTACTTTGAGTCTTAAGTAAAAATTACACTTGCATTTACTCACAAGAATGGATCCTTGGATGGTATCTGAATCTCTGGGAAGAACTTCATTATTTTAAAATTTTGATTCTTAAGGATGAATAATCTCACTCCAATCTCTCTTTTTCCAACCTACGACAACACGCAAATGAGTCAAGTCTTAACAAAACGGATAACGGGTTCGACACGATTTAACCTCATCGTTAATTTTTTTAGGGGTGAAATGGGTAACCCGCTAATATTAATGAGTTAAGTTGAGTTGTGTAATTTTTAGGTTGGATCGGGTGAGTTAATGAGTTCCTGGTTGTAATTGTCGTACCTAAATATAACTATGAAATTTTCCATCGAAGTTTCTCACTTTAAACTAGGTCTGTCAATTGGGTGGGTTGAGTTGAATTTGAGTTGGATTGAAATGAGTAATGAGTAAAAAAAAATGGGTTGTAGCTGGTCGAAACCCGTTAGAACTCAAATGTCAAACTTGTTGAAATGGGTTGAGTTGGGTTGAAACTGGTAATGGGTTAAAGTGGGTCGATCCGTCTCAAGCCGAGTTTTCCCACCAAAAAACATAAATTCATATATAGCATGAAAAGTTACGGGGCGAAATGGGTAACGGGCACGATCCGTTTTAACTAGACTAAACTAGTTAATATTATTGGTCAAAACGAGTTGCCCGTTTCAACCGAAAAATATTAATGAGTTGGGTTGGATAATTACTAATTAGTGGGTTGAGTTGAGTGAGTTAATGGGTAATGAGTTGTAATTGTCAGACCCCATTTCAACCAAAAAATATTAATGGATTGAATTGAGTTCGGTGAGTTAAGGGGTAATGAGTTGTAATTGTCAGACCTACTTTAAACCAATCCTAGCTTTAGTGGATTGCTGCTTAATCTGGTAGGGGCTCTCTCCCAATTCACACACCACCTTTGTTAGGGTACATAGTTAGAGTATCACTAACGCAATTTTGGATTTGATTTTACGTAATTGTGGATAATTAAAATTATCAATTATATGTGATATTTTTTTCTTTTTCCATTCACATTCAATTGAAATTGACCTCTTTAATACAAATGTTGGTTTGATCTTATATGACATGCATCCAACCACTAAAATTAAATTTGACAAAAAAAAAAAAAATAGAAAATGGAACAACCAATAGAAAGTCTTTAAAAAGAAAAATGATGACTCGATATATTCATACCCTCAAGTAGAATTTTAAAAATTAACATTGCTATTGACAATGTGAACAAATTTGATTAACACGTTATATCCACACTGCTCATCACATTACACTTGAGATATTTTTTTTTTAAAAAAATAGTATAAAATTATAAATCCTAAATAACATTGAATTTCTTAGCATTGGTGATACTGTTAGTTACCTATTTATCTATCAATCTATCTTTCTTTATGGGCAATTCCCTCTTGAAATAAGGCTGTCAATTTACTTTGAATTTCAATGGCTCTCCATGTCCCAACATCACTTTTTTAATCAACTTTTTTGTTTATCAACTCCACCATCAACATATAAAGCCCTAGTGCTTCCAACCTCCTGTTTTTTTCATGATTCTTTCTACCTTATTTGATTTATTCATTCTAGACTAATTCGTCAATTATTCTCCCATCCATATTGTAAGGACAATAATTTGAAAAGACCAAACATTCTTTAATTAATATTCTGGTGCCAAAAATATTTCAAAAATTTACTACTAAATGAGCTCTGCAGGAGCTAATACAAGACCCGTTGTTCCTTTTCTGCGTGCCAAAAAGCTATACTAATATCAATATGCTTTAAACTTTTGAGATAAGACTGGTTTTTTTAGATACATTTGGAACTTAGGTTGTACGGACACTCTTTCAATCTAGCGTATCCGGTCGTATCCGTGACACACATATTTCCGGATACTTTAGGGACACGCCTTCAACCTAGCGTATCCGGTCGTATCCGTGACATGTGTGAGTAGTTATCAAATTTTAACCTCCTATTTTTTCTTTTCATATTACAAGTCACTCACTACAATTAACATTATGAGCAGTCATTCTTTTTTCTTCTCCTCATGTTTTAGTTTCACATTAAAAAGTAACATCATGCGATTAATCTTCTGAACAATCACCCCTTATAAAACTTCAATCCCTCAACTATCACTTGAAGCAATGTACCCCTCAACTATAACATTTTTTAAATCGCACCTTCTATTTATGCACTGTTATTTCAATTGACGAAATCAGATATACTGATACCGTATCATAGGCACGAACATTAAGATCTAGTAAAATTATAAAGAACCCATGTAAAAAAATTTCACATGCTAATGTAGATATTGAAATTGTCTATTAATAATAAACTCAATACATGATGCGTAAGAAACATGTACTCCTTCCGTTTTCAAATAATTATAGACCTTTCCTTTTTAATCCATTTTAAAATAATTGACATTTTTTAAAATTTTCTTTTTTAAAAAAATATTTTTATTAATTTATTTTTATTTTTTTACCTACTTTAATTATGATTATATGTTTAAATGTATTAAAAAAACTCATATATTATATCAATATTTATAATACAATTAATTATTATATTTTTTCAAATAATATATGGGTCAACGAAGACGATTATTTAAAAATGAGGGGTCAATAGGTTATGGAAGAAGCATCAACAGCTGTGCGTGTGTGTGTGTATGTGTGGTTATTCTTTGAATCCTTGTTTGGGAAAAGGTCTTGCATGTGTGTGAAGAATCATGGTTTCGCTATAATTGTGAGTATGTGAGCAACTAGTACAAATTAGATAAATAGAGAGAGATTGATGATTGCCGGTTGTTGATGATTCTGTACGATGCTAATAAAGTTAGTGGTATGGTACCTAGTCAAGTACTACCGGGCCACATGTTTTTCAAAACTCATCTTTAAAGTTTAAACCCTTTGCCAACTTGTTAGAACAAAGGCATTAATAGCGTTTTTATTGTGAAATTGTTTTTTTTTTCCTTCACAATTATGAAATTACATAAGGGAAGAGTAAAGGCAAATAGAAATATGGTTTTATTGGTATTTTATGTAAGGCGATATTTTTGACCTGATCAATTATGTGTTGATGATATGTATGATAATTTGGTGGATTGAGTCGGGTATGAGTTAAGTTGAGACGTGTAATGAGTTGAAATGTAACGGAATCCATTAGAACCCGAAATGAGTCATGTTGAATCGGATCAGGTTAAAACGGGTAACAAGTTGACCCGTTTTAACCCAGTTTTTCCTTCAAAAAATACATACATTTATAGAGTTAAAAATATTGAGTTAAAATGGATAATGAGTTTGAATGACTTTAACCCGACTTGATCCGATTCATTAATATTTTTGGATTGAAATGAGTTACCCGTTTTGACCAAAAAATAGTTGGGTCGGGTCGGGTGGATTAATGAGTTCCGAGTTATTAATTGTCAGGTCTAGTTGGTAAGTTGGGTTATGAAAAGTGTGACTCCGTTTTACAAATTAAGATTGAAAAATGGTCTTTAAAAAACTTGTCAATTATGAGATGTTGGAGACTAAATATTTCAATTCAGATTAATTGTATTTTGGGGTCCAATATTGACCTTTTTTTTTTTTTAATCAGGTTGAATCCTGGGATAGTAGTTTCGGTCCCTCATTGCTATCACCAGGAAAATCGTGGGATGTGCTAGAATGATACAGGGTTTGAGAACATGTCAACTAATAACACATACAAGATCAAACATCAGAAGAAAACAAATTGCTTCCACCAAGTATCGAACCCACGCTGCATACCTCCAAAATCTTATGTCCCCCTCCACTCGCCTATACCCCAAGGGACTTGACCTATTTTGTATTTTTGGGTTCTCGATTTCAGTTTTAGCAATTTAGAATCCGTGTTTTACTTGTGTAACAAAAGTTAATATATTTAGACATGTGGGTAAAAGGTTGTGATTGAGACCAGTGACCACCGGAGGTCACTATGTGTATACTAGCACTATTATAGGTGGTGAAAAATTGAAAATTCAGGGGCCGGTTTAACCCTAGTTTTCTTGAAATCTATACTTATAAAAGTGTAGGTTGTCAAAAGGCCGTTCATAATGTGTTTTGTTAAAAATAAATCACTCACCATTAATTAAGTCGATCTTCAATGAATAATTAAATAATAGTTTGATCTTCATCAAGTTATGTCCTTCAATTAATGCATAATCCAAAACTGTTGTGCATTATTCAAACTAAATAAATAATATAGTTTTACTTTCTTAAATATGGAAGTTATAAAATTTATATGAAAAATAATAGTAATAGAATTGTCAAAGATATTAAACAAATTGGTAGCATGTTTAGTTATTACGAATAAAATAAGATAAATAAGAAAAAATGTGTCATAATGTCAAGAAGATGAAAAAATGAAGTATCATTTGATGAATTTGTGTCGAGGTCAATAAATTTATCTAAATAATAATGATTAGAAAAAGTGTCATAAATATTATAAATCTATTTGAAATAAATTTATAAGCAAATTAATTTCGTGAATAATTAAATAATAAATTGAAATGTCGCCCAATATTTTCTGAAAGACAAAAATACCCTTAATCTTGAGAAACGTTTTAAAATATGTTCGGAAAGACATAAAGTTTATATGAAAAATTTATCAATAGTAATACAATTTTATTTAATCTAATCTAATCTAATTTAATCTAACTACTTATAAAAATGGTTGTCTCTTACAACTTAATGTTTACAAATGTACCAAACTTAATAAATCTACCATTAATTAAGTAAAAAGTAAATTTGTTATAGACAATTAATTCAATGAATAATTAAATAATAGTTTGATCCCTTAGCTTTCTTTTTCAATTCGTCCTAATTATTTAATTCAATTCATTTCGTCACGTTTTTGACAATTTTTTATTTTAATTGAGGAAATGCTTTAAAAAGCATCATTTTAAAAATACAAAATATTTTTAAACGCATCTTACATTCATTACATTTGATAATTAGACAATCGTTTATATTTAAAATGTTGTACTTTCTCGAGGATTTACAATAACTATTCATAGCTTGTTTCGTATAATTTCATCATTGGACATTTTTATAAAATTTTTAATATGTTTACTTTCTCTTAATTTCAATAAGTTTTCTCTTCCCTTAACTTAATGAAAAATACATTTCACAACCAATGCAATAGATTTACAAACATACGTTTTTCCTAGTAAAAAAATTGTGTTTAAAATGTCGATCTTCAACTTCATCCCTTCTTAATGTCTTGAAAATCGGTGGAAGTTATTGTAATAACAAATCGAAAAGCGTTGTGTTTAAAAAAGTTTTCAAAAAAAACTCATATATGATACAAACCCAAACCCTAAACATACATTAATAAGTAAACTTGATATCACAACAAACGGCACGGTGCGGTCGCTCCATAAGCCATGGTGTGATCGCCTCGCGCGACTTCGGCACGCTTGCTCCAATACCAAGTGTCGCGACAACGCCAAGTATTGGGAACACCCTTCGAAGTAACGCGATCCCTTCAAGCGACCACATCATTTATTGGGACTCCTCCTAAAACCGTCGTGCTCATGTCAAGCCACCTTGCGTCGCTTGCACCTCTAGGTCTTCTGCGACCAATGTGCTGCGGTATTAGTAAAAGTCATCGAAGCACTTGACCCATTGCGAAAACATTAACTATATTCTCCCTCTGACTTTAGAGAATAGTCCCGTCTATAAATCAATTTATCTAATATTGTAGTTGTAAGTACTTATATCTTTTTCGAGTTACAATAAATTTATACTCTTTATATCTTAATTTGGCTTTTTTAGTCAAAAATAGTATTTTTTTTTTTTAAAAATCTGATGTATATTTTCTAACATCATAAAAGCACGACAAATTACTCCTTCCATTCCAAAATCATTGTTTTCATTTCATTTTTCGTCTGTTCCAAAATAATTGTTTGATTTCTTTATTAGAGTAACACTTTTACCACTTATCCTTTTTTTTTGTTGACATATTTTAATTATGATCACATCCACAAAGGCATTAACGAAACTACACATTATATTAATATTTATACTCCAATCAATTATTATTTTTAAACATCGTGTTGAGTTAAATAGGACAATAATTCAATAACAGAGAGAGGTATGCATTTTATGATTTTTTTTTAAAAAAATAAACGTCAAATTTTCATTTGAAAAGCATTTAATTTGACTTAAAAAGTCAAACCATGATAATAATTTAGAAATTGATAGAGTTTTTTTTTTGGAATGTAACTATCTTTTTAGGAATAAACTAAATAATAAATTTAGATTTTTTTTGAATAAGACTTTTATAATGTAATCATTTTAGGGTGAGCGATTATGCATATTTTGACCCAATTACTACAAGTTGTTGGACAAGTAAGTGCAGCTTAGTAGTAAGACGTTTATTAGTTCGAGTCACCAAGAGGATAAGTGGGGAACCACTACTGATCCTCTTTAAATAAATGAAGAAAAAAAAATACTACAAGTTGCTGAGGGTTGAGTCAAGATAAGAACATTTATAGTAGTTCCGTTTATTAACATCTTAAAATCATTTTTAGAGTTTTGTACCACACTTGTGACTTGACCTACAGTGGATACCCTATCCCTATATATATATATATATATAAAGCTAGCTCACCCCCAAAGTTTAGATTGCATATCACACCAGCCTCCATTCATCTCTCTCTTCTCTCCCCCCACCAAACTCACTTTGATGATGATTTTCTTTTTTTTCATTTCCCTTTTCTATTAATTTAGTGTATTTTTAGCAATTTCATTTCCATTTCTTATTATTTATAACTTAAAATTATCCGTATATAAATAATATTAAAAAGTGTGACATGAATTTATTTAATTAAAAATAATTAAAATGATCAAAACATAAATTATATTTTTCATAAAATATAAAATTAAAAAGTACTCCCTCCGTTTTCAAATTATTGTTCGCTTTGACCCGGCTCACCGTTTTAAAAAAAGTAACTTACTGTATTGTAAATATTGGTGAAATGTGTGGTTTCTCTTTAATTCCCTTGAGCATGTGACCATAATTAAAATAAGTAGAAAAAGTAAGGGTATAGTATAAAAATGTTTTACTAAAATTGAAAGTTTTGAAATAAGACAATTATTTTAGAACGCACGAAAAAAATAAAAGATGACGATAATTTTAAAAACTGAGGGAGTATAAATATTTTATTCTGGTTGCGGTAAAATAATAAAAATAAAAAAGAGGGAAATATATTGGTAGTTAAATTTGTGATTAAGATGTCAACAATTTAAAGACTTATATAAATGGTACTCATTGTAGTTGAAACTATTTTAAATGATCTTTAAAATTATTTAGGGATTGTATAAATAGTGTTTTAGAGTGTAACAATTGTGGATTTTCTAAGATGGCCATCCATATCCCCCTAAAGATTTAGTCATTCACAATACTCCCTCCAAACCATTAATTCTTAAATAATTGTCATACTTTTTTTTAATCAATTTCAAAATAATTGTTCTCTTTTTTCTTTTTTATTTAAAAAAACATTTTTAACCTTACATTTTAGTCATACTTTAAGTATAGTCACACATGCACAAATACCTTAAATAAAATTACATAATACATCAATATTTATAATATAAAAAATTATTCAGAATGATAATTTAGGGATAACTGAATAAAAAACCTCGACCTATTTTAGGTATTGCAAATTGAACCCTGAAAATTATTTATAAGTTTACTAAAACCTAGCCTATTTTTTATGTTTCAATTAGAACCCTTCGTCTGTTTAACCCGTTAAATGGTAACGATCTGCTGAGTAAGATGCCAACGTGGCATCCTACATGGACTTGGCGGGAGTATAAACTACTTTCTCTCAAATTTTATTTCATTATAAATCTTGTATAAATTTTGTAATTTCACAAAAAACCCTAAAATTTATTTTCATCCAATAAAGCCTTAAAATTTAAAATAAATAGTTTGGTGAAAATAAATTTATACATATCCCACCATTTTTATCTCCAACAATTTTACATACCTTATCATCTTTATCTCTATTAATTTAATATCTTATTTCAATTTATACTTACAAATAAATTAGATATTACATAAATGATTAAATCCGAAATAATATAAATAGCCATTATTAAATATTATTTATTTATTATATTTAAGGATGTTTTGTTGATTTGAGGATGATTTGGGTTCACCCAGTGATTCTTAAATTCTAAGATCCTAAATTGATTCATCCTTAGCAAAGAATTGTTACAACACATGCTCTCATATTTTTAGGGTAAATGATACTTCTTCCGTTCTTGACAAGGAGTCACCGTTTGAAAGTCGAATTTTTTTAAAAAAATAAAAATTTTAGTAGCCTATTAGTAAAAAAAAAATGATACTTTTATGCTTTAATTTTTAAAAGTAGACTCTTTAAGTGAAAGATTCCAAAATGAAATAGTGGACTCTTCACCCAGAACAGGGGGAGTATTACAGTTCAAATGCAATTGGGTAAGGGCTAAAATAAAATTTCTCAAATATAATGCAATTTGCAATCAAGTCCCTAAAGTTTTAAAAAGACCACAAGGCCTTCATATAACTCATAAATTCAGAAATCACACAGCTCCTCAGTATTTTCCAAATCAAACTTTCAACAGAGCATCATTAACTTGACGAAAAAAACCAATCAAACCTCAAACAATGTAACTAGATATGAACAACAATAAAATACAACCACTTGAATCCCACGCATGAATTGAGCCCCAATTTCAGTAATTAAACCAAAAGCAATTGGAATACATTACTTGCAATTGCGAAGGGAGTTCAAAATCGAGCCCTCAGTTCAAATTGGTAATGGTTGCGTGAGAGAGAGCACGACTGAAATGTGCTTCCAAGAGCTCACCATGGTTGGAGAAGATGAACAGGGACCGGAGCTAAGATTTCTTTTCGCCAGATCTGGCCGATTTTCAACAGGATTTGAGGGAGAGAGAGACTAACAATGTAGAGATGCTAGAGAAGAGAGAGAGAGAGAGAGAGAGAGAAGACACACATGATAGATTTCCAATTCCAAACATTGGGCTTCGAATTTATGCTTGCGGGAGAGCAATTAGGCACAAAAGTCTGAGTTAGAGCTGGTGATAGTGAGATAAAAACCAGAACGGGGAAGTTGCAATTGACCGACGCATAGGGATAAGACGGACTTGGTGGAGTTGTGATGGTTTCTAGATTCATTAAAAGCCAACGCGAAGCTGTGGAGCTGTTAAGGAAGAAGGCCTAACATTCGGGAAGCAAGGGTCTTGTGGTCTTTTTTTCCAAACCCTAGGGACTTGAATTGCTAATTATAATATAGTTTATGCTCCCGCCAAGTCCATATTGGATGTCACGTTGGCATCCTACTCAGCAGACCGTTATCATTTAACGAGTTAAATAACCTAATTAGAACTTAAAAATAGATTAAGTTTTATTAAGCATATACTCCCTCCGTCCCTAAGTTATCGTCTTCCTTTCCTTTTTCGTCCGTCCCAAAATAATTATCCAGTTTGAAACTTATATTTTTAGAACATCACTTTTATAACTTTATCCTTACTTTTTCACTCTACTTTAATTATGGACCACATATACATGGGTTTTAAAGGAAACTAAACATTAAACTAATATAAATAATCAAATCAATTGTTTTTTCTTAAACTATGCACCGAATCAACCAAGACGATTATTAAGGGACGGATGGAGTAAATAATTATCAAGATTTAATCTATAATATCTAAAATAGATGAGGATTTTTTATGCAATTATTCCGATAATTTAAGAGCGACGTGAATATTTAATATCGCAAGTAAATGACCTTTAACGTGACATAAAACTTTTGGCCAATAACATCAGAAAAATTTCATATAATTTGTCACACACACACTGAATGATTTGACTTGTTCCATTATTTGTGCCCCTCCCAATATAGCCAACAGTATCTAATCAATTTCTACTGTTGAAAAAGGTAAATTCTTGTCTTTTGTCATCAGTCATCACGGTCGAGAGATTATGGGTCGGTGTGAAGTCTTATCCTAGATAATGTCGGATTATTGTTTGAGTTCATAATTCCCTGCCACTATTAAAAAAAAGGCTTGAAATCTTTTATCCCACCCTTTTATAACATTTTTATTTCAATAAATTTCATCAGTTTATTTAAGTTAAATTTTTTTTTTATAAGGAGATATATAGGATTAAGATTTAATGAAATAGAAAATATAATATGTATTAAAATAGATGATTTGAAGCCATTAAAAAGATATTTTGAAGAAACAAAGATAATCCAACATAATTTAGAATGAGACTTCTTGCCAACCCATTATCCCTTGATGTAATAATACCAGACACGAATTTACTCCTTTATACAATTGAAACAATTTTTTGTTCTCAATTTTCAAATTTAGAATAAGCTTCTTAATTAATTGAAATATAATACTTCACCCTTTCCTAAATAATCTTTCTCTTTGATTTGACACAACGTTTAAAATATAATAATTTGGTATATTATAAATATTAGTGTAATGTGTGATTTTCTTGATTATTCTTTGTGCATGTGACCATAATTAAAGTAAATATAAAAATAAGAGTAAAGTAATAAAAGTGTTTTCTTTAAAAGGAAAATTTTAAAATACGATAATTAATTTTGAATAGATAAAAAAGAAAACGATGACAATTATTTAGAAATGAAGAGAGTATCACAAATCATAAGGTAATCCAATTGATAGTTGGGTTTGTGCACCTACACTCTTTATATGAGTTTGAGTTTGATTATTGTGGTTAGTATATAGGGGTGATTCACAACTAGAGCTGTCAAAAACAAGCCTGATCCAATGGGTCAGGCTGAGCTTTATATTCTAAAGGCCCAGTGAAATTTTGGGCCGACCCGGTTTGGCTTTAATTATTAGCTTGGTGGGCTTTGCTGTGGGTTAGAAAATAATTGAAAATAAGCAAAATGACCCGTTCAATTGGTAGACCCATGGGCTACCCAGTTAAATCGGTGTTTTTGTGGGTTTGAGCTTTAGTTTTGGCGGCCGACAAATTTTGAACCGGCCCGATCGGGTTTTAACGTTGGCCCGATGGGATTGGTGCAAGCGGCACAACCCCATCCATTGACAGCTCTATTCACAACACACATGAGCTTTACCTCCCAAATGCATTTGCTAGGGCTTGCTAAGAGAGGTAAAAAAGTTGGGGTACGCGTAAGTTGGTCGGAATGAATCATTTTGTTGACCAAACCAATATAAGATTGGATGAGCTAACTAATTTTCGTAGGGTAATTAGGTGAAAACTACTAACATGCTTGCAAGCACCAACAACAATTACGGTGCGATAATATGCTCGTCCAAGAAAATTAATTTGTACCTAGAAAAGGTCAAGGACATCTCGTTGATTGGATTTCTCCACACAGGAATTTAATGATGGTCAGGCCATTGAATCAACCCTTCAGATTATCTTGATATGTAATTAAAAGTATGTATTTAATTAGACGTTTATTTTTAGGGGGTGCTTAATACACACACAAGGGGTAAAAGTATTATTTTTCCCTTATGGATTTAAATGAGAAAAAGTGAATAAACAATACATAAACAATATAAAAAATGAGAAATAATGTTAATGATAAATCTTGCTAACAAACAAAATATTAATGCTAATGAATTCTAACTACAACGTAGATATGCATTCTAACAACAATGATATGCACATGGATACAAATTCTAACAATAATGATACGCATACGGAAGACGCACATATTACAGTAAATTTTAGTAATTCTAATTTGTCAATTTTTACTTACATTGTGTAGATAATATTTTCCAAAGAAAAAAAACAAAAAAGGTAAAAAAAAAAAAAGGTCATCTTTTTGGGTTGGTTATAAATGAAGGAGAGTCATCTTTCTGGGATGACCATGAATGAAGGAGAACCATCTTTTTGGGATGACTTTCAAAGATGAACATCACCTTTTTATAGAGCTGTCAAAATGGGTTGGGCCCGTTGGGTTAACTCGCCCCGCCACCTAAAAGAGGTGGGTTGGGTTGGTATTTCTTAGGCCCGACACTTTTTTGGGCTAGCCCGCCCCGCCCCGCGGAAATGGTGGGTTGAAGTGGGTTGTGGGTTGGCTCGCCTAGAGGTGTCAAAAAGGTTTGGTTCTGTTGGGCTAGCCCGCCCCGCCACCTAAAAGTCGTGGGTTGGGTTGGGATTTCTTAGGCCCGTCATGTTTTTGGGATGGCCCGCCCTGCTCCGCCAAATGGTGGGATGAAATGGGTTGTGGGTTGGCTCGCCCCGCCAACCCATTTTGACAGTTCTACCTTTCTGGGTTGGTTCTATGATTTTTTTTAAAGTTAAATTCATCTTTTGAGGATGACTATCAATGAATGAAAGCCATTTTTGTAGGATGAACATCACATTTTTGGGTCGGTTCTATGATTTCAAAAAAAAAAATGAAAAATGAAAAAAATGCTAAAGTTATCTTTTTAGGATGACTATGAGTGAATGAGAGAGTCATGGCTATGAGGGAATGAGAGTCATCTTTCTAGGATGGCTTTCAAGGAGGAACATCCGGCCCAAAAAGGTAATGTTCATCTTTGAAAGCCATCCCAGAAAGATAACTCCAATTCTTTCATAGTCATCGTAGAAAGATGACTTTAGTCTCTTTTTTTTTTTTTTGAAATCATAGAACCAGTCAGAAAGGTGATGTTCGTTAACATTATTTCTCATTTTTTGTATTATTTATTCACATTTTCTCATTTAAATCCATAACAAAATTAGTGTTAATGAACATCACCTTTTTGGTCGGTTTTATGATTTTTTTAAGCTACAACTATCTTTCTAGGATGACTATGAATGAAATGAGAGCCATCTTTCTGGGATGACTTTTAAGGATGAACATCCGACCCAGAAATGTAATGTTCATCCTTGAAAGTCATCCTAAAAAGATGGCTCTCATTAACATTATGATTTTCAAAAAGGTGATGTTCATCCTTGAAATCCATCCCAGAAAGGTGATGTTCATTAACATAAATTTTGTTTGTTAGCATGATTTATCATTAACATTATTTCTCATTTTTTGTATTGTTTATTCACTTTTTCTCATTTAAATCCATAACAAAAATAATGTTAATGAACATCACCTTTTTTGTCGATTCTATGATTTTCAACAAAAAAATAAATAAATAAAAGCTAAAGCCATTTTTTTAGGATGACTAAAAATGAATGAAAACCATCTTTTTTGGGATGGCTTTTAAGGATGAACATTCGTCCCAAAAAAGTAATGTTCATCCGTGAAAGTCATCTTAGAAAGATGACTCTCATTCATTCATAGTCATCATAAAAGATGACTTTAGTTTTTTTTTTTTTATTGAAAATCATAGAATCGGCCAAGAAAGGTGATGTTGATTAACATTAATTTTGTTTGTTAGCATGATTTATCATTAACATTATTTCTCATTTTTTTTGTATTGTTTATTCATTTTTTTTCATATTTAAATCCATAAAGGCAAAATAGTACTTTCATTCTTTACATGTGCTGTATTAAACAAAAGATGTGTGTTGTATTAAGTATCGCCGTATTTTTACAACTATATATACATAATCATGTTTAAAAAAAATCAAAGAATGTTGGCTATTCTTGGAAGTAACGATGACATAAAAATCAGCTGTCATATTCAACTCGTTTGTTTCAAGTACAAGAGATAAAGTTAACTTGGTTTATTAAGTATGAATTAGTTTAGACCTTCAAGTCGAGACAAAGAACATAGAAAAGAGAAAATGTGACATAATTAAGTAAATAAAAGCTCCAAATTCTCCCTAATATGATAATTTTTGCCGACCATAATCAAATTGATTAGTTTTCTTCTGATCAAACAAAGTGGATACAACCCGTCAGCTTTTGTATACCTAAATTATATTCAAGTCAATAACATTTGATCAACAAGAAGTTATGAAACTATCCAAATGTATACACGATTTCTCGATGAGCCTTGTCAAGTGGCCGACTACACACACATACATATACATATACATACATACATACATATATATATATATATATATATATATATATATATATATATATATATATATATATATATATATATGTATATATATGTATGTATGTATGTATACACACACACAATTAAATTGTCAAAATCATATTTAAGAGGACGCGTCACGCATGAATTTTTTTCTTGACGTGCAAAATGCGTGATTTTTTTTGTGGTTGGAATACGTACTCGTAATAATTAAGGGTGATGGAAATTTCATTATTATGAAATAAAAGGATTAGGTTATTGAGTTAGCTCATTAGTCATTAGTACCAAAATAAATAATAAATAAAATTTATTAATCAATTCGTTAACCTAATAATTTTATATTGAGCTTGTACAATATCTAGGACGATTAATTCAAGAGAATCCAAGTTAACTTCAATGAATATTTTGTTGGCGTATAAATCATCGACTCTATACACTTCATTACTTCAACCCTCCAACTATTTGTACATAACTGCCCCCAAAGGGGTGGTTCAGTGGTAGAGATGAGATTTTAGAATGTATAAGACCTCATGTTCGATCTCTTTTCACGCCCCCTTAGGAGGTAAAAAAAAACTATCTGTACATAACTTGTAGTATGTCAAATGTATACTAGTAAATACAACATATTATGTGCATGCACCAGTTCTATTATTACGTATTACTTTTCTTGTTACTTTAATGATGAGTCCTATTTTATTAGGTCTGATAATTGGATGGGTTGGATTAGACATGAGTTGGGTTGGAACGAGTAACAGATCGAAATTCATTAGAACTCGAATATCAAACATGTCAAAATGAATCGGGTTAAATCATATTGGCCCGTCTTAATCTGAATTTTTCTTTATAAAATCCATACATTTATAGAGTATAAAAACTATTGGGTTAAATAGGTAACATGTTCCAGGTTGTAATTGTCAGACTTACTATTTGCACATAAGTTTTAAAGTAAAAAAAAAAACATATTAACATATTTATAATACAATCAATTAATTTTTTTTATCTGATACATGTTAAATATGACAATTATTTAGAAATAGAAGGAGTACAATACAATTTTTAAATAGTAATAATAATAATAATAAGGAAAAGGAAAAAAAATGAATGAAGGACTATATATCTAAAAAAACTAGATCCATGTGAGTTAAGTTTGACATGGTTTAATAGTGTATATATGGCACATGACATGCTTGATTTGTATTGTCCCCAAAATTATACTCCCTCTATTATACTATTTTGGAATATTTTACTCTAAAAGTCTATTTTACAAAATTATGCTTATAATTTTTATAATATTTCATTTTTACCCTTTATTTGTATTATTAACATATTGTTTGTGATTAACTATTAATATAATTATGACTAATTTTAATAAAATTAATGTATTCCTTAATAATTAAAGTAAACGGAGGGGAGGGAGTAATTGTTTTGGAAAAAGATACGTACATAAGCATCTAGAATGAGGAGGACCAAAAGTGGTCCAAAGCTAGGTCTGAATATATAACAAGACAATTGGGTTCCAACTTAGAAAAGGAAATATTGCCCTCAAAACATGCTTTCCCGGAATCCTGTTTCATGTGATGATGGACCTCAATACGTTTCCCCACATGTCAAATCTTTACAATAATATGTTATGGACCCAAATGTATAGCCATATCACAAGTGATGAATGCGAAATGAAAATGTATAAAGTATAATCAACTCTTAGCTTGTAGAGACAACGTATAGTACAACTTCCCTCACTAAAATATTAATTGCTTCATATAATTTGAGGACCAAATTGTGAAAATGGGAATCCCATTGTATGTCAAATATCTATGGATGGTAATCTTGGAATCCTTAGTACCCGATTCTGTATATAATGAAAAGAAGAGGTGAGATCTATGGATGGTGATTGGTGGATGGTAATGCAAAAACACCCCAAAGTTTTACTTTTCCCACAATGCCATTGCCAGCACAAGGTCTTATATGCTTTATTTACACCTAACACCCCTAATTGAGTGATACTTTTGGAAGTTAAAGTTCACCGAAAAGACTCCCTCCTCCGTCACAAAATAAGTGTCCGATGTTGGCTTTACGCAACATTTGAGAAAGAATGGCACTCCATATGTTTTAATTCTTAATACCATCAGATTATTACGTTAAGGTATCAAATCAATGAGACATATTGCTTGTTCTGGCTCACAACTATGAAGGCAATACTTAGGGCAGGCAATTTGGTGGGTTGGATTGAAATGGGTAACGGATCGAAATGAGTCATGACCTGTTATAACCTAAAATTAAACGGGTTGAACTGAGTTGAGTCGAAACGTGTCGGGTCAAACTAGGTAATAGGTCAGAGTGGGTCGACTCATTTCGACTAGGCCTGTCAATTTCAACCCATTACCCATAAACCCACCCAATCCAACCTATTAATAAAATAAATTAAAAAAAACTTACATTTATATAGCGAAAAAATTGTGGGTCGACTCATTTCGACCCACAAATTTTCATAAAAAAACTTACATTTATATAGCGAAAAAATAACTGACTGAAAAGAGTAATGTACGGGTCGGGTTGAGTCGGGTAATTATCAAGTCGGGTTGGATGAATTAACGAGTTTTGAGTTATAATTGTAATGCCTAGCAGTACTATTGTCTAGTTTGAAAAAACAGTGTGAAAATGGTAATGAAACCTTTATTTTCGAACGTCCCAATGGAATAATTACGAAACTCTTATTTTAATTAGTCTCAAAAGGTTGATAAAGTATTTTTAACTTAATGATTCTATGATTATAAATATATAGAGAAAATGAAATTTAGCTAAAAACAATTACTACGATAAATTAATTTAGTACTAAATTAATATATTGGTCTATAGTGATCATGAATAGTTTATAAATGAGAAAGATGATGCAAAACCTCAAATTAACAATTATGGGTTTGGTGTTGTTTGTATAACTTAAGCGGGTTTAACTATAACAAGTTACAGTACATATGGGTTTTCGTTGTTGGGTATTCCATGTTATAAAGGTAAGTCACAGAGGTGAAAAATGAATTCTGAAACCTTAAGTATGCCATTGTAATAAAGTATATATTTTAAGGGGGGCTTAATGCAACTTTTGTTTAATAGAAAAGTGGCTACAAAGCCAAAATTGTTGTGATCATTCAAGCTTAGGTGTTCTTTTGAGTTTTTGGTTTGAATAGTGCTTCATCAAAAAAAAAAAAAATTACATTCGTAATTTCATCATTTTTATGAATATTATAATGTAATATATGCTCACAAATATCAAAGACAATAAAATGATCATCAAAACAAAATCATCATTAATTTATAACCAAGTACACTCCATCGAGCCACCTTCACCGTCTTAACCATACCTAAGCAATCACTGATGTAAACACCTCCATGACGATCGATCACCACGATTAAGTGCTTGTTTGGTGGAGCGTTTTGGTCAAAATGCTGACAAAAAGCGCAGCGTTTTCTCTTTAAAAGTGCTTCAATACAGCATTTTAAAACGCAACATTTTAAAAATGTGCAACGTTTAAAAAAAATATGTTACGTTTACAACTACTTTGTTTATGAAAAATAGTGTTTTGAAATAGTTTTCCAAACGTGTTTACAAAAATAAAACTGCGTTTTGAAAATGCTTCGTTTTAAAAACGCTGAGTTTTAAAAAAGCTGCATTTTCAAAACGCTGCACCAAACGAGCCCTAAATGTACTAGAGTAAATCTTATTTGAGATCGTCTTACGGATCATAATTTGTAAAGCGAAGCTCCACTCTCTTATAATTCAATCCATCAACACACATATATTGGGTCAATGAGATCCATCATACAAAAAATACCCATAAGATGATCTTTTCTAATTAGATTTTGCCAATTTGGGTATTCACGCCTTCACCATTTATTATCCTATTGCTAAACCGCCACACCACCACCTAATTAAATAAACTGTGCACAAGGTAGCACCTCTCACTCTCACACCTCTAATAAACCTTGAAGTCCTAAACGATCCAAAATTAGACTTGGTCTATATATATATATATATATATATAAAGGGTTGATGAATGAGTGAGTCGGTCGAAACGGATAACGGATCGTGACTCGTTATAACCTAAAATTAATCGGGTTGATATGGATTGGATCAAGATGGTTCGGGTCAAATTGGTTATTAATCTATGCAGGTCGACCCGTTTTGACCCACATTTTTCCATCAAAAACCTTATATTTGTATAACAAAAAAATAACAGATCAAAATGGGTAACGGGTTCAACCCGCTTTAATCCGACCTAAATCGACCAGTTAATTTTTTTGTATAAAAATGGGTAACCCACTTCGACCCCAAAAACAACGGATCAGGTTGGGTCGGATAAGTTTTAAGTCGGTTTGGGTGGATTTCGTAATTGTCATGTCTAATATTGATCATCAACTTAAATGAATCACGATTGGTTTAGTGCGGTTTATAAGACCTTTAGGTGGGGGAGGAAGAAGAGACTAGAGACTTGTAGCTAGAGGAGAGGGACAACTGTGAGCTAGGTGATTTGAAATGGGGATATGTGCGATAAGAAAGAGAAGATTTCTGAAATATGGCATGAGAGAGAGAGAGAGGCAAGAGGAGCAATGACTCTCAAGATGGCAACAAGGCAACGTGGAGGCAAAGAAAAGATAACAATACTGACAACCATATTTGCTTTGAGAAGGGGGGTGGGGTGGGGTGGAGAGAAGTTGTACAAAGGGGGAGAGGAGAGACTTTGATAGTCCAATTTCTTAATAATTTTTGTAATAATAATGTTGGTTGAGTGAGGTAGGGGAGGGATGACTAGCTAGAAACAAGTACTAGTACTTGTAGTTAAGGAGATATGTGTTCAATAAAGATTTATAATTTGAATTGACCCAACCCCATCCTTGCCTGCCTTTCTCACCTCATCTATAGCTATCTTCCAACTCCCAAAAAAGAAAACAAACAATAATTCATTATTGAAATCTCTCTCTCTCTCTCTCTCTCTCTCTCTCTCTCTCTCTCTCACACACACACACACACACAAATCTAAGAGTGTCTATGGGGAATGAAAGAAATTAGGTAAGCAACCTAAGTTTTACTCTTGGAGTGTAAGAGAGAGTATACTTGAAAATTTTCCATCATGATAGAAGTCATTGTAGCCTCTGCTACATGTCAAGAGGGAGATTTTTTCACTTGTGGGCTGATGAGTTTGACAACTTGGAAAATGATCACTTTACCCTTGAACAAAGAAGATATCATAATTTTGTGATTGAGTAAAGTCATAACCAGATTAAACTCAAAATTTGTCATTAATAATGCATCAATGCTTGCAGTCATATTTTAAACTCTTTCACTTCAAATTCGACTTACAAATAGATGAGATCAAGATTTTCTCATTAATTTTTTTTTTCAAATTAAAAATAATGGGAGAATGTCCTTTTGTAATTCGTGGCTACGTATATATTGAAGCACATCTAGGGATTGAGTTGGCTGACTTTTAAAAATTAAGGATTGACTTAGTGGATATATATATATATATATATATCCACCTACATGTGATTAAGAAACTCATAAAGAGTGTGGGATAGATTTTAACCTTAAAAAAGTATTAGCATTTTAACCTAATGGATTCATTTAGTGGCTTGACACTGTTGTATTAACGATCAATTCAGCGGGATGTTCATATTCATATACAAAGTCCCTTGGGCGGTCAGTAGCGAGCTCAATTCTGCGACTAAGGACTAGTTTCACACCCAAAGTGGTATTGGGAACACCTCATAGAGGACAAATTAAAAAAAAAAAAGTAGCAAATTCTAGTCTTCCTTTGCATATAAATGAGTTTCCTATTCTAAAAAAGCAAGCATATATATATATTTATAATGACATTTACCTAAATCAACATTGTAAACTATTATTGCTGTATGTTTCACTTGTATAGATAATAATCCCTCCATTCAAAAATCAAGCCTCTTAATATTGTACGTTCACATCTCTATAATTTTTAAGTTAATTTTTTATACGATGGATATGATCATTTGAAACGAGATATTTATTTTGGAACGGGATATTTATTTTGGTGACGTAAGGAAAAAAAAAAAAATTTATTTTTTTGTGTGGGGGATAGAGGAAGTTTAGAGGTCTGATGGTATAAATGACTAAACTTTTGTTCCTTAATCTCGTAAAAATTGAAAAATGAATACATTTAAGGATTTTTTTTGTTTTATTTTATTTTTCTTCTAGTAACAATGCGTGATCTTAGAAGGCTATTGAAAATATTTTGCATCAGCATTGATAATAAATATTTTCTATCTTTGCTGAAACAATCCATATATGTATCACAATAGAACATGGGTTCTGCGGAGTGTGCTCTGCGATACTGTGCACACTCGTCCCTCTCTCTCTCTCTCTCACACACACACACACACACAGTGACACAGAGTTGGTGTTAAATATAGTCACAGAAATACCCGAGGCTGGATTCTCTTCTGCTGCTTCTGATATCACCTGCTATATATAATTATACATTGGTAAAAGTCAGAACATACTTGTGAACTCTCTCTATCTATTTATGCATGAACGTTTATACACGCACACACACACACACACACACACACACATATATATATATACACATCATATATACTATACGTATATGTTTATCATGATTCACGCGTATATCTTTATCATCTGCTATATATCTCTGTCTCTCTCTCTTTAGAAAAACGAAACGGGTCATTAGTTAGGTTCATATGACATAAATGTATACGTCTCATCTCAAAACCAATTAGCTATGAGAGGAGTGACCCCAAGATCTTTATTAAGTTATTGCTAAAATGTTAGGCTTGCTTATTTCTGATGTGAGTTTAGTATTTCAACAATAACAATGAACAAATGAAGGAGTTGGAAATTAAAGAAACTGGGGTGATGATTCTCTCTTGCTGCTTTCACTGTTAATCATAATCCAACAAATTAGAAAGCTTACATAGTTGCATAATTTGCACTCATACACAAACCAATCCAAATTATACCACTCTCTCTCTCTCTCTATAATATATATATATAGGGTAATGTTTGAGCTACTCTTATTTTGCACCAAAATATGGGTACTCTGTGATGTGGTACACTCTCATTAGCTAGTATGCTGGGACCCACAAAATGTCTAACCAATAAGAGTATGCTACATCATAGAGTACTCATATTTTGGTGTAAAATGAGAGTGACCTTAGCATTGCCCATATATATAACATTCTAAAAATTCAACTGTGACACTCCAAATATTGTATAACTATCAATAAAATGCTGCAGCTATAATTATATACAGTGTGTGTGTGTGGGGGGGTGCGGCATAAAAAGAAAAAGCTTATTGCCTATTGGACATTTACAAAGGCATCTTAATTTTCCTTCTCAACTTTCAGTTAATTTTGGATTGATCAAAGTATATATATATATATATATATATATATATATATATATATATATAGTGAAAACTACATCCAACCCATCTCTCTCTCTGTAGAGAAGATTGTGCGTGTAGAACATAATGAAGGATTCATGAACATGGTCGTCCATGTTATCTTTCACACTTTAGTATGATTTTGGCTTCATGATCAAGAGATACTTGCTTCCATAAACTTTAGATTAATTAGGAGCTAGGTATGAATATGGTCACTGTCACTTTCAAGTTTATATAAAGCGCAACTAATTAAGTGACAGTTCAGGTTTCAGTCATTTTCTAATTAAGTATAAGTATCTCAATAGTCACCAATTCACAAGTTTTAGTGTTATGAAAATGATTATCAAGATAATTAATATTTACTATTAATAGATTACTAACATGTCCTTTTAACTTTTCTCTTAAATGAAATTCCATTTCTTTTCATTTTGTTTCGTTCATTAGGTTAAACTTCAAACCATGCACCATGTGAACTCTACAAGGAAAAAAAGAACACACCAAAAGAAAAACAAACAAACGATATCAAGGATGCCACGAATTACATATGGTCTCACTTAGATTTTTTTGGTCAATTTGATTAATTTTTTTACTAAAAATGTACGAAAATTACAGCAACTTTAAAAATATTGTTAATGACAATATTTTTAATTTGTATCCATGATTATAATTTCTTTACCTAAGATAGAATAAATTTAGGTTAAACACTGATTTGTTATTATTCTAAGTTGACTTTTCAATAAGAAAAAAGAACTATTTTATTTTATTTTGAAGGATGGAGTATCATATTCTATTTTTTTGTTGTTCTTTTATTTTTTCCCTTTGTATATTAGGGTTAGTTTTCAACTCCCTAAGGTATTGTCTTAATTTCAATGCCACCCCTGAAATTGAGAAATGGAATGCCACCCCCCCTGGACAAATGATATCAAACAAAAATGAGCACACATACTTACTTGAATATGTACACACACACACACACACACATATATATATTTCCCTTTGTTCCAAAAATGAGATGTAACTTCATTTTTCAAAATATTTTGACCATTTTTCGAATTGATGGTTAACATATTTGTACTTTAGTTTTGGAAATTAAAAACTAAAACAATTGTAAAGCGAACTAAATAGTAGTTGTGTTATAATTTTTAAAAATGAACTTTGACAAGTCTAAGTTTGACTCAATTTTTAGGACGAATAGAAGGGGCTAATTAACTTGGTATGTTATATCACACGATCATATTTACCTTCAAAATGAAACTTTGTTTGGATAGACGGTTCGTTTGGTGATTTTTGTAATGATCAGATGATAAAATAAGAAAGAGGCCGGTTGGGAGAAATTTTTGGGAGCAATAAGAGAGAAAATAAAACCACACTTTATCCGAGAATGTGGAAGAAATCGAGAAGGATAATACTGTAATTTATCCGAGAAATAGAACTCACCCATTGGCATAAGAAAATTAGTACTCCATCCGTTCTGAATAAAGAGAGTCCTCATTTGAAAGTTAAACTTTTAAAAAAAATAACATTATTAGTAACACATAAGTAATAAAATGATAATTTTATTTCTTAATTATTGAAAGTAAACTCTTTAAATGAAACATTCTAAAATAAAATAGTGAACTTTTGAGTAATTATGAAATAAAGGGAAGATGAAAGTTGAAATGGTTATATTCTCATTCTCATAGCATTTATTGAAAAAGATGAGCAAATTCTCTTGTCTTCATCCAACTCAATACGGTTCCAATACAAAACAAACTCATTTCCCTGAAAATATGTTTAATGATACCCCGCCAGTTCACCCTCTTCCCTTTTATACCACTCCCTCTTTCATAGCTAGCTGGCCCCCAGTTCATGACCATGAGAGATCTAGAGAGAATGTATATATATATATATATATATACACACACACACATACAGATATGAGATATATATACATATATGGAATATTTTAATGATTAGTTTTTCTCTCTAACTGGTTATTATTATATTATCTATTAGATAAAAAAAATAAAACTGATGAATAATACAATTAAGTCACCACAAAATAATACTACAAATTATTAATTGCATTATTCAATTACTCAATAAATTTCGGTATTTATTTTTTATTCATTGAATAATATAATAGTAATAATAAATAATTAGTGAAAGAAAGTAACTATTGAAAACTCTTTTAAACACCAACTAGTCTAAAGACTAAACATGATCTATAAATTAATTGTTAGTCATTAATATACATGCATCGTAGCTTAATGAAAATGAACATATATCAAACTACCAACGTTTAATCAAAATCGTTTGATGAATCTCATTAGTAATTAATGCATTGAGGTAATGTGTACCCATCAATGAACAAAACAAAAAAAGATGGTACGTATTTCCATCATTGTTTACATCTCAAAGTCATATTTTAACGCAGTTACTTCAAAAAAAAAAAAAAAAAGACAGTAAAATATTGTTTCAAGTCCAAAAAACAGAAACCAAGATTTTTAAAGTGAACGTAAACCTTTGTCAGATTCCTCGCAGTCCCAAAACAATACGGCCAAATACTATTAATTGAACATGTATGTTTGTTTTGTGTGTGTGTGTGTGTGAAACCAAATATAAATATTGAAGAGAATTATTGTGGGGTGGATACGAATTTCAAACCAAGGGGTGGTGGCTCATGGCGTGTCTAGTGGGTTAGGAGATTAAAAAGGGGCCTTTGTGGGTGGTTACAACAATGTGAGTTCATCCATCGTAATGTGTTGGTTGTCTAAGGCATCATAGTCATAGCAACTCATCCTCTTTATTTATATTTGGCTTACAACCAAAATCGCTTTCCCTATACGTGTCTTCATATATACATGTCAACCTTCCTACATGATAATTCTTGATCATATATAGGAGTACCTTTATACATACATTCATACATACATACATACATACATACATACATACATACATACATACATACATACATACATACATACATACATACATACAGGCAAAAAAGGTTTACAGATATTTTTTGTAAGAAATATCATCTTCACCCGATCCACCGTTTATGGGTTAAGCCGTGAGAGAGTGAGGCTCTGTTTTACGAATTAAAATCTATATCTTCACAAGAACGTATTTAGCACCGACAATTTGTTGCAATATGGCACTAAGTGAACCATCCTATAGTTAGTGATTTAGACGTTTATATTAGAATTAGGGTTAATTATTCAAATTTGTGTATGAATCTTCTTAGATGGCGTTGTTCAAACCCCCCCTAATAATAGTTGATTATGAATTTGATAATTAATATGACCTTTCGGCGTCTATGTTTTGCTAATTGACTTTTCTATATCATCCCAAAATATTCCAAAAAAACAATGTATTACACTTACTTTATTCGTTGTTACGATAGAGTCACATTCTTACTTTATTCGTTGTTACGATACTTTTCATGAGGAATATAGGGCGACCGGGCGACTTCTTTACCTTTATTTGTTGTCGATTAATCAATCTCAAACAATTACAATCACATCGTTCTTGGGTTTTTTGTAGAAATTAAGAAATCAATATAACCAAAACCTAAACCATTTAAGTTGTACGAGTCAATTTAGCCAGATAGTTAAAACTCTTCTATGAACAAATCAAAGAGTTATGGATAAGCAATTGTTCTAAATTTGACAAACAATCATAATCATATGGAAATGCAAGTGTGAACACATATTTAAAGTTGGCTTAAAGCCAATAATAGAATTATACTCCCTCCGTCTCGCTCATATTAGTCATCCGCGAGTTCTAATATGTCTTAGCAACCACCGTCTAATATAATTTGTATTTTGTAGGCTTATTTAATGGTACTAATACCCATTAAGAAGTACGGAAATTAATTATATAAGTAAATACTTGATTTTGATTAGGGGCATATTGAGAAACTAGTTAATAAAAATACAATAAAATTTTATGAGTAGGACTCCTGTAAGTTAAAGTATCGCTCTCTCACAACTTAACTCACCAACACACGGTAAATCAGATAAAGATGATTTGTCTTATAAAAAATATCGATAAACCCGTCTTACCCAAGTTTTAACCAAATTTTATGTGGTTAAAATTTTAAAATAATTAAAAAAACGAAAGTAGGTCAATAAAAATGAAACGGACGTGTACAATAGCTTGAAAATAGAAGGCATAAAAATTCTTAAAAGTGAAAGAGAAATGGTTTTGGAGGTGAAGATGAAGACAATAAATGGCATAGATTCACACTAGGGAAAAAAAAGAAGATTCTTTGGTACATAGGTATATTATATTGGACCCTTAAAATCCTCATGACGCCCTTCATTATTTTTAGGCCTTGTTCCATCTTTTTTTCTTCGAAATTGATTTTCTTATTGGATTCCTTTATAAGAAATTCAGTCATCTAGACTTCTTCAAGCGACGATTAACGTTAATTTATTGATTTTTATATACATTTATACAAGAACCACATTTTGTAAGTTAGCTAAAAAAAATTCTATGAGCTTGTTTGACTTGGTGATTTAGTAGTTAGGTTTTTATGGTTTTGGTGTTATTATGAAAATTAACTGAAAATACGAGATCTAATGTAAAAGCTGATGGGACCAAAGAATGAAAAAATCTAAAACTACGACAAATACGTTTTCGTTGAATGTTTGTCCGGTGCGGCAATGCGGAAAGCTCGTATTGACGGGAAAACAATTTTGAAGGAATAACGACGAAATATGTATTGTCTTAAACTTAAGTCATTTACAACAAAGTGTTTGTCGTAACTTTCATCGATCATTCTTACTTTTGTTGTAAGATATTTTCTTTTGACGACAAAACCCTCATCGTAATTAAATGATTAAGTTATTAACTATGAAATTTTCGTCAACCAATGTGCCCAAAGAAAATAAGTTGGAAATCGTTTATGACGAAAGTTTCCGTCAATAATCTCTTGTTGATCATTAATCAATGACTAAACATTCCTCAGCATTGTTAAATTCAAAGGGCTTATTTAATAATTATTGAGAGCCAATTCCAATTCATCATCAGAATTACTCATATATACCAAAAGCTTAATAGTCAACCACTAGATACTAACCAGAAGAACCACAAGATTAGCACAAGTTTTACCAAAAGTAATTCTCCCCAAGCCCGCGTGAAAAAAAATGAAGATTAAGAAAAAATAATTCTCAATTTGTCATGTTAGACTTGTATCTAAGGCTTGCGATTGGGTAGGTTGGATCGGGTATTTGTTGGGTCGAAACGGATAACAAGTTAAAATGAGTTGTGACCCGTTATAACCCAAAATTAAACGTATCGAAATGGGTTGACTCGAAGTGGGTCGGGTCAAATGTGTATTGGGTCAGGACGGGTCGACCCGTTTCGCCTCACAATTTTCTATCAAAAACTTACATTTATATAGTAAAAAAATGGATCGGAATGTGTAACCCATTTCGACCAAAAAATAACAGGTCGTGTCGGGTACTTTTCAAGCCTAATTAAATGGGTTTTAAATTGTAATTGACAGGCCGCTCGTATCAAACAAATGGTCATATATCTCTAGAGTTCAAACCTGATTAATTAGAGTGTAGAACTTAAGTGTTATAAGCTCGATCCTCACGGTCCTTCGTAGACTCATATTAGACTATTGGTTATATATATATTTACGTACCAGACTGCTTTCCATTTGTCTCTCTTTTGTTTACTCTTATAAACAAATGCATAGAATAGAATATATAAACTGTTTTTAATTTCCAAATTATTAATTTATTCCAGCCATAATCATGCTGATAAATCAACCCAAAATAGAAAATGGAAGAAAGATATTGTTAAGTCGAGAGGACTAAAAACAAAAGTCCTTTCGGCCAATTCTCACTCTTAAACTGGTTTTTGTTTAGGTCATTATAGCTTTTACCTAAACTTGAGAATTACAACCCGAAGCAAGTTAGCACCCAGCCTGTTAGCCCACCCAATAAAAATAAAAAATGTTAGCCCACCCAATTTGACCTGAAAGTTACTCGACTTAACCCAACTCATTAACGTTTTCGTGACGGGTCGGATAGTGTTAAAGATGGTCAAATCCGCTACCATTTTTGTCCCAATAGTTTTTACTCTATATATGTATAGATTTTGGAAGAAACTTAGGTTAACACGGGCTGACCTGTTACCCGATTAATCCCCTTAGTATTCAAATTTTAACAAGTTTCGATTAATTACCCATTCCAACACGACCCAACACACTCAATTATCGAGCCTACTTTTTAGAATTCCACTATTTAACAATTTAAAGCTAGGGTCAAAGCATTTCAAGCTACCATAACTTTGACAAGATGCAACAAAATGATAATTACCATCATATGACGGCCTTACAACAAATGACATTGGGAACAAATGACATTGAGCCCAATGATAACTACCATCATTTTAATACATAGTAAAATGTTTAAAGGAATTGTTGTAGAGCACAATTGTTTACACATTTGTAATGCATATAAGAATTTTTTCTTCAAGAATATGTATTTATAACTCAACTGATAGCTGTACGTCTTGTCCATAATAACTTTGGTTCGAAATATACAGTGCTTTGAACTAAATCAAGTTATTATGCTTGAATTTGCTACTATTTATTTGAACTACCTAACCTATTATCTTCAAAGTTATGAACATCATAATTGGAGCAAAGGCACACACACATATAAGGGGGTTACGCTGGCCTCGTACTGCTCCTAAAATTAGGAAAAATGCATTTTAGTATTACAAAACAATAAATTATTTTTTCCTCATTACGTCTCTCACCCATCCTAATTTAGAAAGAAAAAATCCCCCATTAATTTCATTAATAGTTTCCGATTGGAGTGAATTTCAGATGCGGGCATATAACAACAATTGTATGAACAAAACGCTGGATGTAGCATTTTCTTTTTAAAAGTATTCAGTGTTGCGTTTTAAATATGTGCTGTGTTTAGAAACGCTCCAATTTGGAGTGTTTAGGGAAAACAAAGGTTTTAGAATGATGCATTATTTTTTATACAACTAATCTCTTTATGAAAATAGCGTTTTGAAATAGTTTCTAAAATATGTTTATAAGAAGGAAAAAAAAGCGTTTTCAAAACGCTGCACTAAACGAGACCTAAAAAAGATTGGGACATCACCGACGCGGTGATCATAGTTTCGTGATCTAACTACAATTGTATGAAAGAATGAAGTATATTATAATTAAGAATGCAGATGTTTATGTATGGCTAGTCACTAGTGATTCCATAATGGTGTTCTTTTTTCATCAAAATTTTTGGGGGGTTGAGAATCCATAATGGTGTTGGGTTGAAAAAGATGTTATACAATTTGAAAAGTATAGAGTACAGTAGATGAAATTTTAGAGGGCCCTATTTAAATATTGAGAGAAGTGGCTCCAAAAGTGTGACCACAAAGAATTTAAGGTGTCTGGAGTTTGCAGCTGAGGGGGTGGGGGTGAGGGGTTGGGTTGCCTTTGATTCTTTGCAGCAAGATACAAAAGACCCACCACAACACATCACCCAACCCAGCAGTAGCACTCACAACTCTCTCTCTCTCTCTCTCTCTCACACACACACACACACACACACACAGAGTCTCACTCAAATGTTATATTGGTAGTTGTTGCTTCTTCCTTACTAAATATTTCTAACCTCACCTCATGCATGAGGGTCTGCTCTTTCTTGTGACTTGCATTATCATCACTCCCATCAGAAACAGAACATATGCCAAAGTACTTGCATATAGTATGGCTTTTTAATTATTCATACACCACCCCCACCTTCTCCTTCTGACATTCTCATTAATAATTCTCCCCACTCTCCTTCACTCTTCAAAACTTCTATTTTTGCCTTAATTATGTTTAATTTTATGATAATTCATAAGATTTATAGCTTAATCTACAAATTTGTAATACACTGCTTGTCGGCGATCAAACGAATTGAAACTTAAGCTTTATTTGATGCAGAGTTTTGAAAACGCAGCGTTTTCAAAACATAATTTTTTTTCCTTGTAAATATGTTTGAAAAACTATTTTAAAACGCTATTTTCATAAATACAGTAGTTCTAAACGCAATACATTTTTAAAACGTTCCAAATTGGAGAACGTTGCATTGAAACACTTTAAAAGAGATAACATTGTATTTTTTGTCAGGGTTTTGATCAAAACGTTCCACCAAACAAGTACTTATAATTAATTATGCTCTAAACTAATGACAATTTCACCGAAACTTGGCAAGAACAACTCTTGAAAGCTTGTGGTTACCCTCCATAACATACAATAATTTCTTTGAGGAGAAGGCAAGATCTCCTTTACCAACATCTAGATGGTCATCAATATAATGGGGGTAATTAAGCAAAGCAACAAAGGCTTAACAAATAGACAAGTAATTGGAATTGAACAAATTAGCATGATATGTAATATTTTTAAGAAGGAAACTAGGGTTTTTAATTAGAAAGTGTTACTTTCTTATTTATATTTTTGACAAAATGAACTAAAAACAAGACATTCGTTTTAAGACAAGATCGACCATATATATATATATATATATATATATATATACATACATATATGAGTCCAACATCGATCCCTTTCAAAACTTTTTTTTATAAAGAAAAAAGATTATGGGTAAGAAAGAAAAAAAAAACAAAATGGGATGAATGTGATAATCCACCTGCTACACAATAGCATACCTATAAAGCAAAAGTTGATTGATGCTTTGTGTTGGTTTTAGGCAATTGTTCATTACTTGTCAATTGGAGTATTCTTTTAGGTAACTACGCATTAAGTAATTGTCTCTCCATAAAAAAATGTTCCCCGTCACTAACACACTCATTAATTTGTTACTACTACTAGTACTTGATCCATGAAAATTTTGGATAACTTACTATATTCTTTTTTTTATTCTTATCATAATTATACCGATAAGCCTTAGATTAGCTTCCACTATTTCTATCTCAAATCTATGTGCTTGTTAGCTAGCATTATACGAATAACGCTAACAAAAGGGCCATCAATAAACGAACACGAAATTTCTAGTTCAAAACGAGTACAACCAAATCACGATTGAACAACTTTTATTATTGCGTCAAGACTTGCACTTGTCGAAAATTTTGAGAGTTATTTGAGCGTCGATGAAATATATAGATGTTGGGGGTAGTGGTTAATATTGTTGTGATATTGTCATTTTGTATGTAGATGATATATTATTACTAAGTTCATATTTTTTTCTAGTAGCAACTAGCTAGTAATATAGAAGTACAAGTGGAGTATAACAATAGCCAATATCCGGTGAAGATTCTATTGTGCCAAAGCAAATTTAGGTGTTTTACTTTGTGCCAATAATCTTGTACACAATTGTAGCATATATAATGGATACTTTTTAAGACAAAGTGAAAAGGAAATAACCAAAGAGAGCGAGCTAGCAAGTTCCGCATTGAGTATTATACGTTATGCCACAAATATTGTACTCTCTCCAACCCGAAAAAATAGTCTAGTCCCCTTTCCTCTTCAGCTTCTCCTGAAAAAAACATAGCCTTATTTTTAAAGATAGTAATAATTTTAGTACAATCTGAAGAAGGTATAATAAGCCATCTTAAGAAATTTGACTTGTCAAATGAAACTATTTTTTGAAGACGGAGGATGAACGTTATTATGGCATTATTTAACCTTGTTCAATAAAAAGTTTGAAGAAGAAAAGAAGTAACATAAGAATTGATCATGCCGGAGAAAATATTGCATCGAGTATTGTACTTTGAGTTCAACGTCTTGTACATTATTGTAACAAAAAGGAAATCTTGTTTAAGATAAAAAAATAAAAAATAAAAAAAGTTGAAAGTTGAATGGATGGTATCCTCGTGGGTAGTGATTAGGGGAAGGTCGTTGAGAGCACTTTTTGGTGTGAGGAAAGGCATAAAATGTGGGTGGAAAATGGAATTGTTGAGAAGTGGTGGAGGTAAGGAATGAGGTTGGTGCCATGCCCATGTTTGGGGGGGAACAAAGAAAGTCTGAGGAAAAACAGTAAGAGGAAGAGAAAAAATAATAATTCTTGGATAACATGAAAAGGAGTTTTTGGGAGTGTGTGGGTCAAGGAAATGGTTGGATTAGGACTAAAGAAAGAAAATTTGTGTTTAAGTAAAGTAGGTGTGTCATCAACCCAAGGACAATGCGCCTGATTTCATGCCACTTCTATTTATTTTTTTCTTGATGATTCTCTCTTGAGATCTTGAATTTGATCAACACAATCCCCCATTACCCTTAACCAAAAGAGAAAAATATATATATATTCTAAATGTAATTATTAATGATCATTTTATTTCTAATTTTCAATTCATCTATTTTAATTTTTTCAAAGAGGGTTGGTTATATGATCATGATGATATAAATATAAAATTTGTTTTTTTTTTTTTTTTTTTGGTATACTTCATAATTTTTGAAGTGAGATTTGAGAGGTAAAATTAATGTTGTAGTTCGAGGTTATGGGTGAAATGAATCTGGGCTTCGGTTCAATCACGTAAATAAGGTAAAATAGGATTAATTGGGAGAGATGGTATTTGAAATTGTGACACATACTTCGTGTGATCCAAGATTTATGATATTTAGTTATTTACGCAGTTTTATTTAAAGAAATATTCTGAAAAACGTATAGTGGCTGTAAATTTATTGTAGACAAAAAAATACTTCATTCGTTTCGAGCAAAAGGTTCACTATTTTATTTTTAGATATTTTACTTAAGGAGTTCACTTTCAAAAATAAAAAAATAAAAGTGTAATTTTGTTACTAAGGAACTATTAAAAATATCATTTTTTTAAAAAGTTTGACTTTTAAAAGGATAATCTTTACCCGTAACGGAAGGAGTAGAAAAAGTATATATATACACATATTATTACACACACCCTCACACATAAACTTCCTTTTACATGTACATGTAATTCTTGTCATATATATATATATATATATATATATATATATATATATATATAGAGAGAGAGAGAGAGAGAGATGCTTACTATGTCCATTGGCATCTCATGTTTTACCAAATAAATAAACAAACACCATATCTTCATCATCATAAATGTAATTTCATGCTCACAATCCCCAAGCACAAATTTATTAGTAACTCCCAAAAGACAAAAGACCAGAGGAGAGTAAGGATTCCAAGACCATCTTGAATATGGTGTTCTTCCAAAACCTGCCATGTATTTGGATTCCAAGACAATCTTAAATATGGTGTTATTAGTACTTATTTGGTAGAGCGTTTTGACCAAAACATTAACAAAAAAATATAACGTTTTCTCTTTAAAAATGTTTTAATGCAGTACTTTAAAACGCAGCGTTTTAAAACGCTTCAATTTGAATCGTTTACAACTACCCTGCCTATGAAAAAAGCGTTTTAAAATAGTTTTGCAAATATATTTACAAAAAAAATTGTTTTAAAAATATTACGTTTTAAAAAACCTATATTTTAAAAACGCTACACCAAACGAAGGCATTTAGTGTTTACCGACTACTCCATATATACATCTCATTTTTCCCAATAATAAAACACACACACCCAACTCTATCTTTTGTTTCAATGCTTTTAACCTTTAACCCACCCCCATTTATCCTTGGAGGTGTCTCTTTGCTTTTTAACCTCGTTCAATTCCTTACCTTCTTCTTATTATCATTTTCTTAATTTCCTTGCTCATGGTTTGTCAAAATCGTCGATCGGTAATTGTGTTTGTCCTAACATAAATACAACTCGAATAGATCCCTAATACAAGGGTTGGATGTCTAAATTTCTTTCCATTATTTATGTAAATGTTTAGAGATTGACAAAGTTCTAACGTAGTTGCAATTTTCCGAGAAATATGATATATATCAAAATGTATATGATCATGATTATTACTCCCCTTGTTGGCCACCGGCCTCAACCGAAATTTATACACAATTTAATCATTTAGGGAGCTAGTGGACCCACATGTTTGAAAAGAAATAAAACTATATTATTAGTCATATACTCATATTTGATTTAGCTTATTGATATTTGCTACTCCTCCTGTCCCTAAATAATCGTCCTAGTTGACCCGACGCAAAATTTAAGAAAAAACAATTGACTTTATTATTTATATTGGTTTAATGTGTAGTTTCCTTTAATGTCCATATGTATGTGGCCCATAATTAAAGTAGAATGAAAAAGTAGGGATAAAGTGGTAAAAGTGATGTTCTAAAAAAGTAAGTTTCAAAGTGGACAATTATTTTGGGACAGACGAAAAAGGAAAGGAGGACGATAATTTAGGGACGGAAGGAGTATTACTTATGACTGATGATTAATAACTAGTGCTGTCTGATTTAACTTTTTGAAAATGTTGATCAGCTTTCATAAGTTAGTGTGCATTTGATTAGTAAGTTGAAAAAGTGTTAAATTCAAATATATATATATATATATATATATATATCAAATTAAAATTGAAACATGGACAAAAAAAATAAAATAATATATATATATATATATATATATATATATATATATATATATATATGTCCAATAAGGAAATTGGCTACAACCTTAATTAACTACTCTAACTACAAGCCATTTTTTACGTCATAAATTATTTACTTGAATATAAAAAGAAAATAAAAAGGAAAGGAAAATTGTGCTCAAATTGAGCTTTACTTCTTGCCTAAAGGATTAATTTATTGAAAGTCACAAATATGACTTTCCTACATGCATGCCCTTAACCATTTTATTAACTTCCAGAAGACAATACCTAAAAGAGCATTCTAAATGCTTCTTTTTAGAAATTAGATTAAATCATAAATTTTAGTTTATTTGCTTAATTAGTATTCTTAACCATCATTAGATTTAGTTAGTCCATATATTCATATATATACCACATTGACCTAGCTACCAAATTATGTATTAATGTATCTAATGAGTGCATCATTCTTTGCGTCAATGTTTTACCACTCTTATGGGCCATTAACCTCCATAGCTTTTAAAGAAATCAAACATCTTAATTGTCAATACCACATTCCTTGCACTCTGCGAGTTTGATCATATATGTGTGTGTGTATGTATGTACATATATACATACGGATATATTAATGTATATGTATTCTCTATATGCATGTACATAGATCGCTTAAAAATCGAAAGAAACTAAAAGAGATACATCTACCGATTACAAAAATATATCAATCCTAATAGTCAACGCTCTCTTCAAAAACGTCAAGAGTACCGTTTATATTGGTATAACTCGATTCTATGTTTTTGTTTGTTTATTTATTATTTTTGGCATCTCGAACCATATATAATAACCTCACCAATTTCAAAGTTACAACAAGTGGAGGGGAGTATATATATATATGCATAGATATTAGATATGGTATATTCATGCACAAGCAAAACCCAAGTAAAAAAAGACAACATGATTCTCTATTTGAACCAATATATCTATGCACAAGGACATTTCATTAAAAGCAATGCACCCACACACACACACACACAAACAAATCAATTCAAAGCAAAGATTGAAAAGGAAAGGCTCTCTGTCTTAAGAGGCTATAGGAGAAGAGAACAATGATTTTGTGAGTTGGGGTTGTGGGAGAGTTGTATGTGTGTGTGTAACATCAACACACTCATAAACTTATGGGCCTGACAGAGAAATATATACTCCCTTCGTTTCAGACAAATAATTTTCATTTGAAAGTTAATTTTTTTATAAAAAATAATAATTTAATAGTTCATTATTAATAAAATAACACGTTTATTTCTTAATTTTTGAAAATAAACTATTTACTATGTAAAATATCTTAAAATAAAATAGTAGACTATTTATCAGGAACGAAGGAAGTGCTTTTTATTTATATATTTATTTTCATTTGGTCTATAAAATTATTCCCTTAATCAACTTTCCCAAAAATACTTGTAAAGAGATGTTGCCGTGCCGGGTTGTAAATCTTGGAATGTATCATCAATAAGAATAGAGGGGGGTGATGATAATTAGGAAGAGTGGGAGGAGGAGGAGAGGGAGACCCATATGTGGGACCAAAGCAAAGACAAATTGCATGATGCCATTCCAAGCACTCTCTCAATTTCACTTTTTTTTTTTCTTTCAAAACTTTATATATATTTTTTCTTTTCTTGGTGGCTTCTCTGATCTTTCTTTTATTTTTCTCCCTCATTATTTAAAGTAAATATCCTTCTTGGTTTTGAGAAAGATCACTAGTACCATGTTTAACTTTCTTGTGTGGAGTATTGATCACCTCCACACCCCCCTCAACTTCAAGAAAGGATATATAGAGGGAAAGTAAAGAGAAAAACACATAAAAATTACCCTCTATGTACCTAAAATAGATCAGCCCACTTTTCTTTTCGATAAAAACTTGTATAATACAATATATTTTTTGCAAGACAGATATTTTTTATCCGATCCATCAGATATTGATCGATTGATTGATTTTTCTTTCTTTTTTTTTTTTTTGGTTCAAAAAATAAAGTTTCCGGTTTAATCTTTTTTTAGGAAGTTATTTTTATTATCTTTACTTTAATAATGAGTCTTATTGAGTCAAACATAACATTTTTTAGTAACGAAAAATACGGAGTATTATTTATTTATTGTGCGAGGGAAATGGGAACACTAAGAACATCACGTGAGTTTATGGAGAGATTATGCTTTAATTTGCCATTTTACCTCCCTCTCATTGTTTTCTTCATGAAATGTTTTTCAAACAATGTAAAAAGAATAGCAAAAAAATAGCATAATACAATTGATAATTGCATTGGACAAGTATTTAATTTAAATACTACATCCGTTCCAGGATAAAGAGTCTCCGTTTGAAAGTCAAACTATTTTAAGAAAATGACATTATTAGTATTTCATTAGTAATAAAATGACACTTTATTTTTTCGTATTTTAAAATGAATTATTTAAGTAAAATATCTCAAAATAAAATAATCACGATTTGCCTTGAAATGAGGTAATATTATTTGTGCATACATTTTTCTTTAGGAGTGATTTTTTTTTAATATTTCATTGTGGCGGTGAGAGTTGTTTGGCCATATATTCCATGTTTTTCTTATTTGTTGTGTGGTTGGCTTAATCAACCATTGTTAGGCCTTATCATCAAGAAAAAAAAGGCAAAACCCCTACACAAGTATATGATTAATTATCAGAAATGTTGTCACATCAATCTTGATAAACATTTAACAATTAACATCAACTTTTCGTAATTTATTTAGATCTCTTTTTTTTTTTTTGGTCCCGAATTATCTTGTGTAGGGGTTGGCACGAAATTTTAGCTTTGAAAAAAAGTATTGATTCCAATGGAAGAAATATTCAAAATGAAATATGTAAGGTAAATGTCACCAATCAATTATTTTTCCCACACAAGTGTAGTTGATTGAAGGTTTGACCTATTCATTCAAGACGTGGAAGCTATGCATTGACAATAAATTCTTATTAGTATTAGTGATTTTCAATAATGGTTTGTGGCTTTTGATTGAATGGACAATTTCAAGATTGGCATGTTTTAGGATTGAAAGCTAGTTTAGCTAAAAGGACTCATTGAAACAAGACAAAACACACACACACACACACACACATATTTATTAAGAAATAATAACCTTAATTAAGATATATATATATATGGTGGATATTTTTGTTTTCTTTCTCAACCCTTAAAAACAGATTCTATAAATACAACTAAATATGTAGATTAATGACATAGGGTAAGTCTTACCGATCTTTATTCGAAAGACGGAACTCTATTCTCTCACAGTTCAACACACCAGCATACAGTGAGTCGGATAAAAAAGATACATCTTATAAAAAATATATGTAAAAGTTAAGACCGTCCTACCTAAGATTTTACCCAATGACGTATATGATGCGCTAAGCATGGGTGAGTATGGATTAACAAACAGTCAAATTTGCAAAGCAAAAAATGCTCAAAGAGAGTTCCTAACCTTGAATTCTTTATTCCACTTATAACCATCCAACAAAATGATGGTCCAAAAGGATTGTCAAGGGCATTATAGTCATTTACAAAACATATATATTTCGAGAGGATGAGGAACTACGTAGACACCTCTAGTTGTACCGTTATCGTGTCCACGACTCCGCATTAGAAGCTGGGTAAGTATGTAGTTAAGTTCGGAGTGGATGTACGTACGTAGGGTTCGAGAATTTGAAAATTTCTTTTTCTTTAATTGATTCCTTTCTTGGTCCCTAATAAAGGGTGGAGGGATACATCGGTCATAAGGCATGGTCATAGCAGAAAATATTGATCAAACACAAACTTAATTGGTTGAGAGGAGGAGAAGAAAAAGAGAACTCAACCAACAACCATGCAAGTAGGTCGGAGGTATTTGTGAACTCTTCTTTATTTTCTAAGATAAGGAATGAGATGCAATAGCTGTTAAAAAGGGTTTGAATCTTCAAAACCAAGTAAAATTTTCAACAATTTTCCAAAAATAGAATGCTTATGAAAAGAATTCCAAGAAGATAATTATTTCTACTCTAGTGGTTTCTCAGAACATCATGGAAAAATCTAGAAAATTTTCTTCTTGTTTTTTTGTTTTAATCATATGGGTCCCATTTATATAGCAACTTTTTTTAAAAAAAAAATTCTTTTTACATCATTAAATACAAACAAAAATTAGTGATGGTCTTTATAGTTTTGACATTTGACATAGAATAGGCCTATGTATAGGTGACCAAGAAGTTTTTGGAACTAGGTGGGCAAGCTTAAAATTCTCCTCCTTTTATGTAAGTAGGGGCTTTTTGGTCATTTCACATTGCAAGTGGGCATGAAGTTAAGGGGGAAAACAGTAAACACGGTTTAATATATCAAATATGGTACAGTATTAAAAGAGAAAAATAATTACTCCAGGTGAAAAGAATTTGAGTAAATACCAAATTTCCTCTACTTTTCCAATAGGCTTTACAGGTCCTCCTGGCTTAGTAAGTTGCAATCCACCACAATAATTTATTTAACAAGAGACACACCTCGATTCAAGTTGGTATTTGTCTATCAATTAATCAAAGTTGGCTAATAACAAGTACGATAACTGATTTTAAAAAGGTAAAAACTTAGGTAAAACGGTCTTACAGATATATTTTTGTAAGACTGATTCAACTTACTCGACCTATTAGGTTGATGGATTGAACTGTGAGAGAGTCTGACTTCGTCTTATTAATTAAGATTCGTAAGACAGTCTTAAATGAGACATACTCTTTAAAAAAATATCTTTTGAACATCTAGAAAAATAGAGTTATTAAACATAAATCTTTATGGTCTATTCACATATTTACACATCTAGAATAAGGTATGCAGGTTGTTTTAAGTAACTAGATAGCAAGTAAAACTTCAATCATCTCCTTATAAACATAAATCGATACTGTATGAGTCAACTTTCGCAAAACAGAAAAATCCTACTCCCTATATTTCAAAATAACAGTTTATTTTTTGAAAATTATCTTATCCCAAATTGAGTGTTGTTTTTTGTGTGTAAATTTACTTATTTCATCTTTGACATTTATCATGCAGTACCATTGACTTGCAATTTTATATGTAGACTATAAGAGTATTAATGTATATGTATTACTAAAATAATTTAAAAGTTAACTTTTATTTATGAAAAACAAAAAAAAGAAACTTATTTTGGAAAGAAGAGAGAACACTTATTGGAGGGTGGTTGATTAACATATTATCTCAAATACCATTATTAATATTTAATGCTAACAAGTAACAAGGGAGGTTGGAGTTCAATGTTGAAGGGGTTGTTTGTCATATGAAAGGACTTCATGGGTTAAACATTTATTAAAGCAGACTGCACGCGTACTTCTGTAAAAATTATTTCAAAAATACAATTTTCCCTCCCATTTACCCATGTTATAAGAAAATTGACATTAGCCCTCAAATTTCTACCCAATCCACTGCTTACTAAACTTGTTCAAAATATACTCAGATATCTTTGAAAAATAAACACTATTTGTATATGTGTTTATGTATACGCTCACTCTTTTATTATACTCCTCCGTTACAAAATAATTGTCCTTCTTTCTTTTTTTTGTTCGTTATAACATGATTATCTTCTTTCAAAAAAAAAATAGAAAAACATTTTTATCACTTACCCTTATGTTTTCTACCTAATTTAATGATAGTCACATATTTAAGAGTATTAAAAAAACCACACATAATATCAATATTTATAATACAGTAAATTTTTGTTTTTTAATTTGAAAACGAATGGAGTATTATATTATATTATGAAGTATTGCAGTAAAAAAATAGTTTTAATAGCAATATCTTATGTGTGTGTATTTATGTATAGTATGTATTATTTGATACCTAAGATCGTAAGACAGAGCTATACACTCTCACAAATCAACTCACTGTCATACGGTGAATCAAATCAAGAAGATCCGTCGTACATAAAATATCTGTAACATCGTATTACCCAAGTTTTTGTCATTTATGTATATACACACAAATATACTCTACATATATATATATATATATATATATATATAGAGAGAGAGAGAGAGAGAGAGAGTGTGTGAGAGAGGGAGGGAGAGAGGAGGAGAGTATAAATATGAAAGGTGGGGGAGGATGGGCCATATAGAAACAATTCCAGCGGAAGCGGTAACGGCAGAGACCTGCGCGCCAAACAAACATCAACAATACAACAATAAACTTAGCATCACCTTCTCCAACCCAACCCAACCCAACCTCTAACATCTCTCTCTAGATATACATACATATATATATATACACACACACACGTATATATAGTTTTTTTAAAAATAAAAAAGATTTAGATTAATGGAAAATAAAGAAAATTAAATTAGTTGGAGATAGGAGTACGTAGGTGATAAAAAAACACGAGACTTATCAATCTCCCACCCTCCTCTCTTCTAAACAAAGAAAGAAAAGCCAAACAAGATCAATTTCCAACTCCAACACCCAAATTTTTTTTTTTTTAAAATTATTTGTCTCTCTCTTGGACTGATTCCTTTCAAGTTTCAATTGCGCATCTCTTCTCCCGTCTTTCTCTCTCTCCTCCCATCTCTATCTCTATATCATCAAACTGCAAAACCAAGCCAGAGAAATACATAAATGCGTCTGTTATCACTCACACTTTACTTATACCCTGGACTTTCTCTCTCTCTCTCTCTCTCTCTCTATATATATATATATATATATATATATATATATATATATTTTTCTCTCCATAATTACTTTTTCATTTTTTTGATATTTTAATAGTGAGTAAATGTAGAAAAACATATTTGTGTGTCATTTCATATAGAAGAGTCCGCCTGATCGACTCAAAAATGAATTAAATTAAAAAAAGAAAAGTCCGCCTTGGTTTGGGGCCTTGGGGGCATCTTTTCCTTCTTTTTCATGCTGTTTATGTGTTTGCGTTAATTACCCCCATCCCCCACCACCACCACCATCCCAACTCCAATACATTTTCTACCCTCTCTCTCTCTCTCTCTCCCTCTCTCTATATTCATCATCATCTCATCTTCAGCTCCCCATATATATACACAACCCCATTCCTCTCTCTCTCTCTCTCTCTCCCCTTTCAATTCTTTTCTATTTTATTCAAATCATATTCATACACACATATATATATACATACAATCATCAAATAAGTTTCTCTCTCTCTCTCTCTCTTCTTGAGTTGAGTATTGCAAGCTATAACAAACTACAATGGCCGTTCAAGCTCAATACCCTTCCAATGTTCTCCTCCTCAACAGGTAATTCCCATTCATTCATTCCTCCTCTATCTCTTTTCTTTCTTCTCTTCCCTCCATTTATTGAATGGTTTCTAAAATTCATCTATCTATCAGAAGCGCAACCGAAGGAAAGAATCATCAACTCGGAAACGATTATTCATTGCAGCCACAACCGGGGGGAGGAGCTGGAACCTCAAGATTTCTTGATCAATCCCATTTGCTTTTCAACAATATCGGAGGTATTATTTTTAATTTACTCTCTCTCTCTCTCTCTCTCTCTCTCTCAATTTCCATTAATGGCAAAACAATCTTTTTCTTCTGATCAATTCAAATTCAAAATTTACATTAGATCGGTTTTTCTTTCTTCTTGACAGTTGGAGGTAGTACTAACCCTCGAAAGAGAGGTAGAGAAGTTAATAGTACTGCAACGACAACAACAAATGTGCCAATTAATCAGTTCATGTCATCTATGCAACAATCTCAGTTGATTGATCTCACCCAGCTCCATTCCCAACACCCACCGAATGTTGTCTCCACCGGTCTACGTTTAGCTTTCAACGACCAACAATTACAACAACAACAACATCAACATCAACATCATCATCATCACCAACAACAACAAACCCATCAACACTCTCTTTCTCCTCAATCCTCCGTCGTCTTATCTCTATTGTCCGAAGATATCTCCTCCCAAATCAAACACCAACGAGATGAAATCGAGCATTTCATTCAATCCCAGGTACTAATTCCTCTCATTTCGTACAATTGAATTGTTTAATCATTCTGGATTGATGGGTTAGCTAACTCATGATTATTGTTATTGTTTTTTACGCAGGCGGAGGAGTTGAGGCGCGCGTTAGCAGAGAAGCGGCAGAGACACTATCGTGCGCTGTTGGGTGCTGCTGAGGAATCGGCGGCTCGTAGGCTGAGGGAAAAAGAGGCAGAGGTAGAAAAGGCAGCCCGGCGAAATGTCGAACTGGAGGCCCGGGCAGCGCAACTAAGCGCGGAGGCGCAGGTTTGGCAAGCAAGAGCAAGGGCGCAGGAGGCCACTGCGGCGACCCTGCAAGCCCAGCTACAGCAGGCTATACTGAACGGTGGGTGCGCACAGAACGACAGGGAAGACGGGGGAGGGCTGGGTTGCACTGGGAGCGGAGATGGAGGGGCGGAAGATGCCGAGTCAGCATACATTGACCCGGAACGAGTTGTGATGTCAAGTGGCCCCGGTTGCAAGGCGTGTGGGAAACGAGTCGCCTCGGTAGTGCTGCTGCCGTGTCGGCATCTATGCGTTTGTACAGAGTGTGATAATGTCGTTCAAGCTTGCCCACTTTGTCTCTCCTTCAGAAGTTCTAGTGTTGAGGTCTTCCTCTCATAATAATGGACCCAAGCCCAAGCCCAATTCTCACAAGCCCAGTAATGGCCCAATGTTCATGAGGTGGGTCCATCTAGTTGATTTTGAAGGAAAAGAAAAAAAAAAGGAAGGAATATATAATCTGAATAAATATTCAATACAATAAAAACTTAAATCCTTTTTCCTTTTCTTTAATATTCCCTTCAAGATTTTGACTTTTATTTCTTTTTTTTTTAACCCCACCCAAGCCTCAATTTTCTTTGTGCCCTATTTTCTTTTGATTTTTTTATTTTTTGGAGAGATGGGTGGAAGTGCCTTGGAGGTAATGTACATGACCACACTGAAAGTGGATTTTTTTTTTTTTTGCCCTTTTTTTCCTCATTTGGAAATTTTATTGATATATAAATTCTTTAAATTCATTTTTGCTTTCCTTGAACTATATTTTAATGAGTAAGTTTCCTATAATATAAAGTCACACTCTCTCACAACTCAATCTACCAACACAGAATAGATCGAATAACAAAGATCAATCTTACAAAAATTTGATCGTAAAACTGTCTTATCCAAGTTTTCATCTTTTAAAAAAGATGGTGATGTTGATTTGTTGCTTAGTTTTTACCTAGTCATGGTTGGATGGATGTGTGTGTGTTTCATGGGTAGCATGTGATAGCATTCAAAATGTGTTTTTGGCTTTATTCCCTTAAATTAGTTCATCCAAATTCTGTTTTAAACTAAGCCATTACATTTGGGCCCCTTTAGAATTTGGATTTAGGAATTGGGGACCTTGTGCCGTGTAGGTCTAGGTTAGCTTCTTTTTCCTTTTTCCTTCCAAAGTGTCCGCGAACATTTGAAGAGGCTTTTGGTAAAAGCAAAAAAAGAATTGTTACTTTTGGAATTATATTTTGGCTCGTTTGGCTGATTATACTCGTAGCACTACTTTAATTTTAGAAAATTTTATCTTAGAAAACAATTTATTTAATTCACATGGATTGATTTTGCTATACGGTGCAAGATTTATCAGGACTTAAAATTTGATCGAATAGCGTCTAGACCTTACATTTTTGTTTCAAAAAGAGCCTATCATAACACGTATTGCGTTTTACCATTAAGTGATGAGTGTAAAAGATATCACAAGAAAAGCCTAGTAGAGGTTATGATGGACCCTATTTGAGACACACTCACACACAAATTGTGAGCCTAATTATAGTAAGTTTCAAACCTTGAAACATTAAATTGTAAAAGTGATAGTATAACTTTAGACCTTAAATTGTATCTCTCTATAAATATGTTCAATTAAAAGGGTTATCAATGCACATAACTTTGCTTTTGATAAACAAAAGGGTTAAATCTATAATTTTAAGATATGTAAGGGATTTAGGTGAATAAGGGGCAGTCTAATCAGTAATGACTGCTTCTACTTCCCCCTCGTGATTCAAAAGTAGCGTTCAAAGTCCCCTTAACAAATTGACCATTGATTCCCTTTTTTTTAAAGGTCTATAAATCAACTTCGTTTGATCAGATTAGCTATATTTTGATTCGAGATAGGATATAGATTCACTTGATTTAAAAAGAAAATGAAAATGAGTAAGTATTCTATAAGATGGTCTTATTGATTTTAAATCATAAGACGGATCTGTCTTATAAAAAATATGTATATCAAATCATTATAGATTCTAAAAAATTTCTTATACACAACATTTGTTATCTTATTAGTTGGTTTTTCTTTTCATATCTAAGTTTTTGTCAATAATTAAATTGTGATAAAAACATTTTCTTTATTTTGTTTCAAATGTATTTTGTTACTACCGTAATTTTATTCCCTAAATCTAAATAAATTTATCAAATTTCAGGACTTTTATTAAAATATTTGTATTTTATAATTTGATTAGAAAATAACTAAATAAAAAATAATGAAATTATTTTAGTAACCTACTAGTGAAATGTTCAACACTCATTTTTGTTTTGTTGATTATGTAACTTATATTTTTATAGTGACTTGTTCCATAAATTATTTTTATTTTACTAATCTCTTATATTTTTGTTTTCTGATAATAGTTGTAGTTACTATTTTTTTGTTTAAAGAGAGAAAAAATGTTTAAACTTAAAAGTGATGCTACCGTCAAAATTCAAAAGTAGAAAAAATATACAAAAAAAAAATAATAATAATAATTCTAAAAGTTTTAAAAATTTTATTAAATGGAGATTTTAATTTGTAAGTCGGCCAAATACTAAAATGTTTTCCTGTTTAGAGTCAATGTCGAATTCAGATTATGGGGGACACCTTTTCTTGTGTGATGGCTTTCAAACTCCACGTAAAAGTATAAGCCTCCAAACTCCAAATATCATATTATGATAATCAGTCTGTCAAATCTAGGTAGTCAATTTTTTCAATTCCAATTCTAATATATATTTATATCCAGAAGATAAGATATTACATTGATCTTGAAAAGAATGTTCATTCCGATTATTTCAAATTTCAACACCAATATTAATGCTTGGAGGAGTTCTCATATTAGACGATTTTACGAATCTTAATTCCTAAAATAAAGTTTTACTTTTTCACAAAATCGAATAAAAAGAATCAACGTCTTACCTAAGTTTTTAACTTGATTTCTCGGCCTTACCGGGGTAGTGGAGGTAGGTTTAGGGCTTAGTAAAGAGTTAAATCTCAAGTTAAACAAGAAAAAATAAATTTGTTCATAAGGAAAAATTTAACTGGTCATGAAAACCGTTCATTCTAAAGGGTCATGTGAGTATTTGAAAATTGACATAATAGAAAAGCTTTAATTATTTTCAAAATATATTAAATAAATTTAGGCCAAAACATTTGTAATTGTTTTTGGCAATCTAACAACTTTGTATTGTGGCGTAACTCGTCTTGTCTCTCCTTCACTTTGAATTGATTTTTTATTTATCGGTGGTGTAAAATCTTTTTTACATTATTGGTTTTTGGTAACGATATATGATCAATTAAAATCTAAAAAAAATCAAGATAAAGATTATGATTGACACGTGTCATGATTCTATTTTTTAAAAAAATTATACCGTCAGTGATGAAAAATTTCTTCATTTTAGTTTTTAGTTCCCTTTGTCCTTCCAAAAATTAAAATATATTGCATATTCTCTATGTCCCATTTATATTGGTTTACTTTTCCTTTTTAAAAGTTTCGAAAAAATTGGCTACTTACAAGTTTAATGCCCATTAATTATTTGCGGATTGGAATATCATCTCCAAAATTCACGAGTGGTTAGCTAAGGGCTGGCAGTTTATAATGGTTCGGATTTTACGAGAAGCTAATGAAGTGGCAAATAAGACCATCTCCAATAATGATTTTATATCTTTAAAATGAGTTTAGATCTCATGTACTACTTATATGTATCATTGGTGTATCATTTTTCATCTCAATCATTGGTTGATATAAAATGATTAGGATGCAATGGTGGAGATAAAAGGTGGTACATCAGTTGTACATATAAGTGGTACAGAAGATCTGGACTCCTTCAAAATGAAATATTTTGACACTATTCTCTTCTCCAACAGACACTTTAAAAGTTACTTCATTTTGAAGAAGACATCCAAACACTTCAAATTCAGAGTACCAATTTATCTACTTCATCTTCTCTCTCTTTTTTTCTCTTTTTCAAATTCAGAATATACTTAGAATATTCCTTTTAGAGTAAACTTTGAAATAGTATTGTTGGAGATAATGAAATAAATTTGGTGTAAAAATTACACCAATTTAAAAATTTAATATGGTTTTTGCTTTAAACTGTTGGAGATGATCTAACCTAGCTAATTAACGGATGACAAAAGTAGGTAAGTCTGATATATTGAGTGAACGCCCGATGGGAGTCACGGAGTCATGGAACTACTACATTTGAATTACACGGGTATTGGCAAGTGATGCATAATGCAAGGGTAATCTAGCGCTTCGGCCCACCATTGAACCAAAAAAAAAAAGTAAGTTAATTATTTACAAGATAAACAACACACATTAATTAATTAATTATATATATATATATATATTTATAACTATTACTAAAATAGATACCGATGCTATCACGTGGCGGCTTTCTGTGAAAAACTAAAAATTTTAAAGGGATTTTGTGATGCCACGTGTCACCATTGAAATGGTAAAGGTTTTTTTATTTTTTTTCCAAAATTGATTAGTTTAAAATAAAAATCTTAAATCTAATTAGATAAGATGAACATCCTAAAACTAATTTGATAAGATAAAACAGATTTAACATATCGTTTCACAAGTAAATTTATGATATGAATTAAGGATTTTGTTTTTATTTTTTTTTCAAATATCGCTTAATTAAACTAGATTTTATCTTGTCTAATTTATACAATTTAATTTGATTGAAACTCTTCAATGTCCATCACTTTTCATTTTCATACTATTTAATTAATACAAATTATTCACAAGATAATTTTATGTTATTTGTTCTTCCACTAATCTATATATATATATATATATATATATATATATATATATATATATATATATATATATATATATATATATAATTATTAATTACTAATCTATTAATTATCTATTAACTATTATTAAAATAGATATGTTATTGCTGCAACATGACTACTTTGTGTTGAACGTACAAAGTTTTAAAAGAATTATGTGTTTTGATGTGTCAACTTTTTGTGAAGTTGTGATTTTTTTTCTTTGCGGCTGAAAATTAAAATTTAATAGATTTTAAAACCGGTGCATCTTTTATATATGGTAAAAGTTTATTTTTTATTTTTTATTTTTGCCAAAATCGGTTAGTACGAGATAGATTTTTATTACATTTGATTTAGACACATTTCACTTGATTAGGAATTTGAATTTTTATAGTAAAAATCTTTTTTTGCGAATAGATTTAATCTTTTAATTACATATTCTTATGATCTATTTTAAGTATTTACCTTATTTTTCATTGCTTTCATATTATTTTAATTATTTTTTAACTATTTATTACAAGTTTAGAAAATAATCTTATTATAAACAGCTTTTGCACAAAAAAAAAAACTACTAAAACCGTGCATATGGTACTATATATGTATATACATTATTATTTTAAACCGGATAGATTTTAAAATTGCTGTCTCCTTTATACATGCTAAAAGTTTTTTTTAAAAAAAATTTCTTCTAAAATTGGTTAATGCCAGATATATTTTATCACATTTGATTTAAATGCGTTATATATATATATATATATATATATATATATATATATATATATATATATATATATATATATATATATATATATATATATATATATATATAATTTTTTCCTGTCAAAAATTAAAACCGGATAAATTTTAAAACTGTTGCATCCTTTATACATTGTAAAATAAATTACTATTTTTTCTACCAAAATCAATTAATATCGGATATATTTTATCACATTTGATTTAAATGCGTTTCACATGATTATGACTAAATTTTCATGGTAAAATTTTTTTTGGCAAATAGATTTTATCAATTCTCATAGGTTTTAATCTTTTAATTAAATATTCATATGATCAATTGTGAATATTTACCTTATTTTTTTTTTTTTCAAATTTTTCTAATTAAATGTTTAACTATTTATTACAAGTTTAGAAAATAATCTTATTATAAACAACTTTTACAAAAAAAAATGCTAACACTATGCATACGGTATATATATATATATATATAAATTTTTTTTTTTTTCGGTCAAAATTAAAACCGGATAGATTTTAAAACTGATGTCTTCTTTACACATGGTAAAAGTTTTTTATTTTATCATTTTTTGTTACCAAAATCGGTTAAAACCGAATATATTTTATCACATTTGATTTAAACATATTTCACTTGATTAGGACTCCAAATTTTCATGGTAATTTTTATGTGGCAGATAGATTTTATCAATTATCATAGGTTTTAATCTTTCAATTATATATTCATATGATCAATTTTGAATATTTATCTTACTTTTTTGTTTTTTTTCAAATTATTCTAATTAAAATTTGTAATTATTATTACAAGTTTAGAAAATCATCTTATTATAAACAATTTTTACAAAAAAAAAAAACACTATTAAAACCGTGCATAAAGTACTCTCTCTCTCTCTCTCTCTCTCTCTCTCTCTCTCTATTTATACATATATAAAAAGATTGCTACCAAAAATTAAAACACGATAGATTTTAAAACTGGTGTCTCCTTTATACATGATAATTTTTTTATTTGTTTTTGTTTTTATTTTTATCATTTTTTGCTATTAAAATCGGTTAATATGATATAGATTTTATCACATTTGATTTAAACGTGTTTTACTTGATTTAGATAAGTTTCATTTGATTAGGACTTCTCAATTCTCATGGTAGAAGTTTTTTAATTTTTATTATTTTACCAAGCTCGGTCAATTTAAAATAGATTTTATCAAATTTAATTAAACATGTTCGACCAATACCTCAAACAACCACTACAAAATACTTCCCCTCTATCAAACACACCCCCTTGAAGAGTCTTTCTTCTCCCTCCCCTTCTTCTGTCTCACACTCACATTAAGAATATTTGTTTGATTTATAATTTTCCATGAATTTTTGGTTTTATGATTCGGTGTGATCTTGCGCCTTTTTATTTATTTATTAATATTTATTAATTATAAGGACATCTGTTGTTGGTTCATTCAAATTGCTTGCATATTGTATCTACAAAACTATATTTCAGAAATAACACTAAGTCAACTGTGCATCGCACAGGTAATAACCTAGTATATATATATATATAAAAAGTTAGTGAGGAGCACTATGGTTGTATCACATCACTCAACTTTTGATATTGTTGAATCTTCAAATATTCACGTCACTTGATTTGAGACTTTTCATTTTCTAATCATTAGCTAAAAATAATGATTAATAATAGTTAATATGATATTGTGAGATTAATCATTTAGTATTAATCTCTTTTATTGTTAATAATAGTGAAAATCTTATATAAAAAGACCTTTACTACCAACGTCATTTTTTAACCAATATGAGATAATATTATTATATTAGCATCGGGTAAGTACTTTACTCTAATGGCATGGCACACTTCTAATTAACACCATGCCTTAAACTTTGACATCTTATTCATCCAAAACTCGATTTGGACAAATAAATATATCATTTTGATGCTTTCACCGGGTAGAACACATTTGCAAAATTACCTTTGCTAAAAAACAAATGGCACGTAAAGAAATTCGTGCCTCAAGTTTCACAATTTCTTTCACTAAAAACACTAATTTTTCGATAAGTATTAGGTGAGTACTTTAATGATTTCTAAAATCAACATTAATTTATAATCAATGTAAGATGCATCTCTTATATAATTACCAATAAAAGTGATGTAACAAATATTGATTGAAAATTGATGTTGGTTTAAAAATTAAAAAGTATTTAGACAAATGACTTTAACTAAACAAACAAAATAAGATATATGTTCACAATTGTTAGAAGTTGATTTGGTTTTAAAAGTCCTCAAGCAAAATCTTACCAATAATAATGATTTATTCCTCATTGGTTACAAAAAATTATTTTAATTTAAAAGTTTTTAGATAAAATTCTTTTACTAACAATAGAAGAGATGTATCTCACATTAGATAGAAAATAATGTTGGTTTCAAAAGTTATAAGATAAAAGACTTCGACTATTATTATTAATAGAATAGATGTATCTCTCATTCGTTAAAAAATGATGTTGACTTCAAAAGTTTAAAAATAAAATACGTCTAATGACTTTTAAAACTAACATCAATTTATAATTAACCAATGTAAGAAACATCTTTTTAATGGTAATATTAGTATAGATGTATTTCATATTAATTATAAATTGATGTTTGTTTTTTTTTTTTTTGATAAAAGACTTTTACTTATCAACATAGAAGAGATGTATTTTATATTGTTTAAAAAATGTTAGTTTTGAAAGTTTTATGTAAAAAACTTATACTCTTATTACTAATAAAAGAGATATACTTCACACTATTTGAAAAGAAAAGTTGGATTTTAAAGTCTTTAGACTAAAGGCTTTCACTCTTGGAAGAGATGTATCTCACATTGGTTACAAAATATTTTACTATTATTACCAATAGTCCAATAGAAGAGATGTATCTCACATTGATTAGAAATTGATGTTGGTTTTAAAAATATCATTATTAATTATCAATAGAAGAAATGTATCATACATTGGTTAGAAAGTGATGTCGGTTTTCAAAATATTTTGATAAAATACTACTACCATTATTACCAATAGAAGATATGTATAGCTCACATTTGTTAGAAAATGATGTTGATTTTAAATTATTTTAAATTAGATAAAAGACTTTTACTATTATTAGCAATAGAAGAGATATATCACACATTTGCTATAAATTGATGTTGGTTTTAAAGTACTATTAGACTATTAGTACCAATAAAAGAGATATATCCTACATTAGTTAAAAAATTATGTTGATTTTAAAAGCCTTTAGATTTTAAAAAAACTTAATTTTTTATCATCAATAAAAGAGAAGAGACAAGATGTATCTCAATATATATAAAGAGATGTTGGTTTAAGATTTTTTTAAGATAAAAAAAACTTCTACTTTTATTACCAAATGATGAGATGTATTCCACATTGGTTAGAGAGTAATGTAGGCATACAAAAAAAATTATAAAAGTTTTATTATCAATAGAAAAGATGTATTTCACATTGGTTAGAAAAGTGATATTGGTTTTTTAAAAATTTAGATATTGTATTTTACATTGGTTACAAAGAAACGTATCCATGTTTGATTACGCATGATTTACTTAAAACCATTAAATTAAATAAACTAAGCAATCCACAGTTTTTAAATTAAGACTATTTCAATTGATTACTCATTTACAAATTACCGGCGGACACTTCAAAAATATATATCTAAAATCAATTATTTCTCTATTTGCTCAAACATGATATTTATAATACTTTCCTTGTTTGTGCTAGGATGATAATATCTCTTATCTTATCTATATTACAATAGAGCTCATTCTCACACATGTACAATTGATTAAAGCTATTTAGAGGTTGAGATTAAATTATCTTAAAAAATTTAATGGTTGAGATTCACTCTCACATTCACATGTGTGAGAGTAGTTATCCACTTTTAAATATCTATTTTCTCTCACCATTTTACAAAGTCACCCCCTACAATTAATATTATGAGCAGTTACACCATGAGATTAATCTTCTAAACCATTATCCCTTACAAAACATCAACCTTATATTAATATAATCTCACAATAGAGCTCAATTGATTGACTGAGACTATCTGACCATGGGGTTGATTCCGCTGCAAAATCAAATGTTCATAGGTCAGTTACATATAATTCCTTATAAATAACCCCCGTCAGCAATGTTTAGAGTTCAAATAGCGTTCATCAACTACCACTTGAAGTAATGTACCCCTCAATTGTAACATTTTTTTTAAATCGCACCTTCTATTTAGACATTGTCATTACAATTGACGAAATCAGATATACTGGCACCGTGCCATAGGCACGGGTATGAAGATCTAGTATTCTACGCACAAGATCCCTATGATCTTGTAAAAGGACATTCTCATCCGATTTATTGGATTTTAAATTCAAAACTTGCCCCAACAGTTTGAATCTCAAAATCATCTTTATATAAAGACCATTGAAGCAAGTTGTGAAGACACTGAAGCTTTCATACTTTCTCAAGCAGAATACTCACTTAAAGTGCCTCGGCCTTATACTCTAGCTAGGTAATCATAAAATATTATTCTTTTCTAGTTATTGTTTTTGACGATCATTGTTTCGATATTCCTTACTTCTTTCATATCATGTGTAAGTTCAGTTGTCAACGAAATAAGGTTAGAGAGGGGTGAATAATTTTTTAAAAAACTTTAAAAGTTATTTTGAAAACCTTCAAAAGATGTAGTGGAAAAAAGAAGTTTTCAGTAGATAATGTAAAATTAGCAGGTAGCATTTGTTGAACATAGAATACTTTGATTTGGTTTTCTTTTTATCACTAAAGTATATGGATTGAATTGAAAGACAAACTATAAAACAACTAAGTAAATGATTTAAAAATGTAACGGATTTACACTTAAGTAGAATGAGGCTGCTTAAGTGTGAGAAACAGTTCTATCAACTCGAATAAATTAGACATGATATTTGGAATGATTCACATTGTAAAAACTGCTACATCCACTATCAAGTTGGTCAAACTTGGATTTTAAAGTGCACTAAATATATTGAAATTCTAAGTGATCACTAACGGATCTGTGTATAACACAAACCGGTGTATGATTGAGCAACAATCATACTCGTGCATCAATCAAGTATTCTTTTAAGATTAGGAAGAAGTAAGAAAGAATACAATGATTGTTAAAACAAGAACTAGAAAGGAATAAGAAGTGAAAGAACATCTAGTAATTGTTTAAAGACTGGAACACATCAAGGAAAGAATTGCTTGAAGAAATATGTTGAGTGTCCTGTCCTAGGTTGTAGTAGATCAGAAAAGGAATATCATTTGAGTGATGAATGATAGCTTCAACCTTTTTATCATCTGTTCTCTATATCTTCCACCATGAGAACTGAAACATTTCAGGGAAGAAGTTGCTTGAAGAGATATGAGAAATGTTTCGATCCAGTTCTCAACCTTTTTTCAATCATTGCTCAAAACCGCTTTATATAGAAATCCTTGAAATATAGTCGTTTTGATAGAGCAATGATGATCTTTGAAGAGTGATGATAAAATCTATCTTTTAAAGCTTAGAGATCTTGAAGAGGATTTGATACGGAAGATATTGTTTTTATAGAAAGATGTTAGATATCTTTTTGCATAAAATAAGGAGAGTAGGTATCTTTAGCATGTAGTAATAAAGAAGGTGGTTTAGGTAAAAGATATGATACAATGTGGAATATTTAATACGATGATAAACTGTAGAGTAATTTAATGAAGTGACAAAAAAAGTCTCCTTTTGAACAATTTATTATTTGAATTTACATGCCCAAGAATTAAATGCATGAGAATGGGCGAAAGTGTTTTCCAAAACATTTGTTTAAAATACTGCTTGATAGAACATATGTAAGTAATCGTTTAAGTAATTTAATCAATAGAGAGTAAGTAGATAGAGTGGCTTTTAAAGCGGTGACTTACACTGATTATCAGCAGATGCTAGCTGCTGATCACTTAGCTACATCAGATGAGTTTATCTTTTAACAAAAGGTTATTTTAGCTAAATGTTTTAAATGAAGGTAAAGGTCATGCGTTTTCGAAGATATTATTTTTGAAAATCTTGAAAACATTAAAGTCTTTATTATAATTTAAAGTGTATTATTCAAATTACGTACAGTGTTCAGTAGATATAATTTAAGTATAGGAAAGTATAGCTGCTGAAAATTATTATTGAGATATCAGTAGGTGTAATAAAACATTTTAATGAATTGCAGCTGCTAAAATTCGGTAGATAGATGAATAAGACTTGTGAGGGCTGCCTACCTTAATCTAAGTCTATTTTATCTTACTTAAAGCGATAAAACATTAGTTGAAGGTCTACCTATTGAACTTCAACATGAAGAGTCTTAGTCTAATCAATTTGATTTTAATTAATAGCTAATTAATGGTTTAGCTTGTTCTAATCATGCAAGACTTAATTAACACAACCTATTAAATTTCACTTAGATATATCTATTAGAGTGATCCTAATTCAGTAGGTAGGTTTCTATGAATCCTTACTGATTATTACTTGTTGTTTATTTGTTTTATTTTTTAAAGTCTTATTAATGAATTTAAGTAATTCTAAACAATCATGTTTCAACATTAAAGAATCATTTGATTGTCCCATGAGTCTGATTGACTTTCAATCATACTCCCTAAACACTGGTTTTTGTTGTACACTAATCCATTAGTGACCATCTAGATTTTTAATAATATTAGTGCATTTCAAAAATCCAAATTTGACCAACTTGGTAGTGAACGTAGCAATTTATAATGTGAGCCACTTTAACTACTTTGTTTCTTATTACTCAGCTTATATAAACTGTCTTCACACTTAAACAGTTTCAATCTACTTAAGTGTCGGCCAGTGAATTTCATCAGTTGATTACTTAGTTGTTTTGTAAATTGTTTTTCAGTTCATTCAACGTAACTTGTGATCTTTTGAAAACATCCCAAATTGTGTTAGTCGCATGACCAAAGCTATCTTTCCTACTTACAACATCCGTTTCTAAGGAACTCTCACCTCTTCAGCCGACTGATATTATATCAACTGATTGACAAAAGTTGTATTTTTCGTTGCAACTTTTGAAGATTTCAAAAACAACCCTCCAACTTTTAGAAATAAATATTGGTTATTAAAGTCTTTAGATAAAATAATTTTTATGTTATTATAAATAGAAGAGATGTATCACACATCTATACTATACTCCCTTCGTCCCAAAATTATCGTCTTTGTGGATTTGGCGCACGGTTTAATAAAACAGATTTGAATGGATTATTAATATTAGTTTGATATGTAGTTTACTTTAAAATTCATGTGTATGTGGCTCATAATTAAAGTATGATGAAAAAGTAAGGATAAAGTAGTAAAAATGTTGTCATAAAACGAAAAGTTTCAAACAAGACAATTATTTTGGGACAGACGAAAAATGAAAGCATGACAATAATTTGGGAACGGAGGGAGTAGTTAGAGTTGTCAAAACGAGTCTGCGAGGCGTGTTTGCCCGCGAGCCTGAAAAGCCCGCGAACATAACGGTCTTGGAAACTCCTAGCCCAAAACGCCCCACGTAGGGCCGCGGGCAAAACAGGCAAGCCAGCAAAAAATGAGTTTATTTAAATTTTTATTTATTTATTATCAATTATTTGAATTTAGGATAGATTTGAATTTTCAACAGATAAACCATTAAATCCATAATACTTCAAATAACAAAATTACATATCCATTAATATATTCAAAATACTTAAAATACTAAATAAGTAAATAACAAGATAACAAAATTAGTAAATTACATATGCATAATCCATTAAATTCAAAATACTAAATAACAAAATTACATAACCAATTAACCATTAAATTCAAAATACTTAAAATACTAAATAACAAAATTAAATTACATATCCATTAAATTCAAAATACTTCAAATACGAAATATAAATAATAAGTTTCAAATTTCATCCACCAAAATACCAAATCACCAATTAGAAAATCATCATGTCATCATCAAAATCATCTACATTGTCTTCATCAATAATTTCTACCATATTCGACGCAGATGCTTCCGATGGGGATTTTTGGACATTTGTATCTTCATCATCACATTTACCTACATATAATAAGATATTTATATCAAAGTAAAACATAAGTAGATAATGCAGTAAAAGTCAACCAGAACATATTTTCTTTGACATCATTTATTCATTTTTATCATTTTCATAAAAAATTAAAAACTATTATACCAATATACCAATATACACTAATTAGGCAAAAATTAAGACTCCAGTCATACATAAAAAATTAAAAACCACTATACCAATTGAACCAAAAATTGAATTACTGATACATTATTACAGACTATACCAATACCATGATATGAAGATACCAATTAGGCAATTATATTATATCAATATACCAATAATATTATACTAATATACATATACTACCAATATACCAATATACACCAATATTAAATATACCATAGTAATTAGTAAGCATAATAGTCCATAGCATAGCTCAAACTGTGAAACAAAACTGAAATGGAGGCCGGAGCTTAAGCAGTTAACCTCAAATTCAAATATTAAAATGAAGAGCCCTACATAGCCGTTGGGATCGGAAATCTTACATGTGACTCTGTGAGGGGCACTGAGGTCTGAAGCAGGGACAATTGGATCTGGAAGCAGCAGGACTAGAGGCTGAGGCAGACGTTGGGATCTGGAAGCAGGGACGGCAATTTGGCGAAAACGTAGAGGCCTGAGGGCGGAGACGTAGACGGCGAAGACTCTATTGGCTACTAGGCGAGGAGGTCTTGGATCCTGGTCAGTGACTTAGTGGAAGGAGAAAGCGTGAACGACTGTCGGCTGATTGGCTGAGCTGAACGCTGTGAACTGAAGACAAAAGAGTGACGAGTGAGAGAGTAGACGACAAAGAGACGAGTGAGAGACTCATAGAGACAACAGATGAAGATGAGACAAGTGAGAGTCTTCACTCTTCAGTTCTTCACCCTAACCTAACCCTTAGTGCCTTAACTCAAGGCCCTCAATAGTCAACTACCCAACGGATGAAAATTGAAATGGTCAAATGGGCCTGGACCGCTTGATGATATAAGTTATTACTTATTATTTATTAAGTTATAACTTAGTAATAGTAACTTACAAATTTGAAATTTACAATACAAGTCCAGAATATGCGGGTTGCCCATGGCCCGTCCCGTCCCAACCCGCGAATGCCCGCGGCCCGCACGAGCAAAGCTCGAAAAGTCGCATCCTAACGGGTATTGAATATACCAGCCCAATCCACCCCTAATAGGTGGCGGGGCGGGCATGCCCGTGGGCTTTTGCCCTATTTGACAGCTCTAGGAGTAGTATATTAAAGTTGGGAATGACAACTCTAATAGTAAAATATCACTCAACTTTTAATATTGTTGAATCTTCAAACCTTCACATCACTTGACTTGATATTTTTTATTTTCTAGCCATTAGCTAAAAATAATAATTAATAATAGTTAATATGATATTGTGATATTAATCATTTACTATTAATCTCTTCTATTGTTAATAATATTAGAAATCTTATATAGAAAGACTTTTACTACCAACATCATATTTTAACCAATGTAGGATAATATTATTATATTAGCATTGGGTAAGTAATTTATTCTAATAACTCACTTCTAACACCATACTTTAAGCATTGATAAATTATTTATCTAAAACTCGATTTGGACAAATAAATATATCATTTTAATGCTCTCACAGAGTAGAACATATTTGTACAGTTACTTTTGCCAACAAACAAATGACATGTAAAGAAATTTGTGCCTCAAGTTGTACAATTTCTTTCACTAAAAACATTAATTTTTCAACAAGTATTAGGTGGGTACTTTAATGATTTCTAAAATCAATATTAATTTATAACTAATGTAAAATGCATCTCTACTATAATTACCAATAAAAATGATGTAACAAACATTAGTTGAAAATTCATGTTGGTTTAAAACGTATTTAGATAAATGTCTTTTACTAAACTAACAAAAGAAAGCATATGTTCACAATTGTTAAAAGTTTATGTTGGGTTTAAAAGTTCTTAAGTAAAATCTTACCAATAAAAATGATTTATTCCTCATTGGTTACAAATGATTATTTTAGTTTGAAAGTTTTTATATAAAATTATTTTACTAATAATAGAAGAGATGTATCCCACATTAGATAGAAAATAATGTTGGTTTTAAAAGTTTTAAGATATAAGACTTCTACTATTATTATTAATAAAATAGATGTATCCTACATTCGTTAGAAAATGATGTTGGTTTCAAAAGTTTTAAGATAATTTTTTTTACTATTATTATTATTAATTGAATAGATGTATCCTATATTAGCTAGAAGACTTCCACTAAGAATTACCAATAGAAAATATATATTCTTCATTTGTTAGAAAATGATGTTGGTTTTATATTCCAATATTTAAATCATAATACCTAAAATTTTAAAAATTATACTACTACTATTACTAAAAGAAGAAATATAAGTCACATTTAAAAATTATAGTAGTAGTATCATCAAAAGAACCTATGCGGAGCACGGGCTCTATAACTAGTAAGGATATAAAAGAAAATTTAAAAATTAAACAATTGATGATCAGGCAAATATTTTGAATGCTAACAGTGAACTTTTGTTGGCTAATATAAACGACATGTGTATTTTATTTTTGGACATTCAAAAATAAGTGCCTCGTTTTTTTAAGAATTAATATATATTTTGGTACCTGGATTCAAGCGGAAATATTAGTTTGGTCCTCGGGTTCTAAAACATATTCATGAGGTCCTTTAATTCGTTTTTTTGGATCAATTTCCCCCTCATGACGTTACCGTTACATTTTTTTCATTCAATATTATTTCAAATGTCCAAAAATACCCTTACTAAAAAATTAATTATGGGCTGACTTTTCAAAATGTCGAAAATATAGGAAGTTAATGTGTAAATTCAAAATTATAAGTGGTCAAACTATGATAAGAAAAAAATTAGAAGAAAAGAAAAAGAAAAAAACTTTTCTCCTTCGTTCCAACCGCTTCGTCTTCGCCTTTCTTTCTTTCTCTCTCCCCACCAATTGTTCTCTTTTTACCCTTCTCTCACGAAGTAATTCAATCCACCGCTCTCTCTCTCTCTCTCTCTCTTTATTGATCACTGGTGTTCCAAAAAGAATTGTAGTTTCAACAAGAATTACAGTTCCAACAATGACAAAATCAATGAGTAGACGTACAAGATCTGGGTTGCGAAAACCGTTTTGGATTTTGTTATCGTTCTGGGTTTTGTTTGTTTCAGGGCTTTACTTTCCATTGAAAATCAAATTCCAAATCACGTGAGATCTGCTTCGTCTTGACTCAATAGATCAAATAGACGATTTTCAGGCAATAAACTTTTGGATCCACTAGGAATTGCGGAGCAAGAATAGATATGAATGGTGTCAGTAGTGTCAATTTGGACGTCGACATTCAACAACACCTTCGACAACACAATTCTCTTCCACTCCCAAAATTCCACGGGTTTCAATTTGGATCCGATTTTCCGATTCCCTGATGAATGGTGTCAAACACACACACGAGGGTTTCTAGATTCCCTGGCAAACACACACGAGCTTGGGTTGGGGTTGAGATTATGAAGATAGAAACTCAGATCTGTTGCAACTCCTCTCTCTGTTATCCACTCCTGCTCCTCCGACACCTACTTCCATTCCGCCTTCCTGCCTGCTTGCACCGCCAACGACATATGCACCCTTTTCCCTCAAAACTCATTCACTCGTTGCTTGCCCCGGTCGATTTCTAGATGTGGAGGATGGGAGAAGGAAGAAGTTGCTTCATGGAGAGAGAGATAGAGAGAGAGAGAGAGAGAGAGAGAGAGAGAGAAAGAAAAAAAGAAAGAAACTGAAGTTGTCGGAGATGGTATCCTTTCTGAAGGTGATCAATATTTTAATGAAGATGATGAATGAATATGAAAATGACAACAATACCCTCATACCTTTTTTTTAATAAGGGTATTCTCGCTATTACAAAAAAAGATGGAAAATGTAACGGTAACGGTAGGAAGAAGAAATTGATCCAAAAAAATGAATTAAGTGACCACATGAATATGTTTTAGAGGCCAAGGACCAAACTAATATTTTTGCTAATGTCTAGGGATCAAAATATTATTTAATTCTTTTTTTAAATAATAATTAAAAAAAGTGAATCTACTTCGGACAAATAGCTACGTATATCGCTTACATGTGGTTACAGTGAGATGTACGAACGTTACTATGCTAAATACATGTTCAATGGTTCCTCCAAAATTTATGCACCCCAAATATTAGATGGAACATTGTTGTTTCTCAATTGTATTTTGATTTACATCTGTTCATACATTACATTTGTTTTATACATTAGTGACTAATTGAGTTGCGTATCAATTAGCGTGGCAACTATGTGTAGAACTTCGCCATAGAATAGTTTGTTTTTAGGCTTCACAGGTTCAGCGGAAGACTTCAGCCATGCTTCACCGGAAGACCTTTCATCAGTATCCAGTGGCAGACCTTGTCTGCACATGTTCAAGCATGGTGTGTCCAAACTCTAAAGACTTAGTGGATTAATTCAAGTTTGTCCTTATCGGTTTAAATTTGAATTCAAACATCCCCTAACCTTTCAGACACGCCTGAAACATATTTCCGGAAAGCAAGAATACTTTCTCTTGTTGAATAGTAACAGAGCAGGTGAACAGACTGACACTTGCAGTATGTACCAACTACTGCAGGTCTAAAATTCTGATTGCTCGGCTACCAACTCCTGCAAAGAACTCTGCACCACTCCCTACTTAGTATCAGTGAGGACAATTCTACAAGACAGCTCCATGCATTTAATGCATTCAACCTAATAGAGCTGTTACACTTTGTCTTCTCCAACGGATCTCAAGAATGCCCCAACTATAAATACTGTCATTAGAGATTGAAGAAAACACACCATCTGTCCTAAAATGCTCTGAAATTCTACAACTATAAGTCTTTATACTCAGTGCACTCAAGAGATCATAAATTGATCAAGAAGCCCTCAACAACAATCAAGAAGATCTGCTTTAACATTTACCTTAAGCTTCTTATTGTTGTTCCCCTCAACTATTCTTCTGCACGAATTGAATATCTTGTTTATCCAGATATTCAATTCCCAAACCCCCAAACACAAGTCAAATATTTTGTACACGATCCATTAGATATATTCCTTGTAATAGAACTAGTGGAAAACATAGTGCACATTTCAAATCCATGGTTGACTTGCCTTGGTGGTGGATGTAGCACTCTTCACAGTGTGAATCATCTCAAATACTTGTGTTCTTCCTTCACTGTTGATTACTCCCTCAAACTGTTTCTTATTTCCTTTACTTATCTTTAGACAGCAGACTTGAGTATTCAGTCAAGTCTACCATGGTAGTCCTTAATTGGCAGACTTGAACTGTCTTCCTTACAAGACTTCCGTCACTTCAATCTCCTTAATAGATTGCAAGTGCTTGTTTTATGAACTCATACGAAAAGTTTTTAAGTGTCTAATAAGCTATTCAACCCCCCCCTTTGGGACTAACAGAACTAGTGTGTGACCCGTGCTATGCACGGATCGTTTTTTTCTTTCTAACGTAATTTAATATGAAACTCATGTGCAAAAATCTTTCAAATTGACATAATGAAGTTTAAAAAGTTAGTCAATTAAAAAATTAATTACGTATGTTCACTTTATTACTCAAATAAAATGTACATGAATAATTTAATAGAATTCTTATGGTTACATTAATAATTTAGTTTAATTCTTAAGGTTTCATTTAATGGGTAACATTTTACTTTGCCTAACATCATGAAAACAACGTAGAGAGAAGAGTTTTATTTTTCTTGGTTTTTATAGGAATAAGTTCAACCATTTGAAAGATTCATAATTTATAGGTGTAAAAAATAGGAGTTTACAACTCACTATAGTACATTGTATAAGAATTAAATTTTAAAAAATGCTACAAAGTTAATTTTAAATTAAAGACTTTATAGGATATCTAAATTGAAAACTGACCATTGATGATTTTGTAATTTAAAATTCAATGTATCTGTATTCTACAATTAATTGTGTACAACTTCTAATTCAATATTTTTTTTTAAAAAAATAAAGGTCGAAGGAAAATTTAAAGCACAATTATTAACATGTGGGGGTAATGTATAAATTATAATTGACAAAGTGAAGCTTCTAATTGTTTTCGAAAATAACGGATGAATAAAATTTAAGGAACAATTAATTGAAATTAAATATTTTAAAGGCTAAATTGAAAACTGACCATTTATTATTCATCAATTTAAAATCTAATGAATCTTTACATCTTCTAATTCATTACTTATTTTAAATAAAAGTTGAAAGAAAATTTAACCCACGGTTATTAACATGTGGGGGTAATAATGGGGTAAATTTGTTCATATACATGGGTATTGGGTATCACCTTAAGTAACTTATAAAGCCTTATTTTCAAACCAATTTGGTATGCACAAATGACAACTCCCATAAAATTTTAAAATGGATGGTGCATTATTTTGATTAAAATACTCCTTTTAAAAACCAACAATCTCACGCTTATTTTTATTATTTTTTAAAAAAATTGTATGGACAAAGAAAATATGAAATACATAATAAAGGTGACAACTTTCTTGAAATGCATCGACACGTGTTTTTTGGACTAAATATTCATAGTAAAGTCGTGTTCCGCTCGGTTTATTAGTTAAATATTAATAGTAAATTATAAATTGTATATATGCATGTTATTTCTGAAGTAAATATTTTATATGAAATCCATATCTTTGGTAGTAATACTGGAAAGCAATAATATTTAAACAATACATAGATATTTTTTATTTATTAAAATTACTTTTTATCAATAATACACAATAGACTCTCAAAAAATTTGATACCAAAATTGAAATTGAAAAAAAAACCAAAAAAAATAATCAAATGTCAAAATCAAGACTAAAATAAAAACAAATTTACATCGAGTTGCAAATCTCAAATTTGGAATCATGAAAAAATTGAAGAAAGAACATAAAATAACCAAAATCATAACTTAAGAAATAAGAATAAATAAAAACTAAAATAACGGTCAAAATAAAAACCAAAAGCAAAAGATGAAAACCAATATAAGAAACACTAAAAAAAATCAAAACTAAAACTAACATCAATACCCAAACCAAAAAATATAATCAGTCAAAATAAATATATCTTTATCTAAACATAAGCAAAATAAAAAAATCAAAATGTCAAAACTAAAGCCAAAAACAAAAGCACAATCACAACAAAAATAACAAAAAGTTAAAACTAAAATCATGAATCTAAAATTAAAATTAAAATTTTAAAAAAGCTATTACCAAAAATATTAGAAAAATAAATTTAAAAAATTAAAAGCAAAAAAATCATGAAGACCAATGCCAAGAGAGAAATCCAAACTTTGGTATTATCCAAAAAATGAAAACCAACCCAAAATTATAAAGATCTGGCAAGAAGAGTTTTACATTTTTTTTTCAAGGAGTCGGTCTTCAAAAGAAATAGAATAAGAGATGAAAGAAAAAACATGAGTAAGCTTATATTGTAAATAAATTATTTAAGACTTTTATCATCCATTTCATAGTCTTTGATTCATTTGCAGGTGAAGTGAGATATTCAATCCATTGAAGGGTCAAACAAATGTGTCCATTTAGTTTTAGAGTGAGTCAATGATAAGTATTTCTTGAGAGAAGAGAAAGAGCTTCGGTTAGTACCTCTATTTGAAACCTAATGACATGAATTCATAAATACAAATTATATAATTTTTTAAATTGATTGTTAAAGTTCTTAATTGCAGCCCGTTCGGCTCCTTCCCCTAGCCGCTAAAGTTCTTAGCTATTGTTTATTATAGAAAAGATTTTAGGTAAAGATCTTCATTGTTATATATAGCTATATGATAATACCCTTTATCATATTGATTATTAATAGATAATTATTGGAAAGATAAGAAATCATACATGAATGGCTAAAAATCATGATTTATCTAAAATAGATGAGGTGGCACAACCCATAGTGCTCCTCGCCAACTTTAAATATATATATATATATATATATATATATATATATATATATATATATATATATATATATATATATATATGGTGCGGAGTACTTGCAATGATCTAAGCAGTAAGCAATATTTATATTTTCATATAAAGTAGGAAGACATTAATCAGATATGATATCACTAGTTAGAACTTGTGATATTTTTACAAACTTTAGTGTTAGTGTCATTAGATCAAATCTATTTAAATCATACTCTGTTATATCAAATATGCTCTTTTTTTTAAGTAATGACTAAAAATTCCAAATCATAACATATTTAATCATCTAATGACTATAACACTAAAGTTTGTAATAATGTCACAAATTTTAGCTCGTAATATTATTTGCCAACAGAGTAATATACAAATATTCTACCAATTTTTTAAAAAAATTTGTACTTTATTCGTCTCAAAATTATTGTACATCGTGTTTGACCATACATACAGATTAAGAAAAAATAATTGACTTGAATATTAATATTAGTTTGATTTGTAATTTCCTTCAAAGCACATGTCTATGTGACTCATAATTAAAGTATTATGAAAAAGTAATGGGAAAGTGGTAAAAATATTGTCCTAAAATTAAAATTAAAAATTGCAAACAAGATAATTATTTTGAGACTAACGAAAAACGAAAACATGACAATACTTTTGAGACAGATGGAGTATCATGTTTGACTAAGAAGTAAGCATATTGCATACATATTAAGGGACAAAATAATTGACTTTATTATAAATATTAAGATGTTGTGTATTTTTTAAAGAGTATATCTCTTGTAAGACGGTCTTACGGATCTTAATTCGTAAGACGAAGTCTCACTTTCTTACAGTTTAATCCACCAACACATAGTACGTGTGTTGGGTTAAAATGATCTTTCTTACAAAAAATATATTTAAGACTATCTCACCAAATTTTTTTACCTTTTTTAAATGGCTGAAACTTAGGAAAAACAAATATTTTTTTGTAAGAGATCTAACTAATCAGACTCGTCGTGTTTGGTGGGCTACGGTGAATGAGGTTTTGTCTTATGGATCATCTCATGTATAACTTACTCTTTTTAAGGATACATATTTGAAAACATAACTAATTAATTAAAGTGGGAATCAAATTATAACACCCTGAACCTAAAAACTCGATTCGCTACATGTAACTCACACACTCATCCACTGAGCCGCAGCACCTTGACTCATCAGACCCACCACAAGTCGACCCAAAAGTACACACAATTTCCACACCTACCCGGTGTGGTTTTGGGGTATTACAACACCATCCCACTGGCTTGGTTCGCTACGTGTAACCCACACATTGACTCACTGAGCCGCAACACCTTGACTCATCAGACCCACTACAAGTCGACCCAAAAAGATACACAATTTTCACACCTACCCAGTGTGGTATGGGAGTATTACAATACCACCCCACTTAATTAAATCCTAGACACGATGGATGATTTAGGAGGTGGCTTGTACGGCGATCAAGAGGTAGCTCCCACCTCCTGTGTAGCACTTTGGCCACTTTGTTCCAACATTTCTAGTCGGGACCCGCTCTAATATCATTTGTAACGCTCCTAACTCGAAAACCCGGTTCGCTACGTGTAGTCATACATTGGCCTACTGAGCATGCAGCAGTGCAGCACCTTGGATCATCTGACTCACCACAAGCCGACCCAAAAGTCTATAAATGATATTGGTACCCAGTAATCACACAATTTTCACACCTACCAGGTGTGGGATGCGGTTATTACACAAATTACTGGTAAAATGATAAAGTTAATTTCTAAAAAAAATAAGTATATATATATATATATATATATATGGAAAGAACCTCTAAAAGGTTTTATTATTCCAAGTTAAAGACAATTTCTTCACGGTGCGCCTTTGCTGAGGTATGCTCTTACTTATCTATGATCAAAACAGTATATATTGAAACCGTCCGAAAAAAAGAAAGATGAACTGTTGATCAATGATAAGTAAGAGCATACCTCAGCAAAGGCGCACTGTGAAGAAATTGTCTTTAACTTGGAATAATAAAACCTTTTAGAGGTTCTTTCTTTTTACCTTTTTCAGTAAAGGTGATAAAGAATATCATTGTAACTTTGTTTCAATTCTCTTCAAAAAGAATGATAGCATAGTTTGATTTTTATGATAATTTTTTTTACCTTTTTTCTGAAATTTCTGTTAAAACTTAGCTTGTTATCACCAAGTGGAGCTAACTAAATTAGTTCGTTTCAATTTTACGACTCCCTTCGTTTCGGGTGATGAGTTCTCGTTTGAAAGTAAGAAAAATTAAGAAAATAACATTTTTAGTAGTACATTAGTCATGAAATGATACTTTATATCTTAATTTTGAAAATAAACTCTTTAAGTGAAACATATCAAAATGGAATAATGAATTTTTTACACGACATAAGAAAATCGATAACTTGTTTTTATAGCCTTATAAGTAAATAATCTACAAAATACTCCAATGTTAATTGATTCTTTATGATTATTGAAATGCAAAAACTTGTGTAATACGGTCTTATGTATATTTTTTGTTAGACAGATTCTAATTATTCGACCAATCGTGTGTTAGTGGGTTAAGCTGAGAGAGAGTGGAGCTCCATTTTACGAATTAAGATCCGTAAGATGGTATTACAAGAGACCTACTCTTATTGAAAATGGGTAAGTATTTGATGTATTTCATTATAACCAAAGCATAGCAGTTATCGGCCTAATTTCTTACCAACAGGATGTAATTCTTGATCAAACTCGACTGATTTAATTAATGAATAACCTAAAATGATGTTCAATTAGGCCTTGGCAATTGGGTGTGTTGGGTCGAGTTAGGACAGACAATGTGTCAAAACGCATTAGAGTCCGAATATTGAATGCGTCGAAATGAGTTGATTAAAATAGATCGACCCGTTTTAGCCCAAAATTTTTCCAAAAAAAATTCATATATTTATAGAGTAAAACTATTCGGTCAAAATGGGTAACGGGTTCGATCCGCTTTAACCCGACTCAACATATGAATATTTTTGTGTTAAAACGGGTTGCATGTCTCAACCCAAAAACGTGAACGAGTTGGGTCGGATAATTTTCAAGTCATTTTAAGTGGGTTAAGTTGTAATTGTCGGGTTACGGGTTCAACAAGTAGAAGCTGAGTTGCCTCGTTTGGTACATCGTTTTGAAAACGCAGCTTTTTTTAAACGCATCGTTTTTAAAACGCAACATTTTCAAAACGTAATTTTTTTCTTGTAAACATGTTTGAAAAACTATTTTAACGCTATTTTTATAAACAAAATAGTTGTAAATGCAACACATTTTTAAAACGATGTGTTTTAAAACGCTGCATTGAAACACTTTTAAAGAGAAAACGCTGCGTTTTTTATTAGCGTTTTGATCAAAACGCTCCACCAAACACGCACTTAATGAGTTTAGTTAGTTTTGAACTAAATAAACCTAGGCACGTTAGTATTGTAGTGAGGCTTACAAATTACAACCCTAGTCGTCGATAATCCATGTATCCCATATCGACCTAGTCAAATTCCCTTCAACAAAAATATTAAATATTTTTTTCTTTTTTTAAGCTCTAATTAAATACATCAAATGAAAGTTATACCCATCCTTCCAAGTTCCAACCACAGGTTTGAGTCATTTGGCGTGTTTGAACTTAATTTGTGGAGTAAACTAAGTGAATTTCCCTTCTTCAAAGGTAAGACAGATAGGAACATTATAAGTTTTATTATGAGTGGATTGAGGACTAGCTAACTGTTTTCTTAATTTGGGTCATAAGCTGGAATCTCATTGTCCAACAAATCCACCAATGTAATAAGACCTTGTTTGGAAGGGTTATATATGCAACACCACCCCCTCCGACTTTTTGAATGACAAAAAATTAAGCAAGTGCTTGTTTAGTAAAGCGTTTTGACCAAAACGTTAGTAAAAAATTAAGTGTTTTCTCTTTAAAAGTATTTTAATACAACATTTTAAAACGCAACGTTTTAAAATTGTGTAACGTTTTAAAATGCTCCAATTTGGATCGTTTTAAAAATATATTGTGTTTACAACTACTTTGTTTATGAAAATAGCGTTTTGAAATAGTTTCCCAAACGTGTTTACAAGAAAAAAAATTGTGTTTTGAAAATGCTGCGTTTTAAAAACGCTGCGTTTAGAAAAAAAATTGTGTTTTCAAAACACTGCATCAAACGAGGCCTAAAACGGTCGATCTTACAAATATTTTTTATAAAACAGAGGACCCTTTTTACTCGATCAATCGTATATTGATGGGTTGAGCTGTAAGAAAGTGAGGTTTCGTCTTACGAATTAAGATCCATAAGATTGTCCTATAAAACACCTACTCTTTTTTTTTTATTATTATTATTATTATTATATATATATATATGTGTGTGTGTGTGTGTGTGTGTGTGTGTGGAGTTCAGATCTCCTATACCACTTATGTGTATCACTGGTGTATCACTTTTCATCTGAACCATTGGTTAAGATGTAATGATTGGGATGCAATGATTGAGATAAAAAGTAGTACATCAGTGATACACACAAGTGATACAGGAGATCTGAACTCGTGTGTGTGTGTTATTATTTCTTAAGGGTGGGGAAAGATACTTTTTTTGCCTAAAAGAGTTCATTAAGAATCAAACTCTTGACCTCACATTTTGGGAAATCCAAATTTACGAGCGAATCACCTCTAACAACAATAGTTTAGCCCGGTACAACATCTTCTTAATGGGTTACGTCTTCGTGTACAACAATATTAGCGTAGAATCTCAACTTGGTGGCTGGTACAGAAAAACATCATCTTTGTTCTTAATTTCAATCTTCCTTTATTGGTTGGTTACAAATCTATTTCTAACTCAAAAATGGGGGAATAAATAGGACGCTCTTCTTTCAATCATTAATGGCCCACTGCCGTATGAACTATGAAGAATCGCATATGATAAAATAGTAAAATTCAAAAGTTTTTAAATTGTGACCGTGGTATTCTAAATCCGTTACATATTAAAGTGGTTGCGTGAATAAATTTGTCTTTCTGGATTCGTATGGTCTCAAAGTTCGATTCATTTTCACGCACTCATAGCTAATAAAAAAAAAGAAGAGATTAGTGATTGTCATCCAAACAAGCCCTTAACTTCGTCTTGGCTAGGCTTCTTCCATGTGGGATGTATGGGTATATAGTTCTTTTCCAAATAGTTGGCACCGATTGTTTCTCATATTGATTGAGAACCAAAGTGAGGAAGCATCTGTCCATATAAAGTTTATAAGATTCTCACTCTAAGTTGGTGACTAAACCATTTACTTGTCTTATTTACGTTATTACCGAGAATCATATTTCTTATAGGTTAAATTAGGTCTATCCCTGATCTCGTTGAATTAAGACACTAATTACTAATAATAATATAAATAGGACTCTTTAGTCCATGTGAGTGGATACATCGAACCGAGCCACGTGCCCGATCACTAACATCTCTCACTCGTACATATGGACTCACCTCTTTTACCACATTGAATGTCACTATTCACTCAAAGTACATCTACTTGTTAAAATGTAGAAGAAAGACCAAACTAGGAACAAGCTCCTCAGTTTGACCAAACAAATGAAACAAGCCAAACACACCACTAAATTGGATACTTAATATGACACCAACTTTTAACTAGTCATACATTGTGTTTTCAATTCCAATGGGTCACATGCATGAAATGTGATCTGATCCCACTGTTTTTAGTCTTTGTGTGCCATTTCAGTTTATAATTTCTTGAAAACAACATGTTCCTAATCTATCAGTTTTGGAGTTGTCTTTATTTTATACTCCTTTTTACAGTATTATCTTTGATTAATTAAATTAATTAAACACTTAACAACCACAATATTTTGCTTTACAAAGCTGACCAGATCACAATAATGCACATCATTAACCTACTTTAATTAAGTGTATGTAGGACAAGACGGCGATCGATTAGCCCGTGTACCATGTAATCTTGTCGCGGTCCATTGTATGAATTGGACTTTAGGACATGATTAATCCTCGATTTTCATCTAAATCGCACTAATTCACATTAGTGACCAAGATTATATACGCGGTTTTTTGTTCTATTACACGTTTTGCAATTGAACTACAATAAAGCTAAATTGAGAGATATTTTGAAATTATAATTAGACTAATAAGATGATCATTTTCATCGAACCGAGTCTAACCGCGAACTTAGATGAATAGCACATTTTCATTTCTTTAACTTCATATTTTTCAATCTGTTCGTAAATTATTGTCTAGTTTTAACTTTTTGAGTCAAATTGTCTATAATATAGTTTATGAAAATATTACACTAATTTGACGCATTTTAGCATACCTTAACCATTTATAAAACAAAATTTTATTAGGTTAAGTAAATATAGTTAGAATTTTACAACTATGTATAGTCCTATCTGCATTGGATCCTCTGAATTAACACTGGCACTAGTTCATTTGAAAATTTTATTTATTTATCTTATTATTTTTCAAGGTTGAATGCTCATAATTTCAAAGTGGAAATTGGTTGGCCAATTTCTAATTTAAAGACACCAACCTTCATGACATATGCTTTAATTAATTAGTTACTATATTTGTCATCCTTTTGCCACCCTATTTTCCAATATATCACATTAAAACCACAACAAACTCATAGTACTCCTTTATGTTTCCATTATTTCTTTTATATGTAGAGCAAAATGGGCCCTTGAGAGGGGAGTTTTTTTGTGGAAATCAATTTTTGAGGAAACATAGACATGAAGGCTCAACATGAAATGTGAATAAGTTATTTAAATTGTTTAGTAGTACTTCTTTTATATAGATATTTCTCATATAATATCTATGCCTTTTTGTATCAATTGTGCCATTTTCTCTTCTGACACTACTTTGGTAAGATGCCAAATTTCATTTATGTTGATATTTCAATTTTGTTGATCAAAAGTAAATACTGAGTGTACAAAGGAAAGAGTGGCATTTTTGTATACGGGACCAACAAGGGGTAGTACAACAATATCCATCTGTTGTCCATCGACTATGCCCTGGGCATAGGGTTACTAGGCGACTGTGAAGGGCCTCCGATTTTTTACACCAAAAAAGACGCCTAATTTCACTTTTTAACTTAATACATATAAATCATAATTTGTTATGGATGATTATTTTATTAATTAATCAATAGTTTGGTTTTTGGATTTTGTTTACGGTCCGTCTCAAAATTATTGTCATATTTTCCTTAGTTACATGTCGCAATTTTTTAGTCTGCTTTAAGAGTATTTTTTTATTGTGAATAATTTTGTGTTTAAATATTTATTAGTCAGTGTGAGTGTAAGGGTGCTATTGTTTATTGATCTCATTTGTTTCCGGGTGATTAACGTTTTATTACCTTTTAAAAGAACTTTAAAATATGGATCTAAGGGAAAAAAAAAGAAAAAAAGAAAAACAATTGATTTAGTCTCGAATAAAACCTTTTAATACTTTTAACATTAAGGCCTTCAAATTCTCAGGACCGGCACTCTGATCATCAGGATGCGGTCTACACCATCCATTGTACCGATAAGAAGTGAATGTCAAATTTTTTGATGAAAATAAATGTAAAATGTTTTGAAAGTCAAACTCTTTAAGAAAATGACACTCTTAGTAGTTTATTAGTAATAAAATGGTATTTTTATGTCTTAGTTTTTAAAAATAAACTCTTTAAATAAAAATTTTAAAATAAAATAGTGGACTTCTTACCTGAAACAGTACGCGACAATGGAAAATGGAAAAAGAAGGGAAAAGGTAAAAGAGAACACTTTTCTCACAGGCCATACCACATGGAAAGTTAGACAACCAAAGGGGAAATTAAGGCCCAACCTAAACTTCACTACTCGCTAAGCCCCTACTTTTATGCAACTGCTAGATTTCTGACTACATTGGCCCATTTAAAGCCTTTGTAAGATCCCTTTGTTCTACTTCTTAGCCATTGTTATATGTCGTAATTTTTTTTGTCTACTTTGAAAGTACAACACTTTTACCGCTCGTCTCTTAATTTTTCTTCATATTTTAATTTTGAGTCACATTAATATAAGTTTTAAAGAAGACTACACATCATACTAATATTAATAATCAAGTCAATTATTTTTCTTTAATTCTTGCGTCGAATCAAACATGACAAAACTTTGAGACGGATGGAGTATTTTTTTTATTGTGAATAATTTTGTGTTTAAATATTTATTAGTTAGTGTGACTATGTAAGGACGTTATTGTTTATTGATTTCATTTGTTTTCAGGTAATTAACGTTTTATTAGCTTTTAAAAGAACTTTAAAATATGGATCTGAGGAAAAAAAACAAAAGGAAAAACAATTGATTTAGTCTCGAATAAAACCTTTTAATATTTTTAACATTAAGGCCTTCAAATTCTCAGGACCGGCACTCTTATCATCGGATGCGGTCTACACCATCCATTGTACCGATAAGAAGTGAATGTCAAATTTTTCGATGAAAATAAATGTAAATGTTTTGAATAATCTATTACTACTTTCGTTTCAGATAAAGAGTCCTCGTTTAAAAGTTAACTCTTTAAGAAAATGACAATTTTAGTAGTTCATTAGTCATAAAATGATATTTTTATGTCTTAGTTTTTAAAAGTAAACTTTTCAAATGAAATATTTCAAAATAAAATAGTGGACTTTTTGACCGGAACGGGGGAGTACACGACAATGGAAAAAGAAGGGAAAAGGTAAAAGAGAACACTTTTCTCACAGGCCATACCACATGGAAAGTAGGCAACCAAAGTGAAACTAAGGCCCAACCTAAACTTCAGTACTCCCTAAGCCCTTACTTTTTGCAACTGTAATGGTACCCCAAACCTGCTAGATTTCTGACTTCATTGGCCCATTAAAAGCCTTTGTAAGATCCCTTTGTTACTCTTAGCCAGAGGTAAAAGAAACTTGTACACACTAACACAAGTAGCTATGAGTAAATGATTGTTAATTTTCAAGAAAATTTAAACAATTGTTTATCTTTGTATAAGTTTACTATTTTACCTTTAGTACTAATCATATCCTGTGCTCTAAAAATTGCTAGGTGGAGCATAGAAATAACACATCATATCTGGTTTTTAATATTTTTTATTATAACATAATTCTTAAGCATTACTTTTTTAAATATACTAATAATAAATATTTCATCCGTTTCGGATAAAAAGTCAACTATTTCATTTTTGAATGTTTTACTTAAAGAGTCGACTTTAAAAAATTAAGGCATAAAATTTTTATTTTATTACTAATGAACGCTACTAAAAATGTTATTTTTTAAAAAAATTGACTTTCAAACGAGGACTCTTTACTCGGAACGGAGGGAGTATCACCTAATAATCTAAAAATAATGATTACATTATAATAATAAATTTTAAAAGTAAAATCAGAAATTTAATATCATTCTAAGGTTCAAAATATTACAAAAATGTCAATAGTTCAATTGTCCATAGGTCCGTTAACAAATAACAAATTTACAACAATAATTTAATAATTGATATTTATTATTTATTTAAAAAAAAAAACAAATGACATTTGGCTCCCAAATCAGTCGCTCATCGGAAGACTCGTGCAATAAGGTCGCTTCTTTTTCTTTTTTTGCTTATTGTTACACGATGAAACGTATATATGAAGTGAGATTGGATCAAAAGTTGACCTCCTGGTAAGGTGTTATTTTCACTTACAGGTAATTGTTGATTTAACTATTAACTGTTTTTCAATATATATATATATGCAAACTATGAAAAGCAAACCTCTTGTCCCTATCCCTAGCTTCTCATGTTCAAAAATAATTTTATTGGATAAATTAATTTTTTTAAGATTGTAACTTTGCTAACTTGTACTTCCTTTAAATTTTTATATCTTTTTAGAAATAAAACTATTTTTTTAGACAAATCACTGAAAAAAGATTATTATTTTTTTGGAAGGGATGGAAAATGATGATGTCACGTCGGAGGATGAGTTTAGGGTGGGTTGTGCTGTGAGGGCATACTTCTTATTGATCTTGGGTTGCACGATATTTGCTGATAAGAGCGGGACCCGTGTACCTATTGCATACTTAGAGTGGCTTGAGGATCTTGAAAATCTAGATACTTATGCGTGGGGAACCGCCACCCTTGCATATTTATATGTAGGGACAAGCATCTAGGTATAACACGGCGAATATTGGTTCCATGGCATTACTTGAGGTAATAATTATAATTATTCTATAGTTTTATGTTGTGTATTTACTAGTAAAGTTAAAATGTTTTATTTGATACTTTAATCTTTAAAAATGTATATTTTATTGCTTTCAGGCGTGGATCTACTTGCGGTTTCCATATCTGAGGCCACCTCATAATGTTGATTACAAGTCTAGATACCCGCCAGACGTAGTGGATCCCGCAAGGGAACCGTGGACGACGCTACCGACCGCCGTTTATTAGCATCACGTGAGCAATTAGATAAATTGACGAGTCGTGACGTGAGTATACGTATTTTTCTATCAATTTCAACAACTTTTTAATATTAGGTTTCGTATTGAAAGTTTTTGACTTTTTGTTGGTCTATTGTTTTAGGTTGACTGGCTTCCTTACGACAGTAAGGTCAGGGACCGGTTTCCATGGCATCGATTGCCACGTATCTAGGATGCATACGATGGGCTATGTTGTCGAGCCATACCATCCGGATAGAGTCCTTCGACGTTGGGTATATTCAAACGATTCCGAGGACAATATTGCTCAATCGCGGCCCTCGAGATAACTCAAGGCCTCAGATCTCGTGGCTAGGTTTTGTTGGTACTTGGTTGACGTCGATAGCCATCTCCTATTCAAGAACGGCTCGGCAGCTCCGCCTTTACGTGCTTGGGATTGTGCTCCCGGTTATTTAGACGGTACCGGAGCGCTTCACATGTAGTCGCATGCAAACCGTGGTAGACGATCCGGATACGTTAACACCACTACGACCGATGCCGCCGCAATGACTCCACCGACAGATATTGGGAGTTGTGAGGACTATGATTGATCCCACAAGCATACCGAGATCCGTGACCGATCTATACCATATGTGGACTTGGGCTCGTTGCTTGATAGAGTGCACACGCTATCAATGGTCCAAATTGATGACACGGACCGTCTCATAGGAGGGAATAGTGACATGGACTATGTTTATGTTTTTTTAATGTTATGAATTGTAAAACAGTTTTAGTATTTTTTGTGGTAATGAAATTTGTAGCAAACTTTGTATAGCAACATAAAAGAAGCATTAGCGTACTACTTAATATCATACATAATTTAACCGATTTGTTCAAATACATGTTTTGAATATAATACAATCGAACTACTCCAAATGTATACTATCGAACTACTACCAACAACTCTAGCCGAGCTACACGATTCACTATATGAAAGTTGTCGATTAATATATAGTAATTTCCATGCATTAGCACTCGTCCCAAACCCATGGCACAAGTGCTAAAGGGTAACCTTCACGTAAAAAACCTACAAATAAATTGAGATGTTGTCAATAAATAATTTAAACTAAATAATATGTCAACCAATTGTAAATAAGTGAAGTAAAGCAATCGAAAGTGATCAAACCTCGAATAAAGTGATCACCGCTTACTCTTCCGATACAAATAATATGTGGATCATTTGGGGTGCATCCTCAATGGTAAGTAAGTGAAGCAAGTTGTTTTCTATCTAATACCATGAAAGCAATGTTGTAATATGATGCCACCAAATGTCCCATATCATTTGCATCAAACCAATATGCCTGGGAGCACTAATGTCGTTATATTGTAGACTCGCGTTCACTTTAGGCACACGACACGCTCAATTAAGATACGTATAATTCCCGGTTTGACATCAACTCCATCGACAAGTCCGCCGAACCCTCGCCTCCATGACTCTTCATTTCTATACATAAACCCGCCTACGGACGAAAACCACAATGACCGTCACCAATGATATTCGTGCCCAATATGAAAGGCCGAAATTCCTTCGGAATTGTTGACGTAATTACCACTAGCTTTCCGGCCTCACGTGGTCGCACAACCTATTGAAAGTTAAAACAGCATTAAATTCATAATGTATATATATAGCAAACCTTATATAGCAATCCTTGAAATATAAGAAGATTAATACCGAATCTTTTCGTTAAGGTGGGCAACTGTAGTGAACGTGGAGGTTGCCGCGATGGACCAACCTCGTATAACAATCCTTGATCACAAGGGGAGCAGCCTATCTATCATCGACTCCACATGCTCAAACAAACTAGGATCACGCTTGGTTGATTTATCTTTTTACCTTCGCAGTTTCTGACGACCACGAGTGCAAGACTTCATCCCGTGGAACAATCAAGGAGTTTGTTTTCGCCTTTCACCTCCATCATTCTTTTAATGATTAACAACTTTTCAGCCTCAGAGCGTTCTCATAATATTCACGAATCTCATCATACGTGCTATTGAATCGATTGTCCATATCCGCCTTCACCGAAACTTCAACATTCTCGTGAGTAGGTAACATATCTAATTTCCTCCAAAATGAATCAACGATCAAGGGAATTGGACAGTCATTTCTTATATACTCGGCAATCTCATGACGACAAAGGCAGGCCCGCATGTTTTTCGAAGTACACAACCACACAACAACGGGTCTATATAACCATCTTCAGTATATTAGTCATCTCATTGTATATCGACTCAATGCATGAGTAGACACCAAACCTCGAAGTTGTTGAAATATAACGCGATTTGTATTTCGAAGAACGATCGTAAGGCTTTTCGTGAATGACACCTTGATTGCAATGTGAGATGTCTCAATCGTGGGTGTGCAACCTGCCTCCAACATGTCTCAAAGTCACCTTGACTTGATTTCAAGCTGTCTTTTAAAGCTGCATGTTGACTCTCCACCCTAAAATAAGATACAATTAATATTTCTATTACATGACAAAATTTATGGAAAACAATGAAATGTTGAAAACATTTAAATACCTGCTTGTTGTGTTGTTGTCGAAATGCATTACATTATTCGTCCAAACCGACACAAACCTTTCCTTGTACTCCGTATCCATTGCTTCATGGCGTACTCAACCGCAGCAGGGATAATCAATAAAATCCATCGAAACCTCTTCAAGTATTCTTCATATATGTGCTCATTTTTTGCATCCACCAAAAAATTCCAACGGATGAAAAATTGATCCCATTGCACTTTGTGCGAAAGTATTTCTTACAATTCGCAAGGATGTTTTTGTTGATATGCCATCGACAAAGTAAATGTTGGGAGGTAGGAAAAGTTACCTCAATTGCATTCATTAACGCAAGATCTCATCATTACTATCACAGTTGGCAAGGATGATTGATTCATCAAAGCTTTCAAGATACCAAGCGCCCAAATGTAGTTATCTTGCGACTCCGACCCCATATATGCAGCTCCAACCAAAAATGTCATATTTGTCGACGTCACACCAACAATCTCCAACAAGGGTAACTTATATCCGTTTGTCTTGTAAGTGCAATCCATGAAGAGAACCTTGGGAAAAGAACGTAATAGCTCAACGCCATTGGATGAGCCAAGAACAAATCTTGGACGGTGTTGGTTTTCTCACATCTCCTATGATGGTAGTAATATCCATGCTCTATCAATTTTGCTACAAGTCTGCTTTGCAGATTTGCGATCGACCATCACGCTCGATAATTTTATTCTTGCTACGAGCATTGTAAATAGTCCGTATTGAAGACTTATTACTTTGAAACTTCTCGTAAACCTTGCAAAATGTCCTTAGGCCTCGAATTGGCATGCGACATGTCAAGAACATAAGCCTTCTCCCGGCCTCGATAATCGACCAACAAATGAGTGGCCATGCATGTGAGGGGCCTCGGCATGGTTATGCAACCCACATTCAACCGAAGTTCCCATGCTCCTTCACATAATTGTATACCCTTCAAACGAAATGGACACCCACATTTTTTCGATCCACGTTCTCTTGCTATTCTTTGTTACTTTATTCGAATCATCCTCCTTTTTTGACGAGGTTGCCCACCACGCTCACAACCTAAAGTCAACCGAGGTCCTCTATTTGCCGTACCACTATCGGACCTAGTAATTACTATCACAAGTCCATTCTCCCTTCCTCGGCCGCACGATTTAACCCAATCAAATAAGTCATCCCGGATGAAAAATATGCGTGATTTACAAACACATTGTCAGAATCTATAACAACTGTTGTTCAAGAGGAATGATCGCATCATCTACGTGACCAACGACACTATGCTAGTAGGATACGTGTTTGCTTCGAAATTAAGAAAAAAAAATGTTAAAAATTCATGATTCTCAAGCTTGCTTTGTTCATGAAGCGCTCGCCGTGATGAGCCGAATGAAGAGGTGTTCGGCCAGCCGAGATGAACAAAGATTGAGGGTGTTCGGCCAGCCGTGATGAACACAACATTTGGTGTTCGACTGCAGTGTGATGAACAACCTGGGTGTTCGGCCGATGGTCGGCCGAACATCCTTAAGGATGTTCATCACACCGAGCCGAATGCACGTAAACCCAAATTTCAAATTTTTGGCCAAAAATCAAATTTTAATAGAAGAAAGTCAAAGAAATACTTACATTACCCGACCCCATGACTTCTTTAAGCTCCTTATAGTGTTATTTTTGACAATGTGATTATGTTTGGTGTTGGTTTTGAGAGAGTTTTTGAAAAAAAATTGAGAGAACGCAAATGAAGCCCCCAGTAAAACATGTAGCGGTGGTTTTGAGATTTGGGGTGTAGATATAAAATAATGTGGTGTAAAGAGTATTATTTGTTTTTAGTATAATATTTGTGATTTTTAAAATTTGGGGTGTAAATATAAAACAATGGGGTGTAGGGAGTATTATTTGTATTTTAATATAAGGGTATTATAGTTATTTCAATGGGGTGTAGAGATTAATTAATGGGGTGTAGTGTTTAAAGGGGCCTTTTAGGTCATTTCACTCAATGGCAGTTGTGTAATTATTTTAAGTGGGGTGTAAAGCTATGTTTTTGGGGTGTCAATATCCCCTCCCAAATAATTTTAGGTGCTTGGATTTTGGAAACTTTGAGATTAATGGTAGCACTCTTGTTGGGTCTTGAGTTCAGCTCCTGTTCAAGTGCAATAACATATTAATATTGGATGAAATTTTGGTCGATCCATGTTGAAAAGTTTTGAATAATTGTTTTGCAGTCCATTTTACAAAGTTTTTAATTGCTTAAGTAAGTACCACATGTTTTTTTTTAACTGCTAAATGCACTTTCATAAAATTGTTCAGAGAATGCCCCGTCGGCCATAAAACTGGAAATCTCAATTGTTGGGACAACCAAACGGGAATTGATCTGTCTGGTAAGGTCGAGGGGGTTCGGGAACAACGGCCTCAGAAGGTAAACGATTTTTCAGAAGAGAAAAAGGTAGAGGAAGAAGAATGCGGAAGAGAAGCAGATGAAACCAGTTTTAATCGCAATACGTTACTATGAAATGGAAATAGACCAGTTTGAATCGTGATGCATCGATTTGGGATCGTGATGCACCACTATCAAATGAAATCGCGATTCATGCATCGCGATTAAAAATCACACATCGCGATACATAATCATTTATCAAATGATGCTTACCGCGCAAGTGTTCTGTTCATCAAAGGTATTCTTGTTCTTTCACATTAAAAGTGTCTTTTTCCAGTTATAATAGACTGAAGCAGTTGAAAACTTTTTAAAATGGACCTGCCCAAATTCCGCCCTAATATTTAACAAGTTATGCACTCCCTTCGTCCAAAAAAAAAAGTTGCTCTCTTTTTCTATGGTTTGTCGAAAAAACAGTCTCAGTTATTAAAAATTGTTATTAATTTATTGTAATTTGAAGAAGATACAAGTAAAGCAACAAGTTTGAAAAGTTTAACATATCAAAGAGACTATTTTCTTAGAACAATGGGAATATATTTTTATATTGCCACCCTTTTTCCATCTTTTTCATTCTTTTTTTTCCGTCACCTCTAATTTTCCCTCTCCAAACAAAGAACCAATATTATCTACAAATTAGAATTTTCCTGAGCAGAAACCAAAGAGCATATGGGCTTTTTATCTTTGTTTCATAATGCTTTTCCTTTTCCTTTTCCTTTTCCTTTTCCTTTTTCCACTCTTTCGTCTATGTCAGATGTCAGTTTTACAAAACCATATTTGTGCACCATAACTGTTAGTACAAAATTGACAAAATATATCATACGAAGGTCTGGATTTATGTCTACAGACTTTTGCTATAGTTGTGATTTTGATTATCTAATTAGAAATAAACATATATTCAATTAAGTGTGCTTAACTGCTTGCTAGCTGACCAGAGAGACTCAGAGAGAGAGCGAGGTGTTGGCGAATGAAGGTCATTTCAAAACTTGTAGCAACTAGGGCAGCAAGAGTCCGTGCCAAGATAATTCCATAGATTTCCTTTTCATAGTAGGCAGCAACATGAACAGCAGGAGTTGGTCGAGGCTGATTTCGACTTGACTCAGTTAGAGTCCTACAGTAAGTTAAAGCCCGGTTCAACACATAGGAACACTAAAAGTATGCTTGGCGCTTGCAAGTTGCAAGCTGCAAGCTGCCCAGATTGAGGTCTCCGGAACAGCGGTCATTTCAGAGCACACAGCCAACTGGGCAATAGGAGTGTAGGCCAAGATGCTTCCATAGCTACTATAGATTTATTTCACATCACATACAGCTACATGAGCAGCAGGAGTTCAGGGCAAAGACAATTACTCATTTACTACATGATTCTCTTCCCATCGCTTGCTAGCGTGCTGAAATTAATCCAAGAAATGCTTGGACATCAATATAGATCTTTCAAGTGGATACACAAGATGAAAATGACATAGATAACTGGTAATTAGCAGTGTTTTGCCATGAAAATCTGATGTGTGATGAAATACCATGCACTACTACTGTCACAGTGATTTTACATTTATACCCTCTCCAACTCCATATTGTGCTTCTCTAACTGGTTTTTTAACTCTTTGCGCCACCCTTGCATCAATTTTTCTTGCTTTTTGATAAGTTCGTTCTTTGCCTTCAGTTCTTCCTCCATCGTGGCAATATCCTAAGAAGAAACAAATTTAATAAACTTGCAGGCTCACGGGGATGGGGGTGGGGTAGGGTGGGGGTAAGGGCAGTTTGAAATAAGGGATGAGTTTCCAAACTACTACTCCTAATGGATCAGACAGCCTGATGTTTATATTACCTTTTGAAGGATTTCTGCCTTGGTTGGCTGATCATCACGCTGCAAACTAATAAAATAGAGTTGCAGTTTTTTGGCAGCCTCCATAAAATCTCTAGCATGCCTCTCTACATCAACTGAAGCAAGCCAAAAACAAAAAAAAGGAACATATTACATTTTCAGCAAAACAAACCAAGAAATAAAGCAGTTTTTTGGCAGCCAAATAGAAAAAATTTCACTTCCCTCATGCCTACTTTGAGTCTTAGACTACCTGTTAGCAATATGTGTCCATAAACAATATTGCTAGGTTTACAACTCCTACAGCTTTTGCTACAACGAAGCCTTGATGAAGAGCAAAGTTGTCTTTCTCCCAAACAAATTTGTCATTCATCAAGGCTTAGTTGTAGCAATAGTTGTAGACGTAGTTGTAAACCTAACATTTTTCATCCATAAAACTCCCCAGAAGAGGAGTATTAATCCCTCTACTAGTCCACCCAAATTGATACATTGATTACCTGCCTATGATTGCTCTCCTCCATAATCTATCGTTCTCCTTGGGCACATTCAGCATATGGGAACGGGTATCAAATACATAAGTATCGGAAGCCCTAGGAATGGGAAGACCCCCATCATGGGTGTCAATACCTAACGCCACAGCAACTTACCCAGCAGGGCTTCATCAAATGCAGTGAAGTCGACAATACCTAACCCTCTTTTCCAGATGGGTCGAAGTGCAATACTTTCTTGACGCTACTAAAGACTATTTGAACACATATCCAGAGAAGACCTTCATGAATCTTTACCGATCCTCTTGTATACCACAACCAAAATTGGGAACAAGGAATAATTTGGAAAACAATGGACATTGTTTCCTTGATAGGAGGTTACCCTCTGTTGATAGGAGTTACCCTCTGTGGAAAAGAAAAAAGAAGAAAGAATTGTCTTTTCCACCCTCCTAAACTCTCTCAAATCTCAAAACTACTAAATCCTATGAAGAGGCTCTAGAATTAGAGATACTAAAGTTGTCTACTGCGAGGCAGAAAGAAGCACAAACCTACAACCATGGATGCTTTGAGCAAGATGTAGTTTTGCAGCGTGTAGAACTCCAAAAAGTGGTTTAAATGAGCTGCAAGAAAATTTAAAGGATTTGTTTTGCATCTAAGCAGTAGCCAAAATGAAAACAAAATGTTGAAATCAGAACAGAAGCAGGTACAAGACAGTTAAATATGTTTAAATGCAGAGGTGAGTTCTTAAAGTGATTCATGTTCAGGTTCTGCCTATTTTTTAGTGATGACTACTTTTTTTTTTGTCCTGGATGATTTATGGGAGGGGAACAAAACTTCTTGACTTGATCTCTCTAATGGGTCTATTTGATTTAGTTTCCTTTGCAGTGAGAAGGAACGAACACAAACTGCATCTGTCACCTTTAAGGATCTACAGGGTGTTGAGATTGCAGTTCTTCTCTCGGTATTGTACTAAAGCTTCTTTTTGAGTTTTCTCTTTACTGCATTGTTTTGGGGGCAGACAGCAACTTATTTACTAGAAAATGTTCTTATTTTTCTACTGGTAGAATGAGTCATTACTATAATGCTTTGCTGTGCTGCATCTACTTTTTAGTTTAATGATTCTATACTTTAATCTTGGTTGTTTCAGGGAGCTACCATTTGACCAGTACTATAGCTCTGGAACCAAATTACAAGCTCCCACTTAGTGATTCAACATCTGCAATTTCTGGCCCCATATTCTGGCTGTGCCATGGGAGAATATTTCCGAGATAATGGGATGCACGCATTAATTATATATGATGATCTTAGTAAGCAGGCCGTAGCATATCGACAAATGTCATTATTGTTAAGTCGACCACCGGGCCGTGAGGCTTTCCCAGGGGATGTTTTCTATTTACATTCCCGTCTCTTAGAAAGAGCGGCTAAACGATCGGATCAGACGGGTGCAGGTAGCTTGACCGCCTTACCAGTCATTGAAACACAAGCTGGAGATGTCTCTGCCTATATACCCACTAACGTTATCTCTATTACGGATGGACAAATCTGTTTGGAAACAGAGCTCTTTTATCGAGGAATTTGACCAGCTATTAACGTCGGTTTATCCGTCAGTCGTGTTGGGTCTACCGTGCAGTTGAAAATTATGAAACAAGTATGCGGGAGTTTAAAACTAGAATTGGCACAATATCGAGAAGTTGCCGCCTTTGCGCAATTTGGCTCAGACCTTGATGCTGCCACTCAGGCATTGCTCAATAGAGGTGCAAGGCTTACAGAAGTACTAAAACAACCACAATATGCACCACTTCCCATTAAAAAAGTAATTCTAGTCATTTATGTGGCAGTCAATGGATTCTGTGATAGAATGCCATTAGACAGAATTGCTCAATATGAGAAAGCCATTCTAAAGAATATCAAAGCAGACTTGCTCAACTCTCTTTTAGAAAAAGGGGGATTAACTAACGAAAGAAAAATAGATACACAAGCCCAGGGGATCACTTTGCATCCGATAATATCTGAAAAGTCAGCCACAAGTCCCTACTTCACTCAGAGATCAACTCACTTTCGTCATTTTAATCCTAAGCACCATAGAACTACAAAACATATGAGAGCCATAGTAATCAAAACAGAAGTAGACCAAGCCGAGCTTGTGTCTAAATTATACCAGTCACTACGAACCAGAGGTTTTTGGAAATAAACGATTATCAAATCAGCAGTTGAACCATCGGTCGTAACACCACCGCCCTCTCCAAATAGACACACACAGACAGACACAAACTGTAGGGAACATGGATGAAATCAGCCTTCTTGAAAGAGAGACCACACATGCAACCACCAGACTACAACACATTTGCTGTCTTCCTGACTGATATATATAGATACAGCCAAAACTGGCAAGCATATATATATATATATATATATATATTCTCATGAAAGTGATTCAACCAGTTAAACAAGTGAATAGTGAACCATAACTTTGTCGGTTAGATGTTCGGTTTAACTATGATAAGAAAGCATCTCAAGAATCGACAGATAATAAAATCATCACACGCAAACTATTGTCTCAAGTAACTCTGAGAAAATAAGAACCTCTTCAACTGCAAAGTGATTGCTTCACCAAGGCACCAAATATATCTACAGTGGAAGTAACCTAAAGTAAACAATCCTTACATAAACAAAAATTAAGAAATCAATCTATCGTGAAATATCACTCTTTTCCTAACAATCCATACTCCCCAATGTCTAAATTCAGGAATCCCCAGCTTCCATTTTCAGGCTATTCTATATGAAAAATTAAGCTTCCAAGTCCAACAGCATCCTAACTTCAGTATTTTTACCTTCATAGTGGAACTCTTAGTGATTTTGTTACAACGCGCTCAAGGGTAATTAAACAATCCTTATTACGTTTGATTTCCAAAAAAGCAGCTCGCAATAAAGTGCGAAATATGGAGTAATCCTTAATGTGATATAGCTCGATTGTGACGAAGAAATATCCGAAAGAAACAATGTTCACCAGAATGACAATCAATGGATGTAGACATTGAAACTATATTTTCTGAAATTCATGATGATTTGTTGACCCTACATGCACCATAAATGATACTTCCTCCATTCCGGGCAAAGAGTCCACTATTCTATTTTGAGATATTTCACTTAAAGAGTTCACTATCAAAAATTAAGGCATAAAATTTTCATTTTATTACTAATGGACTACTAAAAGTGTCATTTTCTTAAAAATGGGGACTCTTTGCCCGGAAAGAAAGGGAGTACTTCGTAAGTCTGTATTACAATAAACACAGCCTCTCAGCAGCCCCCTAAAAATGATATTCTGAAACCCTAACATTTCACAATAAAGAGTAGGTCACTATGACAGATTTGGATGGGTTTTTCACCTAGTATAAGGCAACTCATTCATTCATTTAGGGTTCTTTTCTTTTATTGTGCTTCAATTTCTGTTTCCCCCTTTATCCAAATTTTAGCACAGTGCTCACTTAGTTCACTCAAAGAGTCATCATTTTTTTCCCTAGAATGCTCCATTTAATTATGCATTAAAAAAAAGTACTTTTGTAACTCTACCCCCTCATATATGAAACTATCAAGTTTGCTGCAACAATATAAGATCATTATATCGGTTACACACATGAGTATTATGTCTTCATTATGTGTTCGTTTGATAGGCAACAATAGCCGCTCCGTTCCATGTCCCAAAATGATTGTTCATTTACTAAATTAGAGTTACAAACTACGATATGGACACTAAGGCCTTGATTGGTACACGGAAATGGAATCAATTTACACGGATCGATTACTAGTAATGAAATTTCATTCCACGAAAATAGATGGGAAGATGATTCATAAAAGTGTTAGGTAAGATAAGGTATATGATTACCAATATAGTACAAATTTCCATTATAATATTTGGCTAGAAACAAAATAACACGGAATGCAATGACAAAATTAGGACAAATAACAACATTACCCCAAAGTAGACTAATACTTGTTAATTACTTTCAAAATTAGACATTAACATTATTACTGCTCCACAAAACATCAAGCTATTCATTCTTTTTCAATTTAGGTGAAAATTTAAAATTATCCGACATCAATAAAGCATGAAAAGTTTATTAAATTAATTTTTTTTTAAAAAACAAGTTAATGTTATAATGAAACTTGTTCAAAAAAAATAGCTTAAACATTTGAAACAATTTGAGAAAAGTATGTGTTGCTACTTAGCTAAATCATTACTATTTTATACTTCTATATAGTTCCAAGCTAGTTAATCACCCACATTCTTCTTTTTCATCATATTTATTGAATTGAATCATCATTCATAGTAGGAAAATTAAAAATGGAAACCGCAAACTAGCGTTCCTAATTGATCTCATCGAATTTGAGACTAATTAAGAAGAAGGATTAAAATTCTAATCATCTCAATCAAATGGCTAGTATTGAGAACATCGATCATCATTGGCTACGAAAAGTCACCACTAAGCAATTAGCTCGGTGTTTGAAACTAATTTCTAGGCTTAGCAAGTAGAGTTAAGTTGGCTTAAAAGAACAAAAAATAAAGAGGTATGATATTACCGGCTAGAGCTTGTGGTATTATTACAAGTTTTAGTCTTAGTGTCGTTAGATCAAATCTACTTAGATCATTACACCATTAGATCAAATATGTTCTTTTTTAAGTTATGACCTTGACATTTTAGATCATCACTAACGTAATCATCTAACGACTCTAACACTAAAACTCGTAATAATATCACAAGTTCTAGTTCGTAATATCATTTGCCAAAAAATATATAACTGGTACACGATCAAAACCATTCAAACAATTCTTACTGTCAGATTAAATAATATGGGAAGAGTTTGAAGGATATAATTGTCCTTTTATATGGATTCTAACTATTAGGAATTCAAATCCCAAGGAGGATTGTGATTCCTCAAAATTTAGGAATCAATTCCAAGATTTCAGTAATTGAGTTCATGTCCAAATAAAATTTTCGCAACGCCAAACGCTATTAATCATTCCATTTCCGTGTACCAATCGGGCGTAAGAGTAATTATATCTATGATTAGGGCTAACCACACTCAAATTTCCTATCTCTGCACCCCCCACTTAACAATATTACAGAAATACCATGGAGTAAAAAGACCTAATAAACCTTTCTACTAAAAATATTATAAAAATGTCATTACGCTTATTTGGCTATGGTGTGATGAACACACTTCGTGGTATTCAGCCACCATGAGATGAACGCCCCCATTGAAGTTCAGCCAATGTGAGATGAACACTCTTATTGGAGTTTAGCCACCGTGAGATGAACACTCTCATTCTGTGCGTTCGGCCACCATGAGATGAACACTCTCATTTTGTGGCTATCACCATGATATGAACACCACCATTGGAGTTCAGCCACCATGAGATGAACACTCCATTGGAGTGTTAGATGATTTGGAAATTGAGACATGATAGAAGGGTAAAATGGGTAGTTAGGTGGAGTAGAGAGATGTGAGAGAGTATTGGGGTTTAGAGAGTAAGGGGGTGTAGAGCTAGGAAATTGAGGTGGGGTTAGCCCACTCTATATCTACGTACTACCAACATTGCTTAAAAAGTCTAACATCCTCAATTTCCCATGAAAACTCAAGGAAAGGACACTAAATTTGGGAAGGAGGTAGTACAGTTTTTTTAGCAGGGAAAGAATCACAATTCTATAATGTGCACTGTGTAATTTGATAATTGACAGGGAAGAGAGATAGAGAGAGCGAGAGAGAGAGAGAGAGAGGCTGACTCTGATGGGAAGGGTGGGGAGACCGGTCGATTGCTTGAAGCTCTCTTGCGGGGAGGCAAGGGAGCAAAGCGGCCTCCAACGCCATAACACAGGCAATCATATCATCCTTTGGCGGCGGCGTTGCAGGCGGCGGAGAATGCAGCTGAGGATCAACCGGTTGTCGCTCCGCCATAATCAAATATCCAACTTCTCTGCGACAAGTTCCAAGCTTAATCAAAGACCAACCAGGTTAAATGGAAGAATATAAAGGAAATCTTAAGGGGTGAGAGCTCGACGAAGAAGACCAAAGATTTAACGGCTGTAATTGCCGATGACATAGTCCCTTTACTTTTGTTACTTTGCCTTCGTGCAAATTTTGATACCTGTTATTATTTGTGTGTATTATGGGCTCGTTTGGTGCAGCGTTTTGAAAACGCAGTTTTTTCAAAACATAATGTTTTTAAAACGGAGTTTGATATTTGTAAACACGTTTGGAAAATTATTTCAAAACGCTATTTTTCATAACAGACTAGTTGAAAACGTAGCATATTTTTAAAACGTTCCACGTTTTTATAACGTTGCGTTTAAAACGTTGTATTGAAACATTTTTAAAAAGAAAACGTTGTGTTTTTTATCAGCGTTTTGACCAAAACACTCCACCAAACAAGCACTAAATGATCAACTCTAACCATAATTATCAAAATAAATGGTATTAAAATTAAGTGTAATATTAAGGGAGATCTAATATTTTTACATAGATATCAAAATTTGGTTTTGACCCCTACCATTGGACTTGTCCAATCTATCTATTAATTATAACTAAAATAGAAGCCGCTGCTGCCACATGGCGGCTTTCTGTTAAATGCTTAATTTTTTAAAGAAATTTTATGCTTCCACATGTCATTCTCTGTGAATTGTAAAAAAAATTCTTTTTTTTCTATAAATATTGATTAGTTTACGGTATAAATAAAAAGTTACTGATAAAAGTTTACAGTTAGTTTACGATAAATTTTATCATATTTGTAGTTATCAAGCAGATTTTATAACATTATCAAGTAGTTAACCAATTTTTCTCTCTTTTTTTAAACTATAACTAAAACTAATTTGATAAGATAAAACAGATTTATGATATAGTTTTATGAGCAAATTTATGATAGAGATTTATGATTTTGGTTTTTTTATTTCAAATATCGCTTAATTAAACTAGATTTTATCCTATAAAATTTATACAATTTTAATTTTACTAAAACTCTTCTATTTCCATCTCTTTTTATTTTCATAATTTTTAATTTATACAAATTATCAACGGGATAATTCTATGTTATTTGTTCTTCTACTAATATATAATATATAATTATTAGTTAATAATCTATTAATAATCTCTTATTAAGTTTTTTTCACACCAAAAATTAAAACCGGATAGATTTTAAAACCAATGCCTCCTTTATGCATGGTAAAAGATTTTTTGTTTTTTTTAACCATTTTTTGCTGCCAAAATCGGTTAATACCAGATATATTTTATAACATTTGATTTAAACACGTTTCACTTGATTAGAACTTCAAATTTTTATGGTAATTTTTTTTGCGGATAGATTTTATCAATTCTCATATATTTTAATATTTCAATTACATGACTACATGATCAATTTTGAATATTTACCTTATTTTTTGGTTTTTTTTTCAAATTATTCTAATTAAAAAAATTAATTATTTATTACAAGTTTAGAAAATCATCTTATTATAAACATTTTTTGCAAATAAACAAAAACTATTAAAATCATGCATATGGTACTGAATATATCTATATAAATTCTTTTTTTTTCTTGCCAAAAATTAAAATCTAATAGATTTTAAAACAGGTGCCTCATTTATACATGGTAAAAGTTTTTGTTACCATTTTTTATCGTCAAAATCGGTTAATATCAGATAAATTTTATCACATTTGATTTTAACGTGTTTCACTTGATTAGTACTTCAAATTTTCATGGTAAAAGTTTTTTATTTGCCGATTGATTTTGTCACATTTGATTTAGACGTGTTTAAAATTTAAATTGATTAAAACTATTAAAGTCTAATAGATTTTAAAACCGGTGTCTCCTTTATACATGGTAAAACCTTTTCTGTTTTTTTTTACCAATTTTTGTTGTCAAAATCGGTTAATACCAGATAGATTTTATCACATTTGATTTTAATGTGTTTCAATTGATTAGTACTCCAAATTTTCATGGTAAAAAAAATTTCGAGTAGATTTTATCACATTTGATTTAGACATATTTCAATTAATTAAAACTCCTCAATTCTCATGGTAATTTTTTTTATTTACCATTTTTTTTTACAAAATCGGTTTGTACCTGATAGATTTTATCACATTTGATTTAGACAAGTTTAATTTGATTATGACTCCTCAATTCTCATGGTAGAAGTTTTTTAACTTTTATTATTTTACCAATACTCGGTCAATTTTAAATAGATTTTATTAAATTTGATTAAACGTGTTCCACCAACACCACGAACAACCACTACGAAATAGCTTGCAAATTCTATCTACAAAAATTGCATAAATTTTCGGTTTGATTGTTCGGTGTGATCTCACGTTATTTATTTATTTATTTATTATGTGCACATCTTTTTGTTGTTGGTTCATTCAAATAACTTTCAAATTATATCTACCAAATTAAGTTTCAAAAACAACATTAAATCAACCGTGCATCACACGGGTAATAACCTAGTTGTTAAACAAAATTGCCTATACTTAACATCAAATTCCTTAAATATAACATCATTTAATATATAAATATACCTCACTATTCCTCAATACCATTTTAACTATATCACCCATAAATTATACCTCCCTCAATAACCCACCCCCTCTCGTCCATTACTCCCTAAGAGACCACCCCCCTCCACACACTGAAATCATGTTTCCCTCTTTCTTTATAATTCAAAATCCCACCCCATCTTCCTCTCTTTCTTCGATTCGAATTCTCATTTCCCTCAAACCTTTGTAGAAACTCTTCTCTCTCTGCACACACTCTCTCTCTCTGCTTACAAATCAGCAAAAGGTATGAATCTTCAACTCTCTCAATCGTGTTTCAATTTGTTGTTGTCCATGTTCAATTTGTTGTCCAAAGTTGTTGTTTGAATGGACTTTTCCAATCTGTACTCCAATTTGTTGTTGAATTGTTGTTAAGCTCGTTTTTTTTACTTCGAGTTAGCGCGAAAGAATCGCTATGGCACAACGAACATTTTATAAAACTACTGCGATCTACAAACAGTAGTAATATAAAACATCCGCAAATTTGTAGCAGATGTTTTATATAACTACCGCTTGTAGATTGTAGTAGTTTTATAAAATGTCCACTGATCTATTGTGGTTGTTTCTTATTAACACCGCTGGAATATAGCATTTTTTTTTTTGTAGAACCGTGATATTGTAGCGGTTGTGTTGAATTTTTTTAAAAAAACATGTTTTTTGAAAAAAAAAATATGTGATGTGTGTGTGTGTGTGTGTGTGTATATAATGTTTTATAGATTACTTATGTAAAAATAAAACTTAAGTTGTAAAAAAAAACCATATTAATAACTTATAGATAACTTATGTAACTTATAGATAACTTATGTAATATAGTGTGTGTATATATATTTATAGAATTTATAATTATTATTTTTTTGAAATAAAACCAAAAGTGGGGGAAGTTTTGTGTTTTTTAAAAAAAACATGTATTTTAAAAAAAAACTTATGTAATATGTGTGTGTGTGTGTGTGTGTGTGTAATGTTTTATAGATAACTTATCACTTCATAACTTAACTTGTATTTATTTTTTTGTAATAGATGGAACCCGGACGTCGATGAGGGAAACATCCAGCACAGGCAAAGGATCTGGGTAGAGTACGTAACAGGGTTGTGACTGTTTCAAAACGCATGAAAGCTGCTGATCAGGCACATACATCGACTAATGAGGGGGATGAGGGTGCTTATGCGCGGACCCCCATTCACGGAGATGATAGGAGGAGTCCAGACTTCATCGATATTCCATTTGAACCTCATTATAATGCTCTATTGAGGGGGAGAAGGCATTCACCTATTACGAGAGATGATGAGGAGATAAAAGCCTCATTAAACATGATGGGTGGCATGAGTGGCATGAGTGGCATGAGTGGCATGGGTGGCATGAGTGGTATGAGTGGCATGGGTGATATGGGTGGTAGTGGTGTGGGTGGCGCGAGTGGTAGTTCGAACATGGTACGCGGGCGTGGGAAGGGTCAGATGAATGCTAATGTATTTACTGCACTACGACATAGATAATAGTTAGTTGATGAAGAGGATGATGAAGATTTGAGTTTTGGTCAACGACAGAGAACGAGCCGAGCACCTAGTAGAGGCAGAGTAGGAGGTCGTGGTGATTGTGGTGATGATGACGATGATGATTCATACGATGAAGTGGATGGGTATGTTTGGATGTTGATGCCCCTAAGGGGGTGGCTCAGTGGTAGAGATGAGACTTCACAATGTGTGAGGTTTCAGGTTCGATCCCTTCCCACGCCCCTCTTAGGAAAAAAAAATGTTTGGATGTTGATGGAGCCACATGGAAGGGACCCAAGAACACAGAGTTACTTACTGGATTTTGTGGTCATATTGCATCTGCAATATGGAATGGCGAGGTAATTTATTATATTGACGATGATAGTATTGACTCAAATTTATTAAATTGACTACGTAGTATTGTTTTAATATTGATAAGGGAGTATTTCATTATGTTCAACAGGAGAGGCCAGTATTGAGTTGTCATAGCTTTGTAGACCGCGGAACAACATTGCCTTGGACTATAAATGGTATGAAGACTATTCAGTGGGTCGTTCGAAGTAACATGGGACACTTGAGGGAGTGTATGTTACAACACTTGAACATGCCGTTGATATCAGCCTTTATGGAAAGATGGCAGCCTGAAACCAACAGTTTCTAATTACCGTTTGGGGAGATGACACTGACATTGCACGATGTGCATTACATTTTACAGATCCCAGTGGTCGTGAAACCCATTTTGGCAAGTACCAAGTTAGTTCAGATCAAGTCATCTCTAGCCATTCTCCTACGCATGAGTACTACCAAGGTGGACTGTGAGGTGAGGGCAAGTGATATTAGATTTTTGACATTGCAAGAATATTTTGGTGGCAAAACTGTTGCAGCTGAACCGAGGACGATCGATTATTTGTTGTGGTTGATGGGGACGACGTTGTGTATGGACAAGTCATCAAATCGGTTAAATGTTCACTTTCTACCGTACGTGATGGATATCCGTGATATGCATAATCACGCTTGGGGTGCAGCGACTTTATCCTTTCTATACCGTCAGCTCGGTATAGCATCGAGATTGGTTGTAGACAGATGGCTGGGTGCTTGTCTCTACTACAGGTATAAAAATGAATACTTTGGATACTGTAAAATTTAAATTATTTTATTTGACGCTATTTCATTAACGTATAAGTTTTACATGTTCGTCGTTTGATTACTGAAATGCATATATTGTTTGGTCCAAGCACAAACAACTACATGAATATTTGCCCACGACTCCTCCATGTCTTGACAATGTGAGAAGTATTCTTCCTCAGTTTTGGACTCAACTATATCCATCTACCTCTTCATAAATATTGCAGCATAACTTCTCCTTCCCAACATGTTCCTTACATACTTCTTGACATCCTTCGCTATGTGTCTCTAATACAACATATGCTGGGACGTTGGAAAGTAATCTCGTATTGCATTCATGAGAATCAGCTCCCTATCCGTGACAATGACATCCGGTGGGCGAACAACACGTAACTGATGTAATGCCTAAGTAAATGTTTTACTTTTCTCATTTTTCAAGAATGTAAATGCAACATGAAAATTCTTCCCCACAGATGCAACTCCAATGATTTTCAATAATGACAAATCATATTTATTAGCCTTGTTTGTTAAATCCGTAAGGAGAACATACGAAAATAAGGCCAACATCTCTTCAGCCTTCGGATGAGCAAACATAACATCAGTCGATACAGCTTTGGTTTTTTGGGCAAGTCTCTTTGACCTGAACCAGAAAATATATCCACATCAACTCATCTCATCTAAAAAATATTTCATTTTTTATTTATTTCTCATTTTATTCTTTCTTATACCTACCAAAGCATTCTTTACATGCTTTCTCAAACTTTTGTTATCAGGATTTTCCTTCTTCAATAGATTTAATATATGTTTCGGCTTCACATTAGCATTATAAAGTGGATCAACCCTTTCAATCTCAACCTTTGTCAAGTTGAAGTGTGCCATTTTTCTCCCAATGAAAGTGGATGGTTGTGAGCACTGTTAAACTCGCTAACTTTAACTCTCCAACCATCATCTTTTACTTCCTGCAAATACACTTCAAATTTACACAAAAGCTTATTCGAACCATTTTTCTTTACATCTTTTAAATCTTTTTCACCATCGTACCGAGGTTTTTCACTATTCTCACAACTCAACCAAACTTTACGAGTGTTATCAAATTTAGTTTTACTTCTGGACACATAAAAGTACATATCATCGGCACGTCCGGTATCTCTAACCCATCTTTCTGCCGCCTCTCGATCAATGAATTTTTCATTCGTCACAAAAAAAAAAAAAGATACATTCGGAAATAGATTATTCTCGTTTTCAAACCGACAGTTCTATATACAAATAACAATAAAACCATATTAATAATTAATAAGATAAAAAAAAATAAATTTCTAGCAAAATCAAGCAAAGAGCCGCTACAAAGTAGCGGTTATATTTATATATAGCCGCTACTGTGTAGCGGTAATAATTCAATACATCTGCTATCAACAAGCGGACTTATTTAATTACATCTGCTTTTTAAAAAACGAATGTTAATCTAAACATCTGCTACGTGGTTGCGGTTGTTTTATGACAAAGCCACAGGTAGATGGCGGTACTTAGGCTAAACATCCGTTGTACCCTAGCAGATGTTTAAGCCAGTTACGAATTTTTTTTAAAAAATCCAGTGAAAATACATTCAAAAATCAATATTTACCTCAAAATAATCATTCTTGTTAGCATTTTTCATCTTCATTAGGATTACAATCATAACTCATTATGAGTTGGGTATAGGGTTTGGAGAATTTTTGTTTTTTAAAGATGAAGATGATTGTGAGGGAGGGAAACAGATTGAGAGTGTTTGGAGGAGTTGGGAGTAGTATTGGATTGGGAGGGTGGTGGTTGGTTGGTTGGTTGGTTGGGGGAGTAAATGAAGGGGTTTAATAGTTAGTATAGTTTAAAATGTATAGATGGACAATTAGGTATTTTTACACATTAAATGGTGTTACATTTAGTAAAATAGGTGTTACGTTAAGGGTCACTCATTGTCAAATATGTCATTTCGCCCCGTCAATATATATATATTTGGCCTTTTACCACTTAGAGAATCCGAAAATTGAACTGACTAAAAGGCCCCTGCGATATAGGCGTGGTTGACTTTGGTCGTCTAGTAGATCACTTACAGAAGGGAAAAATACGTAATTGGTTTATCAACGAACCAATTGGTTTATTAGTCGACCACTGAATTCGAATGTTAGTGCTTGCAATTTTAGAGACAGAAATAACGACAGGTTTTGAATACAAACAAAATGAAGGGTATTGTATATATTTCATTGGTGAAGTGACCATGAAAATTCATTTTTTTAAGTTAGGCTATATATGACCAAGTTATCTTTGACTTGATCATATCTCTAAATACCCCTTCCATTAGACCCGTGCTATTGAGTATTGACACCAAGGGACTCGATCCAACCCGACAAAGTCACCAACTGACTCGATCCAAATGGTTTAATTCCTATCCGTTGCTTATATGGTTTGGTTCGATTTGTATTTTTAGAAACTAAGTCGTTCGGTTTGGCTCACGATTTGACCTGTCAAGTCAAGTCAAACTGAATTGAATCAAACTACTTTGAGCTAAACCACCAAGTTAAACTAAAGAACTAAACCATCGAACTGAGCTACCGAACCAGCAATCTTTTATAACTTTGACTTTGAGTATTCTTATACTCCGAACTATATAAATATAAAGGCTAGTTAGTTTCACAATTTTTATTCTCACTTAGAGCATGTACAATGGTTTTGTAAAATCAAACACAATTCATTAAAAACCAATAAAATAATTATTAGATACTCATTTGATTTAAAACTCAAAAACCTTCCCAATGGTCGCACAAAATCCAATACATTTACATACCTCACCATCTTTATCTCCATTAATTCAATATTTTTACAAAAAAAAAAAAAGGCTAGATAAACTTAAAAAAATCATAGAAATTTTTTCTAATGTCCAAATGAAACAAATCAAGTCTCTATTTATAGGTAAAAATATGTACTTTAATTTAGGGAAAAATAAATAAAAATAAAATATATTTTTGGCTGAAAATTCATCAAGAAAGACAATGGAGAAAAATAAAATAATAGTCAATACAATGTTGACACATGGAAAGGGGGGAGGGGGAAGGAGGCTCATGCCTTGGAATTGGAGCCAATTGGGTTCTTCCAGTGATTTTTTTTAAAAAAAAATCAATTGATGATTTGGTTTAGATTTTTTTAAAATCACCATTGGATTGCAAGATTTGGTTTAAATTTTTGTTAAAACCTCCATTGGCCTTGATATTCGTCATTCTCATTGTCATCCAAAAATCTTATCCTTTTGACTCCTATCCTTGTGTCTCGTCCTCTTCTAATTTTCTCAATGATAAAGATAAGGTATAATAAACTTTTATTGTTTTTTTCCAACTAAAGTGCTATGTGTTTAGTATTTACATTTGAATCTCTCTCACACACACACCACACACAAATGATTTAAAGTTTACTTTCTTCTTTTTAGGCAATAAGTATCGTTATCAAGTATTTATGGTTTATTTCTTTTTTTTTTTACTAAGAGTTGAGAGGAATTTAGAAATTGTTTGGTTCGATTCGACTCAAAACTTTAAATTGTTAACTGGGTACTTTTAATTTGGGAGATTGGATGAAAACATTTAAATATAATGTATTCATATTATATTTAAAATTATGGTATTTTCTTAAATTTGTTTTTTTTATTCTTTTGGTTTACTTAAATGTGGGAATCACATAAAAAAATTGAAAGCAGGTCGAACTACTAAATCAAGTCGAACTAAGCAGAACCATCGTGGTTTGGTTCGATTCGGCTCAAGATTTTAAACGGTTCAGCTCGATTTGATTTTTTGTAAACCAATGACTGGCGTGCTGTTGAGCTCGTATTTTGTTCCAAACCAAATCATTTAAACCCCTAATTGATAGCCCAATACATACTTCATACAACCCATAAAAAAAAATTTAAATGCCATCATATCTAAAGACAATATAGCCCCCATAAACAAATTTGAATGTGTACGATCACCCTCAGCCGCACGCACCCATTGTGTTCGCCCACTTACAGTAGCACTATTCCCCCTATGCGTGTGTCAGACCAGGGCCGCACTCACAATCACACGTATACCTCTCCTATTCATGCCAAGTCTAACCTATGTCCCGTACCTGTCTTCCATTTCTCTGGTTTCGGTTCTTACACATGTTTGGATTCAAATTAGGGTTCATACATTAATATAGAAAGTAAATAAATGGGATCGAGAAGGGAGATAAGAAACTGAGGAGAGAGACACAAGGGATCGAGAAGGGAGTGAAAGGGAAGAAACATGTGATGAAATTGAGAAGGAACCCATCTTTTTTTTTTTTTCTTTTTTTTTGATTCATCGTCGTAGCTCAATGGAGGCTGAGATCATTGCATGAGGGTTGGGAAGCGGGGGGTAAAATAAGTATAGAAAGTGGTGTGTATGGAGAAATTGTGATTAATTGATATAATTGGTTGGGTGTATGAAGTATAATTTAGGGGAATCACTAGACCCACTCATTCGTAATTTAATCAAAGTAACTAATACTCACGAAGACAAAGGAAAATTAAGGGGAAAGGTAAAATAGATAACTTATAAGGAAAATTGTGGGTCAGTCCATTTTCAATATTTTTAATCGTTTTACATCCTTATATTTTTTTCGTAACCGGAAAAAAAACACTTCATATATTGTGATGCATCATTTGTACATCGCTATGCATAAAAGTGTTTTATTTTGTGCATCAGGATGCATGATTTTATGCATTGTGATATATAATTTGTGCGTCTTGTTCCTATCCCGAACAAAAAAATAGAGGTATAAAACGATTGAAAAGTATCGGTCCAAGTTTCTCTCAAACATGTATTACTAGCCAAACCATATGAAAGAGGACAACTGAAGTGTACTAGGCATGCCAAAAAAAATTAAGGCCCAGCCTAAACATCAGTACTCACTAAGCCCTTACTTTCATATAAGTGAAAAAGGTACTCCAAACCTACTGGATTTCTGACTTCAATAAGCCCATTGAGAGCCCTTTGTTACCATGATCAGAGAATTGTAATCCAAGAAACCTGTAAGGAGAAATTCAGGTTGGTCCTCTCGTTCTGACTTCAATAAGCCCACTGAGACACCATTATATTTTTTCATAATAGGAAAAAGGCATGTCATGTATCGTGATATCCAAAATCATGCATCGCGATACACAAAATAAAGCATTTTCATGCATCACTTGTACAAATGATACATGTCAATGTTTTATGCATCGCGTTGCATGAATTGTTTTTTCCAGTTACGAAAGAATATAAGGTGTAAAGCATTTGAAAACTTAAAAAAGAGGACTTGACCCACAAAAATTAGGTAGACTTATTTGGGCCTAACTAACTCATGTGCTTAGTAAGTCAGTGTGTCTTATGCGTAGCGGCCAGATTTTACCTATAAGCGTGAATTGTTACACCTCGTCACCTTATTTGATTATTTTACAGTTTTGTTTTATGTCGTTTTTTCCTTGGATATTATAATTTGTACAATTATATTTTCAGCTTTTACATGTTTACTTGGGCGTGGGAAAAAGCTTATGTTAGGAAGTTAAAGTCATATCCTCAAATGAATCTGTTTGTAATGCAACTCTGTACAGATCAGTGTCTCTGTTTTAGGGTGGGTAGCTTTTCTTTTTTAAAAGGAGTTTTTACTTCTTTTTTCCAGCATATGGCTGCTTACTCTACAAAGACTTAAATACTCTCAACTCATAACCAGCCGAACGGATTTGACAACCATGTACTCAGTTTGGGTTTTTTTTTTTTTTTTTTTTTGGGGGGGGAGGGTTTTCTTTTAATGCCTATCTTTCCTTTTTGAATACGTCTAAGGTAAGTTCTATTAATGTTATAACGAGTCAAAGATTTAGAAATTATAATGCCACCCCTTAACTTTTGAAAATTACAACGTCATCTATCAGATTTTATAAATGAAAACCGTCAACTTTTATCCTTAGAACAACTCCCTTCGTTTCGGACAAAGAATTCTCATTTGAAAGTCTATTATTTTAAGAAAATAACACTTTTGGTATCTCATTGGTAATAAAATGATATTTTTATGCCTTAATTTTTAGAAATAAACCCTTTAAGGGAAGCATCTCAAATCGAAATAGTGAACTATTTGCTCAAAATGAATGGATTATCTTCTTACTTTATTTTATCTTTGATTTTTTTTAGTTTTTTATATATCATTCTCTTCAATTATGGTGACCAAACTTAAGTAAGACTTTAACTTCTAGAATATCTCCACACGCCACGCCTTGCTTTCTCTAAAACTCCACAACAATAGAAAAATAAGATACGAAGAATCAAAGGGAGGCATCACATTAAACCTAGATTTCATCACTTTCTTTTTCTTACTTAAATTAATTTTTATACTATAAGAATTATTTTTTTTCGTTCCGGGCAAAGAGTCACTATTTCATTTTGAAGGTTTTATTATTTTATAGCAATGCATCACAATTATAAATTTATGTATCGCAATTCTAAATTAGTGCATCGTGGTTTCAAATTGATGCACCGTTGTTTATGCAAGAAGAGAAGAAAAAGGATGTACATAAAGTAAGACAATATATCAGGAAAGTCGCAAAGACTACTGAGTGGCCTTGTACCATGACTTTCAAGCAAAGGGAATGTCCTAGCAGCGATTCCAATCCCACTCTTTCTAAAACTTCCATCAACAGTCTATTGGTAGGGATGGTAATTGGGTGTTAATAGATAGCTTTGAGTTAGACCATTATCGCTAATGGATAATATTCTAACCCAAAGTTATCCATTAACTCTCAATCTCCAATTGTTACCCATAATTGACAGTTCTTCCAATTTTCTTCCATCCATTTGTTAAATATGCAAGAACAAATGAATTTCCTTTTGTTTTGATTGTGACTTTGTTCACCTAGTTCCCTGCCAGGACTATACATTGGTTCGTTGCCTGGGTTCGTGTATCTATGTAAGACAAGAATCCATTTCACAAGATTAATAGTTTAGTATTTGGCAGAAGCCCTAAATAGTTTACCATTTGAAAGACATGGATTCAGCCAAAATTAAGTTGGTCGATGTCGGTGGTGGAGTAGGATATCTCAAGAAGAGGAAGACAAAGAAGAAATTTTCATCGGTTCAGTGATTGAGTATTATTGGAACAAATTTATAAAAATATATTTATGCAGTTGAAAAAAAAGAATGAGATACTTCAACGTTTAAATATTTGGGAAAGTGAAACTGCGACGATATTACGTATATTAATTCGTAATAGAGATATCCATGTTAAAATAGGTCAAAGATTTAGAAATTAAAACGTCACCCCTTAATTTTCGGAAATTACAGCGTCACCCCTCATATTTTATAAATAACAACCATCAACTTTTTGGTCTTGAATGTGTCACTTTTATCTTTAAATATGTGTCACTTTTTACTTTGAATGTGTTACTTTTGACTTTATATGTGTCATTTTTACCTTTAAATGTGTCATTTTAAATCTCTCAGTGTATAAGTCATTATGTATGAAAGTGTGTGACTTTTGCCTTTAAATATATCAGTTTTACATTTAAATGTGTCACTTTTAATCGCACAATATGTAAGACATTATGTATGAATGATAGTGTTTCACTTTTGCCTTTAAATATATCACTTTTAGCCCCTCAATATGTAAGTCATTATGTATGAAATGTGTTATATTTTATCCTTGAATGTGTCACTTTTGACTTTAAATGTGTCACTTTTAGTTTATCAATGTGTAAGTCATTATGTATGAAATTTTGTCACTTTTGGCCTTAAATGTGTAACTTTTTCCTTTAATGAGTTACTTTTTCCTTTAAATGTTTGACTTTTAAACCTTCAATGTGTAAGTTATCCAGGTCCGTCAAATCCTGTTGAATGCAGCAGGGCAAATTGAGCTAGCAGAGATTAACAGAGGATGGCATAGGATCAAATCGCAAAGTTTGGGTGCACAGGGACCGCGACTCACATTCTGAAAACAAACAATGCACCAATTAATGAAACATTTTAATTTCATTAATGTGGTGGCACACTCACAACGTGCCACATGTCCTGCCATAATTATATTGGTCGAAGGAAACCTTCTGTCATTTCATTTCGCTTTTATCATGACTCGCGAGATTTTGAAGTAGGTCTATGTTAGGTTGCTCCACTTACCCACTCTCTGCTCACTTTCCTATTTCATTTTGACTCGTTTTCTTAATGGGTAACTCATGGTTTTTGCAAATAGGTTGCTCATGCTAAACTAAACCCAACTTCATTTTCCTTATTATTTGGGGTTTCCTCTTGCAAATTGAGGTCTTTAAGACGGTCTTACACAAGTTTTTACCTTTCTTTTGAAGCTTCTAGAAAAAATGGTACACTCTCTAATACTCCATATGTTCCTAAATAATTGTCATACTTTTATTTTTCGTCCGTTCCAAAACAATTGACTTGTTTCTAAATTTTTCTTTTTAGGAAAATACTTTTACCAATTACCTTTAGTATTTCTTCAACTTATATTTATGGTCACATATTCAATGGTTATGAATGAAGCAACACATTAAACACTAAATCAAACACAACGATTATTTAAGAACAAAGTCAGTAGTTCTTTTGAAGTTATCATTAGAGCAAGGTTAACGGTGTGTCTAAACCCAAATCTACCTTTACAACAATGAATCAAAAAAATAAAATCAAAGCCAATTCTTATTTGATTTGTATCAATAAAAGATACAAATCAAACCAACCGGCTGAACAATAAAATAACCGTGTTTTAGGCACAAATGGTATGAAACGACGTCGTTTTATACTGAAAAAAATAAACTATTGGCCGTCAACTAGCTCTGCGCCTCTTGCCCCTCCACTTTCCACATGGCAACATTGTAGTGGATGAAATAACTTTTCCACCATCGTTTTTCTTGGCCAATTTTTGGTCAAAAAATTATTATTTTAAATTTTTTTCCTGGATTAAAGTATATATTTTTACCTATAAATAGATACTTGATTTGTTTCATTTGGATATTAGAAAAAAAAATTATATGATTTTTTTCAAAATTTTAGCCATTTTCTGAAGAAAAAAAAATAATTAATTAAAGTATTAGAGATAAATATGGTGGGGTATGAAAAAGTATTAGATTTTGTGCTACAGTTGGAAGATTTTTGTTTTTGTTTTGAAACAAAGAAGTATCAAATGGATTATTTTATTAGTTTTTAATGAGTTGTGTTTAATTTTATGTTTGATTTGGGTAGTTTTAATCTAATTGCTAACCATGCTCTTACCATTTTACCCTTGATATGATTTTCAATTTAGTTGAAAGGGCTCATTTTCACATGGGTATTCTTGGATAACACATCATATCCTAATATGTATATTCCTCAGTTTCACCTAAATAATATATGTTTGAAAAGTCTAATAATTAATAGATATATAACTAATATTAAAATCGGTCATAATTACAATAATATGAATATAATCAATATATTAATATCAAATATGAAAGATAAAATTAAAATGTTATGGAGATTATAAACATAACTTTTGAAAGAAGACTCTTTTAAAGAAATATGCTAAAATAATATTATGAACTTTTGCCGGAAACATAGATGAGTTTTAGAGTCAGTTATATTTTCTTAATTTACTAATCGAGTTAAACATGACACGCTCTTAGAACACATAATTAACTATTATTTCACGCTCTTAGAACACATAATTAACTATTATTTCATGCATAAGCTACTACTCTTTAGATATCCTAGACAAATTATAGAAGCGTTTAACATAATCTATGCACCATATACCACGCCAAAATTTGTCCTTAGAACTATCTCATTATTTTATTTCATCTTTTGATTTTTTTTGTTTGTTTTTTAATATATCATGCTCTTCAATTATGGTGACCAAACTTAAGAAAGACTTTAACTTCTAGAATATCTGCACATGCCTTGCTTTCTCTAAAACTCCACAACAATAGAAAAATAAGATCTGAAGAATCAAAGGGAGCACATTGAACCTAGATTTCATCACTTTCTTTTTCTTACTTAAATTAATTTTTATACTATAAGAATTAATCCATTTATTTCGGATAAAGAGTCTATTATTCTATTTTAAGGTGTTTTATTTAAAGAGTTCACGATATAAAAGTGTTATTTTATTATTAATAAGCTACTAAAAATGTCATTTTTACTTAAAAAATTAACTTTCAAACACGATCTTTTTGCCCGGAACGAATAAAGCCTGTGCTAATTGTTAGAGTTAAAGCCCAAGACAAAGCCTTGAAAACACATGTACCCATTCTGCTCCACACGCCTGGCACCTCATTATTCAAGCATCCTTAAATAAATGATAATTTAAAGTCACTTGATTAATTAACTTAAAACACAAAGACCTAGGTGATTAAAGAATTATAAGTACTTGATTAATTATAATTTACAACAAAGACCTATGTGCCTAGGATGCCACCTTGAGGCACTACCGACCTTAATAAGATTGGTAAACAATGAGAAAATTGTGAAAAAACAAAGACCGAAAGGGAATTTACTTTAGAAAATTGAAGAAAAGGGAAAGGGTATTCCCGTGATGATCAAAGAGGTCTCAATTACCATGACATGTTGGGGAATAGTGAGACATGGGTGGTATGGCTTTCTTTGTTGAGCAACTAGTAATTCTTTACTTGCTAATGTTTCCCAATGTGTATATATTTTTGGAGTAGGTTTCCGACACGTCTCTCACAATTCAACCTACAAACACATGGTGGATCAGATAAATATGATTCATTTTATAAAAATTATCCATAAGATCGTCTTACACAAGTATTTACCATATTTTTTTACATTTAGTTAGTCTCTTTTCTTTTATCCTTAATTATTATTCTTTTTATTTTAATCATGGATCTCATTTAGGCATAAGATTTGAAAACAAGTATGTATCATAACAATATTTATAATATAGTTGTTATAAAGTAACCACAAAGTAGAATAAAGAGTGTATGAGAGATAGAGAGAGAGAGAGAGAGAGAGAGAGAGATTTTATTCAGAGGAATCGTCTGTGTGTAATATAACTACACACTGCTCAGTATTTATAGCCGAGCAGTGTTACATATTTCTTAAGGCTACGGGACATAGATCCCTAGCCCAAGCTACTCCTCCATCCTCCATTCAATGCTTCCTCCATTCAATGTTGTGTTTATTATTGACTTTTATAACACTCCCCCTTGAACATAGCATTGTAAGTTGACTAAGTGTATCTCGTTAAAAACCTTTAAGTCGAAAAACCCAGTAGGGAAAAAAAATTGGACATAAGGAAAAACGTACACAACTTAGGCCACCAATTTTGTGCATGGGCTGTCTCGTTAAAAACCTTTTCATGGAAAACCCAGTGGGAAAAAACCATGATAAAGGGAAAAAGAGTACAGCCATATATGCTCCCCCTTGAACTAACAAGGGTCAAGAGAAATCACCTTTGTAAATCTCGTAGATTTCGCATCCCAATATTGTGAACATGCTTTCTGAAGGTTGTAGTGGGGAGTGCCTTCGTAAATAAATCTGCAGCATTATCACTTGATCGAACATATTGGATGCTGACCTCTTTCTTCTTTTCAAGTTCTTGAGTGTATAAAAAGAGCTTCGGGGGGATATGTTTGGACCTGTCACTTTTGATGTATCCCTCTTTACTTTGGGCGACACATGAGGCATTGTCTTCAAATAATACTGTCGGGTCTTTGTTGACAGGTAGTCCACTGGTATTTTGAATATGCTGAGTCATAGATCGAAGCCATACACACTCTCGACTGGCTTCATGAAGTGCGATCATCTCAGCATGATTTGACGATGTAGCAACTAGCGTTTGCTTTTGAGAACGCCAGGAAATTGCAGTACCACCCATCGTGAAGACATAGCCAGTCTGTGATCTGGCTTTATGAGGATCAAACAAATAACCTGCATCTGCAAAACCAATCAGTTCATCCCTAGATCCTTTGGGATAAAATAATCCCAAATCGATCGTCCCTTGAAGATAACGAAATATGTGCTTGATACCATTCCAGTGTCTCCGTGATGAAGATGAACTATATCTTGCCAATAGATTTGTAGCAAATGCTATATCCGGTCTGATACAATTAGCAAGGTACATAAGAGCTTCAATAACACTTAAGTATGGTACTTCAGGACCAAGTATTTCTTCATTATCTTCACAAGGACGAAATGAATCTTTTTCAACATTCAGTGATCTATTAATCATGGGGTTAGTGAGAGGGTTTGCCTTATCCATACAAAAGCACTTCAAAACTCTTTTTGTGTAATTTGATTGGTGTACAAATTTTCCACTATGAAAGTGTTCTATTTGTAAACCAAGACAGTATTTGGTCTGCCCAAGATCTTTCATTTCAAATTCTCCCTTTAGGTAATCAACTGCTTCTTTGATTTCCTTGGGAGTTCCAATGATATTCAGATCATCTACATAGATAGCGATAATAGCAAATCCAACTGTCGTTTTCTTTATAAAAACATACGGACATAATTAATCATTCACATATCCGTCTTTTAACAAATGCTCACTTAAGCAATTATACCACATGCGACCGGATTGTTTTAATCCATACAGTGATCGTTGTAGTTTAATTGCACATAATTCTTTAGACTTTGAGCTCAGTGCTTCAGGCACTTTAATTCCATCAGGAATTCTCATATAAATATCGGCATCTAATGATCCGTATAAATAAGCCATTACAACATCCATGAGATGCATATCTAGATTTTTCGAAACCGATAGGCTGATTAGATATCTGAACGTAATAGCATTCATTACAGGAGAATACGTTTCTTCATAATCAATCCCAGGCCTTTGAGAAAAACCTTATGCAACAAGGCGAGCCTTGTATCTCACAATCTCATTTTTCTCATTTCGCTTTCGAACAAAAATCCATCTGTATCCAATGGGTTTCACGGTACGTGTGAGAACGATAGATCCAAATACTTTTCGTTTATTCAACGAATTTAATTCACCTTCATGGCATCTATCCATTTGATATTATCATGTCTTTTTGACATTCGGATCTGATTTTGGTTCGGGATCATCGATCCGTCATTAATTTCTTGGGATACCGAATAAGAGAATATATCATCAATATTCTCCATTTCATCTCGGTTCCATATTTTTCCATTACATATGTAATTAATGGAAATCTCATGGTTATCATTACTGCGGGGGCTTACTAGATTTGCATGATCGTGTGTTTCTTACGGAACAATTTCACGATCGTGTGTTTCTTCTGGAACACTTTCATGTGATTGGGGATTTTCAATCACTTTCCATTTGCGATGATTTTTATCCTTTGAACCAATGGGTCGTCCGCCACGCTTGCGTGTTTTAGATTCATTTGTCATTTTATCATTTAGCGACCCTTTTGGTATTTCAATTCGGGCGAGAGCATTTATAAGCGGCTACATGTGACTTTGTCACTCTCTTTGTATCTATAAATGCATCGGCAATTGATTCGCTACATTTTGTAAATGTATGATCTTTTGAACTTCCAGTTCACGTTACCTTGTGGGAGGGTCAAGGTGCAATAACGATGATGTGCACCACTTGATCTCTCTTCCCACTTGTTTCCCCTCTTCACCTAAAGGTGGAAACTTGTCTTCATTAAAATAACAATTGGCAAAGCGTGCCGTAAAAACGTCACCCGTTTTTGGTTCAAGATATTTTATTATAGAAGGGGATTCATACCCAACATATATTCTCAATCTCCTTTGTGGTCCCATCTTTGTACGTTGTGGTGGAGCAATTGGTACATATACCGTACAACCAAAAACTCTTAGATGGGATATATTCGGCTCTCTTAGAATGCCAATATGATTGGGAGTATATGTGATATGCACTTGGCTTTGAGGCGAATTAGTGCGGTTGCATGTAAAAAAACATGACCCCATACAAGTAAGCGACTTTGTTCTCATCATTAATGGTCGACAATGAGTTGAATACGCTTGATCAACTATTCAGCCAAACCATTTTGTGTATGAACATGGGCTACTGGATGTTCAACATCAGTCCCTATTGCCATACAATAATCATTGAATGCTTGAGATGTAAATTCACCAGCATTATCAAGTCTCACTTTCTTGATCATATAATCTGGGAATTGTGCTCTCAGCTTGATTATTTGTGCAAAGAATTTGGCAAATGCCGTATTATGAGTTGATAATAGACATACGTGCGACCATTTGCTAGAAGCATCAATCAATACCATAAAGTATTGGATTAACGAGATTCCCACTGTCCCTGTCTACTATCCAGCGAAACCACAGCCAAGGGAACGGGCTTGGCAGAATCAGCGGGGAAAGAAGACCCTGTTGAGCTTGACTCTAGTCCGACTTTGTGAAATGACTTGAGAGGTGTAGTATAAGTGGGAGCCTTCGGGCAAAAGTGAAATACCACTACTTTTAACGTTATTTTACTTATTCCGTGAATCGGAAGCGGGGCATCGCCCCTCTTTTTTGACCCAAGGCCCGCTCGCGGGCCGATCCGGGCGGATCTTTTCCTCCGCTTATTGATATGCTTAAACTCAGCGGGTAGTCCCGCCTGACATGGGGTCGCGGTCGGAGCGCCTTAGGCTTAAGCCTAGACGTGTCAGGGTCACGAGAGCCAACCCAGCGCAGGACGCGCGCACGACGGGACGCGAGGGCCTTGTTACCAACCACCACTTGTCGTGCGTCCTTCACGGGGGACTCCGTTTTGAGCCAACCGCGTCGCAAGGCACGGGAGGCCAGTATCCGCTCCCCCTTTCCTTGACTTGTTTTGTAAACAATTAAGTTAAGGGAGGCGACGCGATGCGTGACGCCCATGCAGACGTGCCCTCGGCCTAACGGCTTCGGGCGTAACTTGCGTTCAAAGACTCGATGGTTCACGGGATTCTGCAATTCACACCAAGTATCGCATTTCGCTACGTTCTTCATCGATGCGAGAGCCGAGATATCCGTTGCCGAGAGTCGTTTGTGTTTTTCACTAAGAAGCAACCGCCCAACCGTGCGCACTCCCTTCGTTTTGTGTAAAGAGTTCATGTTTTAAAGTCAATTTCTTTTTTAAAAAATAACACTTTTAGCAGCTCATTAGTAATAAAATGACACTTTATGCCTTAATTTTTTAAAATAAAATTTTTAAGTGAAACATCCGAAAATAAAATAGTGGACTCTTTGCTCAGAACGAAATATCTGACATACATTTTTTCCCTCCACCCAATCCACTGTTGTTTTCCCTCCCTTTCTATCAACACCTCCTCTTTTCCATTGTATCACTCCCTACATCTTTTAAGTTATCCTCTCTCATCCATCCCCGCCCAATCCGTGAACATCAATCTTCGATCACAGTCCCTTCTTCACCTCCTTTCTTCCCTGTCTCCCCCTCTCTTTAAAAAAAAAATTAATTAATGGTTTATTTGGCCCTGATCGACCGAACAACCTTGTTTTGTTCGGCCATGATCGACCGAACAACCTTGATTTTTTTTTTAAAGGAAGAGACAGAGAAGAAGGAATGTGTTTGGAGGTGTGAGCTATGTACTGGGTTGATGGTGGTGGTGATGGAAGGAGTATATCGTGATGGGGAGGCGGTGAAAGGGGGAGGGAGGAGACAGTGAAGGGGGTTGAGTTTCGATGAAGGGAAGGGTAACTTACGAAGTTTAGGTTTTAGGGGAGTCAACTTATAATAACGGGGTTATATAGCGCCACTCATTGGTGATTACATTAGTTTTAACTAGAGCTGTCAAGGTGGGTTGGCAGGGCGGCCAACCCACAACCCGCTATAACCCACCATTTGGCGGGGCGAGGCGGGCCAATCCATGAAATGTGGTGGGTCGGGAAATTGTCAACCCAACCCAACCCATCTTGGGTTGTGGGTTAGGCGGGCCAACCCACCAACTTTTTTCCCAATTAATCTAAATAATAAAACTAATCATAAATAACACAAAAAAATGTCACAATTCATTAAAAAAATTATATTTTCTACTATTATATTTTTAATAGTGTTTTCTAACAACTTTCTTTAATATTTATAGTATAAAATGAGAAAAAAATAAAAGTAAGAAACTATTTTATCATTATTCTTTTTGTATGTTCTTATAATCATTTTTTCTATAAATATTGTTGTTAATATACCTTATTCTGACATCTTTAGTTGTTATAAGTGTCATTTTTTGAACGAATTCAAAATCATTTACTAATATTTCAGATATAAAAAATAATCTTACATTTTGAGCGAAAAATGATTTAAACTAATTATTTCAAACTTATGACTTGGTTATTTGAAACCAATATATGGCGGGCCAACCCGCCCCGACCCACCCCAACCCGCAACCCACCGTGGGCTCAACCCATTTGACTCACCTCTTAATAGGTTCATATTTTTCCAACCCAACCCACATTTTTAAAGTGGTGAAATGGACCAACTCAACGGACTCAACCCATTTTAACAGCTCTAGTTTTAAGATACTCTTTCATATATGGAAAATGATGCGTTGACCCGGTCTTCCTCCAATAATACTCTCACAATTATACCGAAACTTAAATGAAATTCCTTCTTGACTTTTTAATTCTTCTTTTCTTCCCAAGCTAGGCAATAAAATTTGTGCCATACTTTTTCGCATTACATAAAAATTTAAAGTTTAGCATTAAAATTTGTGCCATACTTTTTCCAATAAATTGGTGCTCATATAATCATACACCCTCCGATCCGATCAAAGAATTCACTATACTATTTTGAGATGTTTTTTTTAATTGTTTATTTATAAAAATTATATTTAAATTTTTTATAACATTTCAACTTTATATCCACTTGTATTATAAACACAAAATAATGTGTTTAACCATTTTTGTAATAATAACTAGCTCTAATCGTATTAATATAACATTTTAGTAATTAGACTTTTAAAAAGTAGACTATTTAATTGGAACAAAAGGAGTAGTTAACGTGAGCTTATGTGACCATAAATGGATAACCACCGACAGCCACCACCATTGCCAACGAATGACGATCATCACCACCACCTCCGTCGACAATCTCCTGTTACTGCATACGACGACAACTAGCTTCCAGCGGCCATCACCACAATTTTTTTGTAATATTTGTTTTGTTTAATAATTTGATATTAATTGTTGGGCGCCCAAGCCCATTTATTACACACACATTCATATTTGAAACATTTCCATTTTTTTAAATGTCCGCTGTTTGACGAACCAAGTCCAACCTTCCATGAATTCAATTAAGTATTTTTTATGCTCTCCCAAATAGTTGGACTTAGTTTGTTCAAACCATTGACATATTTTTCATTGTTAAATGTGTTTGCAGACTTCTCAAATGAAACTTGTTCAAAAAAGGTTTGCCACTATTTTTTAAATTAATTTTTTTTCGGCACAGATTAAAAAAGAAAGAAAAATTTTATTCTTAAAACGGAGGGAGTATGTCCATTCTAGAAAAGTTGTACTCTTACTATACTTTCCTTTTTTAGAATAACATTTTTTTTTCATTTTATCCTTATTTTTCCTTTCTATATTTCATGATAACCACTGCAAGAAACTTTAAAAAGAACTACATATTATATTAATAGAGTCGGTTAGTTTTTTGAAATATATATGTCAGTCAAACATTACTATTATTTAGAAACGGGGGAATATTTTGTTTCATAAATTATTTTTGTGACAATGAAGATGTACATAAACAGTTTTTAATACGAAACTTACTGTTTTTAGTCATGATTAAGGCCAGAAAGGATTAATAAGTCGAGTTGTCGATATTTAATAATGGTCACGAGTTGTCTGATAAAGTCATTATCCCTCACTATTAATACCAAGGGGGAGGGTGGTATTATTAGCGCCCTCACTAAAAAAAATTAGGATTAACATTTGTAATCTCAAAACTACCCCCGATATACAAGTGAGTATTAATAACGAGGGCACTAATAGTACTGGGATTAATAATAATGTTTATACTTATCCGATTGTCAAACAAGCCCTTACTGTTTTTTAGTTCTTAAAATATTTTCCTAAAGCACGTATTAGCCAAGTGCATCACTTAATATCTACTGAATTAGTTAGAAATAAATGAGAATTCAGATTTTCTGTATTACCTTTTTGTGCCCCGTATGTACCACTAAGTCTCCGACATTGAGCTAGTTCAACATGGGCTTTTGAACATGATCTCAAATTTAAGAGAGCTTTATTTATTTATTTTTCTTACCGTTGAAAATGATTTTCTACGGAACATTGACTATAAATACCTAATAGTAAATTAACTTTGCTTCAAGGTAGGTAGAAGGATGTTTGAAATTAAAGTCTGATACTAATTTGGAGTCTTAGGAATTCTGGTTAGCGTTTTAGAAATTGGCCTAGGCGTTCTAGGTGTCACCTCGGCGCCAGCTGCTGAATTTATTTATTCTTTATTCTTCATAATTAATTAATTTATGTATTGAGTTATTGAATATTGTTATGTTGTTTTGAATTTTGGAATAATATTAAATTACTGATTTTACTTTTAAATTTTAATCTTCTAGTGTGCTAAAGAAAATTAAAATATTTAGTGATATTATCTAATAGTATATCTGAGAGTTAGTTCTTGGTAATTAGGTTATATTAAGAAAAAGTTGAAAATCAAGGTAATTATGCTATGGTTATGCGCTACCCCTACAGCTACTATGGTGATCGCTTAGCGATTTTAAGAATAAAGATTTTGGTACTACATTTGTGGAAAAACAGTTTTAACATGTTAATATTAATTATTAAGGAGAAGCTATTTTCACTTAAAAACAAATTACTTAACCACTACAATCATTAGCATTTTGATTAATGTTCTTGTTGAAGATACGAGTGTCAATATGGAAGAATTGAATTGAAGTGAAGGATGTAGAGTGTTATAGTCTAGTAGTATAAGGGTTGTGTTTGTCAGCTTAAATAGTTAGTTTGTTAGTTTTTTCTTTCTCTCTCTTAGGTCTGTAACACGAAGTATAAATGTGGTGTGCATGCTTTAGTTCTGATTCAAGTTAAATAATAAAAGGAAAGGAGGGAATCAGGGATACGCTCCTCTCTTCCTCTCAATTTCTATCTCTTCCAATTTTAGAGTCAAATATTATCATGGTATTAAAGCATACTGATCTGTATCTCTTCCGCTCAAACACTCTGATTAAACATTTTCGATTCAAATCAACTTGATTGTTCTTCTCTTCTCTTCAAATTACAAATTCGGTAGTCTTCTAGTACTCGTAAGTAATGGTAGACAGTAGCAGCACTGATGGAGACGAAGAAACTATGCACGAGGAAGGAGAAGCTAAAATTACATATCAGCAAATAGAAGTTCAATGTCTAATATATCAGGTAAAATTGCTTAATAAAATACAAAGAATGCTACTGATAAATGTTGATCTAACACAAGAATATTAACTCTAATTGCTTGTTACATAGCTAACATTAATTGTATCTATCTCTCAGATTACCATATCAGCAAATAGAAGTTCAATGTCTATGATGAAGCTTCGCCGATGGCATTAACAATTGAATCAGTTGCTTCTTCATCAGAGTTTTGTTTCCATGGGCCTGAAGGGGTTGAGAAGGTTTTTGAAATTCAATAACCTAGATGCGTCTCTTCTTCTTCTAATTGTCAATATGGTTGTATCGATCCCTCAACTTTATCTTGGATCCTTTCAACTTATAACTTTCCAAAAAAGAAGCTTCAGAAGGCAAATCTACCCCGTGAGAGAGGCCGGAGCCACCTTTGATCACAGGTTGAGTAGAAATCGTGCTTTTTACAGTGTTGTTGCAAGCAGATAGCTCCTTTGATTTTCCAAAAAATATCTTTATCTTGAGGGGATATGATGGGTTGGTCACGAGTTTGATAGGCTTTAAATTTGTATTTCTCATCTCCTCACTACGTGGTTTTTCCATATTCTTTGTCGTAATCACCCCCTAATCACCTTTCTTCTTCCTCTTCATATCAGCAACACTGAATGGGTTCTCGAGCCTCTTCCGAACAGTATCATGACCAACCGTACTATGAACCGTCTTCTTCGTAGTAACTAACTGATGATCTTTGTTCTTCTCATTCTTCTTCTTCATATCGGCAACAACTTGAATGGGTTCTCGAGCCTCTTAGAACGATGTCGGGACCAGCAGTACTATGAACTGTCTTCTTCGTAGTAACTAACTGACGATCATTGTTCTTCTCATTCTTCTTCTTCATATTAGCAACACTGAATGGGTTCTCGAGCCTCTTCTGAACAGTATCAGGACCAACAATACTATGAACCGTCTTCTTGGTAGTAACTAACTGATGATAATTGTTCTTCTCATTCTTCTTCGTCATCCAAGTATTAGTATCAATTCGGGGGCGATTGAGAATATATTCAACAATATCTGAACAAGAAGATTTAGGCTTTCTTGGAACTTTAGGCCAAATTATGGGGTCAACCTTAATGCTGCTGACTTCAAAAGTGTCAAAACCATCTTCGGAATTCGAACGATTTAACGAACATACAAAACTGATAAAGTCCATCTCCTTTCTCCATGGCTGTCAGCGGTCGGAAATCGTAAAGAGAACTAGTGCAAAGCATGTTCGAGCCCCTTCAAAAATGGCACCCGCTATCAACTATCTTGAAATATGGCGATTGGAGCTTTCGACGATCATTTTTTTAAAATATCATTTTTGTTTAAATATCAGAGTTTTGTAGCTAACATTACATATCAGAGTTTTGTAGCTAACATTACATATCAGCAAATAAAAGTTCAATGTCTAATATATCAAGTAACATTGCGTAATAAAATACAAAGAATGCTACTGATAAATGTTGATCTAACACAAGAATATTAACTCTAATTGTTTGTTACATAGCTAACATTAATTGTATCTATCTCTCAGACTACCATATCAGCAAATAGAAGTTCAATGTCTATAATGAAGCTTCGCCGATGGCATTAACAGTTGAATCATTTGCTTCTTCATCATAGTTTTGTTTCCATGGGCCTGCAGGGGTTGAGAAGGTTTTTGAAATTCAATAACCTGGATGCGTCTCTTCTTCTTCTCATTGTCAATCTGGTTGTATCGATCCCTCAACTTTCTCTTGCATCCTTCCAACTTATAACTTTCCAAAAGAGAGGCTTCAAAAGGCAAATCTACCCCGTGAGAGAGGCCGGAGCCACCTTTGATCACAGGTTGAGTAGAAATCGTGCTTTTTACAGTGTTGTTGCCAGCAGATAGCTCGTTTGATTTTTCAAAAAATATCTTTATCTCTAGGGGATATGATGGGTTGGTCACGAGTTTGATAGGCTTTAAACTTGTATTTCTCATCTCCTCACTACCTTTGTTTTTCCATATTATTTGTCGTAATCACCCCTCATCACCTTTTTTCTTCTTCATATCAACACTTGAATGGGTTCTCGAGCCTCTTAGAACGATGTCGGGACCAACCGTACTATGAACCGTCTTCTTCGTAGTAAGTAACTAATGATCTTTGTTCTTCTCATTCTTCTTCTCGAGCCTCTTCTGAACAGTATCAGGACCAACCGTACTATGAACCGTCTTCTTCGTAGCAACTAACTGATGATCATTGTTTTTCTCATTCTTCTTCTTCATATTAGCAACACTGAATGGGTTCTCGAGCCTCTTAGAAACGATGTCGGGACCAACAATACTATGAATCGTCTTCTTGGTAGTAACTAACTGATGATCATTGTTCTTCTCATTCTTCTTCGTCATCCAAGTATCAATATCATTTCGGGGGCGATTGAGAATATATTCAACAATATCTGAACAAGAAGATTTAGGCTTTCTTGGAACTTTAGGCCAAATTATGGGGTCAACCTTAACCCTGCTGACTTCAAAAGTGTAAAAACCATCTTCGGGATTCGAACGATTTAACGAACATACAAAACTGATAAAGTCAATCTCCTTCTCCATGGCTGTCAGTGGTTGGAAATCGTAAAGAGAAGTAGTGCAAAGGATGTTCGAGTCCCTTTAAAAATGGTACCCGCTATCAACTATCTTGAAATATGGCGATTGGAGCTTTCGACGATCATTTTTTTAAAATATCATTTTTTTTAAATATCAGAGTTTTGTAGCTAACATTACATATCAGAGTTTTGTAGCTAACATTACATATCAGCAAATAGAAGTTCAATGTCTAATATATCAAGTAAAATTACTTAATAAAATACAAAGAATGCTACTGATAAATATTGATCTAACACAATAATATTAACTCTAATTGTTTGTTACATAGCTAACATTAGTTGTATCTATCTCTCAGATTATCATATCAGCAAATAGAAGTTCAATGTCTATGATGAAGCTTCGCCGATGACATTAACAGTTGAATCAATTGCTTCTTCATCAGAGTTTTGTTTCCATAGACCTGCACGGGTTGAGATGGTTTTTGAAATTCAATATCCTGGATGCGTCTCTTCTTCTTCTAATTGTCAATCTGGTTGTATCGATCCCTCAACTTTCTCTTGGATCCTTCCAACTTATAAGTTTCCAAAAAAGAGGCTTGAAGGCAAATCTACCCAGTGAGAGGCGGAGCCACCTTTGATCACAGGTTGAGTAGAAATCGTGCTTTTTACAGTGTTGTTGCCAGCAGATAGCTCCTTTGATTTTCCAAAAAATATCTTTATCTTGAGGGGATATGATGGGTTGGTCACGAGTTTGATAGGCTTTAAACTTGTATTTCTCATCTCCTCACTACCTTGTTTTTCCATATTCTTTGTCGTAATCACCCCCTCATCATCTTTCTTCTTTTTCATATCAGCAACACTGAATGGGTTCTCGAGCCTCTTAGATGTCGGGACCAACCGTACTATGAATCGTCTTCTTCGTAGTAACTAACTGATGATCTTTGTTCTTCTCATTCTTCTTCTTCATATCAGCAACACTGAATGGGTTCTCGAGCCTCTTTCTAACAGTATCAGGACCAACCGTACTATGAACCGTCTTATTCGTAGTAACCAACTGATGATCATTGTTCTTCTCATTCTTCTTCTTCATATTAGCAACTTGAATGGGTTCTCGAGCCTCTTAGAGCGATGTCGGGACCAACAATACTATGAACGTCTTCTTGGTAGTAACTAGCGATGATCATTGTTCTTCTCATTCTTCTTCGTCATCAAGTATCAGGTATCAATTCGAGGCGATTGAGAATATATTCAACAATACGAACAAGAAGATTTAGGCTTTCTTGGAACTTTAGGCCAAATTATGGGCAACCTTAACTCTGTGACTTCAAAGTGTCAAACCATCTTCGGGATTCGAGCGATTTAACGAACATACAAAGCGATAAAGTCCATCTCCTTCTCCATGGTGTCAGTGGTCGGAAATCGTAAAGAGAAGTAGTGCAAAGCATGTTCGAGCCCCTTCAAAAATGGCACCCGCTATCAACTATCTTTAGATATGGCGATTGGAGCTTTCGACGATCATTTTTTTAAAATATCATTTTTTTAAAAAATATCAGAGTTTTGTAGCTAACATTACATATCAGAGTTTTGTAGCTAACATTACATATCAGCAAATAGAAGTTCAATGTCTAATATATCAAGTAAAATTGCTTAATAAAATACAAAGAATACTACTGATAAATGTTGATCTAACACAAGAATATTAACTCTAATTGTTTGTTACATAGCTAACATTAATTGTATCTATCTCTCAGATTACCATATAAGCAAATAGAAGTTCAATGTCTATGATGAAGCTTCGCCGATGGCATTAACAGTTGAATCAGTTGCTTCTTCATCAGAGTTTTGTTTCCATGGGCCTGGGGGGTGAGAAGGTTTTTGAAATTCAATAACCTGGATGCGTCTCTTCTTCTTCTAATTGTCAATCTGGTTGTATCGATCCCTCACTTTTCTCTTGGATCCTTCCAACTTATAACTTTCCAAAAAGAGCTTGAAGGCAAATCTACCCATGAGAGAGGAGCCACCTTTGATCACAGGTTGAGTAGAAATCGTGCTTTTTACAGTGTTGTTGCCAGCAGATAGCTCCTTTGATTTTCCAAAAAATATCTTTATCTTGAGGGGATATGATGGGTTGGTCACGAGTTTGATAGGCTTTAAACTTGTATTTCTCATCTCCTCACTACCTTGTTTTTCCATATTCTTTGTCGTAATCACCCCTCATCACCTTTCTTCTTCTTCATATCAGCAACACTGAATGGGTTCTCGAGCCTCTTCCGAACAGTATCAGGACCAACCGTACTATGAACCGTCTTCTTCGTAGTAACTAACTGATGATCTTTGTTCTTCTCATTCTTCTTCTTCATATCAGCAACACTGAATGGGTTCTCGAGCCTCTTTCTAACAATATCAGGACCAACCGTACTATGAACCGTCTTCTTCGTAGTAACCAACTGATGATCATTGTTCTTCTCATTCTTCTTCTTCATATTAGCAACACTGAATGGGTTCTCGAGCCTCTTCCGAACAGTATCAGGACCAACAATACTATGAATCGTCTTCTTGGTAGTAACTAACTGATGATCATTGTTCTTCTCATTCTTCTTCGTCATCCAAGTATCAGTATCAATTCGGGGGCGATTGAGAATATATTCAACAATATCTGAACAAGAAGATTTAGGCTTTCTTGGAACTTTAGGCCAAATTATGGGGTCAACCTTAACTCTGCTGACTTCAAAAGTGTCAAACCCATCTTCGGGATTCGAACGATTTAACGAACATACAAAACTGATAAAGTCCATCTCCTTCTCCATGGCTGTCAGTGGTCGGAAATCGTAAAGAGAAGTAGTGCAAAGCATGTTCGAGCCCCTTCAAAAATGGCACCCGCTATCAACTATCTTGAAATATGGCGATTGGAGCTTTCGACGATCATTTTTTTAAAATATCATTTTTTTTATATATCAGAGTTTTGTAGCTAACATTACATATCAGCAAATAGAAGTTCAATGTCTAATATATCAAGTAAAATTGCTTAATAAAATACAAAGAATGCTACTGATAAATGTTGATCTAACACAAGAATATTAACTCTAATTGTTTGTTACATAGCTAACATTAATTGTATCTATCTCTCAGATTACCATATCAGCAAATAGAAGTTCAATGTCTATGATGAAGCTTCGCCGATGGCATTAACAGTTGAATCAGTTGCTTCTTCATCGGAGTTTTGTTTCCATGGGCCTGCAGGGGTTGAGAAGGTTTTTGAAATTCAATAACCTGGATGCGTCTCTTCTTCTTCTAATTGTCAATCTGGTTGTATCGATCCCTCAACTTTCTCTTGGATCCTTCCAACTTATAACTTTCCAAAAAAGAGGCTTCAGAAGGCAAATCTACCCCGTGAGAGAGGCCGGAGCCACCTTTGATCACAGGTTGAGTAGAAATCGTGCTTTTTACAGTGTTGTTGCCAGCAGATAGCTCCTTTGATTTTCCAAAAAATATCTTTATCTTGAGGGGATATGATGGGTTGGTCACGAGTTTGATAGGCTTTAAACTTGTATTTCTCATCTCCTCACTACCTTGTTTTTCCATATTCTTTGTCGTAATCACCCCCTCATCATCTTTCTTCTTCTTCATATCAGCAACACTGAATGGGTTCTCGAGCCTCTTCCGAACAGTATCAGGACCAACCGTACTATGAACCGTCTTCTTCGTAGTAACTAATTGATGATCTTTGTCCTTCTCTTTCTTCTTCTTCATATCAGCAACACTGAATGGGTTCTCGAGCCTCTTTCTAACAGTATCAGGACCAACCGTATTATGAACCGTCTTCTTCGTAGTAACTAAGTGATGATCATTGTTCTTCTCATTCTTCTTCTTCATATTAGCAATACTAAATGGGTTCTCGAGCCTCTTCCGAACAGTATCAGGACCAACAATACTATGAACCGTCTTCTTGGTAGTAACTAACTGATGATCATTGTTCTTCTCATTCTTCTTCGTCATCCAAGTATCAGTATCAATTCGGGGGCGATTGAGAATATATTCAACAATATCTGAACAAGAAGATTTAGGCTTTCTTGGAACTTTAGGCCAAATTATGGGGTCAACCTTAACGCTGCTGATTTCAAAAGTGTCAAAACCATCTTCGGGATTCGAACGATTTAACGAACATACAACACTGATAAAGTCCATCTCCTTCTCCATGGCTGTCAGTGGTCGGAAATCGTAAAGAGAAGTAGTGCAAAGCATGTTCGAGCCCTTTCAAAGAGAAGTAGTAGCTAACATTACATATCAGAGTTTTGTAGCTAACATTACATATCAGCAAATAGAAGTTCAATGTCTAATATATCAAGTAAAATTGCTTAATAAAATACAAAGAATGCTACTGATAAATGTTGATCTAACACAAGAATATTAAATCTAATTGTTTGTTACATAGCTAACATTAATTGTATCTATCTCTCAGATTACCATATCAGCAAATAGAAGTTCAATGTCTATGATGAAGCTTTGCCGACGGCATTAACAGTTGAATCAGTTGCTTCTTCATCAGAGTTTTGTTTCCATGGGCCTGCTGGGGTTGAGAAGGTTTTTGAAATTCAATAACCTAGATGCGTCTCTTCTTCTTATTGTCAATCTGGTTGTATCGATCCCTCAAATTTCTCTTGGATCCTTCCAACTTATAACTTTCCAAAAAAGAGGCTTCAGAAGGCAAATCTACCCCGTGAGAGAGGCTGGAGCCACCTTTGATCACAGGTTGAGTAGAAATCGTACTTTTTACAGTGTTGTTGCCAGCAGATAGGTCCTTTGATTTTGAAAAAAATATCTTTATCTTGAGCGGATATGATGAGTTTGTCAGGAGTTTGATAGGCTTTAAACTTGTATTTCTCATCTCCTCACTACGTGGTTTTTCCATATTCTTTGTCGTAATCACCCCCTCATCACCTTTTTTCTTCTTCATATCAGCAACATTGAATGGGTTCTCGAGCCTCTTCCGAACAGTATCAGGACCAACCGTACTATGAACCGTCTTCTTCGTAGTAACTAACTGATGATCTTTGTTTTTCTCATTCTTCTTCTCGAGCCTCTTCCGAACAGTATCAGGACCAACCGTACTATCAACCGTCTTTTTCGTAGCAACTAAATGATGATCATTGTTTTTCTCATTCTTCTTCTTCATATTAGCAACACTGAATGGGTTCTCGAGCCTCTTCCGAACAATATTAGGACCAACAATTCTATGAACCGTGTTCTTGTTAGTAACTAACTGATGATCATTGTTCTTCTCATTCTTCTTCGTCATCCAAGTATCAGTATCAATTCGGGGGCGATTGAGAATATATTCAACAATATCTGAACAAGAAGATTTAGGCTTTCTCGGAACTTTAGGCCAAATTATGGGGTCAACCTTAACGATGCTGACTTCAAAAGTGTAAAAACCATCTTCGGGATTTGAACGATTTAACGAACATACAAAACTGATAAAGTCCATCTCCTTCTCCATGGCTGTCAGTGGTTGGAAACGTCAACACTTCAACTTCATCCCTCACATCCATTGTACCTTCACCCATATGATCATCCCGGTGTGATACTTGTTTCACAAACTCTGAATGATTCAATTAATTTCAATCAATGGAAGGTGTCTGCTGTTATTGCTCTCTCAACAAAAAACAAATTAAAGTACCTTGCTCAGTTGAATAGATGTAATAATATGGTCATTGCTTGGTTGTTGAATGTTGTTTCATCTGAAATTAAATCCAGTATCGTTTATTTTCCAACTGCTAAGGCTATATGGGAACCCTAAGTATCTCTGCCTATTTCACAAAATTCAGAAGTTTATGGGATGAATTGACCAATCTGAATAGCATTCCAAAGTGTGTCTGTGATTGTAATTGTGGAGCTATTCAAAAGCAGGATGATTATGAGCATGAGCAAAAACTATTCCAGTTCTTAATGGGACTCAATGATACTTACACCAACATTAGGGGCCAGATTATAATGATGCATCATCTTCCTAGTTTAAGTAAGGTAGAGAACTTGTTAATTCAAGAAGAAACACAAAGGAAATGTAGTAACACTGGATCCACTGTTAATGATACATCTGCTGCATTGTTGAGTAAGACTTCTGATGGTACAATGTCTTGCAGAACTGGTTTTAAGAATTTCAAAAACAGGACCAACACAGGAACTTCCAACTACACACAGAAAGGAAAATTCTGGTGTGATTTTTGTCATGGAGATTCTCACACTAAGGAGAGGTGTTTATTCTTACATGGTTTTCCAGACTGGCACACGTTGTATGGGGTAAAACCAGATTTTAGTAAGATGCCTAAGAATAAACCAAAAGGATTGACTGCTGCTAATGTAGTCAGTAGTGGTGTACCATGAGGCAATAGTACAGAAACCAACTCTTGCATCCCAGGCCTGAGCAATAGTCAATACAACCAACTGATGCAACTTCTGTCCTGTTCAGGAGGACTCTCAGATAACCCTGAATCTCACATTGCAGGTACTGTTATAAGTTGTTCCAGCACTATGCCATCTAGGGATTTTTCGAGTTTGCATAACACTGAATGGATAATCGACACCAGTGCCACAGATCATATTACTCCTAACTTTGATTTGCTTATTAATCCTATTTGTGTTAATTCATCTATCCTTCTCCCTAATGGTCATACTACAAAGATCACTCACAAAGGTACTATCCTTCTTGAACAGAATATCATCTTATCTGATGTTCTCTTTGTGCCATCCTTTCAATTCAATCTCTTGTCGGGCAGTAAACTTGCTATTGACACTAACTGCAACCTTGTTTTCTCCTCTTCTGCTTGCTTTCTTCAGGACCTAGCACACAAGGAAACCAAGGAGATTGGCAGGTTGTCTGGAGGGTTGTATAGAACTTCTATCACAAGGAATTGTTCTAGCAAGTCTATTTGTTATGTCTGTTCTGTCTGTTCTTTCTATTCTGATTCATGTAATGCTAGTTTGAATAGTCCTGTAATGTATTGTTCTACTCATCATGTTTTCAATAAAGAGGTCACTCTGTGGCATCTAAGACTTGGGCATATTCTTTTTACCTCATTAAAGCATTTAAATATCTGCAATGTTGACTCTTCCAATTCTGTATCACCTTGTGACATTTGTCATTTTGCAAGACAGACTAAACAACCTTTTCCCTTAAGTAGTTCTCACTCTCAAACTCCTTTTGCCCTTCTTCACTGTGATGTTTGGGACCCTTATAGGCATCATACGTACAATGGTTACAATTCATTTCTTACCATTATTGAAGATAACACTAGAACAACCTGGACTTTTCTTCTAAAATCCAAAGCACAGGTTCCCACATATCTCAAATACTTCATCAATCTTGTCCACACTCAATATCATGCTTGTGTTAAAGAAATTAGGTCTGATAATGGGACTGAATTCTTCAGTTCCACTGTCACTTCCATTCTTGAACCTCTTGGAATCCTTCAGCAGAGCAGCTGCACAGATATTCCCAACAAAATGGAAGAGCTGAGAGAAAGCATAGACACTTGCTTGAATTAGCAAGAGCTCTTAGATTCCAGGCCAGTTTACCAATTTCTTTTTGGGGGGATTGTTTGTTGACTGCTACTTACCTTATAAACAGGTCCCCTAGTTCTATTCTTCACTGGAAAACTCCCTATGAAGCTTTGTTAGGTCATAAACCTTCATATGCTTATCTTAAAGTCTTTGGCAGTCTGTGTTTTGCTTCTACTCTACCTCACAATAGAGACAAATTTGGACCAAGGGCAAGGAAATGTCTCTTCTTAGGTTATCCTCAAGGTAAAAAGGCTTACAAATTATATGACATGTCCACCAAGTAGATATTCTATAGTAGGGATGTAGTCTTTTATGAAGATCATTTTCCTTTTGCAAATAGTTCCGTTGACACCCTCCATCAATGTTTCCCACCTTGTCTGATCTTGACCAACCAGTGGATGACTTATTCTCCTCCTCATCTGCTTCTGATGTTCCCTCTGCATCTCCTTCTGCCACACCTTCTCCACAGATTTCTCATTCTCCTCGAGTCTCTGATCATCAAACTTCCCCACTTCCTCTTAGACCTGTCAGAAAAGAGGACAGTTCCTGTGAAATATAAGGACTATGTCAACCTTCCTTTCAACACATCATCTTCAAATGGGGCTTGTGTTCAACGGTACTTTCCTTATTCTGTCAATAGTGTGCTATCTTACTCTCATCTTTCCCCTTCATATCAATCTTTCATTGCTAATCTTGACAGTTCATTTGAACCCAAAACCTATGCTCAGGCTGTGCAAAGTCCTCAGTGGTGTAAGGCTATGGCTTTAGAATTGGAAGCCTTAGAGAGGAATAACACATGGACTTTACAATCTTTACCACCTGGAAAAAAGGCAGTTGGTTGCAAGTGGATCTATAAGGTTAAACACAAACAAGATGGTTCAGTTGACAAATTGAAAGCTCGATTAGTAGCTAAAGGCATCACTCAGACAGAAGGTCTTGACTACTTTGACACATTTGCACCAGTTGCCAAAATGACAACTGTGAGGGTGTTACTTGTTGTGGCAGCCATGAAAAACTGGCCTCTCTATCAGATGGATGTGTCAAATGCATTTCTACATGGAGATTTGAATGAGGAGGTCTTCATGACTCTTCCACCTGGTTACTGTCCTGCTAAGTCTCAGTCCTCTTCTCTGGTGTGTAAATTGGTCAAATCTTTGCATGGCCTTAAGCAGGCTCCCCGATAGTGGTTTCATAAACTTTCAAGTGCCATAAAGTCTTGCGGTTTTACTCAATCTGCAAATGATCATACACTGTTTATTCAATCCTCCTCATCCTCCTTTACTACCCTGCTAGTGTATGTTGATGATATTGTCATCACAGGCTCTAGTCCTCAGGCCATTTCTGCTATAGAGGCTCTTTTGGATTCTCATTTCTCCATTAAAGACATGGGTGATCTCAAGTTTTTCCTTGGTTTAGAAATAGCCAGAAATACTTCTAGCATTTGTTTACACCAGAGGAAGTATTGCCTAGACATAGTGTCTAAAATTGGACACAATCATGCCAAACCATCTCTCTTACCTATTTCTCAGCATCATTGTCTGTCCTCAGATTCTGGTCCATTGATTCTAAATCCAGATAGGTACAGAAGATTGGTGGGAAGACTTCTGTATCTAACTATTACTAGACCTGAAATTGCTTACACAGTTCATGTCCTTAGCCAGTTTTTGGCTCATCCAAGACAGCCTCATATGGATGCAACCCTTAAATTGGTCAAGTTTCTTAAAACCTCTCCTGGTCAAGGACTTTTCTTCTCTGCCCAGTCCTCTACTGCTCTCTCTGCTTACTGTGATGCAGATTGGGCAGACTGTCCTTCTACTCGGCGATCCACTACTGGCTACTACATATTCTTGGGCTCTTCTCTTGTTTCTTGGAAAAGCAAAAAGCATCCAACTGTTTCCAAATCCTCCGCAGAGGCAGAATACAGGGCCATGGCCTCTACTTGTTGTGAGATTACTTGGCTTCATGCTCTTCTCCAAGATTTCAGTATGCCCAGCTTGGTCCCTATTCCCTTGTTTTGTAATAACAAGGCAGCTCTTCATATTGCTGCCAACCTAGTCTACCATGAGAGGACCAAGCACATTGAGATTGACTATCATATCATACGGAAGAAAATCGATAAAGGTTTGATTAAAATTGCTTATATCTCTACACATGATCAACTGACAAATGTGTTCACCAAAGCTCTATCTGTTGCTCATCTTTTTCATTTGCTTCCCAAGCAGCGAGTGTTGAATTTGTTCACCTCTCTTCCCTTGAGGGGGGGTGTTGAAGATAAGAGTGTCAATAAGGAAGAATTGAAGTGAAGGATGTAGAGTGTTATAGGGTTGTGTTTGTCAGCTTAAATAGTTAGTTTGCTAGTTTGTTTGTTTCTTTCTCTCTCTTAGGTATGTAACACGGAGTATAAATGTGGTGTGCATGCATTAGTTCTGATTCAAGTTAAATAATAAAAGGAAAGGAGGGAATCAGTGATACAGTCCTCTCTTCCTCTCAATTTCTATCGCTTCCAATTTCATATTCAAATATTCATTGCCCTTCAATGAAAGTAGTTTTCCAAAGATAACTAATACGCTCGTTTCCCCTTGTAATTATATGACCAAAGTCAATAACTAAAAAATAAATAGCTAAAATGAAAGTAGTAGGCCTAGTTTTTTTCAACTTACCAATTAGAAAAAATAATAATCGAGAAAAAAAATACAAAAGGTGTCGACATATTTTTCTTACAAGATTTATCTCTTGAAGAAAATGAATTAAAATAGTGGATGATAAACAATTAAATTGTTAGTACTGACATATAAATAAAATTTATGTGAATGATTATGAAAAAAATAGTTACTGGCGGTAAATGTGTAATGGTAATAAGTAATTTAAGTAATTATGAATGATTGTAGTGAATATGTAAAATTTGTAGTAGAATCTGATATAAAATATGTAGTACTCCATCCGTTCATAAATTATCGTTCTAGTTGACTCGACTCACAGATTAAGAAAAAACAATTGACTTAATTATTTATATTAGTTTAATGTGTAGTTTTTTTTAAAGCTCATGTATATGTGATCCATAATTAAAGTAGGGTAAAAAAGTAATGCTAAAGTGATAAAAGTGATGTTCTAAAAATATAAGTTTCAAATTGAATAATTATTTTGGGACGGACGAAAAAAAAAATAATAATAATTTAGGAACAGTGAGAGTATATTTTTGTTTTTTGGAAGTTGTTTATCATCAATGTCAGGGTATAATTGTAAATTTAGCACATGACCGCCAAAATGTCGGACGGGTACTACTAATTAAACTATGATACATGTCTTACTTGGACGAGAGAATTTCAGAACATTACATCGATTTTTTCATCTCAACCATTGGTTGAAATGCAATGGTTGAAATGAAAAGTGAGACACCACACTGCTAAGATAGAGATCCTGACTTTTACTGATCGAGAGATTTTTAACGCCCGTTACTAATAAGTTACGGAAAAAATAATGAATTAAATTAATTCAGATTCTTATTTTGAATTATATTAAGTATTCAAAATTCTTAAAAATCCATCAACAAACTAGAGTTACATTCATGTAATCAAAATCAAAGTCCTTATTTTCCTCCTCAACCTGTTCACTAACAGATGATCACACGGCTCTGATTTGTCCTTTAAACAACTACAAACAAATGATAAAGTTTTATACTTTATGCATACAAAGAATAAAAAACATCTAATAATAGTGTAAAGTTGAATATAAAAAATAGTAAAAAATAAAGATAGTATCTTCATTAATTAAAAAGGTTGGAGTCCTAACCCTACAAAACAAAAGCGTATAAAAAATATAATTATTTATACTTGGGATTAGGGTTCAAAATTAAAATCTTAAATATTAATCCATTAATATATATATATATATATAATCTATTAGTCTGATTTGATTTCAAACCGTTTTCTAAGTTTAAAAATCAAAGAACTAATTGATTGATTCTACTAAAATTTAAGTTCAGAGCCAATCGATAAAATTGGGTCTAATTTTCACCGTGTTGGATTTGGCTCGATTCTAACTATAGGCCAAATCCTCCAAAGTGGTCAAAAAGGACTTTGGGGAGCGAGCGTCGAAGATTGCCCGCGCACATGCGAGGGAACTAGGCGCAAGCAAGCGCAAAGCAACAACTATGTGTTCCAAGTTTTAGCATGCTCGTAGAATGGCCACGGGTGCGAGTTCGACCAACTGCTTCCAGGTTTTTTCAATTTTCTTATTTTCGTATACATAAGTTGCAGTTCTAAAAAGCTTTTAAGGTTTGAATAATATTCCATTTGTTTTTGGTAAACAGTCCTTTTTTAAAAGTTAATTTTTTTAAAAAAATAACACTTTTAGTAGTTAATTAATAATAAAATGATATTTTTATATTTTAATTTTTAAAAATGAACTCTTTAAGTAAAATATCCATAAATAGAAATAATAGACTATTGGCCCGAACCGAAATCGAGTATATACTACAATTCATCACCCCTAAATTTCCGCTCTCCTTTTTAATTTTCGTTGCTATCAATTTCAATTTGTTTGATTACTTTTGCTCGTGTCTTACAACATACCAATTTGGTCACATATGACTCATATCGATTGATTAATGAACAAGGCCCTGAACCGCCCTAACCTGCGGTTAGATTGCATGACGGAATTGATTCCTGTCTGAACCTAATGAAACGTGGCGCCAAACCATAGTGTTCGACATTACGATGGACCAGGTGGTATCATACACGTGGACAGTGTGATACGACGGGCAATACTATGCTCTAAAGGAATAAGCTGGGGTGAGCCATGAGCGTGCTCCCCGTTGCCCGCGGGCAACAGGGTTTGTGATTTGGGGAACAAAAGCCTTGGTACATGACCACATGAAATTAAAATAAATAAATAAAATAATCAACAAAGCGAAGAAGGGAATAATAAAGTCATTTTAAAAAGCAAAAAAAAAAAAAAAAAGACACCAAAGCAAATCAAAACCCACTCCTTCCACTTGGATACATCCTAGTTTTAGGCAAAAAGTGACACAACCTTTATTCTTTTTTATATTACTATTTCAGGCCCCAATAGTCTTAGGCAAAAAGTTTTTTAGTAAAATTATATTATGAAAAATATTCGCAGCACTTCATTTTGTCAGTGGTATGCGAAAACATTATATCGTTTTCTTTTCGAGATAATACCACTTTTGATAATTTCACATGTAGTACCCTTGATATTAGGGGTATTTACATAAATAGTTAAGTTAAAGATGACTTGGTTATTTGTAACCTTACTTTAAAAAAAAAACTCTTTTATGATCCGATTTATTGATAAATCACTGATAAACAAGTAAAAATTCACGTCTCATCCTGGTACTAGGTCTGTCAATGGATCGGATTTTAGTCTGAATCCGATCCAAAATTTCGGATATGAATTTGTATAATAATCTGAATCTGAATAAGATAATTTATTTATTAACGAATTGAATATGGATTTAGCTATATCCGATCCGTTAAGGATTTAATCCGAAAATAGCATATTTCTTATTATACATATATACATAGTATACACAATTATATATATATATATATATATATATATATATATATATATATATATATATATATATATATATATATATATATATATATATATATATATATGTTGTCTTTTGATATTCCTCTCTTTTATATTATAATTGTTTTTTATTCATATATTTATATTTCAGATCGGATCGGATATGTTAACTGGTAATAGATTTGGATATGAATTGATATACACTTGATCCGTCGAATTATCGAATCTGATCGGCGATATAGAGTCTCAGATCGGATTCGGATCTACTTATATTTGATACATATCTGATCCATTGACAGGCCTACCTGGTATCGAGGTCATCAAAATTCATCATCAACGTTATCCATTTTAATCCCATTACATACTTTTTGTAACTCTACGTTAAAAATTAACGTGTGACCTGCTCTTGTAAGTTCCAAATGGTTTGAACAGGGGTATTTTCTCTAAACACCTTCGCTTATTTTTCAACTTTGTGTGGATCTGGGTGTGCATCTTGAAATCTCCCCATCATACGTTGTCCACCTTCATCCTTCCTCCCCTCATCACTCTCGGCGAGACATCCCCCCCACCTATTTTTCGGTGAGATTTTTTCTCCTATCTAGTTGTGGCGCACTTTTCTCTCAAGCACCCTTCGAAATTAGTTCTTATTTCATATAGGTTGAGAGAAAGCTTTGATTGATTGTTGCTCTCCTTTTGCCTAGTTTATTTCTACTCATCTATGATTAGTGCACATTGTCATCGTCACTGGTGACCTTGTTAAGATCTAGGCAGCCAAATTAAGGCGAAGAAATTTTGATCTATCTGTTGTATTCTTCACGTTTTCTCTACAGTGGTGGAAATCTCCTCTCAAATATGAGATCCACTAATCGCCATGTCAACCCTTATCCACAAAAATCATCTTGATTTTCAATAATAAACAGTTCTTCAAATTCATTTGTTTTAGTTCTCAAACTAGCATCTCAACACCAATGGATTTGTTCATTTTAAATCTTAACACTAATGATTTGGACTCAGGAAGTAGTCGGAGAAGAAAGACCAACGACCAGAGGGAAATGTGGAGACATCGTCACGAACACTAGAGTTTTCGGTAGAGGACCGGATTGAGTTGCATATGCGATGATTTTGCTTAAGAAACGCGACACTGGAATTATCAATCCAAACAAACCCACCTGCATTATACCTCCAAATTCAGGCTTTCACTATACCCTTTTCATATTACATCCCTCCACGAAAATTTCTCTTTCTTCTCCTTTTTGTCTCTCTAGATTCTTGTTGAAATGGGAGTAAATGTGTGTTTATTAAGCAACCCCAAAACCCTTATTACGGAATAAATTAGGGTGTTTTTATTGGAGTGTGAGAGGGGGAATGATTTGAACCTTGATAATGTTTTTGAAATTTAAGAGTTAGGTTCCTTTATAAATGTATGGTATGAATTTAACTGACATCTATAATCAATGAAATATTACATTAAATAAAGGGATAATTTCACCAATTTCCTGGAATAGTAGGTTAAACATTAGTGTTAGACGGTAAATTGATGAAAAGTATTAAAACTGATTAAATTGAGCAACATTGATGATGAATTTTGATGAACTTGATATCAGCGGTACCAAATGTAAAAATGAGCTATATTTAGGGTACCAAAATGAAGTTATCCTTATTCTATTCTATAGATAGCCAAAATTATATTTTATTTTGGTAGAAATAAATTTAAAAATTCAACACAATACATTGAAAAGTTTAAATATTAAAAAATATATTAATATAATTATAATTAATCATAATTATAGAAAGGGAAAACAACACAAATGGTCCCTGTAAAATTTAAATATCTCGGTTTTAGTCATTGAATTAGTTTTTTTGAATTTTTGCTCCATGTATTAATATTTTTCAAGCGATTGGTCCTGCTGTCCAATTTTATTAATTTTCTACTATTATGTCCAACCACGTAAGTATCATGTGATGCATTTTGAAGTGTATTTTTGTCTTTTTTTTGTCAAATTGACCAAATTACTATAGGGTATTTTAGTAACTGCATAACAAAAAATGGGGGGGGGGGGTATTGTTGTATTTTAAAAATTCTAATTTTTAAAACTACTTTGTTTCTCATTCCAACCTTTTTCCCTTGCATTCAACCATTACTGCCACTTTCTCTCTCACTCGTTAGTCGCTGTCATCTCTCTCCTAACCACCTTCACAGGGTTCACAATAACAACCTCCAACCACATTTACCTCCATAGCATCGCTACAAATTGTTGGTTTATACCCTAGTGGTAAATCTATTTCTCCATGTATCATTATTTAGTGACATATTTATTTATTATGTATTGTTTGTTTATTCATTGTAATGCATCATAAAACCCTTATAATAAATATGTTATTCTTAAATATCTCTGGTCGAGTATTATTATTTATAAGGGCAATAATAATACATGTAGACTTATAAGTGTTGAGACTCATATAGTTGATATCAGTCTACATATGGGTGCATGTTAGGTGTAATGACGTACTGGATTGACCCGCATAAAAATACTATGTGGATCGTTACGTGAGTGTTTTAAGCGATTCTCATAGTGATATTTTGATACAACGATTCTCATAGTCATTTTTTGATACCGATAAACATCATTCTGTAACAAGATGATTATAAAGTCAGATATTGGATATGCCACGAATCATGCTGAGGAATATGAACGATGTAAATTGAATTTGTCATTTCTACATAACATGAGTATAATATTTATGGGCCCCTTGATGAGTTATATCTAAGTATATGCATGGACGTGCTGAAATAAATCAATATGAAATATTAAGTTTATTTATTTATTATATAAGTCTACTTAGAGATCAAGATATCAATATTAAGCTATAACAAGAATGGCATGTTCCATGCTTTGTTTTTAATTAAATATTATGACAAAAAGACAAGAACTATTTTGGTCACAATCAGTTATTTGTGATAATTCCTATTACTTGGGTAACAATGATGTATTGCTAGATACCGCTCATTGTTTATAATTAATTATATATTTGTTGTGGTAATTAATTATTGTCAACGTAATTTATTAACCTATTGGGTCACTCACTTAAAATGAATTGAACTAGAATTTATTTGAGTCATTGATTAGATTAGTGGACTCAAATAAAATAAAGTAAATTGACCAACACATAGTCCTAGTTAGACTAGGACTATGTCGCCGGCCACCTCTTCCTCCATTTAAATATGGATTTCTTTTTGTGGTCACTTGAAGGATATTGAACACAAAAAGATTTTAGGGTTTGGTGGAATACTAAATTCGTAAGAAGAAAAAAAAAAGGGATTAGTCTTTCATTAGACGAATGGTTTCCTATTTTGATTCAACGATTGTCTAGTACAAAATTGTTTGATTAATCATGTCAAATCCGTTCGTGTGGATACCATAGAGAATTTGTGCAAATTGTTTGTTGCGGTGATCGTGATTCAAACGTGATTTTATCGAAGATTGCTCGTTCCAATATTCGGGTAAGTATTCTAAATCCAATTCATATTAATTTGCATGAATCTTGAAAATGTTTTGAAATTAAGTTTTGTTATTCTGTCTTATTAATTTCGATTAAATCCCAACACAAAATCCACCGCTACCTTTACCACCTCACTCACTCCAGTATCAACACCACGACCACCATCGCCAAAGCTCATATCTGTTTTCTTGAGCCCAGATCTAAAATCGTAGTCGTATTCTCGATGTTGAATCTTTATCTGAAATCGGAAAACCTCTTTTTTTTTTCTTCTGAAACCCATATTTGTTTTCTCCCTTTTCAAGAGAGGAAGACAACAGAGTAGGGGAGAGAAGGCAGAATGGAGCCAAACTAAAGAGGTCGGGGCGATTTTGGCCTCAGTTGGGTGAAAGTTTGAAAGGAGACGACAACGACTAATTTCTTTGTGGGTCCCAACGGACACAATAATAAGCTAGAAGGGTTGTTGAATAGCTTATTATACACTTAAAAACTTTTCAAGTAAGTTCTTTGACAAGCACTTACAATCTATAAGTAAGATTGAAGTAGCGGAAGACTTGCTAAGAAACTGGTTCAAGTCTGCCGATAAGGACTACCGGTAGGCCTTAACTGGTTACTTAAGTTCGCTGTTAGAGATAAAGATAAATGAAGTAATAAACAGTTCAATAAGTAGACAAACAGTAAAGGAATTAACACAAGTATTTTGGGATGGTTCACACTATAAAGAGTGCTACGTCCATCACCAAGACAGTCAACCTTGGATTTAAATAGTGCACTATGTTTTCCACTAAATCTATTACAAAGAATATTCTCAATGGATCATGTACAAAATATTGACTTGTGTTTGAGGGTTAAGGAATTAAATATCTATGTAAACATGATATTTAATTCGTGCAGAAGAATAGCTTAGAATGAAAACAACAAGAAGTACAAAAATAAATGTTGATGCACAGCTTCTTGTTGTTGACGATGACTTCTTGATCTGTTCAGGATCTCTTGAATGCACTGAGTATAAAGACTTAGAGTAGTTGTAGATTTTCAGAGCATTTCATCAAGTGTATTTCTTCAGTCTTTAATGGCAGCATTTATAGCAGGAGCATTCTGGAGATCCGTTGGAGAAGACGAAGACTTAACAGCTCTATTAGGTTGAATGCATTAAATGCATGGAGCTGTCTTTCACGAATTTCGTCTTCACAGATATCGAGCAAGGAATGGGTACAGAGATCTTTTGCAGAGACTGGAAGTTGGGTAATCTGGGAGTCAGATATGTGAGAGTTGTTACGCATGCAGGTGACACCGCTTTCCATGCGAAAGTCTTCCTGCTTTTCGGAAAGCTGTTTTCGGCGGATTTGAGATGTCAGGGAATGTCTCAATTTAAATTCAAATTTGATAAGGATAAACTTAAATTGATCCATTAAAAATTGCTTGACTGGACACGTCATGATTGACCGAGTGTAAACAAGGTCTGCCGTTGTATGTTGTAGCAGGTCTTCCGGTGAAGCCTTGAAGAGGTCTTCCGCTGAACCTGTGAAGTCCTATAAAAACTATACTTGGAAAAGTTCTATACACAGTTGTCACACTAATCGATACACAGCCACACTAAAGTATAAAACTAGTGTAATTTATGAGCAGATATAAATTTAAATACAAAAGTATCAACATTCTTTATCTAAGAAGAAGAAGAAGAAGATGGTAAAGTTGGCAAAGTTGGAGTCGGATAAGAAGCAGCTGGGGCAACAATTTTGCCCCTGGTCAAAATCACGTGACACGTACTTAAGAAAACATAACTGACGGAATTGAAAGAAAGTATCAATCGCACGAAAAATTTCAGCTTAAGAACCAATTGCAAACAATCGAGACCAAAACCGAGAAACTCAAATTGTACATATATAGACCATTTGTGTTGTTTGCCCTTCTTAAAATTATAGAACATAGAACATAGTCAAGATGATTATAACACATATAATGTAAAGTTAAAATAATATAGAGATCGAAGACCAATATTTTGAATTAAACTCTTTAAATGTAATATTTTAAAATAGAATAATAATAAAAATTGTAAGAAACGGAGCAAGATTTATTAGACATCTTAGCTTAAATGACAAAAAGAAATGCATCAAAAGCAAGACCTTAGTGTTCTTTTGACATTTTAAATTCCTTTTTTTTTTTGTTTATTTTGTGGAGACGAAATGCAACATTTCAATTAGAATGTTACTCCCTCCGTTCCGGGTAAAGAGTCTACTATTTTATCTTGGGATATTTCACTTAAAGAATCGATTTTTAAAATTTAAGGCATAAAAATAACATTTTATTACAAATGAATTACTGAAAATGTCATTTTCTTAAAAAGTTTAACTTTCAAACAGAGATTTTTTTCCAGAAACGGAAGGAGTATTATCAAAGAAGGGTCCTATATAATTGATCTTTATCAGTTATCACACACAAAAAAAATGCATTTATAAATAAAGAAGTCTCTTCTACAATTCAAAACTTCTATTTCATCATTCTTAATCCCAACCTTGACATGTATATGCATTTTCAATGCAACAAGTTACTACATTTAAGAAATACCGTAAATATGCCGTTATACTATGGTTGTCGCTAGTGACGATTGACGAATTTAGAAAAATATATTAACGATGTTATAAATTTTAACTATTACATTAAAAAAAATGTATAAAATCCCTACCCAAAACAATATCATATTATTTTTTATTTTATTTTTCAAAATTTGAGTGCGATCCCTTGCCCCATAACCCTAAGCCTTAGATCTGCCTATGGTTGTTGCATCATTTGTGTTTTTTTGTAAGTGTGTACGTGGTTCGGTTTGATTCGGTTTAGCCCTAAATCATGAATCGAACCATACCCATCGGTTTCAAAATTTACAAACTGCACCGAGCCGACCAACACTTGGAACCAAACCAAACTATTCGGTTTGGTTTGGTTCAGGTTGGTTTTATGGTTTGACAGAAAATCAAATTAATCATTTTATAAAATATTAAAAATTAAACAAATAAAACTTTTAATCAGTAAATTAACATCAAATATTAATAAACAAAAAGTTAAACTTCTCTTATAAATATCAAATATTAACAAACAATGAAATACAAGTTAATATATCATTTGAATCCATGATATTTTATAAGAACGATATTATTTATTATTATATATGCCGAAAATACATATATATTATATAAAATAAATCAAATAAAATATGATTCGATTTAGTTTGGTTTGGTTTGGAAACATAAACTATGAACCGAGTCGAACCGATTGGTTTTTGAATTTTGAAACAAAAACCAAACCGTCTTAGACCAAAATAAAACTAAACCGCATGATTTGGTTTGGTTTGATTTAGTTCGATAATTTGGTTGTGCACCCCTACTTTTTAACATTTTGATAGTGGGATAACCGTGATTAGTGCTTTAGGTTTTACAATTTAGTTATGGTTTGGTGGTCTATGTTTGCAGCACTGAGGTGATCCTATGCTGTTACTATTTTCTTTACTTTTGTGTTCTTGTCATAACAATATATTTAAAGTCCAGATTACGAACTAAGCTACTCCAATTCAACTCGTATTTGAATTGATAAATGATCGTTTAAGATAATATTCGTGAGATAATCAAAACATAGGTTGAACCAGTGGCGGATCTAGAGATAAACTTCGACGGTGTCACAAATTAGTATTATTACATAATTTTTAAAAAAATTACAATTGTCCCCTACGCGTTTTTAAAAATTACAAGAATTTCAAAATTTCAACTTTAAAGAATTCTAATTCCCAACAATGCGACACTAACGCAACAAACAAACAAATTCCAGCAAATTCATTGTAGACTTTAACCTCAAATAGTCAAATTCAAAAATCAAAAACTATAATTTCGGATAAATAGAAACAATTCCAACAAATTTATCAATTAAACTATCAAATCAGTTAATCAACTACACAAAATGACAAAAAATGTTTAATTCGTTTTCAAATTTTGAAAGAACCCCACATTCAGTTTATCAGTTAATCAAAATATCAAGTCTTGAAAGTTGAAATCAGAATTCAGATTTGGAATCTTCTTATTAATATATTTGGACTTTGGACTTTGGAGTAAGAAGTTGTTTAGGTAGTGTTTGGTAACATTTCTATTTCTTTTTTTTTGTTTCACATGTTTCTGTTTCACTTTGTTTCTATTTCTTTTTTATTTTGGATAAAAAACAAAGACAAGTTTGATAGTCGTTTTTATTTCTATTATGAAAAAGAAACAAAAGCTAATAATTTTTTACAAACATTTTTATTTCCTTTCACAAAGTTATATTCTTTTTCAAAAAAATTAACACATTACAACTTTGATAATAGTATATTATATCCAATTCGAACGGGTAGAATAATAATTCACATGATTTCATCTACTATCAAAAAAATGTGGATAAACAATTTCACATCCGTTGGGTTGAGTTAGAACGGGTGATGGGTCGAAATTTATTAAAACCCGAATATTGAACTGATTTAAACATGTGACATGTTAAAACGGGACGGCTCGTCTTAATCCAGATTTTCTCCCAAAATTTCATAATTTTATAGAGTAAAAGTTATCGAGTCAAAATGGGTAATGGATTCGACCCGTTAATATATTTTTTTGGTCAAAACAGGTTACATTTACAATCCAAAAATATTAACGGGTTCGGTTTGGTCGAGTGGGCTAACGAGTTCAGGGTTGTAATTGTCAGGCCTAATACACACACACACACACACACACACACACACACACATATATATATATATATATATATATATATATATATATATATATATATATATCAAAGTTCGAAGGCTATACCTCATTTAAGTTGACCGACCTTGACTCTTCTAAGTTTCGAAAAAAATCATTTCTCTTAAAAAAGAAACGATTTTTTTTTCATTTCTAAATTTTGGGAATAATGAGAAACGTTTCTAGTTTATCAGAAATAGAAATAATTGTCAAACATATTTCTATTTCTATTTTTCACAAAAAATTAGAAATATAAACGAAATTGTTACCAAACAAGCCCTTAATGTTTTTTTTCACAAAACCCTACAAATCCACAATCACATGAACAAAACAGAAGTTACAATTACTGAACAGAAGTGAACCCAATAAAAATTGTAGTGTTCAAACTTCAAAATGAATTCAAAATATTCCTATCATCCTATGCAGAATTGAAGAATTAAAGATTTGAAATCTGTTGAGATTCTTGAGAAAGTAAATTAATTACCTAGTCTGCGCTCCAAGCCTCTAAGCCTCGAATCATGTTGCCGCCTACCGTCGCAGCACTCGCCCACTCGCATAGTGACCCAGTCGCCCGTCGTTGGTGGTCCTGCTCCTGCGGCCTGCACTGCGTAGTCCTCTACGGCTCTACTCCTCTTCGACTCTTCCTCCACCTTCAAGCTTTGCTTCCGTGTCACAGTCTCGCTCTCGCAGACCAAGTTTTCTTTTCGCCGCTTTGATCTTTTGGTTTGCGGTGTGCAAAGTAACCCTAGATTTGGGGGGGGGGGGAAATTGAGTGGTGTCACTCTATAAAACGACGTCGTTTTACAAAGTAATTTTTTTTAAAAAAAACTGAGCGGTGCACCTGCCCCCCAAGTCAACAACGTACATCCGCCACTGGGTTGAACAAATCTTCAAGCTCATTCGATTAGCATGGTTCAACTAGAATATATCATATTGGAAGAACCAGGATAATCACACTTGATAATCAAATGTACATTTGAGTCGAATCAAAAGCTAATTAAGCCAAACTCTTATAATACCTTTTAAGTTTTATTACTGTTGTTATCTAATCAATTTGAGCATTTAAACATGAGAAAATTATCCAAATAACTATCTGTAGAGACCCCAATTTCGTACACATACGTTACGATGTCATAAAAAAATATATTTTACAAATTAAATAGACTAACCAAAGTTACTTTCGTTGCGTTTCAAGGTAACCAAGACTTAACGGAGAAATGACCAAAGATCATACGGGTGGAAAGTACAAAAAGGAAAATTATGAATAAAGAAGAGGGAGCCACGCCCCCAAGTTGTGGGAGTCGTGCCCACTGTCAATGGGAGCCGTGTCCTCCTCTTTCTTCTTAATCTCTAGCAAACCTCATGCAGATATCGGGCTTCACTGTTCGTCTTCGACTTGCAACTCCGGTAGCCCTTCATGTCGGTTGCTTGTACCCGATTTTTGCTATAAATAGAAACCCTCGGCTCCCTCATTCTACAAAAAAAAAACATCAACTCTTTCTCTCCCTTTCGAAGAGCTGCTGCTTTCCTCCTTTTCCTGACGCAAGCGAGCCTCCTTCCTTGCTAAGCAAGTTCCCTGCCTCCTGCCCAACTTCCTCCTTTACCCGAGCAAATGATCCCTCCTTGATCCAAGCAAGCCTTATGAGCATCCGTTCTTACTCCGACGAGCAGATCAAAAAGCCAAAAACTACCGTTATGCTGCTCAAATTCTGTTAAACAAAAATACAACGACAACAACAACAACGAAGATAAAGACTTTCTCTCACGAGAAGATAAGAGAAACACTCATCAATAGCCTAAACCAAGGCGTACCGGGTTCAGATACTCACGCTTCAAGAGGTAGGTATCAACCTATTATATTTTGTTCCCATAGTTATTTAAAATATATCAATTGTAGATATTCATTCTATATCGGTTTGTAAATATTATCTATAAATATATTCTAAATAGTTTATTTTATGTTTATATTTTAAATGTAGCTAAATTATAATATTTTCTTTGTTCGGTATATAGTTTAGAAAATAAAACTATGTTTATATAATAAATTCTAAAAAATAGTTGTTATTATATGCCTAGGTAATGTATAAAATAGATCTCCTTTATTTTTCAAGATTTGTAGGCTAAGTTACGAGTTAGGAAGAGATAAATTAGGTGTTTAATCTCTTCCTAACTCGTAACTTAGCCTACAAATCTACATTTTCTGATATTTTGGGTTTTTCTTTATTTAATCTTAAAATAGATGTGACGATTCTGTACACACACTTTTAGGATCCACAACGAGGTCGAGCACATTTCACGTGTTTTGATGTTTTGAAACATGTCGTTTTCACGTGACGACGGGAGGTTCAAAACGGGGTTCTCACGCTATCATACTATTCATAGGTAACCGATTTGATCAACCACATTACAATTTCTCAAATGAGATCAATATACTCAGTAATTGGGGACGATGTGGTCCTTGATGTCAACGTCTCATCAAATTTTGCAACAAACCTGATGACGTGGATTAATGGAGGGAATGTACGAACGATATTTTTGTCTTTAAATTACACTAAAAATGTGGAATTGGAGGAAAAATGTGCGGGGACGAAAGGGGCGCAATTGAAAGAAAAAGATACCCTTCGTACAGTTCTTCCGTTAATCCATGTCAACAGGTTCGTTATAAAATTGGACGAGACGTTATCAACAAAGAATACATTGTATCTAATTACTGAGCACATTGGTCACATTTGAGATATTGTAATATAGTTGGTCAAATCGGTATCATATCTAATTACTAAGTACATTGATTACATTTGAAATATTGTAATGTAGTTGATAAAAAAAATATATAGTTGATCAAATCGATCCTTCATATATTTCAGCAGGTGAAAGGGATGAAATATTGAGGATAAAAGTTAAAGAGAGGTAGACATCAAGGACTAAAGTGTTATTTTTGCTACCTTCCAAGAAATGAGGCTACTACAATGATGATGTTGGGGTCCACTAGTCGATGTTTTTCGTGAGGGATGGGACCACCCAAATTGGAGTTGTTTGGAGAGATGTGAAAGCGGGGGAAAGGACAAAAGAATCTGGCAAAAAAAGTGAGGGAGAGGGGAGTGGGGGTGGGGGGCGGGGGGGTGACGTGAGCGGAGTGTTCCGTTCTTGAGTGAGGCGTACGTTAGATGCAGGCGCAAGTTATAACTGAAGTTGTACGGTGGTAGTTCGTGTTTATTTTGAGTTTTAGGCACTCGCCGATTGAGTCGTGGATCAGACGCGCTGTGGTTGACTCTTTCCCTTCGGTCACATCTTTAACAGTCAGCCAGACCTGCTCGCAGACTATAATCACTATATGCCTCATTTAATTTCTACCGTCTAAAATAAATGGAATAGAGTATTTATTTATTTATTGCTCTTTAAATGTTTCTTCAAATTAATGTAAATGTGACGTTGACTATTTTTCCATAGTCAAGACTCAAGAGAAACAAATTTAAAAAAATTTCTTGGAAAAAGACACCAAAATCCCTAACTTGCAAATTTTAGTACTTGTAATACGAAATATCTAAATAAATTTTTAATGTCAATTTTTTAATTTTAATGTGAAGTCTCTTTCGATAACGATTGTTAATTTTAAAGATATTTTTAATATTAAGTAATGATTAAAACTCTCAACAAGTTTTTAACACAAGTCTAATCCATACATTCACAACAAGACTTTAAATACCCTGATTTATTATGTGCTAGTTAATAAGTAAAAAGGTAATGCTAGGGCCACTTTAATAGTACTCAATTTTGGGTACCAAATGATGTGACATCTTATGTGTCATATTGTTAACATAACTTTTTAACTTATAGTGGAGTCCATAACTTTTTAACAAAACTGTCACATTGATAGGAAATACTGCTCGTCCGTTACAAGTAAAAAATATCTACAGTAATACTTTTGCGAGTAAAAAGTTTATTTTTAAAAATTATAATTTATACTCCCTCCGTTCCTAAATTATCGTCATCCTTTCATTTTTCGTCCGTCCTAAAATAATTATCCACTTTGAAATTTACCTTTTTAGAACATCATTTTTACCACTTTACCCATATTTTTTCACCTTACTTTAATTATGGGCCACATACACATGAGCTTTAAAGGAAACTACACATTAAACCAATATAAATAATCAAGTCAATTGTTTTTTCTTAATTTGTGCGCCAGATCAACCAGGACAATAAATTAGGGACGGAGGGAGTATTTTTTTTTATAATTTTTAATATTTACCATTCGCTTGTTGTTAAAGCGTAATTAAAAATATAATGTAAATAATCAAAAATAAAATTTTGGATAAGATGATTTTATATATATTTTATGTAACACGAATTATCTTAATCCAATTCACCGTGTGTTGGTGAGTTTAGTTGAAAGAGAATAGAGTTCCGTCTTACGAACTAAAAGTTTAAGATCCGTAAGACGGTCTTACAAAATTTATACGCATAACCAAATCATTACTCCGAAAATAAAACATAATAAATGACTAATGATAAGGACCACATCACACTAAAATTAAAAGTTGATTAATCACATTTTAAATATTAAAAATTAGTTGGTCAAATTAGAAACCTGGTTAACCAGTATTAATGGTACCTAAACCATTTTTGATATCACGAACTCTAATTATTATATCGAAAATATTTTATTAAAAAGGGTTCCTTCAAATGGTCAAAGTCAATAAAAGTCGATCTCGTATCTACATCAAATAGTTCATAGTACAATTTGGTGTTCCTTATTTAATTGCAAAATGGTCACTTCACTTACATTATGACCAATTCAATTTATAATTTGATATGTTACCCAATTTAACTAATTGACATATTGTTATGTAATGACATGAAATTTAACAATATATATATATATATATATAGCTACAATCATATATGTAAAGATATCAAACATGGTCTTCCAATCGTTCATTTTAAAATTTTGAAAAAGAAAAGGAAAATAAAAAAACTAATGTCACCAATGGGGATGGCTTGGGTGAAAATTAATTGGCGATGGACTATGTTGCAAGAAGCTTTTTTCAAGAGGTATTCACTTCTACCGTATGACATTAAGCCACCACGAGAATTAGTTTTATGTATGGGGATATTTTGAAGAAAAAAAAACTAAAAACAGTAAGGTATATTTTTCTTGTAAGATTTTGATTTTTAATTAACTTTTTATTTATCACTCTTTTTTTTTAATTATTACAAAATAAAAGATAAAAAAATGAACCTTTAAGCCACCATGACAAACACACACAAGGTTTGTTCTTCTTGTAAGATTTGAGAACTTTAATTTTTGATTTTCTCTTTAACCCGGACCAACGAGTCCAGATCTTCTGTAACACTTGTGTGTATCATTGGTATATCACTTTTTATCTCAATCATTTGTTAAGATGCAATAGTTAGGATGCAATGATTGAGATGAAAAATGGTACACCAGTGATACACACAAGTGGTACAAGAGATCTGAACTCCCGAAACAACTTTCTTCTATCTCACTCCTATTTTCCTTCACTTATTACAAACCGAAAATATAAAATTTAACTTCAAAATCTTCCTAGTTCCTACCAAACACACCAAGGCCATTAAATTCGAGAGGGAGGATTTCCTTTATACTCCCTCCGTCCCTTAATAATCGGAAAAAACAATTGACGATTATTTATAGTGATTTAATGTGTAGTTTCGATGTGGCATAATTAAAGTAGATTGAAAAAGTAAGGGTAAAGTGGTAAAAATGATGTTCTAAAAAGGTAAGTTTCAAAGTGGACAATTATTTTGGGACGGACGAAAAAGGAAAGGAAGACGATAATTTAGGGACGGAGGGAGTAAAAAAAACAGTCGATGAAGAGAGCTAACATAATGAATTTACGAAAATAGCCCCACCTTTGTCTGAAGAATTGTACTTTGATCATCGAACTCAAGTCAAGGCGTGACCTCGTGAGGACACGCGCGGGAAGGAGCATGAGGGCAGTGCCTTGTTGCGAGAGAATATATATTTAACGTTATAACTGCGGGTTGGAAGGGTGATTGGGTGAAGCACCTCATGTGCAGTTAGCGAGTTATACAACTGCGGTCACAGAAACATACCCTTCTCTATTAATTACCCTTTCGATTGCGTTAATTTATGTCAATACCATCCTCCCACATCACCCCTTAAAAGATCTTTCTTCTTAACCTCATTGGCACTAGAGCAAACTCGAGTAAAATCGTCTTACTGGCTTATAATTTGTACAATAGAATTGTATTTTTTTTACAGTTTAACTCATCAACATATGATATATTAAATAAAAAATTTATTTTAAAAATAATATTTATAAAATCATTTCACACAAGTTTTTTATATAAGCACCAAGTGTAAATTGGTAAAAGATTCATGGCAGATACATCTCTCAACTTGTGAGGTGATTTCCATTGCCAGAGCATCTCTTACTTTTGCCAAAGTCATGTAGTACAGAGTACAAATGAATACTCCTTTGTTCTGGAAAAGTTCCCGTTGAATGTAAATTTTTTTTTAAATGATATTTTTAATAGGTTATTAGTAATAAAATAACATTATTATGTCTTAATTTTTTTAAAATAAACTATTTAAATGAATTTTTTAAAATAGAATAGTAAATTATTTATGCATAATAGAAGTAGCAGTACTTTTTGCACCAAGAGTGTAAAAATATCTAGAATCTGGTGTAATTATCTTTTTTTTAAATAATAAGATAATATTTTGATGCTCTTACTTGTCAAAACTGATTGGAGTTGTTTGGTCTTTGTTGCAAATTTTTTAGGCTTATGGTCCATAAATTTGGTTTTTCTCTCAGTTTAACCCTTCCTTCAGTTACTGTAAAAAATTATGTCACATTTATTTACATTGAGCAAAATACCCTTACAAACTTTATTTCTACCTCAGGAAGTCTCAGCCTCATCTTCAACATATGTTCTATCACAATCTCACAAAGAATGCAAAGGATGGAGGCTATGACAATGGAATACAAGAAAACGGCGAGGTGCGAGACGGCAAGAGTAAAACGAGTTAGTATAAAATGTGATGGCAATAAACAGTTATTTAATGAAGAAGGAAACTACAATGTGGGTTCTATGGAACTGGTGAGAGCGAATGAAAGATCATGTGATACAGTTGTTTTTTGACGAGTTTAATTTCTTGCTTTCTCCATGTCGTTAAAGCCTTGTTTGGTTGGAGACTAACAATATCTATAAAGGGTAATCTGGGAATATTGGAAAAAAATTGATAGAAAATTTTGAATGTAACGGGCTAAATGGCGGAACTCTTGGTAAAAGCCAAGTTTAGCAACCATTTGCATATAAAAAATGTGACATGTACCAAACTTATATATTTTGCCAAGTATAAGACCAAATAATTTTTGATATTGTGTACAATAATGCTATGTTTACCATTATCTCTATAACTATTGTTATCACTAAATCTTGATGAAGACAAAATGTGTTTTAGTGAAAGACAACATTGTCCTTCATTAAAACTTAGTGATAACAATAATGGTAGAATTAGTGGTAAATCTAACACTATTATTTTATGTATCACTATTGTTTGATTAGCACATCGTAAGTTGATCACTTGATCATCATTGTGCTCTTTTTCCACTAAGTATGATTTTTTTACTTAGTAACAAGGGCTAATTGCACCAATGGTCCCTTGACTTTGAGTAATTCTCACCATTAGTCCCTTAAGAATTTTTCGTAACAATCGGGTCCTGAAAGTTTTAAATTTTCACAACCTCAGCCTTTTTTTATAGATTTCATTAAAAAATACCGTTAAGTTACTCATGTGCCTCTCACATGTATTTAGTAAGAACTAAAATGAAGTTTTATCAAACCTAACTAATATCAAAATTTGTAATTGAGCCCTTATAATTTGAAAAAGAGTCCACAATGCCTTCTTTTCCAAATTGTAGGCAAACCTCTTCTTCCCATAACTTTACCAAAATAGTAAGGCTAAGATATCTCGGGTTATCAATTACAAGAGTAAGACTTAGATATCTTGGGAACAAAACAATAAATCAAACTTTGCATGTGTGTCCAATAATCTGATTGGTTAGCTAGAGAGTCCTCCTACCACTAGTTGAATAAACTAATCACATGTATGCGTATGCTACATCAATTGATAGTAAGAAAAATAGAGACAAATTGTTGGGATTCCAAGCATTCTCAATGATTTTGAAATAAATTTTAATAAGACATAGAACGACTATGAGACGAGCGTTTAATCATGTTATTCAAAATTTGTACAGAATAAAGGATAGAAACCAAAAACTGGGGTTAAGACGAAAAAGACTTACAACCACCTGGGTTGTTCCTTGGTATCATTGATCAAGCAATCAAAGCTTCTCTTTAATGGTTTTTTTTTCTTCATGGTTTTTGCCTCCGGGGAATACATCGTATTTACCTTTTAAATAGACAAAATTGTGGGCTTTTTTACTCTCAAATTCTATATAAAAAAAAAAAAAAAAAGATTAAATGTTTACGAAGATTATTGGAGGGTGGAGAATAAGCTTTCTGAGATAATGGATTTGTTACCGAGATATCGAAGCTTTCCTCCTCACAGTTAGTCTTCACTCATAAGACCACGATGGAGACATTGAGTAAAAACAAGGGTTGCGCTATTGAGACCCCCCATTCCTCCAAGTTGACCCCCCCAAAACCCTCCAAAACTCAAACTTCCTATTTTACCCTCCCTTATCCAAGTTGACCGCCCTTCCCACCCCCCTCATCGCCTCCTCCATCCCCCCCACACCGCCTCCTCCCTCTCCCCCACCTCACTGCCTCCTCCCCACACCACCTCCTTCTTCCCCCAATCCAAAACTTATTCCTCCCCTTCCATCACCATCTCCTCCCCTTCCCCATCACAGTATACTCACCCCCTTCATAGTCTCATCCCTTCCCCCCACACCTTCATTCTTCCATGTTTCTCCTTTTTTTAAAAAAATTAAATTAAATTAATTCGAGTTTGTTTGTACGTCAGCAGAAAAAACTTGTTACTTCGGCCATGGGTGGCCGAATAACCTTGAATTGTTCGACCATGGGTGCTTGTGGCGAACAACACAAGGTTGTTCGGTCACCTATGGTCGAACACAAGGTTGTTCGGTCACCCATGGCCGAATAGAACAAGTTTGTTCGGTTGACCAGGGCCGAACAAACCTGGAATTAATTTTTTTATAGAGGGAGAAACGAGGAAGAATGGATATGTGAGGGGGTTGAGGATACTGTGATTGGGGAGGGGGAGGAAGTGGTGATGGAAAGGAGGAATAAGCGTGATCGGGGAGAGGAAGAAGGCGGTGTGGGTGTGGAGGCGGTAGGGGAGGAGACGGAAGTGGGAGAGGGAGGAGGCGGTGTGGGGGGGAGGGAGGAGACAGTGAAGTGGGGGAGAGGGATGAGGCGATGAGGGGGTGGGAAGGGGGTCAACTTGGATAGGGGAGGGTAAAATAGGAAATTTGGATTTTGGGGGGTTTTGGGGGGGGGTCAACTTGGAGGAATGAGGGGTCTCAATAGCGCAACCCTAAAAACAATAACAAATTTGAAAATCAAATCTAAGAAAATTAAATTAGCCCCCACCCCACCCCCATTACAATGTCCCCTTTTTATTCCTCCTTGTAAATCAAATCAAAAAATCAAGAACCCCTTGCAGTCAATTATTATACCAGATTGAGTAGACCGAGAAAATAAAACAAGGAAAAAATGTGTTATGTGGGTAAAGCTACCAAAATTTTCATTTTTATTGCTAGCTCCTCCGTCACAGAGTTAATCACAAATCCCAAAATTGTTCCGGCGATTATTTCCACCAGACCCCCGTCGTCTTCACTAACCCATATCCTCCTGGCCCAAATTTTAACCTAGTCCCGCCGTCGCCGCCTTACTCGAATCCTAGCTCCACTCCTAATCTATGGCGCATGTATTTCATACCCAACCCTAGATCCCGAGAACCACTTTAAAGAAGTTTCCGGCCCTAGATCCCTTCTTTCTCTCTCTCTCTCTCTCTCTCTCTCACACACACACACACCTACTAATGGCCTTTTTTTGTCTTCAAAACAATCTCAAAATATGAGAGGAAGAAGAAGAAGCTAGTGTTGAGGGGGTTTCAATCAGACGCTTGGGCAAGGGTTCAGAAAGAGAGAGAGAGAGAGAGAGAGAGAGAGAGAGAGAGAGAGTAAAATGTGTGTCGAACAAGGAAGAGAGGACATGGGAAAGGTAAATGGGAAAACATCTGTGTGCTGCGTATTGGGGAAGAAGGCCTTTATGTATTTTTTTCAAATTTTAGGGACTCGATTGAAAATTGTGAAATAAGTTAGGTTTGAAAAAAAATTATTTTAGCCCTTACTAAATGCACGTGAGACACATGAACGACTTAATGGTATTTCTCTAACGAAATCCTTCAAAAGAACTGAAGCTTTAAAAATTTAAAATTTTTAGAATCCAATTATTACAAAAATTCTTAAGAGACTAATAATAAAAAAGACCCAAAGTCAGAGGGCCAATGATGTGATTAACCCTCGTAACAACTAACCACCTCAATAACGCTAGTGAGGTTTAATTTCGTATCCAAGGTACAAATAAAATGTGTTGATAGAAGTAAACTACTCCCTCATTCTCACGCTAACCGTCCTTGTTAATTATATTTGGGTTTTAAGAAATTATTTGGCTTTAAATTATTTTCCTCTAATTCATCACGAAATCAGTAGTATGAAATAGAGTACCTTTTTATTTTGCAGTAAAATTGATCTAAAAAAACTTAATTAATGGAAAATAGATAATTATTAAAGGTAAAAATTTAGATAAGACGGTTTAACAGATAATTTTTAAAAGAAATATTCTTATTACTCGACTCATTATGTATTGATAAGTTGAACTATAAGACAATGAGACTTCGTCGTATAAATAAAAACCTATAAAATCATTTTACATGAGATCTACTAAATGATAAAATACAAAAAAAAAAAACTTTTATTTTGGTAGCATAGTATCACAAGTACAAATACTTGTAGAGAAAATATACTTTTCTTGGAAACAGCCAAATATCAATTGCCAATAGCATTTTGTGTAGTACTTTCTCCAAGAGAGAGAAAGAGCAGAGGCCATTGGAAGTAGTAATAGAATCGGCCAATGGATTCAAGCTCCTTAAGCCCATGGTTTTACACTTTACACCCCCCAAATTATCTCTCTCTCCTCACCAACTTCTCTTTATAACCAACCTCTTTCATCCCACCTCACCCACCAGCCATTCCCCCACTCCCACTTCCACTCCCATTTCCCAACTCTCTCTCTCTCTCTCTCTCTCTCTCTATAATCTCCTTCAATTCTCAACGATTTCAATGGACTCCACATCTACAAGAAGGCCTTGTTTCATTGAAGAAGACAATGGTCTTGCCTCCATAGCAGAGATGGAAACTGCTGGCTTTTCCGGCCACCACCACCACCAGAACTACCTCCTCTCGCGGCCACTCTATCCCACTGCCCCACCGAGAAGGAGCAGCCTCAGAAACCTCTCTCATTCATTATCCTTCGTTTCTTCTCCGAGATCTGGAAGGTTCTATGATGGCAGATTCGAGGAACAACAACCCCATTTCTTAGATTCATGCTTCCTCTGCAAGAAACCCATCGGTGATAACAGAGACATCTTCATGTACAGGTTTGTACTTTATTCATTAATTTATTTTGATTCTGTTCGGTTTTTTAATTTCCTGGCAAACGGTTTTAAAACCATATTGAATCAATTCTTGATTTTTATTAATGATTGCTAATAGTGATGAAAAAGTGTTTCACTTTCATGGTTGAGAATTTCTGTTTGGTTGCCTAGAAAAGTGGATGTAGATTGTGGACCGATTTGGATCTCTCTCTCTCTCTCTCTCTTGATTTGCAACATCAGGAAGGAACTCTAAAAATTATTGTAAATGGGGAGAAATTCATTATTTCCATTTTCTCAGAAACCGAACAGTTACTTTCACTTTCCTCTATTTTCTCGTCAACCAAACAGTAAATTTTAATATGATTAGAATCCGAGAGATGGGTTTTCCATGGATTGGTTAATTGATCGATGTTTGAATTTGATTGTGCAGAGGGGACACACCATTCTGCAGTGAAGAGTGCAGGGCAGAACAAATTGAGAGAGATGAAGCCAAAGAAAATAACTGGAATTTAAAAGCATCCATGAAAGCCTTAAGAAAGAAGGAACAAAAGGAGAAATCTCCAAACAAGAATACCCAAGACTACTCTTTCCGTTCAGGAGCAGTTGCTGCCGCTTGATCAAGAACACAATTTACTCGAACAAAGCAAAACAAATCAAAAAAAAAAAAAACTTTTTCCTACCCCATATATTACCTAAACAATGGAAAAAAGAGGAAAACCGATAAAATTTTGCCGATGAATAGACAATCCCGTCAGAGATGCGATGAAGGAGAAGGGGAGAAGCCGTTTTGGGTGTGTTTTTGTCTTCTTAATTGAAATCCTATGATAAAACTGTAAAGTTTCTTTTTTTTTTAAATGTTTTTATATATATAAGGCTTTGTGCTCTTTGTTGGGGTTCTTGAATTGGGATGATCCTTCTTCTTTGGCTTTTCCTTATGGTGATGATACAATGGAAATTTACTTCCCATGGAATATATTTTTTCTTTTCCCTCATAGTCTTCTTGCGAATTAATTGTGTTGATGGTAATTTCTACCCCTTTGAATATTTGTCCCGATATGTTAATATGCTTTTGTTATTAGAGTTTTTTAATAGTTTTTATTTTGTTATTAGTAATTTTTATTTTGTAAAATGTACTAAACAGCCATAAAATAATAGGAGTAATAATTTAGAAACGAGTAGGGTCTTGAATTTTAATTTGTAAGACTAATTCTTATTTTTTTTTATAACTTAAAGTATCAACATAAGATGAATCGAGTAAAAAACATCTTTTTTATAAAAAAAAGGATCAAAAAGGTAAATATTTGTGTTCAATGCATCTTGTGGAAAGAGAAAATTCAGAAAGAGAAAATTCTTTGGAATATTAGGGGAACCACTGGTCTCTTTTACAACTAAACTTTGAAGAAGGGTAAAATTATTTTCGTTCAAAATATTTTTCAGAGGTTTGGTTTTAGTTTTAGGAAATTCTTATCTTTACGATCGAAGCTACGACTTTTAGGCTTAGCTGAAAGTTAGCAATGTTGTTCATTTTAAAGGCTTATATATGGTCTTGATTCCCAATGATAAGAACACGGGTATATTTTCTAATTGCATAGGTTGAGTTTTGGAAGAAAAATGTAAGAGCAACAAAATATTTTTGACAGATTAGATTTACTTCAAGAATTACAAATTGCATACTATACCTATGGTACAACACATTAATACAAGATCATATCTATTAGTAAATTCTGTAATGTTGGTTTAGCATTACACTATTTAGACTGATTGTATCTAATATACATCGGTTAGATGTGAGACTTATGAGTTTTTACAAATATGCATCAACTAATTTCATCCATGAATTTTTAGAGATTATGGTTAATGGTAGGTCACTACGTGCTTAGCGGGAAGGTGTAGACCATGCATATAAATTAGTTCAGTCAATGGATCACATATGCATATGATATATGTATATCTAAATTAAGTGTTTGTCAATTGATATCTCAATTCGTTACCCGTTAACACATTCAATTAGATACTTGAGCGGATCTGAAATAGAGATTTATAAATTAAGAACAATAAGTATGCGAAAGGGTTGAAGAGTAAAAGACAATTATATATAATTATGTATACTATGCATATGTATAATAATAAATACTCCATTCAATCTTATATATAAGCATAAAATATCAAATTTTGGTGGCCTTAAATATAAGTAAAAATCACCATATTAAATTTTACTCACAACTTCCAAGAAGTTTGGTACCAAAAATACCTCTTATTAATTCTTTTGTTTTTTAAGATAGATGCACATTCCATATACACAAAAACCACTATAAAAGGAGTTATAATGAATTGATGACAGTTGAGTTAATATTACATTAATTATCGTCAAATTTTAATGAGATACTTAAGAATATTTTAGTAAGTATATTTTTATTTTATATAAAATCAAGATAATTTAACTAATTTAACTTACTTTTTTAATTTATGTAAAATTGGTTACTTTTACTTATATATAAGGTCATAGTGAATATGTTGTTTTCGGATCAAATTAGGTTTCTTAACACATCAGGTGTATGTTAATTAATATGTGAGCCGCTAAGTAAATATCTGATTTGAATTCAAGTTATTGAACTACTTAAATAATCAATTTTATAATTGATTTGATTATTTATATTGGTTTGATGTGTAATTTTCTTTAATGTTCATGTCTATGTGGCCCATAATTAAAGTAGAGTGAAAAAGTAAGGATAAAGTGGTAAAAGTGATGTTCACCAATTATTTTGATAATCAATCAATTTTATATCTGATTTTTTTTTACACCAAAATTCAATCCATTAATACACCAACTCTCGGACTCGAGTTTCAAGGTGCATAGCCAATTGGACTTTTGAGAAGAAGAAAAAGGGTGCATAGAGAGCTTTGTTCTTTTTCTTTTAAAATTTGTCAATGTACTTTAACTGTTTTGAACAATGTGGCCACTGTACTTTGAAAAGGTATTAATTGCGTCATTTATTTTTGTGAAGAAAAGAGTGTTAAAATTTATTACTACTATTATTATACTCCATCTTTGTGTCCGTAATCTTTGAACAACACGTTAACTATTACTAGGAGTCAAAAACATGAAGAAAAACTCAAATATGTTTCTTAGAGCAACATCATTGTTACCTTCTTACCCTTCTTCCAATTAAGAAGATAATATAATGTATTCACCATTATGTATCTTTTTAATTAATACTTTTTCCGAATCTATATATAAGCAAAATTAATCGATTTTACACAAATTAAGAAAGTAAGTTAAATTGTTTTGATTTTATATAAAATAAAAATATACTTACTAAAATAACCTTAAGTATCCCACTCAAAGTTAATGACAATTAATGCAATATTAACTCATTGTTATCAATTCATTATAACTCCTTTTATAATTAGTGGCTCTTTGTGTATAGGGAATATACACACATCTTGAAAAACAAAAGAATTAACAAGGGGTATTTTTGGTACCAAACTTATTGGAAGTTGTGAGTAGAGTTTAATATGATGATTTTTGCTTATATTTAAGTCCACCAAAGTTTGATATTTTTTGTTTATATATAGATCCGGAGGGAGTACATATGAGTGAGGAAAAAATTTATTCCTAAATAAGAAGAAGACTTTTGGGAAAAGAGGAAGAGAGAGGGGGGCGTGGTGGTCACTTTGTGGAATGTGTGTGGAAGGAGGGGGAGGGTTTTGTATTTATATGAGATGATGTTAAATTTAATATTTTTTGTGTAAAAAGATGTGTAGGAAGATTATATAATGAGAAAATATATTTTTAAATAAGTAAGAAAATAAAAATGTGTAAATGACAATGAGACTCAACTAAAAATATATATAGAAAGATTTATACAATGTGATGCTCTTATATTCCATCTTAATATGTCAGCTTTTTAACAAAAGAAAAATGACATTTTAGGTAATTTTATGAATAAGTGCATACTCATGAATACTTTTGGTGTTTATACAGAGTAGGCATGATAATTGGGTAAATTGAGTTAGGAATGGGTCGGGTAATTGAACGGTTGGAATCACCAGAACCGATTATTAAATATGTCGAAATGAGTCGGGCTAAACATATAATGTGATAAAACGGATCGACCTGTCTTAACCCGTATTTCCTTCCAAAAATCTATACATTTGCAAAGTAAAAAACTATCGGATAAAAATGAGTAACAGATTCAACTCGCTTTAACCTGTTCCAACCCAATCAGTTAACATTTCTAACAATGTTAACATGTTGGATTAGATCAAGTAGTGATCTAATGGATTAACGAATTTCGGATTGTAATTATCAGATCTAAATTCAAATACACAATGAGACAAATGCCAAAGTAAAGATAGCAACTTCAATTAAAAAAACATTTATTAGAAAAAAATCATTAAAAAAAACTCAAAAAATGAGAGAGGGGATATAGAGAGAGAGAGAGAGAGCTTAATAGAGAAGGTAGATTGCTTCCCTAGGAGTCAATATTTCCTTCTCATCAAAGGTCTTCCTCTTGGGGAAAATTTAATGGCAACTATAATTAAAAGTCTAGTACTAATAATTGTGGGAGGAAGGCTTCTTTGATTCTATAGAAGACTTTATTTTATTTTTTTACTTTATTGTTTGTTGTCATTAAGATGGGGCCATCGCAATTCAGAAATCTAGAATAAGTTTCCTGGTATGCAGGAAGCTAGAAAAAGAAGTGGTCTGCAAGTGGTTTGAATAAAGAGAAAAATAAGCTACTTTTTTAACAAGTCGTTTTCCTTGCTTTCTTCGCATGGTAATGCCCAAAACTTCTCTACTTAGTAGACTTACAACTCTAATACTCATTTCGTTTCCTCCAAATATCTTCCATTTAGATAAAGAGTTTTGATTTGAAAGTTATTTTTTTAAAATAATATTTTAGTAATTTATTAATAATAAAATAATATTTTTATATCTTAATTTTTAAAAATAAATTATTTAAACGAAATATCTCAAAATAAAACAACAGACTCTTTGTTCAAAACGAAAAGAATAATTAACATAAATGATCAATTTCTATTAATTTAAGTATATTTCTTTTGTTTTCAAATGATTAACATAAAAAAAGTTATTTTAGGTTTTTAATGTATGATTATTCTAATTTACTTTTATTTTTCGAAGATTACGATTGTAGAAATTGAAGTCGTCCACTGCAGGGCATGAGCCATGAGGGATGACCTTGTGGACAACTTGGCCACAGGCCAATTGAATCCTTCTTTTCTTTTCTTTTGTACAACAATTACGGAATTATTATAGATCGAGTCACTTTCATCGATATTTAACTGTTTAGGTAATTTTTTTAAAATCACAAAAAATATTATTTTTTTTCCTAAAATGTCTCTCGTATTGTGATTTCATCCTTTAGAGTTGCCCTACAATGGATTATTATTTTGGATTGGTTATTCACCTAAATGCGTATTCATATCATTTTTAATTTGTGATTCATTTATTTTTCAATCACATTCTTATGTCAAAATCATGAACTATAGCAATTAGATGTTCATTGCATTGAACCGACTTGAAATTCACCCATCAATTAATCATCTTATTTAACAATTAGCTAACCTAAACGATTTAAAAGGATGACCCAGTGAACCTGAGGTCCAAAATTGAAGTAGCGCTTGAATAATTTGACAATTTAATACACTAGAAAAAATTCATAAAACTTTCAAGTGGGATTGAGTCAAGCTCAATTAAGTCATGAAAGCTAGAATCGAGTGACATCGAGTCAAGCTCAATCAAGGCCAACTAATATCGGTATTAAGTGAGATTGAGTCAACTCAATTAATTGTCGCGCCAAAGTAGAATCAAGCTCAAAGTTTTAGAGAATAAGCTATTTTATAAAGTAAAAAAGTTAGGTAAGATGATCTTACAGATATTTTTCGTAAGACTGATCCTCCTTATCTGACCTATCATGTGTTAATGGGTTGAGTTGTAAGAGAGTGGTGTTTTATATTACGAATTAAGATACGCAAGACCGTCTTACAGAAAACATACTCTTTTATAAATAAATAATTAATTATTGGTTACGATCTAATGTATTGTAAATATATGTGAATGTTGGTTTTTCTAAAGTAAAAAAGAAAGGTTTGAAAGGAAGAATTTGGAAAAATTCATTTTACATTCAAACAAGCGTGTATGAATAATGGATCAATATTCTTTCTAAATGAACATCCTTTTATCTCGTTTGGACCGTGCATTTCATGTGCACTACTTCAAGTATGAACATGTAGGCTTCCAAAAAATCTTCTTCTTTCTTAATGCACTCATAGTGGACGGGACTGTGATTGCAATTAGTTTTAGACAAAGATGGGATAAAGCATAACGGCTAGTTGGCTCCACCAAAGTGATCACTCGATCGGTGTTCGGTTCTAACCGGTCAGATCGGTAGCTAGTTCGCCGATTACTACTATCGAGGAAGAGGATGCCCTAGATCTAGGTTGAAGAACACTAAGATAGCTTTAACGGTGTGTTTGGCGTAGGTTTGTTCATCTTATCTTACAAAATTAAAAGACTTTGTGTTTGTCTATTCTCTCGTTGGTTGTATAGTTTCTTTTTATTATTTTTTCTTCAATGATTGCAAATCAAAAATCCATGTCCAACCTCTATATCTCCGGCCATATTAAACATACCTTTAGTCCTTTTTGACTTGATTTTAGAATTTGGATTCTTATATTATATTGTACTAATAGTTAAAGAAAAAAAAGGGTGTAAAATTACAAATCAAGTCTCAAAATCACGCAAAGTAAATGGGTTAAATTAAAACAATATAAAAAGGACATGCTGGAGATTTGAATTTCGAAAAAAGAATAGCGAGATAAAGACGTAAGCAAAGAGATGTTTGGAGATCCAAAAATCAAAATTCTTACTAGTTGCTTTATTTAGCAACTCAGTTACCTGGCAGGTTCATAAATAGAAAGAAGGGTATCTGTCTTCTGATCGTCCCTTTTCTTTATGCTTTAGAATAGTGACTTCAACTCACCACTTGTAATGTTAAAAAAGGTGGCATCGGTTAAATACGGTCAAATTATTCTGTTGTTATACATATATGGTCCTTGACAAATCAAAAGATCGTCACTTATGGATCTGACCAAAATGTTTCTACGTTATGTCATGGTCGACACTAGTCGTTAAGTGGTTGACTCCATGACAAAATTTTGAGGAACAATATTTTTTAATTACATATACACTGGTTTATTAGATAAACCACTTGACGACCACGATATACGCTGGTTGAAAAAAAAATACGTATACAACATGAGTGAAAGTGAAAAAACACTTAGTTCGTTTCATTGGGGTGTAACAGAGCCTTGTCGACCTAGACCCTCTCAACGACGACCATTGATAAACCATTTGATTTCGATTAAAAGATCAGGAGCTCTCAATTATTCGAAACTCTAACTCGTTGGTAATCATCAATTCAGAACCAGGTAAACCTCACATTACTTTTTCGCTTAGGGTTTTAGTGTTGTAGTTACGGTCGATCATTTTTTACGACCTCAACTTTTAAAACATTTGAAATGAACATAACGACTTGAAATAAACATGAATACTTGTTTATATTGAATTATATTGCTATGTCCATGTTCTTATTTCATGTTCAAGGTAAAAATGATTTTATTTTCTCTTGAATACATCTGGTTTATCAATAAACTATGTCAGTAAACCATATGTAATTTCATATGATCAATTGAAATAAACATGAACACTTGTCCAAAATTGAATTTTATTGCTATGTTCAGGTTTATGTTTATGTTTTTCAGTTTGCCATGTAGTTGGTTTGTTAAGGCAAAAAAGATTTTATTTTCTCTTGAATGCATCTAGTTCATCAATAATAATGTCAGTAAACCATGTACTTGGGTTTTTGTTTAAGGTTAGAAAACCATGTGTTTTATAACCTGATATATGAATCAACCATGTGTAATTTCATATGATCACTTGAATCAACCATAAAAGTAAACCTTGTTTTAATAGTTGTATATTATAGTTCATTTTTCTAATGTTTAATTTATATTTCTATTACAGTGACATATATTGTTTCTATTGATGACTGGTACAAATGCAAGGTTACTACAAGATGCAATTTGTTAATATTAGATGAGGTATGTAAAGCATTAGATTGTGCACATAAAACCATATTCAGGAAAAAATCAGCTTTTGGTAAATTGTATAGGATGAGAAAAAATATTAATAAGAGCAACGTGCTGATTCATGTTTTGGCACTTTTTAGGATTGAGTTACCTACAAACAATAAAAATGAAATATGGTTCTGTATAGGTGGTAAAAAAGTTAGATTTTCTTTTTCGGACTACACCTTAATAACAGGTTTAAAACCTGGATTATTGGAAGATTATGTCCCTGAAATCCCTACTTCCAAGGCACTCGTAGAGAAATATATTCCTGGACTGAGAAGAAAAACAGTGAAGCCTGAAGAGTTAAGGCAAATATTTAGAGAGGTAACTGACATGGATGATAAGCTGAAGATTGGTCTTGCACTTATTTGGGAGTATGTGCTGGGAGGTGCGCCACCTAATACTGGTATTGATGGGGTGTTTTGAGTATAGTTGAGAACTTGGATTTGTTCAATAAATATTCATGGGGAACAAAGTCATATACCCACCTGCTCAATTCAGTGATGAAGATGGCTAGTTCTGGTGCTAAGACTTCTATATGCAACGGCTTTCCGTTGGCATTACAGGTAACCATTTGTAGCTGATTTTTATAATGAATGGTTAGATGATTTTTTTCAATTTGATATGCTTCTAATATGTAACATTTTGAAAATGCAGGTTTGGGTATTTGAGTTGTACCAGAGTTTTCCTGGATTTAAAGAACTGTATGAGCTATCAAATATCAACAGTGAAGTACCCAAAATACCAAGAATGTGCGATTGGAGGTCATGCCAAAATCCAAGTTGTGAGGAAATCATGGAGATATTTGATAACCCAAGGGTAAATGTATTGTTTGATTAATAAAGTTGTTGTGTTATTTAATCCAAACAATATTATTTTATAAACAGTAGAGTGTCAATATAGTTTATTAATCCAGTTGGTATTTTGCTCAATTGACAAGATGAAGTGCTTGTTCCACTGAACCCCACCGAAGCCGAAAAACAAAAGCGCTATGTTGTTGAGTATGAGCGTATGTTTGGCGCTGATTGGAGCACATCCTTCCATGTTGAGGTTGAACATGTTGAAGATGAAGGCCGTCGGTCCCCACCATGCATCCTCTCCCGACAACATCCTTCCCCCTCTCCTGTTGTGACTAGCACTAGCACCAGCAACACCAACACTCCTCATCTCAGCGCAATTTTTGATTTATTGGATAAGATGGACCAGAAGATTGACCATATGGACCAAAAGATTGACCATCTTAAGATTGAAGTGGTAAAGTATTTGACCTTTTGATTTTGAGTAATTTGTTGAGATATTAATTAGTTTATATTTACCTACACTTGCTTACCTACTTGAATTGACAAGATGATCTAAAAACAAGTTTAGGTCCTGCTCGATAACAAGCATCACCCCCAGCTTGACATGGACTCCCACCTGTTACTCTTCTCCTACTTTTCCAAATTTTGCTGCCTTTTCCAGAATCCCAAATGCCAATCCCACCATCTCTATTATTCCCCCAAGCACCACTCCCATCTCCACTACTCTCCCTACAACCACCACTCCCATCATCTCTACTACTCCTCCTACCACCAATCTCATCTCCATTACTCTACCTACCACCACCACTCCCACCATCCCTACTACTCCCCCTACCACCACCCCCATCTCCACTACTCTCCCTAAAACCACCACTCACATCATCTCTACTACTCCTCCTACCACCACTCCCATCATCTCTACTACTCCTCCTACCACCACTACTCCTACCATTTCTACTATTCCCCCAACCACCATTCCCATCATCTCTACTACTCCTCCTACCACCACCACTCCCACCATCTCTACTACTCCCCCTACCACCACTCATATCATCTCTACTACTCCTCCTACCACCACTCCCATCTCCACTACTCTCCCTACCACCACCACTCGCACCATATCTACTACTTCCCCTACCACCAATCCCATCTCCACTACTATTGCAATGAAGAGTGAAAGTGTCTTCCAAAGGAAGACCAGAAAAAGAAGTGAAAACGTGAAAGGGTGATGGAAGATTTGGAAGATATTTTGGAAGAAGTATCTATATTTGAAGCAGGTAAAAATGTTGAGGATAAGCAGGGAAAAATAGAAGAGGTTAAGGGTAGGAAAAGGAAATATCTCCTTGGTATTGAGACTAATAATATTTTGGAATCGAACAAAAAGAGGGCGAGAAAAGCATCAGCACAAATCTCTTCTCCCTACATCACGCCTGCGCCGAAACCTGCTACAACTCAGAAGGCTGTTCGAAATCTAGTGCAAAAGAGGCCTCAAGTGAAGGCTGCTGGAAATGTAGTGCATGAGAGGCCTGGTACAACTCATCAAATGAAGGCTGCTGAAACACGATTAATAAAAAGAATAGAAATTGAGAAAGGGCAACAAATCAGAAAATCATAAAGAAATAAGATGAACATTTGGAAGAAGAAGTGTGAGGAAACAAATGGAATGACTATAGAGATAGATTAATGCATATACTTGCTTCTGCTGCTGCTGCTTGTATTGGTCATGTATTTTCTTTATTTCACAGGGGTCATGTAAAATACACTTGTTTATGACAATGACAATCCTTGTTTACCTTGATTAATGCAATGAAATTGCTCCGTTTTTGATTTATTTTGGGTACTACTTATATGAGTTTGTAATTGCAAATATATGTCAATTGAAAATGTTTTTATATTACTGGACAGTTTGTATATCACTTTCATATTTGCATAGTGTATATTACTGGACAGTTTGTATATTAAATTTGCAGGACGAACTTTTACACTTGCAAACAAAATTATTTCTTATTATGTTGATTTATTCAACTGGTTTATGTTGGTTTTTGTTTATGTGTGTGGTTTGACAGGTTTTTTGATAAACCATGTTGATATCAACTGGTTTATTGATAAACCATTGATAAACGAAATAGGTTTTGTGTTATAATTTGGTTTGAAGTGTCAAAAATGGTTTTTCTTTTAAAAATGCACATGGTTTATCAGCTGGTTTATTGATAAACCATGTTCACGGATTGGTTTATGAAACTAGTTTAAGAAACCGGTTTATTGATAAACCATTGATAAACTCAGAAAAATTGTTCCTGCAGCAGGTGTTAATAGAACAATATATGATAAAAACACATCATATTTAAAATTTAAGTGCACCAAATGTAATGAGTTTGATGGATAGATAGAGTTGCTAGTGTGTCTCTAAAACACTTCAATCTTGTGCAGTATATTCATCAGAAGATTCTTCATTTGCAGCTTCAGCAGCTTGTTCTGTTGCTCTTCCTAGGTGTTTAGCTGCAAAGCCTAATCTCTGTTTTAGGCCTGAGATTTTCTCTTTGTAAACTGCAGCCTTTGCTTCAGCTTTTTCAGCTCTTTCCTTTTGCTTCAGTTCTGCCTCTTTGAGTGCTAAGGCTTCTACTTTTAGCTAAGCTCTTTGTTTCTCTTCCTCCTCCTTCAATGCTTTAAGTGCAGCAGACTCACCTGCAACATATGCAACTTGAACTGCAACAGATATGGAGTCCTGTATGGAGGGTAGAAGAGCTTGAATCTGCATCTGTAAACCTTGAATCTGTTGGTTCATCTACTGTTGTACTTCTTGAATCTGTTGATTCAGCTGCTGGTTCATGTCCTTGAGATCTTCTTTGATGTGCACCTGAGTAATCCTTACAATATCTAGTGTTTCATAATAAGTAGCACCTTTAGGAAAGAGAGAACCAGAGGCAGTAGGGGTTGAAGTAGAAGGATATGTAGGAGCAGCAGGAGTAGCAGTTGGTGGTGGAGTATCTATTGAAGTTGTTGGAGCAGCATCTGTATGTGAGGAATAGGGGGTTTCATCAGGGAATACTGTTTCCTTCCCAGTAGGCTGAAGAATAGCTAGTTTAACAGTAGCTTTCTGTATCTTCCTTAGCCTATAAGCATGAATATGGGTTGGAGAAGGCTGGACAGTTTCTGCAGCTGCTTCTGATGTAGTCTTTGGAGGCACAAATTCTTCTGAGGATGAACTGTCTTCAGTAGATGTAGATGAAGAAGATGAAGTTGAATCAGTAAAAGTGGATTCATCAGCTGCTTCTTGACTTTCCCAAATGGAAGTAGATGGAGTCATGGGGATTTTGATATTGTTCAGGTCAAGATCAGATGGAGATGGTGACTTGGTATGATCTGTTGTTGGAAAAATCATGGAGATGGGTTGAGCTCTAATGGGTGAAGGAGAAGCATGTAGAGATAGGGTTTTATGTGGTTCAGCAGATGGCTGGGTACAGGTAGAAGCTCCTGCTACCTTTGTCAATCTGTTTTCTAAGAGAGACATATACTTAGCAGCAGCCATATCTGCTGATGTGTGAATGTACTCCATGGCTTGCTCATGAATCAATTTGAGCTTGTTTGGATTGATGTTAGGCATACTTCCATATACTTGATCCAGTAGATCATCTTCAGTGACTTCTCTTCCTACTAAGTAGGGATCATCTGCTGTTGGCATTGGTAGCTTGTAAGCAGCATTGAAGATATCCCATACTTTCATCACCACTCATCCTCGCACAAATCATCTTGGGCATGGTAGAAGGCATTCCATTGAAGAGGCATATGGTCAAAATATTTACCATAATTTAATTGAATGACCTCTTTTGAGTTCATTTCTTCAGAAGGTTTATGGTATGGGACATGCTGCTTCCTGTTTCTATTGTCATCCACATATTTGAAGAGATGAACATTTGGTTTTGCTTCCTTATTTTCTTCATGAAAGGAGAGAAGGGCTTGAATAAAGTATGGAAGGTGATCAATTGGAAATACCCAATTTTCAGGTATGGGAGTATGATTTATAAGGTAGGGAGAGTGTTTGGGATGATAGGTTGGATTAAAGATAGGAGGGAAGTAAGGCTTCTGTTGTTGTGGATTGAAGGTTGGAAGGTTCAGCGTTTGGGGGAAAAGGTATGAAGGTTTCAGGGTTCAGATCAGCAGATGCTCTTTTCTTCTTCCTTGAGTAACTTCTGCCAACATGACTGAAAGAAGCACCAGCAGCAGGTGCAGATGTTGTAGCTTCTACAGTTGCATTTGTTTCCTCTTCAATCTCTTCCTCCTCCCTTATAACAAGGTGTCTTTTTTTCTTCCTTTCTTCTCTTGCAGCAGCAGGTGGAACATATTTGCTGGACTTTGTAGCCCAAGTTAAATCAGTACAACCAAACTTTCTTCCTGTCCAATCATAAACCACTTGACCAACAGCAACACTCTGCATCACAACTTGATTTTTTTCTAAGCAAAATGGGTGATGATGAGGTGGTGAGTCAACCTGGGTTTGTTGGGATGCTTCCTGTGCTTTGTGATGTTGTCAAATACAAACTCCACCGCAACGGCCCGATTGATGTCTTCACCAATTACAATTGCAGACATCAGCTTCAATTGGACTTCAGTGATTTTATCCTTTGCCTCAGATTTGATAATCAAGCACTTGTCCAGAACAACAGCAAGGGCATAGTGAAGAGGCATGAACAGGTTCTTCTTCCTGTCAGCATCTACAACAAGTTCAGGAATACTTCCTAACATGATAGCCCATCCACTTGAAACGATTTTCTTTGTAATTTCTTTTATGGAGGCACTGTTGTTTTGAGCTTTGGAAAAGCATCAAGAATGGTTTGGGCATCAAACACAATATTGGTGCCATTAATGTTTCCAGTAAGAGAGTAGGGAATGTTTGGGGTAGGATTCATTTGCTGGAAGAAGAGTTCAGTGAGAGTTTGACTGTAATCGTTGGTGTTGAAGGTCAGAAGAAGAAGAACACCGGAATTGTCGAGAAGGGTGACTAGGTCGCTTCCAAGACCATCTCTGTTGAGAACAGCAACATCAAGAAGACAGCAAAATTTTAGCGAAGAAGATGAAGTGCATGGGAAGGAAGAGAGAAACTTTTGGAGGTTTAAGTTTTTTGAAAATTGTCAAGTTTTCAAATGAGATAGTGTACATTTAATGTTTTGGCTATTCAATCGCCATTTGGCTATTCAACCGCCATTTGAGATAGTGGACAGTTATAGAACACATTTTTGAAAATATCTAATTTTATAAAATGATAAATAATTTTTTGAATAAAAATCATATATTAATCATAGAAATATCTATTAAAGATTTAAAACAAATATTTCTACAGCAGGTGTAAAAAATGATTTTTTCTTTTAAAATGCACCTGGTTTATCAGCTGGTTTATTGATAAACCATTGATAAACTCAGAAAAATTGTTCCAACAGCAGGTGTTAGTAGAACGGTATGTGAACAAATTAAGTACACCAAATGTAAGTACACCAAACTTATCAACAAATTGTATCATCTGCTTTACTCAGCTGATTTATCAATAAACCATTGATATAAACCAGATCATATATATATTTACAGCCATAGTTAGAGTCACCATAGGTACATGTCCAAAAATCACTGACATTTACATCTTCCCCTCCCCGTCAACAAAAACAAAAGATTGGGGGTACACATTGTTATAACCTTACTTACATTACAAAAGAAGGGACAACCACATTATAACATAAAAAGTCAGTCAGACAGACAACAAGACAACAACAACTGCAGGAAGAACAGGAAGTAGGCCTACTTGCTGATATTCAGCAGGAGGAACTATTACAATTGCTAAAGTCTAATCAATTCTAAATCATTCATAATCACTTTGGATAAAATATTAAACTTAAGTACTTGAATGTAATTGAGTACTTAAGTTTTACAAAAGAGTTTTTGGTGTTTCTCTAAAAAAAATTCAATCATGTGCAGCTTCATCGGTATTGTTATCAGAAGATTCTTCTGCATCTGATTCGGCAACAGCTTCTGTTGCTGCACGTAGTTGTTTAGCTGCTCTGCCTAATCTAAATTTAAGGCTTGCAATCTTCTCTTTGTAAGCTGCAGCCTTTGCTTCAGCCTTTTAAGATCTTGCCTTCTGCTTTTCTTCCTCTTCCTTGTGAGGGCTTCAGCTCTTAGCTCTGCTCGTTCTGCTCTATTTTTCTCTTCCTCCTCCTTGTATGTTTTAAGTGCAGTAGACTCACCTACAGTAAACCAGCCAATTTTAGAACTAAAAACAAAAAAAAATATTACTCCACCTACGTACTGCCCCTAGAACCCACAGTGCATTAGACTCACGTGCATCATATGTAACTTGAACTGCAGTGGAGATGGAGTCCTGGATAGATGATAGAAGAGCTTCAATCTGCAGCTATAAACTTTGAACATGTTGGTTCATCTGCTATTGCACTCCTTGAATTTGTTGATTTAGTTGCTGGTTCATCTCCTTGAGGTCCTCTTTCATATGCACCTGAGTAATCCTTAAGCAGTCCAAAGCTTCATAATAAGTTGAACCTTCAGGGAAAAGATTACCAGGGGCAGCAGGAGTTGAAGTAGAAGGATCTGTAGGAGCAGCAGGAGTAGCAGGAGGTGTTGGAACAGCCGTAAATGTTGTAAAATCAACATTTGTAGGAATTGGAATTAGAGAAGTAGCAGGTGCTTCATCAACAAGAGAAGAGACTGGAGGGGTGTCAGGAATATAATCTTCTTTCCAGTTGGTTTGTATAGAGCATCCTTAATAATCTCTTGTTGTTTATGTCTCTTTTGAAAAGCAATTCCAAGACTTGTCAGAACAGCATCATCATCCGTATCATCATCATTTGCATCATCAGATTTTTCATCACAATCTTCCGAATTTTCTGATGATCCTTCTTCCTCTTCAGATTCTTGCTCAGATGAACTGGAGCTGTAATTCAGTAGACGAAGAGCAGGAGTTGCATCTACTGGTTCATCCTCAGCAGGTTGATTGACTTGTTCATTTATACCAGCTATAGAAGGAATGGTAGGTTCAACAATCATAGGTTAAGGTGAAGTAGGTGGAGAAGGAATGGTACGTTCTGGTTGAGGTTCACCAGATGGAGATGGGGTTTTGTGGGTTTCATCAGATGGTGATGAGCGCAAGATTTTCACGAATTTTCCCGGAAATTTTCTTTTATTTTGTGCTATTTTTGAATTAATTATGCTTTGGAAATATTATTGTTTGTGTTTTTGTGTTTAATGTAGGTTTCCATACATAATCGAGCTTTTATACGGTGTTTAGCACGAAGTTCGAGACAATTCGGGCTTAAAAGTTAATTTGGAAAGTATTTGGTTAATTCCCGTTAAGTCCGTCAAGATTCCAAAGCAAAATGAGGCTACCAGAGGCTAACGGTGGCTGCTAGAACTAACAAAGGACTAAAATGAAAGAGCTGGAGAGGGCAGGAAGGCGGCACCAACTTCAGGAAGGCTAGGGGCACCGGAGCAATTAACAGAACTTCAGGGGAGCCGGCGCAAAAGCAGGAAAGCTCATGCGCGTTGTCGATCAGCCAATTGAGACACGTGGCGCGTTCTGCCGCTTCCTCCCCACTAGGCCTGACCCGCGTGCAGCTCCCGGATCCGGGTATGACCCGCGCTCCCTCCAGCCCATCAGCCCACCATTCAGCCCGTCTCCTCTCTCATCTCTCACCCACTTTCATCCGGGTTGGACCCGCGCCCTTTCTCCTGGATAACCCAGCTCCAGCCCGTGCCCCAGCATCATTTATTCTCCCTTTTCTGCCCCCATCTTTCCATTGCACTGCCGAAAATGCCCCTGCTTGTCCGGCCCCTCTTGGCTGCCTCCTTCATTTTATTCCAGGCAGCTTCTTTGTGAAAACAAAAGCCCCATTTACGGGTGCAAGCCATAAATGGGGCACCAGCCCCCATTTTCACCAAAATCACACCAAATCTCCGATGCTTGATCACCATTGAAGGTTTGGAACTTCAAATCAAGGGCCAAGGACGCAATTGCAAAAGATTTCAACCCCAGATTCGAGCAACATTTGGTTTAATTATTTCAACCTATCTTTTGATATATTGTTGTATTTTCTTGGGATGATTTATTTTGTAGTTATGGAATTGGTTTGTGCTTAAAATATTTATGGAATGCAATTATTTTTTATGTCTAATGTAGTGTTTTAATTTAATTTATTTATTTATTTAGTACACAAGCATGTTGGTTATTATTTTGTGAAATTAATGCTTTTAATTATCTGGCCAATAATTAAATGATTTTTAGAAATATTTAGGATCCGCGACAGCTACCTTTATATTTCGGACCAATCAATTTAATAGTTGGTGTTTTGTGACACACACCGATAGCCAAAATGAGACTAGATTTGACACGCGATCGAACCACCTTAGCCATTCGCGAGGTCGGGGAGGTTAGGGTTGACTATAAGATGCGAAAGCCCGTAGTTAACTAATTTTAGCAGTCTCGGCTACCAACATGAATTGTAGAAAAATATGGAGAGTTTCTTTTTGCGAAGTATTACCCATGCGCTTGGTTATTATTGTGTGTTTTTCATGCTTTTAATGGCGTAGCGAACCATTAGATGATCACTAGAATGATAGGATACAAAGCGAAAGCCCTTCCTGTTATTCCGAAAATCACAATAGTAGTTTGCGTGGCGTGAGACCGAAAAGAGATCGTGCGTAGATAGTCTTTGGATGCTTGATTACACATGCGGTTATTTTCTCCCCTATGTTATGTGTTGCGATGATATGAGTTCGTAGCAAGGTTGAGAGATAGCTAGATTTGCTATACGTAGCGAATAAAATAGCGCGTCCGACTACCAAGACTTGAGTTAAAGAAAAACAAAAAGAGAATTAAATTAAACACCGGCTAGACTAGAAATAATGCGTTCCTATATTTCTATCTTGATTTGTTGTTGCCAAACCACATCCGCTTTAGTTTAGATTTAATTGCTTTCTTAGGTTGTTTATATTTTTAGATTTTAATTCAATTTCTTTTCGCTCAAATATAATTAGTTAGCATAATTTCGGTACTTAGTTGGCATAATTTCACTGTAATTCAATTTCTTTTCGCTCAAATATAATTAGTTAGCATAACTATGGTCACTGTAACTATGGTTGTTTATATTTTTAAATTTTAATTCAATTTCTTCACGGTAACTTAACTATGTTTTTATGTTATAATTAGTTGCTTTCTTATGATTTTTTTTTGGACATGTAACTATGGTCACTGTAACTATGGCTGTAAATATGTCTTCGACTAAAATATGACCTCCTGCTCGGATAATCCAGGAACTTGTTCAAGCATTTTCGTAAACCGCTCCAAGTAGCTGGCAGTTGATTCATGGGCTCCCTGCTTAACCTTAGACAAGTCAGCTCTTGTCTTTGCAATTGCTCCCGAGGTCCTAAAGTCTGCTAAGAACTTTGTCCGTAGGTCAGCCCAATTGTTGATAGACCTGCGAGGAAGAGCTCCCATCAAGGCCAATGTTTTTCCTTGTAACGAGCCCACAAAAGCTCGAATTTTTAATGCCTCCTCTGATGTTACAAGACCAATCTGGGACTCAAATGACATCAACCAATCCCTCGCCTTTATCTTCCCTGTGTATTCCTTAACATTTGGGAAGATGAGTTCTTGTGCTGGAAGGGCATTCTCAATCCAAGAGGCCAAAGGACAAGCTGACGTTCCCAGAAAATTCCCATCCAAGGCCTTGCCCTGCTCTCATACTTCTATACGGCGCTTCAAGTCCTCAAACTCTTGCATGTTAAAGGTTGTAGGCAAACCACCCACGGGATGAGGCTGCATCCCGGGCACATAAGGGGCATGTGGGGGTCCCATAGCTCCCATAGCTTGAGCAACACCCACGGCCTGCGCCACCTGTGCCTGGGCTACACTTGCGAGCTGAGGCACTGGATCATTAGCACTAGGCTTTTCTGTACATTTGTGTGAGGCAATTCACGTCTGCCTCTGGACTAATGTGACAAATGAACTTGTGATCTTCCAGGCGAAGGTGTCCGAGGACGGCGTGTATGTGACCTCCTGGGAGATGGAGTGCGATGGTTGCGAGCATGCGACCTACGCGGCGATGGTGACCGTGGGCGCCTAGGGTGCGACCTTCGAGGAGAAGGCGAACTTCGACGGTGGCGTAACTATGCCGAATCTTCTCCTGCCTGGGGCCCCAATCGAGAATGCACACTTAGGACAACCTTGTAACTGACTCACCCCTCTTGTTGGCTTCGCCCTTTGTTGGACTCTCGCTCACGAGGTTGTGAAGGAATTTGCACTGGATGTCGGGGATTGCCCCCGTTCTAAACACACTTGTCGCTTGACTTGGCTCGGGCGCCGGAAAGGGCTCCAGCTCAATGGGTAACGGGGGCTTGCCCATTGCAATTAGCTGCAGATTCAACTGATGCATCTGCCCCAAGTATATCACCCTCTAGTGTAAAGCTTCCTCCCGAAACTCATTAGCCAGACCCACAGCAGCAATGACACTCCTGGCCAACGAATCTAAGCCTCGTCGTTGATTAAGTTGGTGACGAGCATCGTGAAGTGGTGGGGGTTGTAGATTATTACCAGCTTGGATGTTCATGCTTGGTGTGGCTGTGTGGACCTCCTCCACTTGGTTACCGCCATTGACACCATTTTCAGCCATAACTAAGACTTTCGAAGCTGTCAAGAAATGGGATTGCACCTAACAAAATCGTTTCTCGGCAATGGAACCAACTGATGCGTCCAAAATAATCCAAGGACGCACTGGGGCTTGATAACTCGGATATCTGGCTTTCAATTCTATCCTTAATCTTCAAGGTCCAATTCTGAAAAGCAAACAGCAACTGTAAACTAGGCAGGGGCTTTCCCTGCAAAAGCTCTTCGGCGTGAGAATTAGCCAACACTCAATTGAGTAAGCAAATTGACAGAGTTTAGCCTTAGTAAAAATCACGTACCTCCTTCCTTCGTTTTAAGGGGTTTTTATAGCCTTTATGGGAGACTGAATAACTCCCCATTAAATGTTGAGGCGTGTATGCCTGGCACATTAACTGCCACGTTCATCACAACGGTCTGATCATGAATGTGGAGGCGAGTTTCTCGGAGATAACTGCCCACGTTCGGGATGATCGTTACTTTCATAACTAAGCATGGTAAGTCTTGCTCGCTAAACACTTGCCCGCTGGGTGAACCCCCAGCTCACTGCACTCTTGCCCGCTGGGTGTTGAACCCCTAGCTCGCTGTATACTTGCTAATTTGATAACTAGCCCCCAAATCCTGAGAGTGCATCTTAATGATCAAAGTCTGGCCGTTGCCCGCTTCTCAAACTTGACCCAGATCTTGGAGTGCACGTATTCTGCTCATAACTGAAGAAGACGTGCCGGTCACATGACTTTTGTTTGGGCCTATTGGGCCGAGCAGTTCAGTTACAAAGAGATCCACATTATTTAGAAACATATATTGGTTATAAAATTCATAGATAAAAGAATTTTTATGTTATTATCAATACAAGAGATGCATCACACATTGTTTACAAAGTGATGTTGGTTTCAAAACTCTTTAGATAAAATACTACTACTATTATTATTTTTATATTATAACCAATAGAAGAGATGTATCCCACATTATTTAGAAAGATATGCTGATTTTATTTTTTTTATATAAAAGACTATTATTATTACTATAGAAGAATATATCTCACATTTGTTAGAAATTAATGTTGGTTTTAAAAATATTATTATTACCAATAGAAAATATGTATTCCACATGGTTAGAAAGAGATGTTTGTTTTAAAAGTTTTTAGATAAAAGTCTTAAACTTTTATTACCAATAGAAATAGAAAAGAAGTATCTCACATTGTTAGAATATGAATAATGATTTTAAAAGTCTCAAAATAAATATTTTAATACCATAAACCCCAAAATTTAAGGTGTCTACTAATGCAGATATGTTTAAAAAAAACTTTCATTTGGATGAATTTTTTTTTCATTCATGAAAATGATAATAAGAATTGTACAATATTATTTTTATTATTACTATTGATATTATCTTTTTTATAACAATAATATTATTATTATTCTCAAGCACTCATGTGTTAATCATTGTTTCTCAACCATTACCTATTAATAATATGCATTAATAATTAATACAATAATGAGATATTAATCTTCACTATTAATCTCTTCTATTGTTAATAGTAGCAGTCTTATATATATATAAATTTACAACCAACATTATTTTCAAACCAATGTGGGATACAACTCTTCTATTAGTAATAAAATGTTAGATTTTTAATCTAATAATTTTTAAAACCAAAATCAATTTATAACAAATATGGAATACATCTCTACTAACATTACCAATGGAAAAGATGAATCTTACATTGGTTATAAATTGATGTTAGTTTTGAAAGTATTTTAATAAAATAGGCATAACCTTTCATTTGGCCACCCAACTTTTCAAAAACTTGCAAGATGTCCACCGAAAGTTTAAAACTTGCAATGAGGCCACTGAACTAAATTAATGTTGCAAGCGTGCCCATATTTTGGACGGCCGTTAGCTCCACCATTAAATCTGAGTGAAATCCCTATATTGCCCCCCTTTAAATTGAAAATTATTCTTTTTATGTGTCATTAAAAACCTAAAGGGGTTCAATTGAAACATAAGGTAATGGGAGGTAATTGGTTTAAATTAGATAGAGTAATTAGGGTAATTTTGCAATTAATTCAACCAGTTTGCCAGCCTCCAAGCCGTCCTCCATTAGTTTGGGTTTCTCTCACTTGCTGTCGATCACAATTCACAACCCATCCAGCTCACCGTCCCATCCATTAGTTTGGGTCCCATTCACGGCAAGCCGCTTTCTCCCCCCAGTACACCCAATCGCTGCCTCCAAGCTCCAGTTCGTCAAAAAACCCAACACAAAAGTCGTCATTCCGCCCCCTACTCTACTCATAGGTCACCACTCACCACCACCACATACTCCACTCACAGCAACCCATCACGCGATCATCACCACTTGCCGTTGCCGCTCCACCGTCCTGCTTAGTCAGGCGTTCTCTCTTCGCACATCTCCTCCTTGTGCCGCTGCCCCAGTTTAGGCCTCTCTAGCCGAGCTCCACCATTAAGTCCATCATCCAGCCAATCCGCCAGTTTCCAAGTCGTCCTCCATCAGTTTGGGTTTCTCTCACCTACTGTTGATCACAACCCATCCAGCTCGTCGTCCACTCCAGCTTGAGACTGAAGAACTCGGTAGGAGCTGGGTGAGAGAAGGCCGGATCTGGAGGTGGCTTCGCCGACGGCTATGAAGATCGATAAAGGTGGGAGGGAGGCGGCTGGGTGTGAAGTCGGAGGGAGATCGAACTGGGGTTGGTGTGGCTTGAGACTGAAGAACTCGGTAGGAGCTGGGTGAGAAAAGGCTGGATCTGGAGATGGCTTCGCCAGCGGCTATGAGGATCGATAAAGGTGGGAGGGAGGCCGCTGGGTGTGAAGATCTGAAGCCCTTCGTACTCTCTGTCTTCTTTCTTCCCCAAGTTTTCACTTAGATTAGAGTCGATTCTTTGAACTCTCCGTCTTCTCGCCGACCACCGTGGAAGCTGAGGATGAAGAAATCAATACCTAAAAAGAGATTCAGACATGGGTTTGATTTTTGGGTTTGATCTAGGTTTGATAGATGAAGAAATCGAACTCTCAAGTGATGTTTAATATTTTTTTAATTATAATTTGACCCATTCTCTTTATACAAATAGCGAAAAAAAATTTTCAGTTAGACCCCTTAAATTTCTAATACCAGACAAGAAATTGTATTTAGAAGGGTAAAATAGGTAATGACATAATTTAACGGCCAAATTTAACGGCCGTCCAAAAAATGGGCTCGCTTGCATCCTAACTAATGTATAGTGGCCTCATTGCAAGTTTTAAACTTTCGGTGGCCGCATTGCAAGTTTTTGAAAAGTTGGGTGGCCAAATGGAGGGTTTTGCCATAAAATATTTTTACTTTTATCAACATAGAATAGATGTATCTTACATTGTTTAGAAGATGTTAGTTTCAAAAGTCTTATATTAAGGACTTTTACTCTTATTACCACTAAACAATATGTATCTCACATTGTTTAAAAATAATTTTTTGTTTAAAAAGTTTTTAAATTAAAAACTTTTTGTTACATATAGAATAGATGCATGTATCTCACATTTGTAACAAAGTATTCTACTATTATTATCAATAGAAAAGATGTATCATACATTGGTTATAAATTAATATTAGTTTTAAAAATACTATTATTACCAATAGAATAGATGTATCATACATTTGGTAGAGGGTAATGTTGATTTTCAAAATATTTAGATATACGTCTCCTACCATTATTATCAATAGAATATGTATATCTCACATTGGTTAGAAAGTGATATTAATTTTAATTTTAGATTAAAAAAAACTTTTACTATTATTACTAATAGAAGAGATATCATACATTGGTTAAAAAATGATGTTGGTTTTAAAAGTCTTTAGATAAAAGACTTATACTTTTATCATCAATATAATAGAAGAGATGTATCCCACATTATTTAGGAAGAGATGTTGGTTATAAAATTTTTAAGATAAAAGACTTCTACTATTATTACGAAATAAGGATATGTATTCCACATTGGTTAAAGAGTGATGCTGATTTTTAAAGTCTACAATTATTAACAATAGAAAATAAGTATTTCACATTCGTTATAAAAGTGATATTGGTTTAAAAAGTTTTTAAATCATGCATCTCAGATTGATTATAAAGAAATGTATCTCTCATTATTAAAAAATTAGTATTGGTTATAAAAGTCATTAGATAAAAACATTTTTATGTTATTACCAATAGAAAATATGTATCCAATTTTTTTAGAAATGGATGTTAGTTAAAAAGTATTTTATCTACTACTATTATTACTAATAGTAAATATGTATATCACATGGTTAGAATGTGGTGTTGATTTTAAAATTATTTAGATAAAATATTTAAACTTTCAGTACCAATACAAATAGAAAATACGTATCTCACATTGTTTAAAAATGAATTATGATTTTAAAATTTTTAATAAAATGAATTCTAATATTATTATCAAGCCAGATGTTAATTTTAAAAGTTTATAGATCAAATATTTTTACTATTATTACTAATACAAAATATGTATATGATGTTAATAAAAACTTATGTTAATTTTAAAAGTATTTAGGTAAAAAAATCATTTAATATTAGTAACAATAGAAAAAAAAATATTATAACTATGGAAGAGATTAACAATCTAATTATAATGACCAAAAGTTATATTATTATTACAAAAATATATATATATCTCACATTATACCCGTACGACGGGTTAAATAACTGGTAAAAATAAAAACTAATGCATGAGAAATCGTATGAATTAAGCATACAATTCATATTCGGTTTTGACGTGGCATTCCAAAATGTTGGCATAACGAACTCGTTTACCTATTTTTTGTTCAAGAATTTCAAATTCAATTGGCTCCAGATTATAAGGCATGAACTTGGGTAAGACAGTCTTACGTATATTTTTTATAAGACGGATCCTCCTTACACGATCTATCGTGTGTTAGTGAGTTAAGTTGTGAGAAAGTGGGGCTCCGTCTTACGGATTAAGATATGTAAGACGGTCTTATACGAGATATAGTCAAATTATAAAGCCTACAGCTTACATGAAGAAAATAAACCCTTGCACTCTAAGTTTATTACTCTCTTTATTCCACTCAAATAGTTCATATTTGAAAAGTATAATTATTAAAAAAGATAGGTAAAAACTTAGGTAAAACGGTATTACGATTATTTTCTATAAGACGAATTCCCCTAACCCAACACACCGTGTGTTGTTGGGCTAGTTTAGTTGTGAGAGAGTGTGACTCAGTCTTACAAAATAAGATTTATAATTAAAACGGTCTTATAGGAGATATACTCTAAGATATATATATATATATATATATATATATATATATATATATATAATTAGCACTAAAGTTGATCATAATTATAAAAATGTTTAAGCATAATAAATATGTTAATATCAAATGTTGAGGGTAATATTGGAATCTTATGGAAATTGTATTTATAATTTTATAAAGTAAACTCTTAATTGAAACACCTCAAATGCCCAAAATAATACTCCCTTCATTTTTAAAATATTGTTTATTTTGACATGGCACACCGTTTAAGAAAAAATAATTTATTGTATTATAAATGTTGGTGAAATATGTGGTTTCCTTTAATACCCATGAGTATGTGGCCATAATTAAATTAGGTAGAAAAAGTAAGGGTAAATTGATAAAAGTGTTTTTCCTAAAAGAGAAAATTTTGAAAGATGACAATTATTTAAGAATTGACGAAAAAAGAAAGGTAAACGATAATTTAAAAATGGATGGAGTATGATAAACTCTTTGTCTGAAATGAAGAGAGTAGTAATTAGTTTTATAACAGTTTGTTTTTTAATTTATGATTTATTTTATGGTTTTTTTTTTTACTTTCTTTCGTTGGTCATGACAATTTTTTTATATTTTTTATTGGGCGAATTGTCCAAATAGTCCATGCACTTTATACATTTTTTCAACTTCGTCCTTGTAAAAAAAAACTAACCTTATTGATCTTTGTACGAAAGCTTTTGACACGAATGATCATTCCGTCCAATTTCGTTAGTTTTTTATGTTAGGTCAACACACATGTGTTTCATGTGACATTGACTCGGGGTAAAATAGTCATTTTATCATCACTCACAAAAAAATACAGAGACCAAACAAACTAATTTGAATTTTGGGCTTATAGCAAGGGGTGTAATTGCAAGTTGTGATTCATCCCTTTACGTTCTCTCTCGCAGCTCTTTTTGAAAGGTCGCGCTAGACCTCGTTCCTCCAAGTTGACCCCCAATCCAAACTTCTTATTTTACCTCCCTATCCAAGTTGACCCTTTCCCACCCCCCTCACCACCTCCTCCTCTCCCCCACCTCTTGTCTCCTCGCCCCCCGCCTCCTCTCCCCCACCTCATTGTCTCCTCCTCATCCATCACGTCTTCCTCCCTTCCATCACCCTTCCCTCTATCACAGTATACTCACCCCCTTCATAGCCTTATCCCCCTCACGCACACCTCTATTCTTCCTGTTTCTCCCTTTTTAAAAAATAATTAATTAATTAATTCAAGGTTTGTTCGGCCCTGGTCGACCGAACAAACTTGTTCTGTTCGGCCATGGGTGACCGAACAACCTTAAATTGTTCGGCCACAAGGCTGTTCGGTCACCCATGGCCGAACAAACCTGGAATTAATTTATTTTTTTTAAAAGGGATAAACGGGGAAGAATGGAAGTGTGAGAGGGGAAGGGATGAGGCTATGAAGGAGGGTGAGTATACTGTGATGGGGGAGGGGGATGAGGTGGTGATGAAAGAGGAGGGAAGAAGTTGTAGATTGGGGGAGAGGGAGGAGGCGGTGTGGGGGGGGGATGTAGGAGGCGATGAGAGGGTGGGAAGAGGGGTCAACTTGGATAGGGGAGGGTAAAATAGGAAGTTTGGGTTTTAGGGGGTTTGGGGGGGGCTCAACTTAGAGGAACGAGGGGTCTCAATAGCACGACCCCTCTTTGAATCCCTCCCACCCCCCAGCTCTCTCTCACTCTATCTGCCGCACTTTTCACCTCCCTCTTCCTCTCTCAATTTCTCTCTTTTTTTTTTTTTTTGCTTTGTTGGACAACTAATTCTGCTTCCTTCTCTAATTTTTTATTTACATTGGAATTCTTTCAAACCCATATGACGAATTCATTGCAAAAGTTGAGCAGGAGAGAGGAACCCGCGCCAAAGAATGTTTCAAGAACTCACAGAGTTGTTGCTTCCCGGTTAGAGCTGGAAAATATGGTCGGAACTGAAATTGGAAAATAGTGGGTCGGACAAACCACCTTTTAGAGAGTGAACAGAGAATAGTGATTGGAGATGAGAGGGGTTGGAGATGAAGCGGCGACCGGAGATTGATGCAACTTAGACCGTAGATGGCGAGATGGAGACGATGAAGGCTTGGTCGGAGCTGGAGAAGATAACGGGGCAGAGATGAGAGATGGATTCAGACGAAAGTGGGGCGAAGGGTAGGTACCAAAATTAATTCAATTGGATGTTGGAGTTGCTGTAATTCATTCAAGTTGCTGGAGTAGCTCGATTGTTCTGTGTTTTAATTGGGTTTTTACCTTCTTTTTATTTTTCCAGCATATCCATAAAAAATAGCAATGATCAAACACCCCAATTGATGTCATAGACTCATAGCAGAAGTGGAGGCGATGAAGGCTTGGCTAGAGCTTGATTTTTTGTTTTATTTTTGTGTGTATAAATTAATTGTCAAAACAAACCCATTAATAATTTATTGTACCCAAATGGTCCCCAAAAGGTGAACTACTAATTCTACCAATGACTAATATCACGTGAGATGCACATGCGTTGATCTAACATAAAAAAATGTAACGAAATTGGACAAAATTACCAATTGAGTCAAAAGCTTTAGTAAAAGGACAATTTTTTAGCATTTGGAATGAATTTGGAAAAAGGTATAAAGTACAGGGACTATTTGGATAATTTGCTCATTTTTCATTTGATCATTACAGGACTACGGAAAAAAACACTTTGCACATGTCATAAAACAAAATATCCATTCAATTACACCTTTAACGCAATACACCAAATATATTTTCTTTTCTAATGCAAAAAACAATATCTCATTAATACTCTTTTCATTCCGAACAAATAATCTTGTGGTCCTTCTTGGCTCGCGATTACTCTTTGAAACTCGGACCAATAGATACTTTGCAAAACAAAAATAATTGATAATTAAGAGATACGTAAGTATATTTTGAGTTGGTCATAATTATAATTACATATTTAATTGAGATTAAATGATATGCTTATATATTATTTGAAGGTTAAAATTAAAAGGTTATGGAGCTTATGGATATAAATGTCTTTTATTGACTTTATAAATATTTTATGAAAGTAACTTTATACTCTATGCGTTCCTAAAATGGAGATCATCTTTCGTTTTAGGTCATTCCAAAAAAAAATCCACTTTTTAACCCTTTTTTCATTTTTAGGCTATTGAGATCGTAAATAAAAATGTTGTACATCGTAATTGATAGACCCCACACTCACTTGAACATCTTTGGAAAATCACACAATTTTCATATTTATTATTCTTTCCGTTTTTAAGTTATTGTCTACTTTGCCTCAGTACATTATTTAAGAAAAATTAATTGAGTGTATTATAAATATTGATGAAATATGTGAGTTTTTTTAAATATTTTTTAGTATGTGGTCATAATTAAAGTAAGTAAAAAAATAAGAGTAAAGTGGTAAAAGTGTTTTATTAAAAGGAAATGTTTGAAATATAACAATTATTTTAGAACAGAACAAACGATAATTTGAAAGCGGAGGAAGCATAAAATTACACGAAACAGTTTAACGCTTGAGATTGTAGAAGCGACACAACGACATTGATTCGGTACCTTCTCTATCATTTATGTGGCGTATTATGACACTTATGTGATAACAAGGTATTAGTTGAACATGAGATCTAATTGGTCGTATTTATCTTGATCTTGATTATGTATTATTGAAATACTTGGTGTGTATATCTGTAACTATACATACTCATGCATGATTATGAACGACTTGTGTATATATTTAGATATGCATATTACATACTTCTACTTGATAATTCTATAAATGTCTTGATGTGTATAGATGTAATTATATATATGGTTTGTGTTTGAACAGGGAATTGTACCCTTGTTCATTTGGACGGTTTAGTAAGTAAGAAGAAATGGTTATCTTGTAGCGTATCTTAAGGATACGACGCCTCTTCAAGGATTTCATGTCATTTGTAAAACGGCACATTGATTATTTTTATGTTGCATAATTATATGTTATATATCTCTTGTAGTAGCATATTAGGTTATTATGATTCATTCCATACTTTGTTTTCTAGTTACAGTAAATTGGTAGCCGCGTTGAGGCCGAATAGATCGTGACTATAGTAGATCGCAACTGATCGATAGACCGAGATTAGATCATGTGATTCGTGCTTGTAGCATCTGACTTCCCAGAGTAATAGTTTGTGGAGTCCTATTTCTTGTCGTATCGTTTCTTAATTCGTGTATCGAGTTAAACATGCATAACATTCATTTAGAAGTGAGTATAATTTTTTTGACGGATAATTTCACTTTTGGTACCCTCGTTTCCCATATCGTCAAAGTTCATCACAAATGTTTCTCAACTTCATCATTTTTGGTCAATTCCGTCAATTGGATGTCAACTATTAACGGCTAACTTGCTAGAACAAGTTGGCAAAGGTTAGGAATCGGGTACAGCTTGTCAACAGGTGAGATAAATATGTCACAGTCTCATTCTTGACATTGTTCTTCCCCGATTTCTTCCCCACACGAATTCCTCTTCTTCTTCGAACCCTAACCCTCAAAATCCTTCCCTTGTTCCTCAAATTCTCTCCAACTTCTTCCCTATTCTCATTCGAGCCCTAAGTCGAGTCCAACCTCTCACACGAAGTCAATTACCTCTTTCTTTGCTAGGAGAAACACCAAACATGTTATCAAGTTCCTGGAAATCAACCTCATATGCACTCAATCCCTTCTACAACCCCCTAAACAATGATCTCAAATGCAAACCTACGTCGTTGTTTCTGGTGACAAGTCAACCAAGCTCACCAGTAGTCTTGACTCCAGCTGAATTCCTCACCAGTGAAACCTCATGCGTCTCGGTCGAAATCTTCGCAGTCCGTGGTTTCGTTAAAGACTTTCACGTTGGCAGCGCTCGTTTACTCCTCAGCACCTACGTCGATGGTAACGGTTCACCTGAAGGAAGGCCGTCAATTTCTGCCATCCAAGTCCAATGCCCGTCTAGCCATTTTCAAGGCGTTCTTAATGTTGGTGTGACGGTCTACGACGATTCTTATTTTTCAATCGCCACCGCCACCGCCACTGTATTAGAGTTGGAATGAAAATGAGGTAGAAATTGAGTGAGAAAGAAGAAGAGTTTGGGGAAGAAATTAGGGCAGGAACGAGAAGATGTTGAGAAAAATTGAGAGGAATTCATATACTTATCTTTTTCACTGGCATGTTACCAAGTTTAGCTGGTTCCAACCTTTGATAACATGTTTTAGCATGTTAGCCGTTAATAGTTGACAGTCCATTGACGGAATAAACCAAAAATGATGAAATTGGGAAACGTTTGTGATGAACTTTGATGATCTAGGAAACGAGGGTACCAAAAGTGAAATTAACCCTTAGTTGGGATTTCGAAAGTGAAATTATCTTCTCTCTTTTTTTTAATAACCACCGAATGTTACTTAGTGATGCCAAATAATTGAATCCCTCTTTTTTTTTAATCATCTTGAGTACACTTAATCAGCATATTATGAGCAATATACCTAAAAAAAATCATTCTAAAAACACAATTTTCTGATTGAACCCAAACAAATATACTATAAAATATCTATTTTGAAACATAGTAGGTTGTAATAATGGTAGAGATTTTTTTTATAATGTTGTGTCACTATATGCATGTCTCTTTTATAGGGAATGAACTATGAAGAGCTGTAACCCTCTTCTACTTAACTCCAATCATGATCGACCCTACTAGTTGCGCACTCAAATTGAAACTTGCAGTTTTTGCCAATTACCTCCTTGAGGATTCAAATTAATTGGGGTAGGGTCAAGGGAAGAAAATAATACTCCTTTCCTTTTTAAATAATCGTTATCTTTGATTTGATACATTTTTTTAAAAAAAGTAATTGAATGTATTATAAATATTGATGTAATGTGTTGTTTTTTTTAATAGTATTGAACATTTGATCATAATTAAAGTATATAAAAAAAGTAAGGATAATGTGGAAATTAATTAATATTTACTTATGATTTGTCTAAGTTAATTATGATAAATTAAAAAGAAAAAACAAATATTTCAATTTATAAAACTTACGATTTTTTAAAAATTTATTTGGAAATTGAGTTGATTAAGATAATTACGATAACAATTAAAAAGAAAAAAATTAAAATAGAAATTTTCAAAACTTAGACATAAATTAAATTGGTATTCGGTTTCAAGATTAAGTTAATCGATAACGGTTACAAATTACAAAACTTACAATTGTTGTTAATTAGCCTTATATCCAAAGGCCACAGTTTAGGAAGGATTATCTTTCTGCCTACTGATAATATCTCACATATATATAGTATATATATATATTGTATTATAGATAGAAAAAGTAATAAATAAAAAAATATTGTCCCTATAACCTTTAAAAAAAAAGAGATAATTAGTTTGGAGCGAATAGAAAAGGAAATGAGAACAATTATTTAAAATGGATGAAGTAAAATTAGAGTATATTTGTTCGAACTACGAAGGCTCCAACTGTGTATACAATTAAAAATCAGATTAAAAAAATTGGACCGATCCATTTTGAAAAGTTTTCAACCACATTACATTTCGATCATTTTTCAAACCGGAAAAATACATGTAACGCACGTGTATCGTCTAATATTAATCACCTTATCAAATGATGCAACAAAAGTATCTTGTCCAGTTTGAAATTGAAAATTTTTGAAACTTGAATGACCAGCAATTTTTCCATTAAAATCCACGGAATTAACAATATTGCACTTTGAACGTGCTTGAAGGGCTCAACCTGTGTCTTGAGCGTGACCTAAACAGCCCAGTTGTAACCCGCAACATGACGACTTTAGACCTTAAAACAACCTATATTTAATGTTGAGCCTCTACTTTGGAAACTAAAAGTTATGGTCCGTTTGAATATTGTTACCTTTGCTCTCACAGATCAACACTTTGTGGAGCAATTATATGTGAACCCTACTATTCTATCATGGATTGATTGAGAGCTTGTTAGGTAATTGGATATGGATGAGTAGTATTAATAATCTCCATTACAACAAAAAGTGTTTATTAGGACCCCCCACATAGGACGCTTTTAAAAATTCGTCCTATAAAAGTCTCAATAGTTAGTTCTTTGGGTCCTATTATAGTTTACTCTTGGTGTCTTATTATCATAAGACTTAATAATACGCCCTTTCAATGTCGTCCTATAAAAAAGTTTAAAAGGACGCCTAACCCATTGAGTCCTATTACCGCGATGCTAATAGGACACATAATTTTAGGGCCCTATTACAATAAGGGCTAACAGGACACTTTTTATGTAAGTGTCTCATTAACTCATTGAGACCTATCAAGGGTGTGATTAATAAGATGTCTTTCTATAGGGTCCTATTATTATAATACCTAATAGGGCACGTAACTCTTGGGTCTTATGACGGTAAGGCGTAATAGGACACATTTTAGGTTGGCATCACATTAATTCTTGGTTAATAGGACACTTAACAAGTATGCATCTTATAAAAATGCTAAAAGCATCACAAGAAAACAATCATTATCAATATTCCAACAATTTTTTTTTCATCTGCCTCTAATGGTTAATATCCATACTTTTCATCTAGCAATTTCTTCAAAAATTCATAATTTCCTGTCAATATTCATTAGATCCCGTTAATTTTTGTTATATTCCATTACGTATAAGCATTTTTTTTCTTGGGATTCAGTCATAGCTTTTGTAAATTATGACGGAGGCCTTAATAGAATATAACGAAACCTAACAAAACGAGATGATTTATTTTAATCATAAATGGGTATAAAGGGAAATTTAATCAAGTCCTTAAAAAAGTGCTACGTTTAGCTTACTATAGGTGCTACATTGTCTCGATTTATTTTGCAATATTTAAAAAGAAAAAAAAGCTGAAATATTTAAAAAGAAAAAAAACTGAAATATTTAAAAAAAAAAAAAAAAAAAAAAGGCTAGCATATCGATTGGAAAATGTTAAGACACAATAATCTCTCTGTCATTGTTACTCCGTCTCTAACCTTTAGACCTTAAAACAACCTATATTTAATGTTGAGCCTCTACTTTGGAAACTTAAAGTTATGGTCCGTTTGAATATTGTTACCTTTGCTCTCACAGATCAACACTTTGTGGAGCAATTATATGTGAACCCTACTATTCTATTATGGATTGAGAGCTTGTTAGGTAATTGGATATGGATGAATAGTATTAATAATCTCAGTATTATTAGTGTCATTGCTATTAATCTTTTTTTGTATATCGAGGGTAGTTTTGTGATAAAAAATATTAATCCCAATTTTTTTGTGAGAGCACTATTAATACCACTCTCTCCCTTGATATTAATAGTGAGGGGATAATGATTTTATCCAGATAACTCGTGCTACTAATCCCGACAACCTATTGTGTATCAAATATCATATACCTTAGTTTATTAATCTTATCTAGGTTTAATCCTGACTGCAAAAATGACACCTATGTTCTAAAAAACACTACCGAACATCAATAATGGCATAATTATCTTGATTTTTATTTTTTTTTTGTAATAAAACCTTAGTAACAAGCATCAAACCTTCGAATTTACTAATAATAACTAAATAATTTAAAAATAACACATAACAAGATATGAAATTTTTTTAAAAGTAAAACCAGCAATTTAATATCATTCCAAAGTTTAAAATAACACAAAATAATCAATAGCTCAATTCTCTACTTCATAGGTCCATCAGCAAATAACAAGTTTAAAATACATAGTTCAATCATTCTAATTTGATTATTTTTTAGTATTGTCAAGTCTAACACCTCATCAAAATGTTGCGTTTCACATTTTTATTCTTGAACAAAACTGGAATGTGAATCCTATTGCTAGTTTGCTACTATTCACCGTTGTTGTCGGAACTTGGTTGGAAGTGTAATCCTAATCCGCCAAACTCCCTAATGTAAACCCTATCACTACTATTAACCGTGGCCGGAACTTAGTTGGAACTGTAACCCTAGTCCGCTAAACTCCCTAATGTAAATCCTATTGCTACTATTAACCGTTGCCGGAACTTGGTTGGAATTGTAACCGTAACTGCACTTCGCTAAACTTCAATTATGATTGACCCTACTATGAGAGTGCAAAATGAATAATGTCTATATCATGGGGGTTGGATTGATCATGACGCCAAGTTATTATGGGCTTGAAGTAACTTTTTCCATTCCCACAATGTTTTGTCTGTTTATGAATGTATTTGAATTTGAACTCATTAAAAGTGACTACTGGGTGGGTATGGTAAGTGGTAACGCCAAATAAATAACCTAAAATGGAATAAGATTGTATCTCGAAATACAACTAATTTTGTCCGAGATTGTGAAATTGCTTTGGAGACGCGCACGCCCTACGGGCTGCGGGCCCACTTAATAATTCACGATACCTTTCTACCATTCGTCTTTATTCAGCTACACTCCAAGGGAAAAAAAAATCTGTGGGTATATTTTGGGGTTTTAGTTTTGATGTCAAAGAGAATCGAAAAATATTGATTGCAACGGTGATACTGTGTTATTAGTAGTTATCATTTTATATTCTTTTTATTTTGGGTAAATAATCTTGTTTGAAAGTTATTTTTTAAAAAATAATGACACTTTTAGTAACTTATTAATAATAAAATGATATTTTTATATCTTAATTTTATAAAATGGACTCTTCAAGTGAAACATTTCAAAATAGAATAATGCATTATTTGCCCATCGGAGGGAGTATGAATGTTACTTCTTTCGTTCTACCTAAAGAGTCGACGTTTAAAATTTTTAATTATTAAGAAGATATGCTAATATCATTGGAGTTAGTCATAATTTCAAAAATGCTTAAGCATAAGTAATGTGTTTACAACATAAGTGAAGTATAATGATTAACTTTTATAGAAATTGTAAAAATGATTTTTGAAGGTAAAAACTTGAGTAAAACGGGTTTACAGATATTTTGCGGATCCTCTCTACGACTTACTTTAGATTGATGGGTTAAGTTGTAAGATTCGTAAAACGACTTTACAGAAAACCTACTTATTTTTTAAAATTTATATTATAATACATCTTGGGAAACACGCTCACAATTGACTTGGGATAAAGAGCGGCTGAGATCAATTCATTTACCGATATCCTATGGTCTCAATTTCGTCTAGATTTCACATGTGCGAAGGGTAGTTGTGCAACCCCTCTCCAACTCCCACACTTCTCCCTGCCGATCTCCAACTTCCCCTTTCTTTCTCCTCTTTCTCGCTTCACAACCATCTCTCTCTTCCCTAGCTCTCTCATATCCCTTTTTTTGATTCAATATCTGGCAGAGTCCTTTCTCTCTTTCACGCACAAGCACTGATTTTCAAGTCTAGGTTTGCAATCTTAATCTATCTGTTCTAATACTGACATCCTCTCCTACTCACGTCGTGCCTATGGCACGAGCACAAAGACCAGTAATCTTTTAAAAGGAAACATTTTCAAAAACAATAGCTTTGTGGAGACCATTCTATAAACAGTAGCAGCATTGTCTCCATTACTCCATATTAATAAGACATTAAGACAGCAACAGTGTCTCCATATTAATAAGATCTCTGCTTTAGTATATTTTGATTGAATGATGATAATAGAGACGTGATGTTACTATTGCACTTAATATTCATTCGTCGCGGACCTATTGAAAAGTTTTCCACTCAAAGTGAGGTTATCTGGTATTGGCCGGTTTTATTCAAATATGTATTTTTAAAATACATCTTAAAATATCAAAATTAAAAAAAAAAAAAACTTTGGTAAGACCGTCTTACGGATATTTTTTACAAGATCGGCATCTATATATGTTTCTAGAATGTTAAACTAAAATTATATTTATAGTAATATTACATTTAATTACGAAATTGTTATTGCATCCTTATGGTGAATATTTCTTTGTTAAGTAACTCTTTTACGATTTTCTGAACCATACTGGATTCTATTTATGTATGTAATATTACATATAATTGATAATTGTACCTCTAATTTTGTAGCTATTGAATAAATTTAAACTTGAAGTTTTCATAAATGTTAGGTTGTTACCTAAAATTTTATTATTGTAACATAATAAAGTTTTTATTTTTTTAAATATTTGGTGAATTTATGGCTTGCACAACATAACTAGACTCTTTAGTTTTCATAAACTAGAGTTGAATCAGTTTTAAGTAAAAATATTATCATTTATCAAGTTGTATTAATTTGATTATATACTAAGTTTTTTGAATTATTTTTTTATCAATAAAGTGTTTTAAATTAAATTATTAATTAGATCAATTTCCGTGTGGGTAATCGTCGATTAACCGTTACCGGTGGGGAATTGTGAGTATATGGGGCATCAAATTGAAAAAATAGGCAATGTGGATGATATTATATATAACAGCCATCAAACTGACTTGTTACCATTCATATTTCTAACCATTGCTATTTTTAGAATTTTCTTAACCATATTATCATTAATTTGATTTTCACTACAATTGCTGACCCACCCTCACATAAATCCTTGAAAAATATACACCATCGTTGAGATGATAATCCAGTGGTTGTTCTAAATATTGATTTACTATTATTTAGCTTGATTTCGTCGTATATTGGCATCATTATTTTAATAGCTCTAAGAGAGCCCCTTGAACTTATTTGGATTCATTCCTCATGCCTTAAAAATGGCTTACTTTCATCTTGGACTTGGAGTAACCCAAATAATTAAGTTCAACAGTAGCCCACAACCCATATCTCTTACTAGGTTTTTAACATCGAACCTTTAGCCTATAAATTAATAAATTAAAAGAGATAAATTCGAGAGGTACCTTTGGCGGTTGAAAAAAAAAAGGGTGGGGATAACAATACCCCAATTCTTTATTTCTACACCCCATTTATTTCTACACCACATTCCTTTCCCACATCCAACTCTACACCCCCACCTAACTACCAATTTTACCCTTCCCACATTTCTCCCCATCGTCTTCCTCCCTCAGTCCGGCAACTCCTTCGTCTCCCTCGCGTTCCGCGTCCCTCGTGTTTGTCATCCTCCCTCCGTTCTGCGTCCCACGACTTCCCACCTCTGTTCGTCTTCCTCCCTTCGTTCTGCATCCCTCGCCTTCCCACCTCCGTTCTGCGTCCCTTCAGTCTGGTCATCTTCTTCATCGCCGGCCACCTGCAAATCTCATCTCCGATCGCGACATCTCACACCGGTCAAACACAAATGAGAGTGTTCGAGTCATGGTGGCCGAACCAACCTCAACCATTTCGACTCATGGTGGCCGAACCAGTCTTGAGCATTTCATCACTCCATGACCGAACAATTTGGAGGTTGATTTTTATGTCTTTTCACTCTATGACATTTGTGTAATATTTACAAGTGGGGTGTAAAAATAGGATTTTGGGGTGTGGTTATCCCCACTCAAAAAAAAATTGATGAACTTTTGGGATTATAAATTTGGATAAAATTTGGGTCGGTTCACTTTTCCAAGTTTCTAATCGTTAAAATATACTATTTTTTTTAAAATAAAAAAAAGTCACTTTTGAACGCAAAAACAAAAAGATTGCGATACCCTTAATGAGTAATAAGCGCGCTACGTCAAGTTTATATATCGTGGTGCAAAATTTATAAAGTGCAAGTTTATATATCGTGGTGCAAAGTTTCTTTCATCAATTAATTTTACATATTTTTGCACCGCGATTCAAAGATTCATTTTTAAATATTTTTTACAGCAATAAGTTTATATGTTGCGGTGCTAAGTTTATAAAGTGCAAATTTATTTATCGCGGTGTAAAGTTTCCTTAAACAATTAAGTTTACATATTTTTGCACCGCGATTCACAAATATATTCACCGCAATGCACATATGTTGGTAACCAGTGTTCATAAAAATTAATATTTATTACTTTTTACATTATTTAAGTTTTAATTAAAAAAAATTGAACTAAATAAATATTTGTATCGCGGTACAACTTTTTATATATGGTCGTTCATAGTTTTTATATATAGGTTTTGCACCGTGATATATAAAAACTATACACAGCGATACAAAAATAATAATTCACTCAATATTTGAATAGAGAAATGCAAGTAAACAAGAATTTATATCGCGGTGCAACATTATTATATATAGCGGTACAAATTAAATTTGAAGTATAGGTTTTGAACCGCGGTATATACAATTATGAACTGCGATTCAGAGGTTAGTCATCTGTTACACGCATCTCGTGCTCATTAAAGGGAACGTAGTCTTTTCCCGTCTAAAAGTAACTTTTGCGGTTCAAAATAAAAATAAGGTATTTTAGAGAATAAAAATTAGAAAAAAGGGTATCGGCCCACAATTTTTTCTACAAATTTCAAAAAGTAGACCGGCCAAAATATTACCCTATAATTTAGGGTGATAATCAAGTCGGTCCCCTGTAGAGAAAATATAAGGGTAAAATTCTAGTCGGTTCCTTTTTCAAAAATTTTAGCTACAAAAGTCCACCATTCTTTTTTTTAACAGCAAAAAACCACTCTTCGAAATATTGTTCCGAAAATGTCATCGTCTCCTTCAACAGCTCCGACAACACACTTTGGATTCGAAAATCACTATTGTTGTGCAACAGAACAAGGATCGACCTCTCTATGGGAAAAAAATATCCTTTCTTCTCCTTTTTTTTCTTTATTTGCATGGATTTGTGGTTATATAATCAAATGCGAATAAAAAATTATGTATCATGATTCAAAAAATGCAACGTGTTCTTCCTGCTACTCTGTTTTCGTAAACAACCGAGAATGTCATATATTCATGTAGAATGAAGAATATATAATACATAGTACAAAAAAGAACGTGCATAGGAGAAGTATGGGTTTGTAGTATGGGTTTATTCTATTGGTCTTTGTAGCTAGCATGAGTCATTCTCCTTTACACGGATTCCTAGCATGTGTCATTCTCCTTTACACATATTTCTACACCAATTACTCCTACAAGTATCTGAATCACCGGAGTCTATTGCTTTGGGCTGGAATATGCAGAGAGAATGGAAGAAGGAGAACAACGACAGAAAACATAATAGGAAGAAATCCTGGTTTATAATTTTTGAATCGCGATACATTTTCAAATATTTTGAACCACAGTGCATTTATCTCTCATCCCTTCTACACATAACTCATCAAACTATCTAGGATCTTACAACATCTTTGTAATTGGATCCCATTAGCACAAATATCCAAAACAAACTTGTCTTTTTGCTCCCATTCACACGAAAAATGCAAGCTCGTCCATCCTTTTCATGATATTGGGATGTGCGTCGGAGGTCCTTCAGCTGCAAACTTCTTCTAATCGTGGTGGATTTTCAAATTTTTATAACCATAGTGCATAAATTATTTGAACCGCGATGCACAAATTTTTGAATCGCGGTGCATTTTGGTAGCGCGTATCAAGTTCATTAAGGGTATTGCAATCTTTTCACCACCAAAAGTGGCTTTTTTCGGTTGAATATTAAAAGGGTGTACTGTAGCGATTAAATACTTTAGAAAGTAAATCGGGCTGGTGCCTTGTAGTGAAAATACAATCCCAAAAGTCCACGATAATTTTTTTTAATCGCTACAGTACACTTTTGGGGAAGAAATGATGAAAATACCCTTAATGATGGAAAGGCGCGCGGACAAAGTCACTGACCAAATTTGGGAATCGCAAGGGAAAAAATTAGGCATCGCTCAAAATTTTAGGCATCATTCAAAAATTTGGGTGTCGCAATACAAAAGCTTATTGTCCAAATTTGGGCATCGTTCAAAAAATTTGGCGTCGTTCAAAATTTTGGTCATCGCAATGCAAAAGTCACTGCCCATAATTTTGAACAATGCCCAAATTTCGAAAGGTACAATGCTAGAAAGAGAGAGAAGAAAATTAAGAACAAATCAGATTTGTATTGCTCTCACCAATTTATTCAATAACAGTATCAAAACAACATTAGTAATATAAGCAATCTGTGCAATAAGTATTGAAATTGAAAAACAAGAAAATAGCAGGGCGCCACCGTGTTTGATCTGCATCCTCGTTGACGTGCCCTTTTATAATGTTTCCAACAAAATCAAAGCAAAGTGAAGTAATGTTCTATATGTGAAAGATGAAAGAATATGTGGAATGAATGGAATGGTTAGAATAAATGAAATTCTGTCAAATCCACTTTATTTCATTTCTCTTCCACCCAAGCATGGAATGAATGGTTGGAAAGCAAGCGGTCCATTGAATTCAAGAGGAGAGAGAATCGAAGAGATGAAAAAGAATGTGTGGAAGAAGACGAATAAAGTAGCAAGCCAGTAAACAAGACGACGAGAAATTTTTTGAACAAATTTATAAAAATGGACTTTTGTGGTTTTTTTTTTTAAAAAAAAGATCGTACTTATGCAGTTATAATTTCAGGAAATGGTACCTGACTGTAATTATTTCAAAATATAACCGCAAAAGTCCATTATATTTGTTTTAAACCGCTAGAGTACACTTTTTGAGGGAAAATGACGAACATACCCTTAATGAAGGAAAGACGTGTGGACAAAGCCCCTACCCCATTTTGGGCATCGCAATGAAAAACATTGGGCATCGTTCAAAATTTTGGGCATCGCTTAAAATTTTCAGCGTCGAAATGCAAAAGCCACTGCCAAAATTTGTGCATCGCTCAAAATTTTGGGCATCATTCATTTTCGGATCTGAATTCGTCGTTCATTTTCGGAAAACAAAAAATCAAATGAGGAGTAACAATCCTTAAGGAACCAACTAAGCCATATATATCGATCTCTTTTCTTTTTTTTTTTCGTTTTTCAAAATCACATAAGACAATCAAATGGATATAATTAACATATATCTCATTTGATAGAAAACATACACTGTAAATCCAAAACATACTTTTGGAGTTCAAGAAATCCATTTCCTCCCCTAATAACTATCTCATTGGCTGGAATTTATTTCATTATGTTCCTTGCAACTGGATGGGTGTAGGTTGTATACATCTCCATGGCCAAAATTTATCGTCAATCATTTATAAGCTTCTACACTTGCAATTACAGGAGTTAAATACGCAAGTATTGAAGCCTACAAGGTAAACATCGTAGACTACGACGTAAGTATTGAAGCCTACGAGGCAAACATCACAACTCCAAGAAAGGTACGATGCAGAAAATTGAGCCTCGCAGGAGGTACGATGCAAAAAATTGGCATCGTAAGTTCCTAAATGTTCTGTGTTGTGTTAGAGCATCTATGTTGGTGCTTCTTACACATACATTTATCCTCTCCTTCTTTGCAACATTATGCTTGAAACTAAGCATCATAGACAACTGCCCAAACAACACCCACATCATAGCCCAAGGAAACTAAGCATCATAGCCCAAGGAAAAGCATTGGCTACTGCCCAAACGATACCCACATCATAGACAACAACACCCACATCAAAGGCAACGATGCCCACATCATAGGCAACGACGCCCACATCAAAGGCAATGAAACCCATGTCATGTGCGAAAAGTTTGGATTCAAGTTACGTAAGGCCCAAGCTGTATGTATTACATTGGAATTGATGATTGAAGTCTACCAATTGCCATGGAAAATGCTCTTTTTCTTCAAATCTGTAATTCTCATGGAAGGTGCTCTCATCGTTAACATTGGTGTCGTTGTTCACATCCTCCCCCGGTGTTGTTATTTATTCATTGATTGTTTTTGTTGATTTCAGTACCTGGTTTTTGTTTATCAATCACTTAAACAAAGGAAAACCACTAAATATAAGAAAATGCCCAGTATGTATGGCTATATTATGTTTGGTTTAGGACGGGGAAGAGAGAGAAAGTCAGAGAAGAGAGTGAAAGAAAATGAGATAAGACGAAACAAACTCAGGGCTAGGGGTGTGCACGGGCCCTAAGCCCACGGGCATTGGTAATGCCCAGTATAGGCCCATATGGCAGCGAGCATCATTTTAAAAAGCCCAGTACCGTAGACAAGCCCACGGGGATCAGTGAACGGGCATTGAACGGGCACGGGCTTAGATGAGCTCTCCGATTGATTTTCATGTTTTTTAAATTACACATAATTTTAAAAGTCTTGGCAGCTGAACCTGAACCATGACACCTACTCACCTAGTTCCGCCAAATCCAAACTGTGACTATACACAAAAATTACATTATGTATTATGTAATTATATAATAGACCAATAGAGCTGAAGGAATGAACGTAGGTAGGTAGAGCTATCGAAGGAAGGCAGGTAACAGTCGATTTGTTTTAGGTTTTACTGTTTTAGGGTTTCAAAGTTTTATTTTGCCTTTTGTTTGAGTTTTGGCTATTTGAATTGGTAATTTGGTATATCACTTAATCACTATATAATAATATAATATTATAATTGACTAGTCACTATATAATAATATAATTAACGAAAGTAGGCAGGTAGCAGTAACAAAGGTTCTTTTTGTTACTGTAATGGTATAATTAGTTAATTATAATATATTTATAATTTTAAAACATAATGTGATGATGGGTCGGGCCGGGCTTAGATGGGCATTAGAACTCGAAGGCCCGGGTGTGCCCGAGCCCGCGGGCATCTAACATCTCTAAAGCCCAGCACTATGTATCAGCCCATGGGCACGGGCACAGCGGGCTGTACGGGCTCATGGGTTGGGCTGCTCACCCCTACTCAAGGCATTTTTGGAAAAAAAAAATTGAAAAAACACTTTACCGGTTGAATAAAAAAATAGGAGAGTGAAGCAGTTACAATTTCGCAAAAGTGTATAGGCCCGCAATTATTCCTATAATTTATGGTGAAATTCAGATCGGTCTACTTTTTAAAGTTTCTAACCTCTCCAGTCCAGTTTTTTTTCAACCAAAAAATACCACTTTTGAACACGAAAAGACTGAAAATACCCTTAATGAACAAGAGTCGCACTACGAATAAAGATGAGATGCACCGCGGTTCACATATTTATATACCGCAGTTTAAAACTATCAACAACCATTAAATTATGTGAACCACAGTATATAAATATGTGAACCGCAACACAACATTATATAAACTGCGATATATAAATGAACAGAATATCAACAGTCAGTATTAAAAGAAGTAAACTACCCATCATGTATATTAGCAGCCAAAAATTAATGACAACAACCTTTCTTCTTCCTTATTTCGTTTTCAAATATCTAATATCATTTATTCTCAAGCTTATCTACTGTTATTTTGTCTCACTCCATATGATTTATTTAAAATTTCAGTTGTTGTTTATCATCATGTTTTTTCTCAAATTTTATAATTTTCGGATGCATACAAATTTTAGATCAAAAAAACATTCGCTTTTTTTTCATCTTTATGAACTTGATGATAAAGTTTGAGAAGCAAATTGATGATAAACAACCACATGGAGTTGATCTATTAAGATTTCTCACAATGAAGATTTATCTGGGGCATGTCCTGATTTCGATCTCTCCATGCAGCCTTTTACTGATCTCATCTTGAACGATATTCATAAATTTTCATTTTGATGTATTTATTGGCAGAGTTCAATTATTAATTTCAATGTATTTTGATTTATTTTAATACATAAATTGAAAGTAAAACATATATTTTGTACCGTGGTTCATCAATGTTAACATTCATGATTTTTTATACAGAAATTGAAAGTAAAACATGTATTTTGTATTGAGTTCACATATTTATATATCGCGATTTACTAGTGTTAATTTTAAATACAGAAATTGAAGTAAACATGTATTTTGTATTACAGTACATATATTTATATACCGTAGTTCACATAATTGTCTGACTGTTGATACAGAAATTGAAGTAAACGTGAATTATGTATCGCGGTGCATATATTTATATACAGCGGTTCACATAATTTTCTGGTTGTTGATACAAAAATTAAAGTAAACATGTATTTTGTATCGCGGTTCACATAATTTTCTGGTTATTGATACAAAAATTGAAGTAAATATGCATTTTGTATCACGGTACATATATTTATATTGCACTATAAAAATAAATTTTGAAGAATAGGTTTTACACCGCGATGTACAAACCTATGCACCGCGATTCAAAGGGATACACACGTCTTATGCTCATTAAGGTTAACGTAATCTTTTCGCATCCAAAAACAAAGGGTATTTAAGTGATTAAATTCTTCAGAAAGTGGATCGGCCCGCAATTTTTTCTATAATTTACCTTGGGTGATAACCGGGCCGATACCTTTTGAGGAAATTATAACCTCTCCAGTTCACTTTCTTTTTATTCAATCGGTTAAGTATACTTTTTGGGATAAAATGTCGAAGATATCCTTAATGAATGAAAGACATGCGTACAATTCCTACCCAAAATTAGGCATCACAATGAAAAATATGGACATCAGAGTAAATATTATACTTCGGGATGGAAAAAAGTTTTTTTTGACTTTCTCTTTCTCTTTCTCTTTCGCACACTCTCTCATCATGCATTTCTCTTTTTGACGTTGGGAACACACACACACTCTCTCTCTCTCTCTCTCTCACTTCCTTTCTTATTTATTTGGGCACCGAAATGCAAATATTGAGCATCGAAATGAAGTTGGACGTCACAATGAAAAAATTGGGTATCGCAAAGATTTTAAGCGTCGCAATGCAAGAATCTTCGCCGAAATTTGGGATCGCAATACAAAAATTGGACATCGATAATTAAATTTGAGCATCGTAATGCAAAAAATCCCCCCACAAAATTTGGTGAATTCAAAAGCAATATCCTTATGTCAAACTAACGATGCCAAGTTCATGTGTTGAGTCCCTTTCTTTATGCTGCTGGCATTTTTCTAGCCTAATAGTGAATGAAAGTTCAAACAATGTATGTAGAATTACAGTACTCTTGCTTTTAGGACTATATGTTAGTCCCAAAGGGCACAATACTAGGCTAGAAGGGGGGGGTTGAATAGCATAGTTGCACTTAAAAACTTTTCGTAATAGTTCCTAAAACAAGTACTTACAACCTATTGAAAAGGTTGAAGTAATAGAAGACTTGTAAGGAAGACAGACTAAGTCTGTTGGTGAAGCACTACCAGTAGACTTGGCTGTTTACTGAAGTTTGCAGCTCAAAGGAATAAGTTAAGACGAAGATAACAATATAAAGCAGTAAGCAACAAAACACAAAGAACACAACTATTTTGAGATGGTTTGCACTGTAAAGAGTGTTATGTCCACCACCAAGGCAGTCAACCTTGGATTTGAATGTGCATTATATTTTCCACTAGTTCTATTACATAAATCTCTAATGGATCGTGTACAAAAGATTTGACTAGTGTTTAGGGGTGAGGAAATTGAATATCTGGAAAACAGAATATTCAAGGTACAGAAGAATAGTAATGAATACAACAATAAGATGTAAATGAATAATAGTTGATGCAAATCTTCTTGTTGTTATTGAGAACTTTTTTGATCAGTTTATTATCTCTTGAATGTACTGAGTATGATGACTTGATGTTGTTGAATAAATTCAGAGCATTGTTTTCTTCAGTCTTCAATGGCAGTATTTATATCGGAGCATCCTTGAGACCGTTGGGGAAGACGGAGTAAATAATAGCTCTATTAGGTTGAGTGCATTAAATGCATGGAGCTGCTTTGTTGACTTCACCTTCAACTAGAACTGATCAGGGTATGGGGAAGAGTAGGTACTGGAACTAGCAGGTGGGCGACAAACAGAATTGCACACCTGCAGTAGTTGGTACAATTTGTTTGTGTCAGACTGCAAACCTGTTCTGCCATATACAGGAGACGAAAGTCTTTATTATTCGGAAAAGTTGGAAAGACGTGTCTTGGAAGTCAGGAGTTAAATGACGATTGATTAATTCAAACTTATTTCATAATATCTGAATTAATAATTCTCTTTGATGAGTTGGACATCCTAATACTCTTGACACGTCATGCTGTCCGAAGGCAGACAAGGTCTGCTAGTGAAGACTGCTGGTAAAGGCTGCTGGTGAAGCATTTGCCGAAGTCTTCTATCGAAACCTGTGAAGTCTAAAAACATATTCTAAATGCAAAGTTCTATACACAGTTGCCACGCTAACTGGTACGCATCTCATTTAGCCACTAAGTATAGAACCTAAAGTAATTAATGAGCAAATGTAAATTAAGATACAATGAGAAACAACACTATAGTCAGTACTTAACCTTTTGTTCTTCTTAAGGAGTTCCTTGGAATTCATAATCAATAGCGAGAGATCTCTCTCAACTGATGTAGGCCGCTTACATCTGGGCAGACAAGCATTACGGGAATTAACTAGATCATTCCCAATAGATAAATTTCATAAGCTTAGGCACATGCTTAATAATCTGAATGCCCAATGAACTCCCTCCCTCTTATGAGCTTGTAAGGCAAGATAAATGCTAAAAGCCAAAGTCAGATTTTGAACTTCTTGGAAAATTATTCGTTCTACGAACTATGTAGATATGGTCTTCAATAGCCTCAATTAAAGGAAGATTTCGCTTCTGGGCTTGCGAGCTTCTCATTTCTTATCCCTAAATTGTTTCAACACTACAGCAATGACCTTAGATGCCCACATCGAAACCTTCAATACCCATATCAAAACCTCTGATGCCCACATCGAAAGCTCTAATGCGGCATCGAAAACTCCGATGCCCCACATCGAAACCTCTGACGCCCACATCGACACCTCGGATGCCCGCATCGAAAACAGTAGCAACGAGTCTCTTTGAATCTAGTACAACAGGGGAAGTCAATGCAAAGAAAAGAAAAGAGAAGAGAGAAGAAATGAAGAAAAGAGAAAGAGAAAGGATGAGAGAAGAAGTGGGGACAGAAAAATGTGTGCTTTGGGAAAAGAGTAAATATGGACTAAGGTAGGTGAAAGGGCACTTTGGGAAGAAATTAACCAAAATGGACTTATGCGCTCGAAAACAAAAAGGGAACACTACAACAATTACAAATTCAGAAAAAGGGACCGGCTCGCAATTATTCATAAATTATAACCTCTCTAGTCCACTTTTTTTTATTCAACTAGTAAAGTACACTTTCGGGTGTACATTGTCAAAGATACCCTTAATCAATAAAAGACACACGTACAAAGCCCCCACCCAAAATTGGGCATCACAATGCAAAATCTGGGTATTGCAATTGAAAAATTGGGCGTCGGAGCCCAAAATTAGGCATCACAATAGAAAAGTTAGGCATCAGAGTAAATAATATACTTTGAGAATGGGAAAAGTTGTCTTACTTTCTCTCTCTCTCTCCCTCTCTCTCTCACCAGTCACCTTGGGAATGACAAATCTTTTTCTTCTTCGAACCTTTCTCTTTCTCTCTCATTAATTTTTTTCCCTATTCCATTAATCTCATTCATTCTACTTGGCTGCCAAAGGCAAAATCCGTTCACAATTCAAAGAAGCCTGTAGGAGATAATCCACCAATAGTTTCATAGCATTTTCACCGATGCATATGGGCTTGACTCCTGTGAGAGTTGCGAAGGAGGAATTATATGACTTGTCGTCTATATCCAACACTACAATCAATAGGGGATGGGACTGATGATGGAAGAATAGACACGTACTTCTTTTCTTTCTTACCTGTTTCCAAGAAAAATCCACCTATTGCGTTACTTTTAAGCCATTTTCAGAAGAGCTCGGTAGCGCATGCAAACTATGAGAAATGCATCTATTTTCCTAGATATTTTAGGATAGTTCTAAATAGACTTTGAAGACGAAGGAGCTCAAATACGCTCATCTAGCATGTTCGCCAACGAAGTAATCCCCATTATTCCTTCTCCTTCTTAGATGCCCAATTTTTACATTGTGATGCCTACGACGCAAGCATCGCAACTCCAATGAAAGGTACGATGCATAAAATACGACGTCACAAGAAAGGTACGATGCATAAAATACGGACATCACAAAACTCCAACGCAACCATCGCCCCAGTCACTATGTCGCCCCCAATTAGCGGTGACGATGCCCGTTTCATCTTAATGCATTTCTCTCAATTCCTGGAACAAAAATTCCTTAGGAAATCCAGAAAGGAAAGGGCCTCTTATTAAACGAATTACAGGTGTGGAACATAAGTTCTTACTCGAGCTTTGTATGAGCTGGAAACTCATTAAGCAGTTTAAGAAAAAATCTAGTTAAAATAGCTTCGTAGTTGTTCTTTATTTTTTGCTTCTTGCGTGGAATGATTTATTTTTTTTATCAAAAGTAGGGGCTTTCAATACAGTCTAATTCAGGTCTTCGTTTCCTGCGTATCTTTGGCTTTAAATTTGAAGGGAATAATTTCTAGGAGAGAGAAAGTGCATAAATGGCATAGAAAAGGGTATTTTTCGAACAAATTTATGAAAAATCACTTTATCGCTTGAATAAAAAGAAAGTAGACTAGGGAGGTTATAATTTTCCAAAAGGTACCGGCCCGTAATTATTCCAAATTAAAATTATTTATATAATTAATAATATTTAAAGATAGTTATTTAATAATTCAATTTATTATATAGTTTAATTAACATACAAGTACTTGAAAATACCATAAAATCATTACAATCAATACAGAATATAATGAAAATCATAATTAAATTGAATTGTATGCATATTTAAATCATTACAATCAATACAAATAGCGACATATAACGAAAATCATTATGAATTTTATTGAAAAGTTTTTGTTAAGAAATATTTTAATTCAAGACTAATAATTACAAAAGGTTAATTAAGTATTAGTTATTGAATTTATAATGCTCAATAATTTAGAATAAATTATACTACTAATAAGCTATAATATCTATTATTAGTTACTAATTAGTTTAAAATATTTTAAAATAACGATACCATTATTATTATTTATTAGTAATTTTGAGTATTTAATACTTATTTATTAATAAAAAAACTAATGAGTCTAGCCAACACCAAATTTGGTACCGATAAATAGTGTTGAACACAATTTGGTATTGATTTTGGTGTATTGGTTGGAGGAAGTTTGGTGCAAAAATTGTATCAAAATAGTGTTTTGATAATTGGTTAGAGATGATCTTGGCCTGCAAAAATAAAGAGTAGGTCTTATGTGAGACCGTAGTATGGATTATAATTCGTACGATAGAGTCCACTTTTTCACAACTCAATCCTTTAATACACAGTAAATCAGTATAGAAAGATCAATTTTACAAAAAATATTCATAAAATGATATTTTTTAAGTTTTTATAAAAAATAAAAGCTATGGATGAGTTTGACTAAAGTTGTTTTTACTCTTTAATTAATGCTTCTTTCTCAATATGAAAATTTTAGATTTTCTTTATGTCCAATTTTTGGAAGCAAATGATAATTTACTTTAGATGGGCTGTACTCCGTTTATTGGACCAAGGCTGATTTGTCATCATTTCTTTTTCAGTATGCTCACATTTCTTCTCTATTAAGTCTCTTCAAACGAGCATCTCGAAGTTTAACAAAGTATTTCTCAAAAGATCTAGTCTGATTTTGTCTTCTTCAGTCTCCCCAAGAGACTCCCCAATTTCTGGAAAAAGCAAAAGAAGGAAGAAGACTGCCAGTCTGCCAGCCAGCTCTCTCTCTCTCTCTCTCTCAAGTGGGGCCAATGCTATTTTTTTCCCTTTATTTGATTTTCAGCCATTTTGCAATTCAAAAAATATATATTAAGAAATATATATTTTTATCTATAAATAAAAACTTTATTTGACTTATTTAGATACCAAATGATTTTTTTTTCAAAATTTAAAATTATTAGAGATAAAGATTATTGGAGTTTGTATCAAGTTATTGTGTGATTTTTTTTTAGTAGCTTATAAATATTAAATATATATTTATATTCATTTTTAATGAGTTGAGTATTAAATGCTTAACAAAATAGATACGCCGTTGTATATGGTCTTACCAAGTCTAATGTAAAAAAGAGAAATGGGATCTTACCTCCGCCAAAAAGTTTTGAGTTCATATTATTCTTTCTTTTGGTTTTTTACCATTATTTCTAAAAAAGAGTTATGTTTTAAATTTTTAAACTCAAATTGATTATATTTAAATACAAATTTATTTTTTCTTAAAGTCACAAAACAAAGAATTTATAAGACTTTATTATGTACTATGAATTACGTGTTGTATGATTATTAAGAAAACTACAAAAATACAAAGTCAAATTTTTATTCAAAAAACAATCAGTTAAAATTAAGAAGTTAAATCTGGACACTTATTTAAGAATGATATATATATATATATATATATATATATATATATATATATATATGTCTACTAAGTCCAAAAATAGTAATTTTTCGCCAAAAATATATTCCCAAAAATGAAAACTCTTATTAATACAATATAATTAATGCATTTGTCAAATAATGAGTAATTTTCCATGTCTTGGAAGCCAAATGTGACTATACAATTATTACTAGTTATTTAGTCCGTGCTCCGCACTGGTACAATGTGAGATATATATATATTTTTTTATAATAATAATATAACTTTTGGATATTATAATTATATTGTTAATCTCTTCCATGGTTATAATATATTTTTTCTATTGTTACTAATATTAAACATTTTTTTACCTAAATACTTTTAACATTAACATAAGTTTCTAACTAACGTGAGATACATATTTTGTATTAGTAATAATAATAAAAATATTTGATCTAAAAACTTTTAAAATTAACATCTAACTTGATAATAATATTAGAAGTCTTTTTGTTAAAAAAATTTTAAATCATAATTCCTTTTTAAACAATGTGGGATACTTATTTTCTATTTTTATTGGTACCGAAAGTTTAAATATTTTATCTAAAGACTTTTAAAACCAACATCACATTCTAATCATGTGGTATACACATTTTATATTAGTAATAATAGTAGTAGATAAAAAACTTTTTAACCAACATCTATTTCTAAACAATGTAGATACATATTTTCTATTGGTAATAACATAAAAATGTCTTTATCTAATGACTTTTATAACCAATACTCATTTCTAAATAATATGAGATACATTTCCTTATAACCAATGTGAGATACATCATCTAAAAACTTTTTAATCCAATATCACTTTTCTAACAAATGTGAAATAATTTTATTTGATTGTTAATAATGATAAACTTTTAAAATCAGCATCACTCTCTAACCAATGTGAAATACAAATCGTCATTTGTTAATAATAGTAGAAGTCTTTTATCTTACAAAATTTATAACCAGCATCTCTTCCTAAATAATGTGTGATACATCTATTTTATTATATTGATGATAAAAGTAAAAGTCTTTTAAAACCAACATCATTTTTTAACCAATGTATGATATCTCTTCTATTAGTAACTAGTTTTGTTAACATGTGCGTTAAAAGCACGATCATTCTTCTTTTTCAACTAAATCGTACATAAACAAAATAAAGAGGATAAAAATCCTAAAGGATAAAATAAGAAGAATCGTTTTATTAACAAATACATATCAGTATATCAATAATCATTATAGATTCTAAAAAAATTCTTATACACAACATTTGTAGTTTTATTAGTTGGTTTTTCATCTTTACCGCATATCAATATCTTCAAATCAAAATAATTTGTTACTCTAAAAGCTGCGACATATAACTGCCCATGACTAAATATTTGTTTCTTCAAAAAGAGACCTACATGCAATTATTGACTTTGACATTTGTTAATTGTCATTGCATATGAAATCAGTAATGGAAATTGTCTTCTCTGGAACTTGAAAGTTAGCTTTACATTAGATGAAGTTTTTTAAAAAGTTTTTTTTGTTTTATTTTGTAGACGTTTTCCTTAAGGAGGCATGAGAAGTGATTAATTGAACTTGAGAATGAGACCTCACATTTTGTAAAGTCTCAACTCTACCGATGGGACACCCCTTAGGGTCTATATCAGATGAAGTTAATAACAATATTGTGTTAAATTACCTTTTCTCCAACATTAATTTCTTCCTTTCAAAAAAATTGTTTCAACAATGTGATTCCCAAAATTTATGATGACTAGTATTGTTCTATTGCACAATGCAGCATGGTCATTGTTTCTTAATAGCATTACTGAACATCAAATTTAAGTGTCAATCCATGGCCTGACAACCCCGAACACTTTATACTATTCAAAAACTCTCTAGAATGAATGTTTTCAAACAAACTTGAATTTTTTCCGTCATGCAAATAGAATCTGAACTCAAATAAGTTCTTCATTTTGAATGATTACTTGTATTTTATGAATAAAGGAATTTCTGATAAGAATATAAGCTAAAATCAAAATAACGAAATTATTTTTACCGTTAACTATTATTTTTGTTCCATAAATTATTTTCATTTTACTAAATTCCATTATATTTTTTGTTTCATTGACTTCGTAACTATTATTTTTGTTTTATTTTTAAGAATTAGTTTTACAAAATACTTTTTTTCGTAAATTATTTTTATTATTTTATTAACCTCAGTTTAAATTGTTTTTTTATTGACTATGTAACTATTATTTTTGTTTCATCAAGTATTTTTATTTTACTAACGTATTTTTGTTTTACATAGTTATTTTTAAGAATTTATTTTAAACTTTTGTTCCATAAATTATTTTTATAATTTTACTAACCTCAGTTTAAATTATTTTTGTTTTATTGACTCTGTAACTATTATTTTTGTTCCATCAAATAATTTTATTTTACTAATGTATGTTTGTTTTACATAACTATTTTTAAGAATTTGTTTTCAACTTTTGTTCCGTAAATTATTTTTACTATTTTAGTAACCTCAGTTTAAATTGTTTTTGTTTTATTGACTCTGTAACTATTATTTTTGTTCCATCAAATATGTTTATTTTACTAATGTATTTTTGTTTTACACATATATTTTTAAGAATTTGTTTTAAACTTTTGTTCCATAAATTATTTTATTTTACTAACCTCTGTATTAAATTATTTTTGTTTTGTTGATTCTATAACTTTTATTTTAATAGTGACGTATTCCATAAATTATTTTTTATTTTACTAATCTCTTATATTTTTATTTTTTTGACTCCGGAACTATTATTTTTGTTTTACTTACTATTTTTTATGTTTGAAAAGAGAAAAATGTTTAAACATAATTAAAAGAGAGGAAATGGTGGTGATGAGAGAGAAAATAGAGAGGAGACGTGAGAGAGAAAGAAAGAGAGAAAACAGGGAGAGGATGTGAGAGAGAAAAAGTGAAATGAAAACGGGAGAGAGAAAGAGAAAGAGAGAAAATATGGAGCGGATAAGAGAGAAAAAGTGAAATGATAATTGAAAAATATATATTTTTTTTTTGTTGATTCTGTAACTTTTATTTTAATAGTGACGTATTCCATAAATTATTTTTTATTTTACTAATCTCTTATATTTTTATTTTCTTGACTCCGGAACTATTATTTTTGTTTTATTACTATTTTTTATATTTGAAGAGAGAGAAAATAGAGAGGAGACGTGAGAGAGAAAGAGAGAGAGAAAATATGGAGAGGATATGAGAGAGAAAAAGTGAAATGAAAACGGGAGAGAGAAAGATAAAGAGAGAAAATATGGAGAGGATATGAGAGAAAAAGTGAAATGATAATTCAAAAGTGAGATTTTGGAGGGAAAAATATACCCTTGCATATATATATATATATATATATATATATATATATATATATATATATATATATATATTTTGTTGATTCTGTAACTTTTATTTTAATAGTGACGTATTCCATAAAAAAAATTATTTTACTAACCTCTTATATTTTTATTTTCTTAACTCCGAAACTATTATTTTTGTTTTAGTTACTATTTTTTATGTTTGAAGAGAGAAAAATGTTTAAACATAATTAAAAGAGAGGAAATGGTGGTGACGAGAGAGAAAATAAAGAGGAGACGGGAGAGAAAAAGAGAGAGAAAATAGGGAGATGATATGAGAGAAAAAAATGAAATGATAAATGGGAGAAAGTAAGAGAAAGAGAGAAAATATGGAGAGGATAGGAGAGAGAAAAAGTGAAATGATAATTCAAAGTAAGATTTTGGAGGTAAAAATATACCTTTGCCATTATATATATATATATATATATATATATATAGTAAAAGTATTTTATCTAAAATTAAATCGACATCACTTTCGAATCAATGTGAGATATACATCTTATATTGCTAATAATGATAGAAGTCTTATATCAATTTGAAAACCAACATTACCATCTACCAAATATATGATACTGATTGATACATCTATTCTATTGGTAATAATAGTATTTTTTTTAAAACCAACATTAATTTATAACCAATGTGTGATACATTTCTTCTATTGATAATGATATTAATATATAATTTGGTCCTTAAACATGCCAATTTCGATTTATATGGTAACTGATGCTGAAACTTTCATATGGTGACTCTTCAACCCAACTTTGGGTTTCATGTTAGTCTCTAATGACGTTATCTTTAGAGGAAACGTTAAATATTTTGTAAAAAGACCAAATTGCACTCATGAATTATGATGAACATGTGCCCCGAACCCGAAAGCCGCTACGTGTGCACTTAATCATCGAAAGGCGGTCATCATGTATGCACTTTGGCCCTCGCAACACTTTGTTCCCAAATTTTCGGTTGGGACCCATTCTGATACCATTTGTAATGCCCTGAGCCCGAAAGTTCAGTCCTTGTAACACCCCGAGCCCGAAACCCGATCCGCTACGTGTAGCCCACATACTGACCCACTTAGCATGCAAAATCTTGGGTCATCAGGCCCACCACATGTTCGATCCAAAGTTCATGTAAGACTAATAAGTAAAGTGGTCACCTTATAAACCACACACAAGTCCCATACCTAACCGATATGGGATGGGGATATTACGGAACAACTACTTGTCAATTTATTACTGAGTTAGAAATTGACCTAAAATAAAATATAGAAAGAAAAAATAAATTAAAAATAAAAATTTAGGATAACTCCACCCAACGATCCGACGACGATAATCTCATAGTCGACCCTTTAGATTTTTCTTACAGATTCTTGCATGTTTATTTCAAACACAACAATTTCTCCAACTTTCTTCATCAACTCAATACCTATGTAAGTATCCTTCATTTCAACTTGGGACTTTGATAGCACCCGAGTCTGATTTTAATTTTATTTTTTTTATAAATTGTTTTGATTTTTAGGGGTTTCGAAAAGTGGATCCAGATAAATGGAAATTTGCAAACGAGTGGTTTATCAGAGGACATATTCAATTATTGGGTCACATATCAAGGAAGAATCATAGTCTAAGGAGAACTATCCAGTACATCACAAATTCGAAGAAGATGTGATCGAGGATGAGATGATAATTAAGATAGCTAGATTAAATGAGGAGCATAAGGTTTTAGAAAAAGTGCTTCAAGGTATGAACAAACGGCTGGAGGCAACGGAGCGGAGGCAGGTGTAAATGATGACGTTTTTGTATAAAGTCGTCAAAGACCTGAGATTCTGCATGAATGATGATGGAGAAAGTTCAACGGTGGAAGAGATTGGCGGAAAAGAAGCGGTGGCTTTTGATTTTGTCTTCGTCTAATTCGCCTTCTTTGTCGGGTGTTGGAATTTGTAATTCGGTCAAAAGTGAGGAGAAGGATGATAGCGGGAGTGGGATAGTTGGGGTGAATTCGTCATTGGAGGCGAATTTTTGTCAGTCTTCGCCGTTGCCGGAGACGATGCTGGCATGGATGAACCAGAGAATTCGTTGTCGCAAGAGATTTTACAATTGACAATGCTTAATTTTTTCACTCCATTGTAGACAACATTTCTGGTGGCCATTTGAACCCAACTGTCACCTTCGGATTGGTCGTTGGAGGAAACAACACCATCTTAACTCGCTTGTTCTACTAGATTGCCCAATTGCTAGGTTCAACAGTTGCTTACTTTCTCCTTAAAATTGTTATTGGTGGTTTGGTAAGTTTTGAATTTCAACAAAAAATATTCTTCATATATATTACATAAATCTACCAAGTAATTACTTCATTCGTTCCGGACAAAAAGTCTTCGTTTAAAAGTCAAACTTTTTAATAAAATGACAATTTTAGTAGCCCATTAATAATAAATTGACACTTTTATTTTAATTTCTTTTTTTCTTTCTATATTTTATTTTAGGTCAATTTCCAATGCATCAATAAATTGAAAAAGTAGTTTTTCATTAGAATAAGTGAGGAAAATTCGGTCATTCTACAAAATATTTAACGTTCCATTCAAAGATAACAGTACCAGGGACTAACATGAAGCCCAAAGTTAGGTTGAAGAGCCACCATAAGAAAGTTTCAACATCAATTACCATATAAATCAGAATTGGCAAATTCAGGGACCAAATTATATATTAATCCTTGATAATAATAGTAAAATAATTTGTAACAAATATGAAATACATGCATATATTCTATTTGTAACAAAAATTCTTTAATCTAAAGATTTTATAAAACAATGTTTATTTTTAAAACAATATTTATTTTTAAACAATGTGAGATATATATCTTTTATTGGTAATAAGAGTAAAAGTCTTTAATATAAGACTTTTAAAACTAACATTTTTTTATTATAAACAATGTAAGATACATAATTTAGATCTGTTAAAATGGGTTGGCGGGACGAGCCAACCCACAACCCACTTCAACCTGTCATTTGGCGGGACGGGGTGGGCTAGCCTAAAAACATGGCGGGCCTAAAAAATACCAACTTAACCCACCTTTTTTAGGTAACGGGGCGGGCAAACCTAACGGGTCCAAGCCTTTTTAACAATTCTAGGCAAGCCAACCCACGGGCCACAACCCACTTCAACCCGTCATTCAGCGGGCCGGGGCGAGTCAACCCAAAAAAGTGGCAGGCCTATGAAATACCAACCTAACCCACCTCTTTTAGGTAGTGGGACGGGCTAACCTAATGGCCCTAACCCATTTTGACAACTCTAATTCTATGGTAATAAAAGTAAAAATATTTTATCAAAATACTTTCAAAACTAACATTAATTTATAACCAATGTAAGATACATCTTTTTTATTGGTAATATTGGTAGAGATATATTTCATATTTTTTATAAATTGATTTTGGTTTTTAAAGTCATTATATTAAAAATCTAACATTTTATTACTAATAGAAGAGTTGTATCCCACATTGGTTTGAAAATAATGTTGGTTGTAATTTCTTTTATATATATAAGACTTATATTATTAGCAATAGAAGAGATTAATAGTAGAGATTAATATCTCATTATTATATTAATTATTAATACATATTATTAATAGGTAATGGTTGATAAATAATGAGTCACACATGAATGCTTAAAAATAATACTAGTATTATTGCTATGAAAAAATAATAGCAATAATAATAGTAATAATAAAAATAATGTTGTACAATTCTTATCATTATTGTCATGAATGAAAAGAAAAATAAATTTTCGTCAAAATGAAAGTTTTTTAACATATCTATGTTAGTAGACACCTTAAATTTTGGGCTTTATGATATTAAAATATTTATTTTGAGACTTTTAAAATCAGTATTCATATTCTAACAATGTGAGATACTTATTTTCTATTTGTATTAATAATAAAAGTTTGAGACTTTTATCTAAAGACTTTTAAAAAATACATATCTTTCTAACCATGTGGTTTACAATAAGGGGTGGCAATGTCTGGCACGACACGATAGCACAAACCAACACGACACGATAGCACAAACCAGCACGACACGATTATAAAACACGACTACAGAGACTAATGGCACGATAAGCCCAGCACGACACGACACAACACGAAACACACAAAATTGTTAATATATTCAAATTAATATTTATTGTTATATTTATAATCAAATAAGATAGATAATATAAAAACACGATAATGAGGCACGAACATGACACGATAACACGAATTGCCACCTCCTAGGTCACTATAGATCTTTTCTATTGGTAACTAGTTTTACACCCGTGTATTAAACGCACAAGCATATATCTCTCTTAATTAAATTATACACAAATAAAATGAAGATAATAAACAGAATAAAAAAATAAAGAAAAAACATGATGAAGGGAAAAATTATATCAATATAATTGATATCATTTAATCCAATATTTTATGAATTGTTTAAGTCATTTTCTGGTTCATAATTTTATAGAGTTTAATAATTAATATTTTTTGTTATTAAAATTTAGGATCTTAAGTAGTATAAATAATAATTCAGATGAATATTCTTCTATATATAACATATAGATTTATTAAATATTTAAAATTTGTGGTTGGTATCTACTACTATGATTTATTCGTATATATTCCTATGATTTACTAATAAGTTATAATTAATTGTGGTTATTTGTAAAAATAAATTTTGTTTTGATATTATAATTTCGTATATGATGAAAGAGATACAAAAGTTTCAAATACAAACAAGTCATATATGAAGATTTCCATAACAGACTTTTTATAATTAATTGTGGTTATATTTTATTTTGTAATCACATATATTCAATGAAAATGTTTTTTATAGCACATTTGTTTTTATTCTAGTGTTATTTTCTCATTTTAATTAATCAGTAAATTAAGTATGCACCAAAAGAGATTTGTATTTACAGATTTTCACATGGATGGCAACTCCTATTAAATACTACTACATAGAAACTAGGTATTTTCTACAACATGTGCATATTTGCACAGTTTCAATAAATCTTGAGAGTTGTGTAATCAATTAATCAGCTTTGTGCTCCCAATGCATTGTAACTACTATATAACAATACTCAAATATGACTTTCCCTTTTTAGCAAGTGCATTTTTGCGGGATTTTACCTATTGTATACTACTTAACTTATATATATATATATATATATATATATATATATATATATATATATATATATATATATATATATAATAGTATTTTTAAAACCAACACTAATTTCTAACAAATATAAAATACATTCTTCTATAGTAAATTAGTAGTAATAATAGTCTTTTATATAAAAACTTTTGAAATTAACATCTCTTTCTAAACAATATGAGATACATATTTTCTATTGGTTATAACATAAAAATAATAATAATGGTAGTATTTTATCTAAATAGTTTTGAAATCAACATCACTTTCTAAATAATGTATGATACATCTCTTCTATTAATAATAATATAAAAATTCTTTTATCTATGAATTTTATAACCAATATATGTTTCTAAATAATGTGGATCTCTTTGTAACCAATGTGAGATACATTATCTAAAAACATTTTAAACCAATATCACCATGTGAAATATATATTTTTTCTATTGGTATCAAGTCTTTTATAAAAAGACTTTTAATACCTACATCACTCTCTAACCAATGTGGAATACATCTCATCATTTGGTAATAGTAGCATAAGTTTTTTAACTTAAAAAAATCTAAAACCAACATCTTTTTCTATATAATGAGATACATCTTGTAACGCCCCAAATTTGGCATCGACACCACTGTCCCACAATTTGCCCACGTCACCAACAATCATAACTTAAATCATAAATGTTCTAACCTCGTAATTATTAAATCTTAATATCCTTGACTGAAGTAAAAAATAACCCAAAATAATTAAATACAAAATCTATCTAAAACTTGACATGAGTCCATAATTAAATTAAAGTACTGTCGAATAATTTAATAAGTAGGACTAAATCTAAAATTATCGGAAATCGTCATCTTGGTCTACCCGAGCCAAAATCCTCAAATAATCTTACTCATTACATGAGAAAGAAGAGTATGAAGGGGTGAGCGAACAATGCTCAGTAGGTTCATATACAACCCCTCCGGTTGCTAAGGAGGAGTTGACCAGAAATAAATCCGAGATGAATATATATATATTTGAATAGTCAAAATTCATAAATTAGAAATCGATAAGCGGAAACAAATATCAAATTTCGAATTAAGTGAACAAGAATCCAAATGAAAATAAACGTTCAAAGGTGACTCGAGTAATCAACTATCACCAACCGTCCCATACCAATTAGCAACAATTGACTACTCACAGAATCACATGATCACACAAGCAAATTCATAAATCATAGTTCATAGTTCATAGTTCATAAATCATAAATCATAAATCATTGGTATATCTGGATAACCACGCCACGGGCCAAGTGGCGTTCATAAGCATCATAAATCATAGTTTCATAATTTATAGTGTCATAAATTCAACTTAGTGATCATGGTAGAATTTCAAGTAATCAATATTTTTACAAATCAGGAATTGCCAAAAATCATACTTTTCATATAAATGGTATCTCACATGAAATTCAATAATTATGTGAGAATAAACAGATAATCAAATCATGAGTTCGAAATAAGCGTAAACGACGGAGTTCAAATTCAAATGCCGATTTAAAGTCGGCGTACGTTTCAAGAAATATCGAAGTCAAGAAATTTAATGAGAACCTAACAAACGGTACATAAAAATTAGAGACCTAAAAGATGTATAATCTCTTACCTCGAAATTGCTTAGCGTAGATGATCCCGCAACACAATTGATCGTTCTAAGCCCGCTTGTCCGATTCTAAAATTACAACGTAGCAAGTCACTAACTAATATTATTCTACTAATTAATTTCTTACGTTCATACCAAATCATAATCCTAAACAATTAACATATCCTAAACGTACACTTAATACTAACTTAAATTGAAACTTCCAACGAGTACCTCACCAAATATATTAAAATATAAATATAGATTTTCTTTATAAAATATAACTTGTTGATACTATAAAACAATGTTGTCTTTCAAAAAAATATATATATAGTTAGTAATTGTAGTTATTTTAGGTTTTGAAAATCAATAAGTAAATAAATAAATAATAAAACTAAATTAACACACACACTCTACACACACACACGGTACACACACAAATAGATAGTGGCAGTGTACTGCCCACACCCCCAAATTGGGTTTCTTGTTACTTTTTGAAAAAAAAAAAGAAAAAAAGCAATTTCTAACATACTCAATACAAACACACACTAACTCACCGTCAAACACACACACATACCTCTTGTTTGGTTTAATTGTTTCCGTACTATATATATATATATATATATATATATATATATGCATATGAAAGTAGGCTTAATGATGGGACTTGACAACAGTGGACTCACAAACAATGCACTGTACACCGGCCGCCTTCTGTACTCTTCTTTTAAAAAAAAATTTTTTTGATTCATAGCTAAACCTATTCTATTTAGCCTACTATTCTCTCTCTTCCTTTTCTATCAATCACACAATGATGGGAAAAGAAAAACAATTGAAGACTTACCTCATGGTTTTGTTTCTCTCTCTCTTGGTGGGAGTGGGAAGGTTGCCGTCATGTTCTCCGTCTTTTGTAATATTACATAACATTTTCCTCCCTTTCAATTCTATTTATATAAAAACCCTATTATGTTTCCTAACCCTAACATTAAATGGACCAAGAGCAATTTTTAATTGGGTACATTTAGAGCTGTCAAGGTGGGTTGGCGGGGCGGGTCAACCCACAACCCACGAAAACCCACCAGTTGGCGGTGCGGGGCGGGCCAACCCACCAAAGGTGGCGGGCCTAAGGAATGCCAACCCAACCCAACCCATCATTGGTTGCGGGTTAAGCGGGTCAACCCACCAATTTTTCCATAATTCTTATAAAATAATTTAATTCTAACAATTGATAACAAAAATAACACCAACTTTTTCTAAGATGTCCGTTTCGGGGAAAGAGTCCCCGTTTGAAAGTCAAATTTTTCAAGAAAATAACACTTTTAACTGCCTATTAGTAATAAAATGATACTTTTATACCTTGAGTTTTGAAAGTTGAACTCTTTAAGTGAAATATCCTAAAATGAAATAGTGGACTCTTTGTCCGAAACGTAGGGATTACCTTTTGACTTTTAAGGCATATCCATTTTCCAACCAAGAAAATATATTAATTAATTCAATTAACATTTACTTTCAATTTAACTTATCAGGATACAACTAAACCAAATCACTGCGACAGTGCATTGAAAGCTGCTAAGCTACTAACAAAAAAAGAAAGACACTGATTGCTCACAAACAAAAACATTTCTGATGGAGACTCTAAGGCATAATCAACTTATAGAATCTGATAGAAAGCGGTGGAAGTCGCCGGAAAAAGTTGATCGGCAACGATGGCATGTCACCGCAGAACCGTCGATGGCGCATGTAAAAGAAGCCCCAGCCAAGCAGAAAAGCCTTGAATGGTGCCACATAAAACACTAAGAAAGCCAACAATAACAATTACTTTCAATTTAACTTAACATGAGTTGTGACTTGGCCCACTCAGGTGACTTGAGAGAGAAAGAGGCGGTGGTCGGAGAGAGGTTGACTGGTAGAGGGAGATCGGCAAATCGATGGCGAATCACTGAACCTGTCTGCTTCTGCTTGGTGTGTGGTTGCGTCTACGTGTCAGTCTGCCAATGCCAAAGCCGCGGTGGTGTATATCATATCGTGTGTGAACGTTTGAGATCGAAATCGAAAGACGAAGGGTTGCCTAGGTTAGGACGCACACCGTCGTCGTCGCATCGAGAGTCGAGACCATACGAGACAGGCGGACTGAGACAATGAAGCCGAAAGGTTTGTTTGAATGTTTGAGTTTGTCTCTGTCTGAGGTCTGAGCTGAGATCTAGAAATTAAAATATAATACATTATAATTTACAATATATTTGTATTTATGGCTTCACAAGTGACGGGTCAGCCCGAGCCCAACCCACCCGCCCCGCCTCAGCCCATAATCCGCGTGGCTCGACCCGCCTCTAATTGGGTTCATATTTTCCCAACCCAACCCACATTTTTTAGTTGGCGGGGTGGGCTGACCCGACGGGCTCAACCCATTTTGACAGCTCTAGGTACATTATTAGGGAATTGTAATTTATCCTAGTCATAAGTGGGCCAAACCTAAACCAATTTAATTTGTTACTTAATAGGTTCAAAGCATTAATTTAACACAATAATTATAACATTAATTATATAGGTCCAAAGCGATCATAATATTAATTAACGAAAAATTAATATTTTTACTAAAATTATCGGGGTATTACACATCTCTTCTCTTCTTTTTTATTGACGATAAAAGTAGAAGTCTTTTTATTTAAAGACTTTTAAAATCAACATCACTTTTTAACCAATGTAAGATTTTTCTCTTTTATTGGTAATAATAGTGATTTAAAACCAACATCAATTTATAACAAATGTGTGATATATATCTTATATTTCTAATAATAATAAAAGTATTTTATACAATCTAAAATAATTAAAAATCAACATCATTTTTTAACCAATGTGAGATATAAATCATCTATTGATAATAATGGTAGAAGTCTTTTATCAAAAGACTTTAAAAACCAACATCACTTTCTAACCAATGTATAATACATCTCTTCAATAGGTAATTAATAATAGTATTTTTAAAACAAACATCAATTTATAACCAATGTGAGATAAATATCTTCTATTGGTAATAATAGTAGAATATTTTGTAACCAATGTGAGATACATCTCTTGTAAAAGTGAAACTCTTTATTCTGAAGATTTCAAAATCTAACATTTTCTTTTTAAACAATGTGTTATACATTTATTTTATTGGTAATAATAGAAAATAATTTAAAATCAACAACATTTTCTAACAAATGTGAGATATACATCTTCTATTGGTAATTATAGTAGAAGTCTTTTTATCAATTAACTTTGAAAACCAACATCACTTTCCAACCAATGTATGATACATTTTTTTTATTGATACTTAATAATAGTATTTTTAAAACCAACATCAATTTCTAACAAATGTGAGATATATCTTTTCTATTATTGAAAAATTAATGTTTTTAGTGAAAGAAATCGTGCAACTTGAGGCATGAATTTCTTTACGTGTCATTTGTTTGTTGGCGAAGGTAATTGCGAAAATGTGTTTTACTCGGTGAGAGTATCGAAATGATATATATATATATATATATATATATATATATATATATATATATATATATATATATATATATTTATTTATTTATTTATTTATTTATTTATTTATTCAAATCAAGTTTAGGATAAATAAGATATCAATACTTAAAGTATGATACTTGTTAAAAAATTGGTGTTTTTAGTGAAAGAAATTGTGCAACTTGAGGCACGAATTTCTTTACGTGTCATTTATCTGTGAGTAAAAGTAATTGTTCAAATGTGTTATACTCGAAAAGAGTATCGAAATGATATATTCATTTGTACAAGTCAAGTTTGGATGAATAAGATATCAAGGCTTAAAATATGGTGTTAGAACTGAGTCATTAGAAATAAAGTCTCACCTTGAAGAGTTTTATCTCACATTGGTTAGAAGTAATATTAGTTATAAAAGTTTTTAAATATAAGCCTTCTACTATTAACAATAGAAGAAGTTATATATATTAATACTAATACCCTTATCATATTGATTATTATTATGTATTATTATTAGTTAATGGCTAGAAAACCAAAAGTCTTTAAAACTTCCATATGGATGCTTTACAATGAGAATTTATCAAAAGATGGTGAAGTGACACAAACATAGTACTCCTCACCAACTTTATATATATATAAAGAGAGGGGCAAGTTTTGGAAAGTTCACGCCAAAAGTGACTTTCCAAATTTAGAAACATTTCTAATTTGTATATAAGTAACTTTTTACATTGGAAATTGAAAATAAAAAATGTCATTATTATAGTTGATTGGATAAATGATTCCAAAACCTCTTCACATTCTTATTTAGTATATTAAGAAAATACGCATAGTAGAAATATGAGAGATAACAAAACCAAGGTTTTTTTTTTTTGTCAATTAATTTGCATCAATATCCAGGTTAGGAAAAATAAAGATGAAATAAAACAACGATTTTGAAACTAAATCATATACACACACTTAGAAGTAAAACTAATTCACAGACAATCAATTAATAATAATACCAAGATCTGACAATTTTTTCTCTATTTCATTATAACCAAAGTTATTATTGTAAAAAAAATCTATAAATCGAGATAGAACCAATTTTTTGAGACAGCTAGATACATGTAAAAAAAATAGAAATCCAATAATTTCTGATTTTTTGTTACTTATACATGTTTAAAAATTCAGATATAAAAAAAGTACTGATGATGAAATCAATCAACATTTAAATCAAATTTGTTTGTTAGTTAAAATTAATAAACGAGTTTTGAAGTTAAACATAATTTTTGAAATATTTTTGGAAATATGAACATACAAAAGTTTCCGGTAAGTCGGTGGTCATAGCTTCCGTTGTCGGACTTTCTTTAGGTGGTAACCTTGGGATTGGCCATCGCTGCAAAAATTGTGTAATAAAAATTGCAACGTGTGGTGAAATTATGGTAAAAGTATTTTCTTTTCGTTTATATACATCAACTAAAACAACGTGGTTTTATGAGTGTTTACCGAGTCGCGGTCCAAAAGTTATTTATAGCACGGTTTAAACCAAATTTTCCGATGTCTATTCATCGATCGTTTGAATTTTTGGTTCATTTTCCTTGACCCATCTCCTACATTTTATTTTCCTTTGTTATATATTATTTTAATTATTTTTTTATGTTTGCTTTTTAAATTGAACCATAATACTTGAATTATTTTGTAAAAATTACCAATTTTGAAAAATGTAGTTTTTAATGTTTTATGACAAAGCATGTTAGTATATCACAAACAATTTTCCCTTTGTCTGATATTATATGTGCTATCAATTTTTTTTAACATTAATGTAACTTTTAATTTTATATATTTATTTGTATATATTTTAATATCATTTTTTAATACGGGAAACACATCAGTGAATTTAAATTTTGTTGAGACTCCATAATAGAGAATGAGAGAAAGTGAACCTAAATTCCATTGTTTAGAATTGGAATTGTGGGTTTCAATGTAAATTTTATTGTTTGTATCCATAAAAAAATATTAGAATTGGAATTGAACTGAAATTCTTAAATTTTTTATTCTATAAATTGATTTTTTTTCTCCAAAGGTAAAACATTTTTAAACCTAAAGACTCTTGATTTCATTAATTTTTTAATTTATATTAATTTGCTTATACGTTTAGATTTTTAATTGAACTATACATGAGAGCCAAAGAAAATAATCTTAATTTTAATGTTACAAAATTATGATATCAATTCTACACACCGAACTCATAATCTTTATATTGCAATCATTTGTATATTTTATTAGCACTAAAGTTTTAACTATTGTATTAATATGAATATAGGCTTCGTGTATCACACGAATGCTATGATTTAAATTTTTTATGATTAACTTCAATTTTTATTGTACAAAGTAAACTGTTTTGGTCAATGACATATCACTTCGATATCAATTTAAAGATATGTTAAAAAAGCTATTGTTTTTATTAACATAATTTTCTATAATTTGTTTTATATGCATATTGAACTTGTGATTTTTCATATAATTATTCGGTTATATGGTTATCATTAAAATTTTATATTATTTTATTTATATCAAAATTGAACCGTGCATTATACAGTTGTGTTGAAGTATATATAAAAACAGAAGTACATAATTTTTAGAAATTTCCCGCCAAAACTCAATTTTCAAATATGAAATCACTTATGTTCTGTTTATGTCAAAAAAAAATTGAAATTGAATTTGAGAAATGTAATTTAATGATGTTGACAGAAACTATTCCAATTGAGTTTATTTTTTTTATTTGGAGAATTAAATTCGAAAATGACATATAACTATTAAATATTACACAAAAATATAGTAGAAATCAAATTTCTAGGCAAGCTATTCATAAGTCAGACAGAGTCCATGTGCATATAACTAATTACAAACAAAATAATTATATAAAAATAATTCGTAAAAATGGTATTTATTCAAAAATATTGAATAGCTTAGTATTATTATAAATAAAAAATAGGTAAATAAAAATACTTACGATTGTTTTTAATAGATCTTGAAATACAGTTCTATAATATTTAAAACAAATAAAAAATACTCATGGGCCTGACTTTGTTTGTTTTTTAGTTTGGGTTCGTTTTAGTTTAAATTATCACTAGATTTTGTGTCTGTGGCACAGTGTCAGTATGAAACTTATTCAATGTATGAAGCGGCCAATATGCAAATGAATTGATATATGCTTGAGATTTTGTAAATATCAGATGGATGCACACTATACAACTGAAAAGAAGACAAAACTCAATCAACTAAACAAAAAAATAATACATTTTATGATGGTCCATTACAAATAAGTAAGAATATCGAGAACTTTATGTCATGTTCAAATTAAAGTGACATTTTCTCTTCTTTTTTTGTTAATTCTTTATGTAATTGAAAATTGAAATGTAATACATAAGTTTGAAAGATATATATGTTTTTTGTTTTGTGGTTTCAATTAAATAGTCATATAAAAGTTAAGATATAATTTTTTTAATTACATCACATCAATGAACAATACATATTCTGAAATCTCAAACTGTGAGTTAAATTTGAACGATACATACTCGTGAATATTTCAATTGAATTACATATTCTGAAATCTCAAACTGTGAGTTAAATTAAAAGGTTGAAACTCAAATAATGTTGTTTCGTAACATAGTTTATTCACTTGAGTTATGCAATGACATGAGATTAATTGTTATAAAGCTAAGAAACCATGTTTTAGAAGGTTGAGTTCTTTCAAAGGACAATTCTGGTGGTACTCTTTTGATTCCAAGAATGTCACTGATATTATTTGATCCAAAAATTTCTTTCAAATTTTTGATAAAACATTTTTTGTTGATTATGTCTTACGCAGTGTCTATAAATAAAAATCATGGTAAGTCATTGTCTAATATAAGACTCCATTTGAAAATATCTTTTTGGTTATCATCAGTTGTATGTAGCTTTGTCTAGAGTTATTATGTGATATTTATAGTTGCAATTGTTGTACATGTTGAACAAAAATTATTATATATAAAAAGTATTCCAAAATTTATATATATATATATATATATATATATATATATATATATATATATATATATATATATATATTCAAATTTATAGGATTTTCTATATTTAATTTTACTATTTATTATTTTTTGTTTATTTTGTTCATTTAAAAAAATTACATATTATTCAACTTTAATTTACTATATAATTTTATACACATGTATAATCTGTGCAACGCACGGGTGCATCACTAGTATATATATATATATATATATATATATATATATATATATATATATATATATATATATATATATATATATATATATATAGAGAGAGAGAGAGAGAGAGAGATTTTGCTCTCAATTAATTCACAAATTCAAATAAATTTTGAACATTGCATTGGAACATGCAAATAATAAGTAGTTGGTCATGTAGTTGGTCATGCCTTGGAAACATAAATGTGACTATACAATTAATATCATAAGATACTTGATAAATATTCCTAATAAATAAATTAAATAAAAATAAAAATATGTTTTTACTTCAAATCCAAAGTTATAATTAAAAAAAGAAAATCTATCCATTGAACATGATTATTTTTTTGACACATGTGGATGATAAACTTTTTGAAAATTTTTATGTGACTAATATACGTTTTAAAAAAAGTCCAAATTTGAAATTATAATGTTGAGATTAAACATCTAATTACATACAAAGTGTATGTAAGTTCAATTAAATTATATGAAACACAAAATCACAAACTTCGTGACTTAAGATGCAAATGGTAAACAAGATGAATAAGCCCTCAAATTTATAATGTTATTTTTTTCTTCCTTTTTTATTTCTTAATTATGACCATTTGCCTAAGGGCCTTAATGTAAACTATAAAAATATATATTATAAAACATCTAGGTAATTGACTATGGCTATTCAGAGGTTGAGATTAAATTATCTTAAAAAATTTAACGGTTGAGATTCACCCTCATCGTTACATTTACATGTGTGAGTAGTTATCCATTTTTAACTCCCTATTTTTTCTTTCTCTATTACAAGTCACCCCCTACAATTAATATTATGAGCAGTCACTCATTTTTCTTTGAGTCGCGTTATTTAGACCCCCGGTTCCTCCAAGTTGACCCCCTTATAAGTGGACCCCCTACCTTATTTTAAAATACTTGATACCTATATGTGTACCCCCCTTGTTTTCCTATTTTACCCTTCTGAGTTTTTAACACATTAACCCCCTCAAAACCCAACCCCTTCCCTCAAAACCCATAACAGGCAATGAAACCCCTCCCCCTCCAATACCCATGCCCATTCCTTCCTCAAGCCACAACCCACACATTTTTTTCTTCCCAGTCCATTCCTTCCTCGAGTCTTCATCTCCCGGACATTATCAGAAATGGAAAGAGGTATGTATATTTTGAATTGATTTTAGTTTGATTTATTGTGTTTATACAATGTATTAGTTTGTTGGGTTTAGATATGAGTATAATCACATCTTGTGTTTATATTGGTATTAAAATTTTGATTTTTGTAAGGAAAAATTCGGCTCTGAACTCCGGAATTGGGGTTAAATGTTCTACATTGACCTTCCGAACATCTTAAAAATGTTCGGAACTGAACTTCGGAACATTTTGATTATGTTCGGTGAACCACTACCGAACATTTGGAAAAAGTTTGAATATATAGGATCGAACATGTTGGATTAAAAATTTTGTCCAATTTTTTTCAAACAAAGGTAACATGTTAATTTGTTCGGAGACCACCTACCGAACATTTTCAAAATGTTCGGACATGTGTAGCCGAACATTTTGAAAGAGTTCCAATAGTTGGTGTCGAAAAGTTTGCAGTCTATTTTTTTTTTTTCAAAGTTGATGAGCATGTTAATCTGTTCGAAGACTCCTTATCTAACATTTTGAAATAGTTCGGTAGGACTATGCCGAACAGTTTGGCTTAAAAATTGTGTTTATTTATTTTTTTTCAAATTTGATGAGCATGTTAGTCTGTTCGGAGACATCTTGCCGAACATTTTTAAATTGTTCGGATATAACTAGCCGGACATTTTGAAAATAATCGGTAGGAGGGTGCCGAACACTTTGGATTAAAAATGTTGTCCATTTTATTTGAAAGTTGAAAGGCATGTTAATCTGTTCGGAGATCTACTACCGAACATTTTTAAAATGTTCGGTTGGGTAAAGCCGAACATTTTGAAAAAGTCCGGTAGCAGGGTGCCGAACAATTTGGATTTTAAATTTTGTCTATATTTTTTAAAAAGTTGATGAACTAACATGTTAATTTATGAATGTCATGTACAAAGACATACCAAAGGAAGAAAAATAGACCCACCGCCTCGATTCGAAAAGCAAAGGCTGACACACAGGCCCAAGCCGAGGCACTAGCACAGGCCCAGGCTGCTGAGGCTGAGGCACAGGCACTGGCCCAGGTCCAATCACATGGACATGTTGAGAAGGAAGAACTGGAACCAATGGAGGAACAGGGAGAGCCACCGATTACTTTTCCATGTCCTGGGGGTCCATCAGAAGGCAGTGTACTTCGTTTCTACCCGAAAAACATAGCTGCACGTATATATCAAGGGCTAGAGCGACCGGTGCTGAAGGTGAACAACCACAAACAAAAACTTTTAGCATGGAAAGTAAACACAAAAACTGTTTCTCAACTATAGAGGGACACTCTTATTGCGACCAAACTAATGCAGTTAAGGCATGTTTCATATCTGGAGAGTGATAAGGTATTGGTTAGTGTTTTTGTGGAGCGGTGGCATGCAGAGACCAATACCTTCCACATGCCATTTGATGAGATGACTATAACACTTGATGATGTGTTCTGCATTACTGGTCTTCCAATTGTTGGGAAGTCGGTCTTTTTGGAAGGTTCAGTTTTCCTGCAACGTTTGGTTGATTGCGTTTGTCGGTATTTAGGAGTGTCTGAAGATGAGGCAAGAGAGAGAATGCGTGGTGGTAAAGGGTCGTCTGTGAGTAGTGCTGTCAAAATCGAGCCCGGCCCATAGGCCCGGTCCAGCCCACCCGAAAATTTAAGGGCCTGGGCTTCAAAGTAGAAGGCCCGAAAAAAACCGGGCCTCATTAGCCCGGCCCGACAGGCCCGTGGGCCGCAATGGCCCGGATCTTAAAAATCCGCAAAGCCCGGCCCGGCCGAAATGCAAATAGACAATTACATAGTCATTAAATAAGTAACATGTAAACAGACTAACAGTGAGTCACTAACTAATTAATTGACTATAATTAATTATTTAAAAAGCCAAAAAGGTTAAAACTTTTAAAAAAACCCAATCAGTGGCGTGCTACAGTATCCCTAAATTCCTAATCTATTTTACTCATTCATATTCTTTCCAAAGTAAAAGCCAAAAAGGCAAACAGAAAGCCAAAAACGGCTGTTATTTATGGCCTACGGGAAGGCTCTCAATCTCTCCGTCGTCTCAGTTTGATCTCTCCGCCGTCTGATCTCTCGTCTTCGTCTCCTAGTCGGTTAGTCCTCGTCTCTTTGAGGCTCGATCTCTCTATTCTTGCCGCTGCAGCCCTCTGCCGGACCGCCGCCGCCGCCTCCATAGCCATGGCGTCACACACACACAGAGAGATACTCTTACAGTCTATTGGCTATCTTTTGCAATCTTTTGATATTGCTGTTATGGTATCTGTTTTGAACAGCAAGAACTAAGACAGATACGGCATCGGCCCTCGCTTTCCTCAGTTACGGCAATCTTTTGATATTACTGTTATGATATTACAGACTTTTAATGTTTTACTCGCTCTCTCATCTCTGTCTTTATTGCACTCTCTGACAAAACCTCTTGCTGGAGGAGAGAAGATATATCATATGTGCTGTTCAATTCATGCTCAAAATTATGGTTTGCTCGACCAAGATCTGCCACCACTAAACCTGTTCCTGCCTAAGCTATGTACTAGCAAAAGCTGCTGCAAAGAAATAGAGGTCATGTGGTGTGCATAACTTTGAAATTCTAGTTTCTAACTTGTAACAATATGATGTCGCTCTGCAAGAAATTGAGATTTGAGAAAGAGCAGGTGTATATGTGTTATATAATTTTTATTACTTTATTTTGTGAGTTTTTTGAATTAAAAAAAAATTAGTTTGTTTTGGCCCATAGGCCCGGAGGCCCAGAGGCCCGAAGTACACATGGGCTGGGCTTGACTTTTGCTAGGCCCGTTCATGTTTAGGCCCGGCCCGGCCCAGCCCGTTGCCAAGTGAAGCCCGCCGGGCTCGGGCCGGGCGACAACTCTATCTGTGAGGCTAGAATGGCTACATACCCGTTTTGCTTCGAATGCATTGTCTGAGGATCCAGAAACTGTTGTTTTCTCTCTTCGCACTTATTTGTTATACATGTTGGGTTGTACAATTTTTGCTGATAAGAGCAGAAGTAGGGTTAGCACGACATACTTGGAGTTCCTCAGTGATTTGGATGTTGTGTATACTTACTCATGGGGAGAGGCAGCCCTAGCCTTTCTATATAAACATCTATGGAGTGCAACAGAGGTGAATACGAGACAGATAGCTGGATATTCCACATTATTGGAGGTAATTACTTGTATCTATAGTTAAATTTGTATACTTGTATTTATATTTTAATTTGTATACTTGTATTTATATTTTAATTTGTATACTTGTATTTATAGTTAAATGGTGTGTATTTTGTTCAAATGGGCATGTATATTTGAACGATTCCGAATGTGTACAACAGCTATTCCTAACGTGCACTATTACGAAGGTCAGGAACTTGCAAGTAGGTGGGAGCACAAAAGTGTTGTCGGTGTGCCCGCTGACCGATTGGTAGGTCTGTGGGAACAACTTGACGCCCTTCGTGCGGATGATGTGAGTCTTAATGTCTTTATATGTATTGATTATATGTAGAAAATAACCATATTTTATATATTATTAATCAATTGTTTTTCAATTATTGTAGGTTATTTGGATGTCATATACCAAGCAGGTTAGACAACATTTCCCGTTTCATCGGATAGCCTTATACCATGGATGCATAGGATCAACTGATCATGTTGAGTCATACCACTCTGATCGCGTTCTCAAACAGTTTGAATACGTGTAGACGATTCTGGGGATGATTATTGCCCCTGATATCGAGAAGAGAAGTCTGTTGGCAAATAAAAAGGTCTTGGCAATGCTCATCTGATACTTCGATATTTGGGAAAGACAAATCTTATCTGAGCAACAACTTGGTATAGTTGCCGAGCGACCATGACAGTGTGCACCTGGCTATATGGATTGATACCACCGTGTATCTCATCCAATCGTATGTAACCCTGAACATCATTCCACCTTCCAATGGACTGCTCCTGATGCAGGTTTACCAGATCCATGGAATATGGTTAGCTTAGCACGCGGTTTGTTGGAACCGATAGCGATGCGCTATGGTGCGGGAGATCGATATATATCGTACGAAGAGTTGGGAATAGCGATCCAGAGTGCATACGGAGCATTGGGAGGGCAATAACATGGGGGACCGGGACCATCTACAAGTGGCCAAGCAGAGGGAAAGCGATCTAGGTGCCGTCGTAGAAGAAACAATTGATTGCGTTGATGCAATGCCATTTTAGACAATTTTCATATGTAATTTAACTTGTTCGATAACTTGTATCCTTTATATCTTAACTTGTTATTATCAATAACCATAATTACAAAACTTGTTAGTTTAAAATAATAGTCTCAGTACTTCGGCCAACACGACTGTATCCTACACTGTGTGAGTACAAATCAAGTTGAGTCTGAAACAAGTCTTTCCACCCTGATGCACACTGGTCGTGAAACGAATCCCAATGTAAAGACATCGGTGGTAATGGGTAACCCTCGCACAATAAAACCTGCAAATAAGCTATATATATCAACAAATTATATAATATAATTGTAAAAACACTTACGTAACTTGGGTTGTGTGTACCTCGATAAAATGATCTTCATTTATTAATCCGATACAAATAACTTTAGGGGAAGTCTTGGTCGCAATCCTCAATGGGAGATAAGTTACGGACATTTGTGTATCAAGACATACTAGAGCTGCATTATACGTTGATGCAACCAAGTGACCCATTTTCGGCAAATAAAACCAATGTTTTCGCGGCGCATTGTCCTTTTAGTAATCCAGCGTTTGCAGGACCTTATCAACACGATCACTTGCCAGGAAAACACGTTTGTATAACTCTAAGTTAGCTGTCAACTCATGATAGAGGTCTCGTCGAACTGCAAGCCATTCATCTTGAGTTAACCCAAGTGCGGCGGTAACCACGCAATAACTGCAATGTCCATCCGCTTTAACATCCTTTGTCTGCAATAAAATTGGAAAATTGTAATGGGAGTAGGTCAACGAAACAAATCGCAGAGTTGAGTTTCAATCGTTGTCGTGTAACCTATTGAACGAAGACGAATTAAGCATGAATTTAGCATTTTTTTAATTGTAAAGATCTAGTAAACAACAAAAACACATTAATTGAAATTACCGGTATCTTTCGCCTAGTAGTCGATGGGCCAACCTCGTACGTCACTTGTTCTCGTAGCGAGTAACTGTCTTCCATCGACTCGATATACTCAAACCTACTCAGATCACATTTTGTTGATTTGTCAATTTTAGCCTTTTTTTTCTGAGGCCGACCACGAATAACTTCCAAAACCTGAGGCTCAATCAGTGATATAATTGATGGCTTCACAAACTCTCTAGTTTTCTTCAACAGTGCTAGTCTTTCTCGGTACACAACCACACAACAAATAATCCACAACAGTATCTTTGCCAACCACAGATTCTACTTCATAAATTTTATTCAACGCTTGTATGGATACCATGCCTCACAGATCCATGTATATAGCTGATTTGAATTTGTGCATGACTACGTTTCTGTTTTTCTCAAATGAGTGTTTGATTGCGATGTAATAAGTCTCAATGAGAGTGTGAGTTTGTCGTCAACAAGTCTCAAAATTACCTTGGCTCGATCCAAGTTGCCTTTTTAATGACGCATGTTGACTCTCCGCCCTGAAAGTACAAACAATATTCAGTAATTTGAAGTACGTATATAACAAATAAACGAAAACAATTAATACATGCTTGTGGAGGTATTGTCATAATGCATGACGGTATTTGTCCAACATGACACAAATCTTTCTTTGTAGAGCTCAATCCATTGATACATCACATATTTGATGGCACTTGGATAATCTTTGAACTCAGACTGTAGTCTTCCCAAATAGTCATCATATTGCAAGTCAGTATCAAACTTTACCAACAAATTCCAAAACATATTAAACGAATCCCACTTTTCTTTAGTCGTTAAGATTTTCTTACAATTTACCAAAACATTCTTATTGACGTGTCATCGACAAAGGAAATATCTCGAGGTAGGAAACGTTATCTCAATTGCATTCATTAAAGCTATTTATCTATCAGTAACGATCACATTAGGCATGCTCCATTGGTCCATCAATGATTTCAAGCATGTGCACGCCCACTTATATCTGTCTGTTTTCTCATTTTCTAAATAAGCAGCTGCAATTAAAAAAGTTATATTTGTAGACGTCACACCAACAATCTCCAACAAAGGTTACTTGTACCTATTTGTCTTGTACGTGCAATCCATTAATATGACTTTCGGAACGACACACAATAAATCAACACTTCTTGGTTGAGCGAAAAACAAATCCTTTATAGTGTTCGTCTTCTCGCACCACCGATGATGATGTACATATCCATGCTTCTCTAACATAAACATAAGCTGCTGTATTTGTGATCGACCTTCACGCTCGATAACTATATTCTTCAAACGTGCATTGTAGACCGTCCTTATTGTAGATCTATTTTCTTGAAATTTTTCTTTCAAACGCGCCAAAATGTCCTTTGGTCTACTATTGGCGTGTGTCATATCAACCACATATTCCTCTTCAACTTTTGATAATCGACTGACATATGAATGACCTTCTTTGTACACTCCAAGTTCATGATTATGGACACATCACTTCACAACCAATTACCATTCTCTAACTGACACTTTTCTGCCCCTCAAACTAAATGGACAACCAAGCTTCTTAGATCCGGTTTCTTTCCGATATTTATTTCCAATTTGATTTTCATCATTTGCTTGTGATTTCTTGTGTCCATTGTAATGACCAACACGTTCATAAGTCATTAATACCCGGGGTTTTTCTTACCCGCACCACTGTCTGACCTCCTAACTATTATTACCATTTCAAGCTCATTCCCCCTAGCACATACCCAATCAATCAACATTTGGCGAGATGAAAGTAGTTTATGCGAGATGAAAAGAGTTCATGCGTCATGAATACATCGGTGTAATCTGCCACAATATCTTGAATAGGAACTATCGTATTATTTTCAATTTTAACAATCTCATTATTAGCAGGACCATCAACACTGGGATTTGTTGACAACGTGTTTGAATCCTGTCACCAAATGCAATAACCCATCAAAAACACAAGCTCCTTTGTTTCTTAAAAACTGTTCGGTTATGTCTGGTGGAACATTTAGAAAATGTTCGGCAGACCATGGTTGAACAAATTCAAAATGTTCGATTGGTCGCATCCGAACAGTTTGGAACTAGAAGAAAATTTCAAAAATGTTCGGCTAACTCCACCCGAACATTTCAAAATTGTTCGGTTGTGACCAGCCGAACAATTAAAAAATGTTCGGTTGGGGAAGGCCGAACATTTACAAAATGTTCGGTAGGTAGTGGTTGAACAAATTCAAAATGTTCGGTTGGTAACATCAGAACAGTTTGGAACTAGAAGAACATTTAAAAAAATGTTCGGCTGAAGCCAACCGAACATTTCAAAATTGTTTGGTTGCCACCAGTCGAACAATTAAAAAATGTTTGGTTGGTGGAAGCCGAACATTTCAAAAATATTTTGATATTCAGTTCCGAACCGTTTACGACAAGGACCTAGTTTTTAAGAAGAAAAAAAGATTTTTTTACACAAATTTAAGCAAAACAACGTTTTAAATACTTACCACAAAAGTCATAATGACTTGTTTTTCATCCATGCTTGATATCTTCACACCCAATGTTGAAGCCCTATGTTTTTTTTGGAAATTAAAGGTTTTTGGAAGGTGATTTCTTCACAACTAAAGAAGATGTAGATAAAGGAGAACAAAATATTGTGTTAGTAAAAATGTTTAGTTGATAAAGAAAAAGGGTTTGAAGAAGAATGTATTTAGAAGACTTAAGGATTGATGGGGAAAAAGATGAAGAATGAGAATGAAGGGGATGAAGAAAATGAAGTTGGGAAAATGTGTATATTTGTTTTGGGGTGGGGGTTTACTTAGAGGTTGTTTGTTTTAGAAAAATGTGTTGGGGGTCTAATTATAAGTTTAAAGGGTATAATTGTCTTTAAACTTGAGGGTATTTTTGTCATAAAGAAAAAATTGGAATATGGGGTCAACTTGGAGGAATTTGGGGTCGGATTAGCGCGACCCTTTTTCTTTTCTTTATGTTTTATCTTCATATTATAAAGTCACACCTTGCGATTAATCTTCTGAAGAGTCACCCCTTATAAAACATCAATCTCTCAACTATCACTTGAAGCAATGTACCCCTCAACTGTAACATTTTTTTAAATCGCAACTTCTATTTATACACTGTCATTTCAATTGATGAAATCAGATATACTGACACCGTGTCATAGGCACGGACATAAACACCATCACATTCACATGAGTAAGTAGTTATTCATTTTTAACTCTCTATTTTTTTTTTAACTATTACAAGTCACCTCTTACAGTTAATATTATGAGCAGTGACTCTTTTTTCTTCCCCATATGTTTTATCTTCACATTACAAAGATACACCATGCGATTAATCTTCTGAACAGTCACCCCTTATAAAACATCAATATCTCAATTATCACTTGAAGCAATGTAGCCCTAAACTGTAACATTTTTTTTAAATCGCACCTTCTATTTTGGCACTGTCATTTCAATTAGCGAAATCAGATATACTGGCATCGTGCTATAGATACGAGCTTGAATATCTAGTGAATTTATATTTAAGTAGTTTTCTTCGACATTATTTTTTCTATATATTTTTAATTTTGTTATTCTTTTTCATTTTGTTTGAGTTTAATATAACTAAAAATATATATTTATGTGCATTTAACGTATGGGTGTAAAGCTAGTTATTTGACAGTGCTAAATGGCCACATTATGGCTAGCCAAAAGTGTATGAATTACCACTTTGCCCTTAAAATACTTATTGGGATCGTTGAAATTATTCACTAGATCGATGAAATTACTCACTAGATCGTTTAAATTACTCACTAATCTATTCATCTTTATACCTGAGTAGTTTAAATTACTCATGTGGATGTTTAAACTACTCACTATGTCGTTTAAACAATTTATTAAATGTATATTATACATTTTCAATTGATAAATACCAAAATACCCTTAAAATGCTTTTTCTAGCATGTCCATCAATTAGTCTCAGACGACACATACTAAGCTAGAAGGAGAGGTCGAATAGTCTAGGTACACTTTAAAACTTTAAACTTAATTTTGTTTTAGGTATACTAGCAACTTATAAAATTTAGCTGTAGCAGCGGAAAAGAACAAATAAGTAACTGCTGTGAAGTCGACCGGTATGAGTTATCAATAGACTCAGCACTTGCTCAATGAGTTGCTAAGGATATAATCATATAAAGCTATGAGTAAATGCATGCAGTTGTATAATGAAAGCAGTTAAGAACGAACTTGATGTATCCAAAAAAGGTATAGATACATTGGGCCTATGAATTATGATATATAGGCTTTGTTTTTCTTTGACTCAAACCTGTCAATCAATCCAAACTCACGTGAACTAGGCAGGGGCTAACCCTTCAAATGCACTCCGGTTTGATAATCAGCAAACACACAAATACAATAGCAATTTGACAGCATTTAGGCCTGTTAAAAATGAACGTACCTTTCCCTTGAGTCGGAGAAGGGTTCATAAAGGCCCAACCTTGAAGGATAAGGCGTGGGCATTAACTGCTCGAGCGAAAAAGGCAAACATGATCACAGCCACGTCCGGAACATGAGGGCGGATTTCCCAATATTAACTCCTCACGTTCTGGACGACTGTTAGCTCAATTCCTGAGCAGGCTATCTATGCTCACTAAGATGTCATCTTGTTCGCTGTGCACTTGGCCTCCAAACAATTGTAGGGAAGGTTCCTACACGATGAATGCCTGTATGAGGATTTGAGATGTACATCTCTGCTCGCAATTGAGTCATGCTCGTAATCATAACGTACGTGCATACCCTGCTCGTGATAGGGTAATCACTTGCTGAGCACGTGATCGCTGCTTGGGCCATTTTGGGTCTGGTAACTCATATTTCAAAGATTTTGAGATGATTAACACTATAAAGAGTGCTACGTCCACCACCAAAGTAGTCAACCTTGGATTTTAAATATGCATTATGTTTTCCATTATGAGATCTATTAAAATAATAGTGGTGTAAGTAATAATCTGAAAATACATTGTATTAACTCGTGTATGCGAAGAACATAAATAAATCATAAAGAAGCAAATGGAACGTACTATGATTTGAACAACTTTTTCGATGTTTGGTAGGCTTTGATTGTTCAGACTTCGATCTCTTGAATGCACTAAAAGTTGAGATATTTAAGGTTGTTGAGTTTTTCAGAGCATTAGTTCTTCAAGTCTTCAATGATCAGTATTTATATTAATGGAGATCTTCTTGACTGTTGGTTGATTCGAAGAGAAAGAAAGAGAAAGATTGAACAACTATTTGAATGCATAAAGTTGTTGGTCTGAATCTTTAGGAAGTTGTCGCACTGACCAAGGTCTTTGTTTGCAAAAACAGTTGCCACTGAAAGTGATTTAGAGTTACAGAACCTGAACTTGATACAACTGCACTTTGCTATAAATGGCAAAGTATCTGCCTTTCTATCGGTATCCTCAATGAGGAAACTCATTTAATTAATTCATGTGATACTTAGAGAATACGTTTTAAGAAGTCAACTATTGGATTTCCAAAAAGATATTTGAACACAACTATCTGTAAGTGTATTACATAAAATATGTTGAGCTGGACTTTTTAATTCCACGTCATACGTATTCAATTGCGAGCTGAAACAAGTATGTTGGTGATTGCTAGTATAGCTGTCAATCGGGCCGGGTTGATCCAAGCCCACTGGGTCTAGCTTAGCATTGAGTTGTGCCTACGATGTATCGGGCCTCAAGAAAGTCAAGTCCAACCCATTTCAACTCCGGGCCTTTGGGCCAAAAAAATAATAATATTTTTATTGAAAGATTTGAAGCAAATCTTTATTATAATTATAATCAATTAAAAGAAACCAACCCACTGGATCCCTCCGCCCGATAGAATCCAACCAGTTAATACGTTCCTGCCAAATTGTAAGAAAGCTTAGCCAATTGTGAGAAAGCTTAGAGGCCAGTTGCAAGAGAAAGTTTTGTCCATTGTTTAATGTCCAAACTCTTATATGACTTGCTATTGTAGTTTATGGACAAGAAGTATGTCCCTAATTTATTGTACTATTTGTTATTTATATTGGTTTAATGTGTAGTTTCTATTAATGTCCATACATATGTGGCCCATAATTAAAGTAGATTGAAAAAGTAAGGGTAAAGTGGTAAAAGTGATGTTCTAAAGGTAAGTTTCAAAGTGGACAATTATTTTGTTAATTTAGGGAGTACTAGTTTAGTCAGTCACTTATCTTTTGCATTCCAGTTAATAATTCAATGAAATTTGATTAAAAGGTTTGGGCTTAAAATAGTGCTCTTTTTCGGGAACAAAAATTATTCCAAAATGAATGCCTATTTTGATATTTTCTAATAAAATTATTCTCAAGTCTCAATTAAGAGGTTCACTTTGATTTCTATTTTCTCTTCTTTCTGTTTTTGTTTTTTAATTACGTTTGACTTTGTCAACCCTGTGATCGGGCAGGCCCAATCGTGCTTCCCATCCCCGGACCAAGCATGGCCCACGGGCCGAACCAAAAAGGTCGTCCTTCTAATTTGAGGCCCAGACCCATGAAAAATTGGGTAGGCCGGACTAAAATTTGACAAGTTCCAACGGTTCAACTACTAGTGAAAGTCTACCGATGAGTGCTTGTGAATCTAAACTGAAGCCTAATTAATACTCCGTCCGTCCCAAAATTATCGTCTGGATGGATTATTAATATTAGTTTGATGTGTATTTTATTTTAAATACATGTGTATGTGACATATAATTAAAGTAAGATGAAAAAGTAAGGGTAAAATGGAAAAGTGTTGTCCTAAAAAGGAAAGTTTAAAACAAGATAATTATTTTGGGATAAATGAAAAAAGAAAACAAGACAATAATTTTAGGACAGATGAAATATATTCTAAAGCTAAATCATATACATAGTTGTCAATCGAACAAATACAACCCATTTATCCATTAATTATTTCATAGAATTTAAGGAATAAATAACTACAAGTAAAAATCTAAATACAAAGTGAACAAAACCATCATTATCCATTTTCTTTATTTATGTTGATGCAAAACATTCTTCCAGAGCCTTCTCACGTGTAGGTTTAGTGACTTTAGTCATATCCCTTGCACCGACATTGGCTATATTACAAATCTTTGGAACACATTTCCTCCCTCTAAAAGATCTAGTTTCCTTTAAGTAAGTCAAATATTTTAATATTTTATTTAAAATATTATTTATATATATAATAGATTTTGTGTTTATGCCTATAACACGATATCAATATGAGAGATGCAGAGAGAAAATTTGATTGTGTTAGGAGAGAAAAAAGGAACATGTGTTTTGTACATTTGGAGTGCAAAATATTTAATTATGACTAGTAGTTATGTTTGATAAAAATAAATTTTGACCAGTAATTAGTTTTTACCAACTCAAGCGTGCGAGACTGAGTTGTTTTATAATATATGGTATATAATATATATTATCTATAATTTGTATTAACATGACATCTTTATTTTATGTTATAATAAGTTAAAAAATGTCATGTTTTTGTAAAGAAATAATCTTATTAAAAAACAATGGCACTTTATAGGTTAAATTTAAATATAAACCTGTTTTTTTTGACCTACTTTAGGACAAATTTTTGGAAAAATAGAAAGCTATTTACCCTGAAATTATAAAAGAACAATTATATTTAAAAGGGGTGAAAATGTAAATAATATAATTTGTGTGTTTTGGATCTTGAGATGAAATGAGTATAATACACTTGAGCTAGGCCGGTTAGCGTGCACTTTAAATAGATTAAATATATCATGTAGAAAAATAGTTTCCTAAATAAGAAATGTAACTTTTTAATTGGAACAAACTAAAATGAAATATGACATTTCTAATTGAAACGGAAAGACTAAAACGAAATAGAGAAAAAATAGTTTGACCAATGAAAATAAAGTCTCCCATTAAAAAAAAATTCCTCAATTGCTCACGACAAGCACATCAAGAAACAATGAATCCACCAAATTTGTGATATGTGTTTACTTAATCGATATGTTTGTATCTACGATTTTTTTGATTCGATCTAGAGAAATGTAAGGAAGAAATACAAAAAAAATTGACGAGATAAACAAAAAAATATAAATTACGTAAAATAGTACTCCACTACTTACTCCAACTTGCAAAGGGAATCGACCAAAATGAAAACTTGGGAACGTCAACGTTCATTAGGCCCCATACAAGTTAGTGTAGACTATAGGTGCTTAAGGGCAAGTCCAATGGTAGGGATCAAAACTAAATTTTGATATCTATATAAGAGTATTAGGTCATCAAATGATTAAAGTAAAAGATGTCAAAATTATGTGGGGTATTAAGGAAAATACCAAATTTGATATTTCCTTAATACCACACCTAATTTTAATACTTCTTCATTTTGATACATATGATTGAAGATGATCATTTGATATCTATACATAATAATCCAATAAAAATCAAAATTTAGTTTTGATGCTTATAGGCAAATATCACCGTTATTAGACTTGTGGATTATTAAACATACCCGTGACCTCACGTGACAATTATGAAATAATATCTCCTCTTGGCTACTCATCATCAGTTATGCCACCGCAAATAGGAGAAAAGGAAAGTTCCAGTACATGTGCTTAGGATGTGCATATATAATTTTAGGATTAATATATAATTTGGTCATGAACTTGTTAAGTTTGATTTATATGGTAATTAATGTTGAAAATTTCTTATGGTAGTTCTTTAACTCAACTTTGGGTTTCATGTTAGTCCTCGTGACATTATTTTTTGAATGGACGTTAAGTATTATGTAAAAAAGACAAAATTGCCCTCACTAATTATAATAAACATTTACATTATCAATTTCTTGCCGAGTTGGAAATTAATCTAAAATAAAATATAAAATTAAAAAATAAATTAAAAAATAAATGAATTGAGGATAATCCCCTTCCCCCACCACATACACACACACACCATCTTTTCTCGTTTCACACCTTCTTCCTCTATTTTATCTTCTTGTATCAAAAGATCTTGAACTGGGGAGAGGTTTTGGTGGAGACGGTCAATTAGCTCATACGAATCAATATAGAACCAACCCGAAACGAACTTGCCAAACATCGTTGACTTCTTTATCGAATTCGGGCAGATTCGATCAGTCATAACACTTGGGGCATCCATGGTCAATGCGTTGGGTACGATTCCGGTGAGGTAAATGGATTTTCCTAGGTCGCTTTCGATGGTTTTAACACTTGGTCTTTTTTTTTTTTTTGGCATACCTTGGTAACTAACGCCACAATAAGCAAATAATATGGCTACCTTCCAATGCTTGTATATGTGTTTATTCTCAGATCCAGATTTGGAGGGGGCGACCGTGGTGGGGACTTAGTTGTCGAAAGTGGTAGTGGTGGACATTTTGAGCTTCCTCCGGTCGAGTTGATTGAGTAAGAAGGATGAAGTTTCCATGTTTTAGTTGGAACGAGGAGTGTGGGGGAGAATCGATTTCTTCATTGGAGTGAGGACTAAAGAGACTTTCAAGTCGCAGGCCTCGACCCCAATCAAGAAAGCATCTCTTGGCAAACTGGGGAAGAAAATTCAAGAAATTGGGGAAATTACTTGAACATAATGGTGACGTTCAAGAAATTGGGGAAGAAAATTCAAGAAAAACAAGGGGGTGTTCTTAGAATCAGAGAGAGGCAACATTGGTGGAATTTGTGTGGAAAAATTGGTGCGTTAGAGGTGGATCTTTTCAATTGTGAAGTAGGTGGGGTCCGGATGGGATTTGAGGAGTGCAATTTCAAATTTGAGGACTGACATACCCACCATCGTTACCTCCATAACCATGTCCATCGGCACCATAGCTTCTACTGTTGTAACGTCGTTAGTGGCCTTAGTCTAGTCATGAGATTTGGACTCTATCACGTATCCAATAGACTCACCATCATTGAGGCTAATGGAACAGATCTCATCGTTGTCATTAGGAGTGATGAAACCAAATCCCTTGGTATCATTGAACCATTTATTCGTTCACTTCTTCCTGTCGTTTTCTTCTATTTTAGTTCTAAAAAACTCACCAACCCTTCTTCCATTTCCCTGTTTCACTTTTGCGGGTTAATCTTTTTGACAGCTTCTGAAAATAAAAGATTTCGTTTTGGGTTACGTTCTTAAATTGATTTAGTTCCATCTCAGCATTTGTTGGCTACATGGATCTTTATCAACATCAAGTAAGGCCAAAATTATATTTTTACAAAAAAATTAACGTCATTTCTAAAAATAACGTCACGAGGGGCTCATTTGAAGCCCACATTTGAGTTGAAAAATCACTGTAGGAAATCTTCGATATCAATCAATCTATATTATAAAACAGCTAAGTAATTGACTAGGACTATTCAGAGGTTGAGATTAAATTATCTTAAAAAATTAACGGTTGAGATTCATCCTCACGTTCACATGTGTGAGTAGTTATCAATTTTTAAATTCCTATTTTTTCTTTCTTATGACAAGTCAACCTATATAATTAATATTATGAGCAGTCACTTCTTTTCTTTCCCTATGTTTTATCTTTACATTGTAAAATCACGCTTTACAATTAATCTTCTGAAAAGTCACCCTTATAAAACATCAATTCCTCAACTATTACTTAAAGCAATGTATCCCTCAATTGTAACTTTTTTTTAAATCGCACTTTTTACTTAAACACTATTATTTTAATTGATGAAATCAAATATACTAATAACGTTCTATAGGCATTGGGCATGAAGATCTAGTTATAATGTAAATCATAAGTCCCCCGAGGCATAATGGCATTCGGCATGAAGATCTAGTTATCATGTAAATCATAATAGATAAGTTCGTGAACCAAGTTATATATTAATCATTTATATAACGTAACAACGCCCAAAACGACGCCACACCCACGTTCTCTCAGAGGCCTTGCTGAAAAAGGAAACGTGTCTTTCGTACAACACGAAACGCTCTTTCTCTCTCCCTCTCCTTGTTCTTCTTGCACCGTCATACACCTGACTAGCGTTTGATTTTTTAATTGTTCGAAGCCGCGGCGGCGCTCAGTCGTCGTAGTGTGAATTTGTATGCGTATGCAGCATAATCAAAGTGGTAGAATTGAAGAGGAGGATCATCAATTGAAAGAAAAAGATGTTAGAGGATCAGGTAGCGTATTGGTTACAGAGGTATCTCGGCAACTATGTTCGTGGCCTCAGCAAAGAAGCTCTCAAAATCAGCGTTTGGCAAGGTCCTCTCCGCTTGTTTACTTACTCTTCCTTAATATGTTCGATTCGAGTTTCGCATTTTGCAGTTTCACATTTCGATCAGTTCATTTCTAAGTCACTGCGTGTCTTTGTGTTTTATTTGCAATTTCACACTGTGATCAGTTCAATTTATGTGTATTGTGTGTTTTTCGTGTATATATAGATAGATATTTTAGAATCGGTAATTGATAGCAGAGTTCTAAAACTCCCCGCTAGCTCCGCCCAGCCCCTCTTTACCCATGACTTTTTAGTCGCCTAATCGACCAAGTCGGCGTCTACGCCAAACCTCGCTGACCTTTAATTTATTTTTGTAGATTTGATTTTGTGGCATGTGGTAACCGAAGAAGGAAGGGAGGCGAATTGGAGAAGGAAGGGAGAGCGATAATGGTGAGGTAGAGAGGGAGGTAATGGGGGGCGAACCGGAGTAAGATCTTTTTTATTTTTAGTTCTAAATTTGGCTGGTTTATTGCATTGGGGTTGTTGAGAATTGAGATTAATGGTAGGTTTGTATATTTTTGTTTATTTTACAAATATAGACAACTGTTTGATAAAATAACAAACATAAAAAAAATTAAATTTGTATTCAATGTGTTTGATCTTTGATGTAAATTATAAACAAATAATAATTATGCCTTAATTCTAGGCCCCGCCTAGGTCCTCGATTATGCCCCGACTAGTCCCTTAGGCGCTAGGCGCTAGAGTATGTCGCCTAACGATTTTTAGAACCTTGATTGATAGTAAGTGTCCGCGGGAATTGTTGAGGCTATGTTTTGTTTCGTATTTTGCAATTTCAATTTGTTTACATTTTGCAATTTCTCACTGTGATTAGTTCAATTCTTAGTTTGTGTTGTGTGCATGTGTTTCTACATATATATAGTGGTTGTGTGTTGTGTGTTTTTCACACATGTATTTGCAATTTCATACTGTGATTAGTTAAATTCTTAAGGAGAGTGGTGTCTGTATGTATTTTGTGTGTGTAAAAGTAGTATTTCAGATTCCATAAATGATGGCAAGTGTCTGCAAGGCAATTGTAAAGTCTATTTCTTCGGATATGGTTTGACATTAGTAAGATTAAGATAGGCTGAAATTGGTGGAGATTAGCAGGCCTCATGGGGTAGGTTATGGAAGTACACTGCTAAAGGATGGCCTGTCTTGAGTAAGGATGACACAACTGATAGATTTTGGCTTGATCAGTGGTGTGGAGAGATTATTACGATTGCGATATTTCTATGTGCTTCCCTTCAGGACCATTCCTAGCATTTTATAGGCCGGTGACAAAGTTTACAGGAAGGGCTCATATTTAATTACCAAATTTAATATTCATACATAAGTGACTCAATTCTTAACATACTCAAGAAAATACTAAGGTTAAATTATCATAATAATATCTAATAATTAGGGGTGGCAAAATGGGTGTTATGGATAATCATGGGTTAGCCTATTATCCACCATGGATAATAGGCTAACCCATGATTATCCATAACACTCATTTTGCCACCCCTACTAACAATAATATCTAACATGTTGCAAATGTCCACAAATGCGTTTTAGGCAACATCATATAAATCAATAATAACACAATTGGACAAGAAAATGAACGAAAGCTCCTGTATAGAGTAACTAGGTTCTGAGAAAAAACAAGTGCCAACTCTTCAAATTTTTTGTTCAACTTTCTATTCAACTCAAACACAAATTACACAATCAAACAAATATTAACCCAAATATAAAAACAAATATGAGAGAAATTTATAAAAAAATACCTCAAGGGGTGGTAGAGATGGCAAGGGCACTCAGGCAAAGACCTTGAGGTCCTTGGTTCCAATCCTCATACCAACAAGTGGTCACAATTACCTATCAAAAAAAATGGAGATCCAGAGATTTCAATAAGAAAATCTCCTCTCACAAAGACGTTCCTATCTCCAATCCAAACGACAAATTTTTCTATTTTTGTTTGAACTTTGAACTTGAAGTCAGTTTTTTTTTCTTTTTTCCTTTAGGGCTGAAAGCTGTGCCACACATCACACAAGCACACCCACTGTGGGAGCGGAAGCCGCTAAACAGCCATTCTTGAGCCTAGCAATGAAGGCTTAGACCGCATTCATTACCATGGTTGTTGGGAGGACTCTGAAGAACAATTAGACAGTCTAAACAGGGCATATAAAGTAGGAACGTTCTTTGCTTCTTGATAATAGGCTGGAGGGACTTCCGCCCCAATCATCCTTCGAATTTTCTAAGGTTGAAGGGGGTGCCAATTGTCAAAAATGGCTCTTGCCCTTCCAGATTTGTTTGGGTTTTGGGCCTTTTGGTAACTATTTTTTCTTAATTTTTTAAACTATACAAAGTAACCACAAAATGTTTGGGTTTGGGCCACAGTCCAACTGTTCATTTGAGCTGTTTATTTTTTTTATTGCCTATACAATATATATATATGTATGTATGTATAGCAGTCAATTCCAAGTTTGGGCCCCTTATTGATCTGGGCTCTGGGCAGGTGCCCTTCCTGCTTTTGCCCTGGGCCGGACTTGCCTCCCTTGCAATTGTTTCTCCTGTAGAAAAAGATGAGTAAAGGTGGTATGCTTTAGAGGCTCTTGATTGATAGTTACATGGATTGGGGCACAAGGATAAGATTCAAAGCAGATGCAGGTGTGTGTCCAGACAAAATTTTGAGAAATAACAGTAAATCCCTCACCCACACCCATGCCATGCAATGCCATGTCGCGTCGACACGGGTACTTTGGTAGAAATGAAGGATCTAGTTCACATATGGTATAAAGTGGTGGGCCTGGTGGCTGCATAAATGGTAAGATGCTTCAGCAATTATTGGCGCTGTCTGAAATTGAACCTGTGGAGCTGTTCAAAAACTGAGAAAAGGTGGAGAAAAGGAACCTCTATGTGGAAGATGGTTGCCTCTGAAATTAGAAATGGGAGCTGGAAAAGCTATCTTGGAATGTCAAGGAGGGGTCTAGTAAAAGGAAAATTGTTTTAGGTAGGGGAAATATTGTTAAAATGGGATTAGAATTGTACTTCTGATGAGAAGATTGTTTGGGAAAGCAATATTTATCTTGTCTATTTAAATTCTGGTTGTGGATGAGTGGTTTTTGCTGTGTTATGCCGCATTTGGGTACATGAGAACATTACGCAAAGGGTGCTTTTGATTCGAGTTACTTATTCGTTTCCCACTTTTTTTACGTCACTAGTTCAGTTACCTTTTTATTTCCTATATTTTTCATCTGAATCTCTGCAAAATTTGGTTTCACAAAATCTGGTGATTGATCCTCCATTGAAGTTTCTGTTTGTGATACAAGTGATGTTGTATAGTAGTTGACAAAGATGATTATATGTTGTCATTCTTGCATTTTGTCAGGCATTTTCTTATTTGGGTAGTTTTTATCCTCATTCAATGACTGTCTAACAGGAGATGTAGAGTTAACTAATATGCAACTGAAGCCGGAGGCACTGAATGCACTGAAGCTTCCTGTGAGGGTTAAGGCAGGGTTTCTTGGATCAGTGAAGCTTAAGGTGAGGGCCTGATATGAGTTTGTTATCCCCAAGAATCAGAACTTTTGCTCTTTGATTAAAATGTTCTTTTACATTGAAATGATATTTGACATATGCATTGCCACATACTTAAGGTTGTTGTTTTTGATATTTTCCCAGAATCTCACACCTATATTTAGATATGATTCACTTTTTCAAATTTTAGCAGACATTTGTAATGTAACTACTGTTTCATAATCATGTATTATTTTATAATGCATGACTTGGACGAGTTTCTTGTTTTGATTACTATCTCAAACTGCAGCCTGAGATGGTAGTTACTACTGTGCTGATGGTCGATGTAAGAAGCACTTTATTGGTGGTTGTAGCGTATGCAGCTCCACTCCCTTTGGCATTGTTTTGAAGACTAAGATAATGGTGAGAATGTATTGGAGATACGTAGGTGGTCTGCTTGAAACATTTTAGTTTGTTGGCTTAAATGGGACAATAAACTTTTGATGTTGGGCATTTGTCAATGTGTCTATCTATATGATGTGTTTTTCCATTTCTTTAGGGTGTTGTGAGCAACTAGTCATTGTCCTAGTGCGTGGAGTACAGATATGCTTGTTGTCTTCTTTCAAGGCTTTGGTCAAGATGAACATTATAAGATACGGATCTCTGGTGTGTTACTCATTTGTGGAGTATTTGGAGGGTGGTAGTAATCAGTTTTGAGCTTTTGTTGTGAAACAGCTAGGGGCCTAGATAGGCTGATAAAGGGCCAGTTTTCCCAACAAGAATGAGAGTTTTCCTTTTTTTTTTGATAAGTAAGAAAGTATTATAAATATGATAGTGTCAAAACAGATGATGCGTCCTCTGTACACAGAGAGTATACACCAAGAAAATTAATTACATACTAAGCTATCCACAAACTCTACAAAAGGTACCAAAAAGAAACGACTCATGGCACCAAAAAGACATAGTCTGTAGAATAAGCTCCTTGATCTTCTCTAAGGATCTCTCTATGTTCCCAAAAATTCTGGCATTTCTTTCCAACCAAGTGATCCAACATATCGCCAAAGGAGCAGCCTCCCATAAGTGGTTCCTCTGTTTTCGTTTATACAGGGACCACTCTCTCATCAATTCCTTCACCGAATTGGGTATAACCCACTCCACTTTAAACAGATTGAACACAAAGTCCCAGCACCTCCTAGCAAACTGGCAATGAAGTAACAAATGATTTACACTTTCCCCATCACATTTGCACAGGCAACACCGATTGACAAAGACTTTACCATGACGTTGGAGGTTGTCGCAAGTTAGCAAAGCTTCATTCACTGCCTCCCACATAAAAAAACCCACCCTCAAAGGGGCCTTTGTCCTCCACACATTCTTCCATGGGAACGAACCTTGACTGCCCAAGATCTTTTGATAGCAGGACTTAACCGAGAATTCTTTTTTCTTTCCACTTTCCCACACAACAATATCTTCTTTATCTCTATCTACCTTTTGATTGTACAGCACCTCGAAAAGACGCCCGAGAGAATCTAACTCCCAACCAGGTTCCTTCTAAAGGATGGATTCCAAGTAGCAGTATCTCCATTAAAGTGCAGAACAGAACACAGTTTCCTCCTTATTGTTGGCGAGAGTGTAAAGCAAAAAAAAGACCATCCGCAGCTCCGTATCTCTGCACCAAATGTCATTCTAAAACTAACCAAGTTCCCATTGCCTGCCGCATAAGTTATGAATCTCTTCATTGTATCCCAACTCTTTCTAATTCCTATCCACACTCCCACCCCATAAGAAAGGTCATAAGAAAGGTGAACCTCATTCGGCTCCCACAAGTGATCTCCTAAGTAAAACTTCATAAAATCACGAAACAAGTAGCAAGTACAACACATCAAACATCCTCACTCAAGACAATCAAACCCATACATCCACTACATCACGGCCAGGGTTAATAGGCCATGTTAAAAATTAAAACCCTAAAAAGGGTTTCTTTGTCCTGTAAATATCTCCAGATCCACTTGCCCAACAAAGCCACATTGAACAGTTTAATCCTTTTGATCCCCAGACCTCCATCTCTCTTGTTTGAGCAGACCACCTCCCATCTAATCAAATGGTACTTCCTATCCACCGCTTGACCTTCCCATAAGAAATCTCTTTCCAACTTTTCAAGCCTCTGATACCACCGAAACTGGCATAGCAAACGGCGACATGAAATAGGTAGGCAAACTGGATAGAGTGCTATTAATAAGAGTTAATCTACCACCCTTTGAGAGATACTGTTTTTTCCACCCAGCTAACCTCCGCTCGAACCTTGCTATAATTTGGTTCCACAACTCCTTTTTTCTAGGATTTGCACCCAACTGGAGCCCGAGATAAGTCGTTGGAAAACCACCCACTTTGCATCCTAGAAACGCAGCCAACTCATCCACCTCACCCACTGCCAGCAACTCACTTTTCAGGATATTCACCTTTAAACCTGAGGCTGCCTGGAAGAAAAGCAGGATCATCCTAAGATAGCCCAACTGATTTGTCTTCGCTTCGCAAAAAACAAGTGTCATCAGCAAAAAGCAAATGTGAGACCAACACCTGAGAACCATCCTCCCTACTGATCGAAAAACCACGTATCAGGCCCTTAGAAACAACTACCTTAACTATCCGACTCAAGGCTTCCATAACGATGATAAACAGAAAGGGGGACAAAGGATCTCCTTGACGAAGACCTCTCGAACTGGCAAAAAACCCCGCTGGCTCACTATTCACCAGGACTGAATATTTCACCAAAGAAATGCAAAACTTGATCCATTCCCTCCATCGATCCCCAAAGCCCACCTTTCCCAAAATATACAACAGAAAGTCCTAATTCACATTGTCGTAAGCTTTCTCAATGTCCAATTTAACCAGCACTCCTGCTTCCCCACTGTGAATCCTCCAGTCCACCATTTTATTCGCTATCAAAGATGCATCTGTAATATGTCTACCCCTACAAAGGCGTGTTGGGAAGGAGAAATAATTTTTTCTAGCACTTTCTTCAACCGGCAAGCAAGAATCTTTGAAATTATCTTATACACCCCCACCCCTATTCGGTTAGGGATTAGAGCAATAAATGTAGAATTAGGGCTTCTCTCGAATTTCTTATACTCATAGAAAGAATGCAACAGATCCATCACCTCCCCCTGCACTAAATAGCAACAATGCTGAAAGAAAGCCATCGGAAAACCATCCGGACCCGGAGCCTTATCCCCCTTCAAACTGAAGACTGCTGCTTTGACCTCTTCTAAAGTGAAAAGGTAATTCCAGATTATCTCTATCTACTGAATCAAGGAGACTGAAAGAAACACCCTCCAGTTTAGGATGCCAGCTGTTATCCTCGGAGAATAACCCCTTATAAAAATCTGCAATACCAACTTTTATATCAGCATCTTCTTCCAGTAATAAACCATTAATCTGAACCTTCGAAATATGATTTACTTGTTTGTGGGCCTTTGCTACCTGATGAATTTTTTTTGTGTTATTATCTCCCTCCTTCAACCACTTGATACGAGCTTTTTGTCTCCAACAGATTTCCTCACTCCGAAGCAGCCTCTGAATTTCTATTTGAAGGGAATTCCGTCTGGTCAAGTGTTCATCACCCCAATCTCCAGTCCCTTCCCGAGCGTCCAGATTCTTAACTTCCTCCATCAACCTATCCAATTTTAATCTGACGTCTCCCACAATGTCCTTATTCCACTTCTTTAAGTCCTCCTTCAGCATCTTCAGCTTCTTAGCTAAATGAAAACCAGGATTTCCCACCACTACATAAGCTTTCAAAGCAAGAGTGGAGTAATTTGTTAATAAGACTTTTTTTTTTTTTTTTTGAGGTTATGAGAGTTGATTTTGATATGAGGTTGAAGGTTTAATTGATGAGAGTTCTCGCTGATTGCTATGCTATTCTTTTTTATACGGAAGATCATTAGCTCTATCCTTATCACTCTTCTCCATAACAATGGGTAGGTTACAGTCTTTGAAACAGCCAGTGTGCTTGTTAATCATACAATTTTTTTTTGGCATGGTTGTATTTCTTGAGGTACCATCTCAAAGACCAAGAATCAATTTGTTATATGTGAGAGAGGTCAATAATGGAAGCTTTCTACTTATTAGGAAGATTGTTGGAAAGATATAGGGAGGGAAAGAAGGATTTACATATGGTCTTTATTAACTTAGATAAGGCTTATGATAGAGTTCTTAGAGAGTTATTTTGGTGGGTGTTAGAGATAAAGGGGTTAAAGTGAGATATATTTATGCGATTAAGGACCAGAGATTAGAGAAGGAGAGACTTGCGAGTGTCCGATTACTATAGCATTGCACCAAACGATTGGCCTTAAGTCCTTATCCTTTTGCCTTGGTGATGGATGGGTTAGTTGAACATATCCTAGATGATATACCATGGTCCATGTTGTTTGTCGATGCCACTGCTTTGATTGATGAGACTAAGAATGAGGTCAATGATAAGCTAGAAAAGTGGATATAAACTTTAAGTCAAAATAAGTAGGAGTAAAATGGTACATATGGAATGCAGACATTAGTGGTAGAAGGAATATGCTGTGGGACAAAGGCTGAGTTGAGTTGAAACTTGTAAGTGATTTTGTTGATTATTCTCACATTTGATGCTACTCTTTGGCTTAAGAGATGGTGGGGAATCATGTGTATGAGGTCGTTAGGTTGAGGAGGCTTATGATATGGCCAATCACTTTACAAAGTGATGAGGCATTGGCTGTCAACACATTGGAGGTTGTGTTGTTTACTCGTCATGGTAAATGATGAGCCTAATGAGAGACTGTTTTTGCGTACTTTGTTTTTGTGGTGTTCGGCCACAGATCAATCTCTTCGTCATTCTTTTGTGGACTTTGTGAATAGTTTTAGGATTGAGTAGTCTATATCCTCCTAGTGTATAAAGGACGCGTCACCTGTTTTGACTCATATTTATACATATTTATTAAAAAAAAGAGTTTTGAGTCTTGGTTTCTAGAGGTATTTATGTAGTAAAACTATTGTTCCCTATTTTCTTCAGTTTGCTTTTGTATGTCTTGTGTAGGATTCTGGTAGATGGTGGTTATCACTTATTAGTTTTGATTGAGGCGTGCGAGGTAGTCTAGTTGTGCGTGACAACTGTGGGTAATGAGAGTCTTCTTGAGTATACTTCTTTCAGTTCTTTGGCTGTCTGTTGGGGCTGGAGTGGCATTTCTGAACCGAGGAGTGTCTTTGGAAAGTTGACTAATCTGTCTTGCCTTAGGGTTTTTGTGCTTGACGTGTTTTTGCGGTCAAGCATATTAAATAGGTGGAAGAGCGCATCTCTATGGGGTATTTTTAGTCATTCCACAAGTTATTGTAAAAATCCACTATTTCTTCTTGGGATGTTCCTAGAAAGTGTCTATTTTCTAAAACGAATTAATCTTTTATGGTGTTTTTACTATTTTATTCTTTGGCTAAAGTCAATTAGGATAAGCAAACTTTGAAAAGGAATTTGCATATTGGCTGTTAAGGGGTTAAGGCAGCATGAGAAGTGGTTTGGAATGAATGAGAAGACTGGCAAGCTTTTATGCAAGTATGATTTTTTTTTTTTGATAAAGGTAATAATTTGTGCAAGTATGATTTATTAGCATTCTTGTGGTTTTATTTGGACTGTTAGGAATTCTAGGATCTTCATTTACCAGATATTTCACCGCAATTGCTTTGAGATTGTGTTGTATTTTTGGAGAGTTTCGAGTATTTCAATCAGAATTATGTTTCTTTTTGCCGTTTCCGGCTTGTAGTTAATTTTAGGTTTTCGTTCTAAAGCTTGGCTCGTCGTCATCGTTTCTTCCTGTAACTAATTAGATATATTTATTGTAGAAATATGAATTCTAATGTACATCCACATCTTCTTTTGTAATATCCCAATCCCACATTGGGTAAATTTGAGACTTGTGTTTGATTTATAAGATAGTCATGCGCTACTACTGGGCACCAACATCATCCATGGACTTTTGGGTCTGCTTGTGGTGGGCCTGATGACCAAAGGTGCTACGTGCTCAGTGGGCGATGTGTGGGCTATACGTAATGACGGCTCTTGGGCTCGGGTCGTTACAAATGGTATCAGAGTGGGTCCCGACCAGAAATGTGGGAACAAAGTGCTGTGCGGACCAAAGTGCTACACCGCAGAAGGTGGGAGCCACCTCTTGATCCCTGTACGGCTGTACGAGCCGCCTTTTGATTCTTGCATCGCCCGGGGTACGATTTGGCCTTGACGAGGACGTCAAGGATTTGAGTGGGGGAGATTGTAATATCCCAATCCCACATTGGGTAAATTTGAGATTTGTGTTTGATTTATAAGATAGTCATGCGCTACTATTGGGCACCAACATCATCCATGGACTTTTGGGTCTGCTTGTGGTGGGCCTGATGACCCAAGGTGCTGCGTGCTCAGTGGGCCAGTGTGTGGGCTATACGTAGCGGACCGGGCTCTTGGGCTCGGGTCGTTACATCTTTGATAGAATTGGCGGTAATGGCAACCTACAATAGTTCCAGTATATGCATGTTTCTTGTAGTTACTTTGTGATATTCTTGGACTTCAGGTTCCATGGAGCAGGATTGGCCAAGATCCTGTTTTAGTGTATCTGGATCGCATATACTTATTAGCTGAACCTGCAACCCAAGTTGAAGGGTATAGTGACGATGCTTTCCAGCAAGTCAAAAAGAGCCGAATACGGGTAAGACATTGGTACATTGTTTGTTGATCCTGTCTGCTTTATGAACTTCGAAATAATTTATTTTGTTCTTTGACTAGGAAATGGAAATGAAGCTGTTGGAGACCAGACAACTTTTGACTGAAGAAATGGTATGTTCTGCATTAATTTTGTCGCAATTATCTTCAATTTTTGACAAATGGTGCCTTATATATGTGTGTGTGTGTGTGTGTGTATATATATATATAGAGAGAGAGAGAGAGAGAGGTTTTTGGTCATCATTGAGAACACATGAGCTATGAATCGCATTCCCACTTGTTGGGGGGAAAGCAAGTTCTGCTATCGTTTGGTTTGTGGAGCTTAGTTAATAAGTTACCTTGTGTGTGTATATATATATATATATATATATATACACACACACAACCAACCAACCTCGATCTTCAACTATTAAATCTAGATTTGGGTTATGAAACTCAGATTTGGGGTTGCAAAGTCGAGATCTAGGTTGAGAAAATGAAGACAGACAAGAATTGCATGGGAAAGAAAGACATGAAGATATCTTTGTAAGTATTGAGATCGCCGTGGTCCTTCTCTATTGCCGATTAGTTCCTTGAGGTTGTATTCTAAAAATCGTTATGTGGGTGCCTAGGCGGGGCCATAGGCTAGGATTTGGCGTAGCCTAGAATTAAGACATAATTATCCTTGATTTTTGATTTTTTTCTTAATATGACAATTAACAAGCATTAAACATTTTTTTGATAAGTAATTAACAAGCATTAAATATTTTAAATATACTAATAGTGGGTATCACCAATTAATCTAAAATAAATGATCACATCACAACACAAAGCTTAAAAGTAAAACCAACAATTTAATACCATTCCAAAGTTCAAAACAACACAATACTCCATAGGTTCATTTAAAAATTACTACAATACATAATTCAATAATTCTATATAGTTTTTATTAATTTTATTTATAAAAAGTTCTTTCAAAAAATAAATGAATTTAGCTGGCTGGGTGCCTAGACGCCGATTTTCCACTTGGGAGATTTTTTGGGTGCCTAGCTTGATTTCTAGGCACCTGGATGACGCCTAGCGCCTATGCTGGGCCTTGGCGGATGCGTTGAACGATTTTTAGAACATTGCTATGAGGTCTTAGTTGACTAGAACGAACGCCTAGAACGAACGCGGCTGATATGGTCCAAACCACTACTAGCAAGTGCACAACTGACTCTTAACTCCCAATCATGAAAATTCCTTATGAACATGAGATTCCAGATAGGCTTACCCTCCACCCAAGATAATACAGAGCTAACTCTACAATCCTTATCCGTGGAAAGCTCAAATAAGTTCTGAAACGCCTCCCTCAAGCGAATATCCCCACACCATCTATCTTTCCAAAACCTCACCGAGGCCCCATTACCAACCTCAAAAGCAATGAATCTTTCAAAGGAATTCCACCCTTTCCTTATACCTCGCCAGACTCCCATCCCATAAGACGAATTGACCTCGTTAGGAAACCAACAATGACCCCCCTCCCCATACTTGCAAACCACCACTTGCCTCCACAAAGCCTCCTTGTCTATGAGATATCGCCACAACCATTTTCCCAGCAAAGCCTCATTAAATAATTTGAGTTTTTTAATGTTCAAACCCCCCTCCTGAACCCTCGAACACACCTTTTCCCAATTCACTAAATGAAACTTATGCTCATTTGTTTGCCCCTCCCACAAAAAATCTCTTTCCAACTTTTCTAATCTTTTCCTAATTGTGGCAGGAATCACAAAGAGAGATAAGAAATAGGTTGGTAAATTAGCAAGAGTGTTCTTGATCAAGACTAATCTCCCCCCCTTGGAAAGAAGTTGACGCTTCCACCCTGCCAATCTCTGCTCGAACCGCACGACCACTGGATTCCATAACGCCCTGCTCTTTGACTGTGCACCTATAGGAAGCCCAAGATAGGAGGCAGGAAGAACAGCAGACTTACAACCAAAGAATGCAGCTAGATCCCCAACATTCTCCACCCCTCCTACAGGAATAATTTCACTCTTAGAAATGTTGATGCGAAGGCCGGAAACTGCTTGAAAAAATAATAGAACCAATCGAAGATTTCCCAACTGAGCCTTATCTGCCCCACAAAAAACTAAGGTATCATCTGCAAAGAGAAGATGGGAAATCGACACCTCCCTCTCCCCTCTCCTCCCCACCTTAAAGCCACTTATAAGATCTGCCTGCACTGCCCTCTCTAACATCCTACTAAGAGCCTCCATTACCACGATAAACAAAAATGGGGACAAAGGATCTCCTTGACGCAAGCCTCTCGAGCTAGGGAAAAATCCCGATGGTTCTCCATTCACCAAGACTGAGAAGCGAACCGTAGAAATACAGAATCGGATCCATTGAATCCACTTGAGACCAAAACCCATTCTTTCCAACATATATAACAAAAATCCCAGTTCACATTATCATAAGCTTTCTCTATATCCAACTTACACAACAACCCTGGGACCCCGCTTTTCAACCTATCATCCACAGCTTCATTGGCAATAAAGGACGCGTCCATAATCTGTCTATCCTTCACAAAAGCGTGTTGCGACACCGAAATGATACTCCCCATAACCCTCTTCATTCTTTGGGCTAGCACTTTGGATAGCAACTTGTATATGCCACCAACCAAACTTATCGGTCGAAAATCTTTCAAATCAGTGGCACCACTCTTTTTCGGAATCAAGGCTATGAACGCAGCATTAAGGCTTTTCTCAAATCTCAAACTAGTATGAAAGAACTGAAACACCTCCATGATGTCCCCTTTGATCACCTCCCAACAATGCTGAAAAAAAGCCATAGAAAACCCATCGGGGCCTGGGGCTTTATCTCCCTCCATCTTACGAAGCACTGCTACCACTTCCTCAATCGAAAAGGGACGCTCCAAGGCTGCCGAATCCACAGCACTGATACTATCAAAGCCCACACCATCCAAATTTGGTCTCCAACCCCCACTTTCTTCAAACTGACGCCTAAAAAAATTCGTGATGCCCACCCTAATATCTGCCTCATCCTCTAACTGCACACCTTCAATCTGGACAGATCTGATTTTTTTTGCTGCTCCACGCATTTTTGCCATCCTGTGAAAGAATTTGGTGTTATTATCTCCCTCCTTTAACCACTGAACCCGCGACTTTTGGCGCCAACAGATCTCTTCACGAATAAGAAGACTCTTCAATTCCTGATTTAACTGCACCCTAAGGAATTCTTCTTCCTCAATCAGTGTACCAGCCCCTGCTTTCTCATCCAGTCTGCAAATCTCATCTGAAATTGATTTGATTTTAATCTCCACCTTACCGAAGATCTCTCTATTCCAAACTTTTAAATCCTCCTTGAGCAACTTCAGTTTTCTAGCTAATCTGAAGCTTGGATCACCTGTCACCGAATAAGAATCCCATCTATCCTTAACCCAATCCAAAAACCCAGGCTCCTTTAACCACATATTCTCAAATCGAAAAGGAGTTCTCCCTTTAGTACCACCATCACACTCAAGAAGCAACGGCACATGATCAGAAGATAATCTCGGTAGGCAGGACTGCACAGAACTACCAAAGCTACACTCCCAATCTCCAGAAATTAAGAATCTATCAATCCTCGAAAATTGATGACGCTCCCCATTTCTAAACCACGTAAAATCCCCCCTACCAAAGCAAGATCCACTAACTCCATCTCATTGACAAAATCATTGAACTTCATCATTTCTCTGGAATAGATGCGTGCACTAGAACGTTCATGAGGAAATCTAACCACATTAAAGTCACCCCCCACACACCAAGGCACATTCCATCTTGCCTTAGTATTTCTGAGTTCTGCCCAAAATCTCTCCCTAATAGCATTATTACAAGGCCCATAAACCCCTGAAAAGAGCCACTCTTTACTATCATCCAGATTTTTCAGAAGACAAGAGACTGAGAATTCTCCCAGCACTGAATCAGCTTTCGACAGAACGCTTCTGTCCCACATAACTAGAACCCCCCCAGCTGCTCCAACAGAGTCTAAATGCACCCAGTCCACCTTTCTAGCACACCAAATACTATCGATAATCCTCACATCAACCTTCTCCAATTTCGTTTCCTGCAAACAAACAATAGTCGGATTCCATCTCCTGATTAAACCCTTTATCAGCATTCTTTTATTTACATCATTTAGGCCCCACACGTTCCAAGACACAATTTTAATATGCATATTAAACTATTGTTTTCCTCCTTCTATCTCCCCCTCCCTGGCAAGCAAACAAATCGGCATTGAGACTACTGCATAATTGTTTGAGTTCCCTTTTTCCTTTCTCCCTAGTTTTGTTCTGCCTCTTTACGCTACCACTCCCTGATGTTCTCCACTTTTTTTCGATGTCTAGAAGAAGTGCCAGGATCTGATCTTCATAACCTGAACCAGCCACCCCCAATGCCTTTCCGACACCTAAAGCCTTTCTTTTAACCCATAACGAGATGTCCTCCTCCACCTCTTTATCTGTGAGGTACTCCACTTCACAATTATCTTCAGGCCGACAAATGTTGATCGGAGTGCAGGAGATAGGTTCTCCTTCCTCCACTGACTGTCCCTCCTCCAACCTCTCAAAAGATGACATCTGCTCGAACCCAGAATTCCAAACATTCAGAGGTTTCGCTGCGAGACCCCTACCTACCTCGACAGAGTAAGAAGCTCTCTCACCCGCCAAACATCCTTCAGCAACTGCCCATTCCTCAGAAAGAAATCGATCCTCGTACTTACCCCCACTGTCGCTGCTATGTCGTAACTCTCGGCTGAACACCCACTCCAGAAATTCCTCAGAATCTGCCATCCTCGAACAGTCCGAAAAATCTGCTCCGTTAAGAACAGTCGAACGCGTCTCTGTAACAGTCTTTACGTGAAAATCCCTCTTCGAAGTCGACCCACTAAGCTCTTCTTGAAGATGAGACGCTTCTGCCTCCTTGACATCAGAACCCGAGTTCGAGTTGTCAACGCAGTCACCATACCTTTCGTCTCTAGTCTTCGTCTCAATCGTCTCTATCTGTCCACCCTTAACGATACTGGCCTCTCCTAAATAAATCCCGTCTGCCTGATGTCTACCTTGACCGATTTGGGCTTCTGCCCCATCTATAAGTAAAGGCAAGCCTGACCCCCCCATAGAATTTAACTTATCCCTAAAGTCCTTCGGCCCACTTTTAGAAAACTCTTTAAAAAAGCCATCTTGGGCCTGCTGTATCTCAGGGTGTAACATAAATTCAATTGGGCTTTGGGCAGAAGACGGCCCACAAAACCCTGCTTCCAATTCTGAATGATCCGTCACACTAAGGCCCACCTTGGCTTGAAATCCATGCTCTCCATTATCGACATCAACATCCTCTACCGGTTTAAAATTTGAATTTGACGTGCTGCCTTCCCACGTGCCCTTTACCGTGCTGTCTCTGCCCCCTTCTGCCTCGTCCTTTTTCTGACGCCACACCAGCTTTTTCTGAGCATGCGCTCCTCCACCCTTAACGCTGCCTGACTTGGTCTTCTCCGGCACTCCTCCGCCACGACTCCCCTCCCCCACCGACTCCGGCCGTCAACTAGCATCTCCGCCCAAACAGGGATCTCGAAAGAATTCACGCCCTCTTCTACAATGATCAACGCCGGGATCTTTGATCTAGCATGAACTAAGATTCTGGCCCACCTCAGCTCCCCCTTATTCTTCGTCTCAGAATCGACATCAATGAATCCTCCACACAGATCTCCAATGGCTCGAAAGACCTTGCTTCCCCAAAGGTGAAAAGGTAAACCCACCACTCGAATCCACACCGAAGTGGGTCTTGATCCTACTCGATAACTACAGGAAAACGGACTCCATCTCTCCAGAAAGAGGTATTGCGAATCAAAGAGCCAAGGAGAATGAAACAGAATCCTTCCCGCTTCTTCCTTAGATGGAAAAATAAAGAAGAAAAGCTTCTCTGCCATGACTTTAACTTCAACGCCACCTGCCGTCTTCCACCTTTGATTTACCCACCTCTGTAACTCGTCTAAGTTCGGAGAAGGACCTGCCTGATCCCCCACCCTCCCCACCAAACATCTCTCCAAGAACGAGATAGCCCCTTTACAGGAATTGGGCTCCACCTTAATAACTCCTCCATCTCTGAACTCTAAATTCCTAACACAAGACACCAAATCTGGCCAAGGCTGAATCTCCGCTGCTTCCTTGTAAGACTTAGTTGATTGCTTGGGTATGGCAGAAACGATACCTGCAAACCTACGAATCTTACCCACCACCCAGCTCCATCCAGAGCCTTCAGCTCCTTCAGGGATACAAATCGACTTCTGTCTCCCTGGACCCTTAACTGCAATTCTGAAAAATTTCCCCGATCTATTAGACTCACTTGCCAACATAATAACCCTCGACTTCCCTTGCCTCTGTCTCCAAAAAGCACCATTAAACTGAGATGCCTTCTCCAGATACTCGCAAACCCAGATCAACTCATGGCTGAAAATCACTATCTCATGAAGTCTACCTCTGGATCTCTCCTGGAATCGATACAAATCTCCACTCTTCTCCTTCCATCTATGAATTTCAAACAGTTTCCTACCCGCATAGAAAAAAGTTCTTTCCATAATGGACTAGTTATTGTGTTTTGGTTATTTTTGAAAGAAAATTGCACTATTGGCCCCCCTTAAAGTTAATTGGAAAATTGTACTATTGGCCCCCATAACATCAAAATCTATTTATGGGTTCTTCGTTCCATGATCGTTGGAAGAAAATAAAAATTGACTTAATTGAATATTACTTAATTATTAAAAGTAACAATTAAGTATAAATAAATGAAATAAAGTATTTTTTTAATGGGTATCAATCAATTTAATATAAGGAATGTCAAAATTCAATCTTTGCTAATTAAAAAAGTCTTTTAAAGAATCTGAAAATTGGCTATTGATGAGTTATATATTTCTAAAAATCAATTTTCTCGTAGATTTTGGTACTTTTTGTTAAGGACTAAATTGTAATAGTGAATTCGAAAATTGAAATTATATTTGTGTCGAAACAATGTTTATTTTATCTAAGTTACATTGAAAGAAGATTAAAAATTTATGTTAGCTGCATTAGTCCGATTTTAAAAAATATATATGGCCCCCGAGAGACTAAATCCTAGCTTCGCCACTGCACCAGGTTGTCACCTGCTGCCGAGGTCAACTGGTTTCCAACCTAGGATAACAAGTTGGACATTAGTGTTTGATGGACATTTAACGAAAAGTATCAAAAGTGATTATTTTGTGAAACATTGCGTATGAACTTTAATTGATTCGGTACAATGGGTATCAAAAGTGAAAACCGGGTAAAGTTAGGGTACCAAAAGTGATATTATCCCTTATCTTGTGATTTTGGTTTTAACTAAATAAATTAAATTAACTAAGGAAAGCAAGTAAACAATTCGCAGAAAATAGAGTTATCAATTAGAAAAAGATGCTAGGGCTAGGTTCACCAATTCACTTCCCAAGAACAATTCATCGACTATGGGTACCAACACATTATACGATTTCCAATTTGTTTTTTTTGATTCTTTCTCCAACAATATCAATTCTATTGTTCTCTAGCAACCTATGATATCTCTAGGTAGATTTAGGTAGAAAACATCGCATTAGGGTTTGTGAAATCCACTAACTTTCGATTATAAAATCTATGACTATTGCATGTATCAATTCACATATATCTATCATGAACTAATCCACGGTGTAGATTCCTAGATCATACATATCATATGAAATCTTATCTCGGTCTCATTCACATGAAATTCATTAATCAAAAGATGGCCAGTCTTTCAAAGCATTGAGAACAAGAAAATACACACACAATTATAATTAAGTTTCACACCTTAGTCAAATCAATGTTACTTGATCATGAATTGGCTACCCTTAACCCTTATGAATTTTGTACATAATTAAACATACACAACACATCATGGTGTTAAAAGATATGCAATATTAATCATAGAAAAGAAGAGAGATTCAAACTTGAATAACAGAAGATGATATTAATACTTGAGTCTTAAACAATTGTCACTTGTTCTTCTTCTCGATCTTCTCTCAAAGGCGACTCTAAAACTATTAAAAAGCTAACCTACACTAATAGAGTTATATTTATACAAGGCCTCCGGGGAAAAAGGGAACAAAATCCTACAAAATACGGCGTGCTGAAACACGTTGCAGCGCGGGGGTGCAGGGAACAAGGCACTGGATTGGGCACAGGGGCGCAATGTCTAAAGGTGCGAGGGCTCCATGCTTTGAGTCTGCTGGTAATCGGCCCAAGTGGGCTGGAATTCTTGCGCAGGGGCGCAAATTATTCTTCAAGTTTTCAATCACCCCTCCAAGTTCTGTCAACTATCCTTTTCAGCCGTAATTCGCTTCTATTGGGCACATTTGTCTCCAACAGTCTCTAAACTTACAAAAAAAAATCTAAAAACCCATATTAGCTATTGAAAAATCCTGAGAATCAGCAAAATCTAATCCCGAATAATATTCAATAATTGAGTACATAACTCATCTATGAGTGGCCTTCAAAACTGGGGGTGAGAGCTCATACTTTGGTGAAAATAAATAAATGAGGATATGACTATTCATCACTCAAGACTCAGATATACTGAAGGGTATTCGTTCCAAAATATTTGATCCGGAACGCTTGTTGTACGAGGATTAATAAAACCACCCTCCCCCTGGTATTAGTAGCTAGAGAATTAAGTCTTTTATCTGGGTAGCAGGGATTAATAGTCCTGAGCGTAAATACAGTGTTCTATGGTATCATTATCCTATCAGCCCTTTCCCGTATTCTTACCAAACGTCCACCAGTAGTAAACCATATTATCAGAATATAGACTCTGCTTATGCTTCTAATGTTATAAAATATCACACTATAACATCTTATTATGATGCGATTCATAAAACTTAAGTTAATAGCAATGTGAACTTCCTGTACTAGCATGGGAGAAATTCAATATCTGGCATAATTTCATGCATTCTGATGAAGGTTAAACTTACTCCTGAAGTTCTAAGGGGCCTGATGTAATTGGAGGGTGGTGATTTCAGCACTAATTTCTGTTGTTAACTGTCTAGTGGCTGGAAAGTTGAAAATGTGGAGGAGCTTGACTTCAAAACTTATTTTCATCATTATGTGCCTAGTGCCTAGGATGGATGAGAATTGATTCAGGAGGTTGAACCTGACCCGACAAATGTTGATCAGGAATCCTAGTTGATATAGATGAGACTTACCAGTTTTTTGGAACATCGTAATAGTGTGGGTTCATTCTTGGCTAAAAGTGTAGTATATGCTCTGTTCGCCGTCGATGTTAGAAAGTAACATTGAGCGAGGGAGGGGACATTTTTTTCACTTGTCCGCATTCCAGAAGCTGATGGACGATGTTAACATTGAATTATGGGTAGCTGCTCTTAATCTTCCTCCCATCCTTTTGTAATTACAGAAACTTGTGAAATCTAAAGTGCCTACTTACGTTGGCCTTTTTCCCTCGTGCTTGTTCTCGCTTTGAACATCTTATTGGCCAATATATCTCAGTATATGTTTGGAAATGCACGCTTGTCCATGGTGCTGTTTTTGATATGTTTAATGTATCTTCTAAATTATCTTATCATGTCAACTGCTTGGTAACACAACCTCAAAAGCTAAAATTAAATTTAGATGTGTGTTTCCTGTATGTTCTACTTTTTTTCCTTGTGGTTTGTCCACCACTGAAATAGTCTTTCATTAAATTGGAAACAACATTTTTGAACATAAATAATTTTGTTTTCTTCATTCCGTTGGAAACCCGTATACTGGCCAATGGCCATAATGTTGACCACCAATTGTTTTTTGTCTTGAAAGAATAAATCATGGCTGGGGTCCTTCATCAATACAATAATTGGAAATTTGAAGCTATCGATATCGAGTATCCATATCAGATACGAGGATCTTGAGAGGTAAATGACTCTAAATCTTCCCATTTTCTTTGCTACTTATCTTGTGAGCTTCTCACTTTCATATTTCAGCAACCCTGGCAACCCATTTGCAGCTGGTGTAAGCTTGGAAAAACTCTCAGCTGTGACGGTTGATGACAGTGGGAGGGAGGCTTTTGTCACTGGAGGTGCACTAGAGCATCTTCATAAGGTTCCTTTCGTATTATGAATCCGTGTAATAGAGAAAGTAGTAGCGGTTATATTAACTCTATTCTATTTATAATGGTGTTACTGATTCTATGATACTGCATCCAATGTTCTGACAGCTTGCTGCTTGCTTTGCTTCTTGATGTGCTTGTAAAACTATAATTAGTGTACTTGTATAAAATTTGGTAGGAAGCATGGGAGGGGGAGAAACAGTAATTAGAGAGCCTTTGTGGAAAAAGGTTGCAGAAATGATCCTATGTACATCCATGGGGCATAATATTTCCCTTTGGCACATTTTTCATATTGAATGATTTTTTATGGGGTGATTTTTTGAGTCTTGCCGCTTTGTCTACTATCATATCTTTCACTTTACATTTATCTACATGACATGAATGCCATCACTCCTTCATTTCATGTGATCTTGCCTTTCATTTTCAGTCATATATTTTTAATGTCATTTAAGAAAGCTCAATATATATATATATATATATACACAGTTTCGTACAGCTAAAACTTTATTATGATGTTTGAGCTTCTATTTTGAAGATCTTGGTTAAAGCCTTCTCCATTTCTTATGTTATCATTTTCCTTCTCTTTTTTGTGTTTTCACTTTTCACTTTGTTTGCGTTGGCACTTGTGTGCATCTGTTGCTGCATGTCAAACGCTGGTGTGGTTAGACCATAGTAAACAAGCTTTAGCTTTTTGTTACTTTTGTTTAATGACTTTAACCTTAATATTTACTCATCCCACTGGTAAGATAATAGGAGCAATTTTCAGGAAATTTGTTTTACATCAGGGTAGTTTTTGACTTCACTAAAAACTAGATCTTGTTATATGTTTGTTACTTGGTCTAAGGTTTGAAAATGTTGAATCTAATTGTAGTTCAACAATGTTTACCTCATACTTTGTCATCTGTTAATCTTAGGTCCTGATCCTGGGCTTGATGTAATAGAGTAACTTGAAGTTGCAAAGGCACTAACATGAAATCGCTTCCTGAAACTTTTCTTTAGGCTGTTTATGTGTTTCATTGTTTTCCCGATCTCATTACATGTTCTCATTCCCATCATTTTTCAGTCCGCGGTACTTGAACGGCTGGCTGTTTATTTGGATTCTGATATTATTCCATGGCATATTGACAAACCTTGGGAGGATTTGTTACCATTTGAATGGGACCAGGTATGATTCAATGGATATTCTAGGCTGTCATCTGTTTGTATGATTTTGACCAGTATGTAATTTCCGTAAAATGAGCTCCAGGTTTTCAGTTTTGGGACAAAGGGTGGAAAACCAGCAAACGTTCTTGCTAAAAAACACACTTATGTACTGCAACCAGTGACTGGAAATGCAAAGTATTCAAAGCAGCGTTCAAAGGAATGTGTGAATATTGATCAAGCTGCACAGAAAGCAGTTGTGAACTTGGATGATGTGACACTCTGTTTGTCAAAGGTTGTCTGTCCCCTTGTTTGGTGATTTGAAGGTCAAAGAGATTGAGTTTAGCTGATGCTTTTTTTTGCCTCCTTTTCATATTTCCCGATTTACCCATCTGCAGGATGGCTACAGGGATGTACTGAAGTTGGCTGATAATTTTGCTTCATTTAATCAACGCTTGAAATATTCTCATTTCCGCCCAACTGTGACGGTGAAATCTGATCCGAAGGCTTGGTGGAAGTATGCCTACAAAGTTGTTTTAGACCAGATGAAGAAAGCCAGGTGTGTTTTTCTCTGTAGTCTTTATTCTTGTCCTACCATGTAAGTTTTCTTATCTCAAAGAAAATGAAAATTGTCGTAAAATCGCCCTTCCTTAATTGAACTTGTGCATGGTGTCCTGAATATTGACACTTTTTTTTTTTAAATCTTGAAGTCAGATTGTTAAGCTTGATACAAGTTGTTGGACTTCTCTCTAACAGCTTAAGTGTTTAGATTAGTTGGTAAATAACATGTTTTGAAAGCTCTGGTTATGCAAGTTCTTGGGTTTGAGTCATCCATCTTGCAACCCACAGTATTGTGAAGGCAGATGTTGATTCTGCCACCTTGATTTATTTGTGCTATGTTTGGTTATTATTAATTTTTTGATTAGTAAATATATATAAACAAAAGAGCTAGAACAGGTGACACGTCGTCCTATATACTATAAAGGCCACCATTACATACAAGCACTGCTGTTCATAAAATCTACAAAAGGGTTTACTCCCACTGACACCGACACCATAAAAATAAGGTATGGAGAATCACCTCGTTTAACCTATTAATGCTCAGTATTCTCAAAAGCCCTGTGGTTTTTCTCCCTCCACACTGTCCAGCAAATATCCAACGGGTCCACCTCCCAAAAACTGTTCTTCCTTTTTCTCTTGTATAGGGACCAGCTAAGAAGAAGAAGCTGCTTGATTGAACTTGGCATGACCCAAGATAAATGAAAAAGATTGAACATAAAATCCCAAATCTCTCTGGCTACTGGGTAATGCAACAAAAGATGATTCACGCGTTCCCATCACCCTTGCACAAAAAACACCCATAAAATAAATTTTTTCTGCGCTCGTAAATTATCTCCAATTAGAATCGCTTTGTTTGCAGCCTCAGAGAGAGAGAGAGAGAGAGAGACGTGGTGTTTGGTGGTGGGAGGAGGAGGAGGTGTTGGATTTGGGTTTGGTCATCGAATTGAGATTGGGAGTAGAGGATTTCTTGAGATTGGGAGTACGGAATTTCTTGAGATTGGGGATTGGGATCCGTTTCCAGTCTCTTTTATTGGATGGAAAGGGATCCTCAGATCCACCATCGCTTTAGCTTGATCTCCTCCCTTTCTCTCCTATGTTCCAACGCCGCCCTCACCACCACGACGTCACCTCCGGTTTGCATGGCTTGCTCAAAATTGTAAGCTTATTCCTCTTTTGGATAGTGCTTATTTTGTGGGATTTTAATTTTTGAATCTTTTTTTTTTTGATAAAGGTGAAGTTTATATAAATGAACAAGCGTCAAAACAGGTGACATGTCCTTGAACATTGAAAGTATACACTACACAAAATATACCCACTAGCCAACAAGAAAATTATTCACAACATCTACACTAGTGTATCACAATGAGCCGAAGTATGATCTGCCCCTACACTCCATTCAAACATGTTCGAGAGCAGCATTTTTCTCAAAACAGTCATAGAAGCCTCTTCATTATCAAACGCCCTCCGATTTCTTTCTTTCCAAATCGTCCAGTATACACTTAACGGTGCGACTTCCCATAATCTATTCCTACTCTTGCTCCTCCCAAAAAAAAGACCAACTCCACAAGAGATCCTTGGTAGGTATGATCTGCCCCTACAATCCATTTAATTTTTGAATCTTTTAAAAAGTCATAAACTAAAATCTTTAATTCATGGTTTCTAAATAAAATTTATCGGATGGACAAAAACACTTATCGTAAAGTCCCTCCGTTAGTCCACATTAATATCTTCGTTACAAAATTAGATGACGAGTTAACGGGAGGGACCACATCGCACTCAAGTCATGAGTACGATGGTAAAAAAAGTAATTATCTCTTATTGTTGTTATTACTCTCCGGCCCAAACAATTGTCCGACTTTTGACTTTTGTTGGACAGATTAATTAAACTTTGACCCATATTTATAAAAAATTAGTACTCTAGAAAATTAGTCGTTATTTACTTATCAAAAAAAATATTTATAAAAAATTAGTCGTTCTTACGAAATTGTAGAAGTTGTTGGTGATAGTACTCTTACTTTTGTTTCAATGATTGATATATAAGTTAAAGCATAATACATGTATGTTAAATACAACACTTACCTAAAAAAACATGTATGTTAAATAGTAATTTTGATTTTGTCCTAGGTTGATTTTCTAAAAAGGAAATGAGACTATTTTTTTGGGGCAGTGGGAGGATTATTTTTATTTTTATTACTATTACTAAGATTATTATATTGGCTAACACACTTTACACACACACACACACACACCTCGCTAACAAACACGCTCGCATACACCACAAACACACTGATTGGACACACACTCATCCACAACAAAAAAATATTGGGTATGCAAAAGGTAATCCGAAAATGGGAAATGTGCCTTCATTTCCTATTCAAAAGAATGTCTTTCTTCATATATGTGCCATAAATGCTTCATCTTCTATCTGGTCGTTTGGTGAAAGTGCTGTCAACCACTTGCTACATGTGCAAAGGCAACTAAGAGAGTGTTAACCACTTGTTACTGCATTGTCCGGTATCTCGTTCTTTATGGTATACGGTACTGGGGCTTTTTGGGATCTCATGGGTAATGCACAGTTTTGTTCGGGGGATGCTCTTGAGTTGGTCGCGGTACAATTGCATGAGGAGCAATATTCTTTGGGGTGCTATTCCGGCGGGCGTTTGGTGGACCATTTGGAAAGAGAGGAATAGAAGAATCTTCGATAATATTGAGGTTTCGTTGGATCAATTGAGAGATTGTCTTTTGCGTACTTTGTTTTTGTGGTGTTCTGCCACATATCAATCTCTTGATCATTCTTTTGTGGATTTTGTGAATAGTTTTAGCATTGAGTAGTATGTATACTCCCAATGTACAAAGGACGTGTCACCTATTTTGACGCTCATATTTATACATATTTTTACCTATCAAACAAAATAGAAAGTGCTGTCAAAAATGAACCAAAATCATGGCTAGTCAACTCAAAGTGAAGATCATTTTTTTTGATAAGTAAGTATGATATAAAACAAAGCGTCAAATCAGGTGACACATCCTTTGTACACTAGGAGTATATATATTAGTCAAAGAAATAATTAGTCAGAATAGTCGCTGAAGACTCGGAACACCAAAGAAATAGAGTGTGAAGCATGGTGTCTTCCATCTTAAGCATAGAACTTTCCTCATTCTCAAACGCCCTTTTATTTCTCTCCCCCCAAATAGTCCACACCACAGCTAACGAAATCGTATCCCAAAAAAAATTCCTCCTTTCCCTCTTATAAATGGACCAACTCAGCAGCACATCTTTTAAAGAGCTACGCATCACCCACGCAATCTTTAACATTCCCAGAATCAGATCCCAAAAATGCCTAGCCCCTAGGCAGTGAATCAACAAATGATTAACACTTTCTTCATCAGATTTGCACATATAACATCTGTTAACAAAAATCTTGTTCCTTCTCCGCAGATTGTCGCCCGTAAGAATTGCCTCATTACATGCCTCCCAAGCAAAGAAAGCAACTCGGTTAGGGGCTTTGGTTTGCCAAATCGACTTCCATGGAAAGTGACTGTAATTACTATGAAGCATCACCTTGTAAAATGACTTGACTGAAAATATCCCATTTCCTCCTCCAGCTCACCTGGCTTCATCCACTCCGCTTCCCCCTATGTTTTTTTGAAGAAGCTCATAAAAGATTCCATCTCCCAATCTTGAAAACTCCTTCTAAAAATCGGATTCCACACAGCTTTGCCCTCATTCATTTGAAGGACTGAACTAATCAAAAAGTCCTTATCCCTTGCCAAAGTGAAAAGATCAGGGAAACATCTCCACAATTTTGCTTCTCCACACCATTTATCTCTCCAAAATTTTATAGAAGAACCATCCCCAATCTCAAAAGAAATATTCTTCGCGACAGATTCCTAGCCCCTATATATTCCTTTCCATACTCCCACTCCATAGGGAATAACGATGGGTTTTGGAATCCAAAAGTGATCCCCTTCACCATATTTACTAATCACCACATTTTTTCATAGATCATTTCTTGCAACCAGAAATGTCCTTAGCCATTTATGTAAAAGAGCCAAATTGAAATTCTTCAACCTTTTAATACCTAAACCACCTTCCTGTAAATTGGAGCAAACCTTATCCCACCTAACAAGATATTTACGCTCCTCCGCTTGACCCTCCCATAGGAACTCTCTTTCCAATTTTTCTAGTCTTATCACGAATTGAAGATGGAATCACAAATAGGGACATATAATAAGTGGGTAGGCTCGATAAAGTGTTTTTAATAAGAGTCAGCCTTCCCCCTTTTGCCAACATCTGCTTCTTCCATCCTGCAAGCCGCCTCCCAAACCTTTCAATAACCGGGTTCCTCATCGCTTTATTCTTATATGGAGCTCCTAAAGGCAAACCAAGGTACGACGAAGGTAGACTTGCTGCTTTTCTTCCGAAAAAAGAAGCCAATAACTAAATATCAACTACCTCGCCAACAGACAGGATATCACTTTTGGTGATATTAATTCAAAGACCAAACACATCTGAAAATACAGTAAGACTAAGCGGAGATAGCCAAGCTGCGAAACATTTGCATCACAGAATACCAAAGTATCATCCGCAAATAATAGATGTGACACCACCATCTCTGTTCCTTCTGCTCGACCCAATCTGAACCCACTAATGAAGCCTCCACTGACTGCTCTATCCACTAGCCTGCTCAGCGTCTCCATAATGATGATGAAAAGAAACGGAGAAAGGGGGTCTCCCCGCCTCAAGCCCCTAGAACTACCAAAAAATCCCGAGGGCTCACCGTTAACCAAAATTGAAAAGCGGATTGTAGAAATGCAGAATTTTATCCATTTCTTCCATTTGTCACCGAACCCCATTTTATATAGCAAATATAGCAAGAAATCCCAATTAACGTGGTCGTACGCCTTCTCGATATCAAGCTTACACAACAAACTTGGGATAAATTCTTTAACGTGGTCGTTAAAGTGAAGATCATTTGACCCATTAATATAATGGACAAATTCTTCAATTGGGCTTTGAACAGACAACTAGAAAAATTCACGAGAATAATCATCCACCAGCCCTGAACCCTGGCAAAAAGTTTGAAGTTCATAAAGCAAAATGCGTATTAAAGGGAATGGAATGTACTGTGTGATGGTGGAATATGTCAGGAATAGATCTATATATCTATATGCGTTTCACAATACATTTACTGTGCTATGGCAGATCTAAAAGGCAAAGATTAATTTCTAAAATTCTTGAGTTATGCTTTCTCCAAATGCTTCATAAGAAACAAAACACAAACCGCACTAAGGTCTTGTTATCTTATCTGAACTTAAGTGGTAAAAGACAACAAGAAGCATATCTGTAATTGGGGCGGGCAGGAAACCTCAGGATTCATTGAAAATATTAAAAAACCAGCGCATCAACTTTGGCAAAAACCTTATGAAAGGTTTCATGTTTTCTGGAAATTCAACGGATATTAGGTAGATGGCCTCATACCACATCTAAAGGTACTGTGGTTTTTCTATTGAAGTGCACAATGTGGAGAATAGTCGAACTAGAACGAATGGGGTAAGTCATGAAATATTTTGAAGAAAATAATGACATAGGGCAGTCAAAATTTGTGATGGGGAATTTTCTTGAATAAAACTAGAAGCTGCAAGATTGTTATTATTTTTATGTTTTGAAAGGGTTGGAGGGGAGACATAGACCTTACTCCAACCCTTATTACTATTAATGCCTTGAAAGGCGACAAAGTATTTAGATAGTGCCATTCATCTTGAACAACGGCGCCTCTCGAGAGGCTTGAGCAACAATGCCATGCGGCTAGAACAATGGTGCCTCTGGTGGTAGGAGAAGTGAGCAATACCAGTTGAGCTAGAGCTCTTTGGTAAGCTGCAAGATTAGCCAGCTCTTCATCCTCAATAATCTATCCCCATGGGACTCTCTATATCCTTACTATTGGAGTGCCTAATGCTTATTATCAAATTTACTTTAATGGTTGCAGCAACTTTTTGTTTCTAAGTGACTCAATTTTTGGTTGGCTTGATTCTTGTTTTTCTTTTTAGTTTCCTTCAAAATATTTGGGTCAGACAGTGAGGAAGAGAGAAGGATAGGAGAGGGAGAGCAGGGGGTGGGGGGTTGTAGAGGAAGGATATGAAGGATATTTACTGGCTGGTTTGCTTGTCTCACCAAAATATTATGCTCTTATGTTAGAAATTCAGTTCTCGCCTATATATGGACTAAGAAATCATTTATGGTGGCAGTGGGAAAATGTCATGGGAGCAGGTCCTGAGGTATGCAAGCTTACGCAAAAGATATATATCTCTATATGCTTCATTGCTTAAGTCTGACCCCGGTCGGGAAGTTGTTGATGATGACAAAGACGTAGAGGAACTGGATCGTGAACTTGATATTGAACTCATCCTTCAGTGGAGGTATTTCTTTATGTAAATAGTTTGTGTTAAATACTCCAGTTTTTTCAGTTCGTTGGAACTTGGAAAGTGTGGGTTTGTTTGAGCATTTATCTGATTTCTTATGCAGCTGTCATAACTTTATCTTAACAGTATGAAGTTTAGAAACATTGAAGATTACTGATTTCAGTTACAGAGAAAGATGAGTTTTGATTTTGTTAGTGAGATATTAAATGCATCATATTGGTGGTTCCATGTGAATTCTTTTTGTCTGACTTCATTACTGGCCAATTGCTGTCCTCGAGAAACTATCCATTTGATATACAATATAAAATGATGTGGTTTTCCAGGTGGTAAGATGTGTTTGGTTTGTATTTTGGGTGGTAAATCAAAGGATAATTTGAAGCTTAAGTTTATCAAATAGTTTGGAGCCTTTAAGTTTGTCATTTTACTTTTTACAGTTGTGGCGGGTTATCCTAAAATCCTTTTGTCCATGGACACTTCTAAGGAAGATAAAAGTATTCCTAAACCAACTGGGAAAGTCATATTTCATCCAAAAACAAGTAAAGAAAAAGAAAAATAAAGATCTTCAGATCACTCTCCCTCTTTACCTCTGGCATTATCATCATTCATCATCATCGGCACTCTTATATACCATAATACCATTAGAATTCTCAGCTGCTTTACCTTTTCCTTCCTATGATATGAGGTGAGAAGTATTGGTAAAGAAATTTACAAAAGCAAGGGCAAGTACTCTGGATCAGTCTTCATGTTGGATGAGTAGAAGCAATCTCAAGTGCTGGTGGTTGGATGTGGTCTTCATTGCCTTGAACAGGAGAGAGAAATGGAGAAAAGATGGGGAATTTTGGATAGAGGAACTAATAATTAACATATTTTCTCATATACTATAATATTGAAGTTCAGAGTTAAAGACATACTTATTAGTTCACCGACATTTTTTTTTCAGTAACTCCCATGTATTGTAAATTCTAAAATCAAGATTAAAACTATTTTCTGAACTTTTATTTCCTTGATTGTAAACTAGTGCCCAATTCTTTAATTGTTATTTTCCCTTATTTTCTGCTTTTCCTTGATTTTTGTTATTTTGTCAATTCTATCCAGAAGGGTTCAGATGGGTCTTTTCTGGTGTTCAGTTGGGTTTGCTTCCCTTTTGTTTAGTATATATTTCCTTTTTATATGTTATCTTTGCATAGGATGCTGGCACACAAGTTTGTGGAGCAATCAATGGAGTCAGAGCTCTCTATGAGAAAAAAGAAAGCAAAGAAATCATGGTGGTCATTGGGATGGTAAATACTTTCACCATCTATTACTTTATGGGTTCTGCTATTGGGGAGTTCTGTAGAAATGCTGTACATTGGAAATTGAAACATTACACCAGCCAATACGTTAATATTCCCAAAGCATTTCTACAGATAGACTTTTAGCATTTCCTTGACTTTGATGAGTCTGTGCATAGTCTCACAATAGGATTGCATGTGTGGCTTCAGGAACGGTCAATCTGGGAAGGAAGAAAATGAACCTGGGTACTTCACTGATGAAGATTTGAATCGGTTGAATGAAATCATTGGATACAAGGAAGATGATGCACAGTTGCTTGGGGCCCATGACCAAGCAGACTTTCTTCACACTTCGTTGGAGGTTCACATCAAACATAATGCTTCAAAACTTACGGAAGCCCAGGAGTGTATTGCTGAATTATCGTGTGAAAATCTTGATTGTTTCATAAAGCTCTATTCAGAGGCAAAAGTTTTTGACGTGAAATTGGGATCATACATGTTATCATCACCAAATGGTCTCATTGCTGAGGTCTGATTCTGCTTATGTCTCCTCTGTCTATATCTACCCATATAGAAACATGTATAAATAGACGTGCATTTGCCGTTCAGCTTCCTGAATTATTCTTGTTTTATGCAGAGTGCAACTTCCAATGATTCGTTAGTTGGGGTGTTCTGTTATAAACCTTTTGATGCCAAAGTGGACTGGAGTATGGTTGCCAAAGCTTCTCCTTGTTACGTGACTGTATGTTATCAAGTTCTATTATTTCTCCTATCTTTTGTGGGAATAAGCTTTGTAGCTGATGACATGCCTTTGATCAGTATCTAAAGAACTCCATCGATCGGATTATCAACTTTTTTGAAAGCAATGCTGCTGTAAGTCAGACAATAGCGTTGGAAACTGCAGCTGCAGTGCAGGTTTGACTATAATAATTTCCTGTAGACTAATATGGATTCTCATTTCGTATATTTGTGATGGACATAAGTTTCATTGGATGCGAGGCAGAGCTAGGCAAAAAGAATAAATTTGAAAGGAAATATACCAGACTAACTAGGGAGTGTAAGAACAAACTATCAGGGGCTTTTTTCGATCAAGAAAAACACAGCACCCTAACCTCATCGCCTGAGATTTTTTTTAAAAAATGGCCGAGTATAAGGCCTATCCGTGGAACTTAAATTTTCTTTCTAGAGAATCAATGGTGACTTGTGGGCTTGTCTTACTTATCCTTCCTGCCGAAAGAGAAGCTATTGGCTTGATAGCAGGAAAGCTGTAGCTACTCGGCGTCAAGTTTGTTTGGAGGGTCCCTCAATTTGAAGCTGAGCAACGCCAGAATTGCACTATTTGCAACATTAGTTGAGGTGGCCAAGTGATGCAGGACAACCTATAGATCCACCACTTGAGGGTTTTTCAGTGGGGTGTTATTGAGATCTACACTCAATAAAGGGATGCAACCAAGGTGGTTGCAGTGCTACATTTGGAGGACAACAAGGTGGTTTGGAGTCCTTCATTTCGTAGGAATATCCATGACTGAGAAATGGAATCATGTGTGCTCTTTCTCAATTTTCTCTATTCCTGTTGGCAGGAAATTGGAGGATAAGGTGTGGTGGAAGGGTCCTAAAGACAAAATATTTTCTGTCGAATCTTATTTTGAGTCTTTGTCTCACAAAGATGGTTCTGTGTTTCCTTGGATATCAGTGTGGAAATCTAGAGCTCCAAGTCGGGTAGCGGTTTTTGCTTGGGAGACTTGCAATGAAGCCATTCTTACCAGTGATAATTTGAGAAGAAGGCATAATACTTACGTAAATTGTTGTTATATGTGTAAAGGAGATGAGGAAAATGTTAACCACCTGCTCAGTCATTGTTCCATAGCTAAGGATCTTTGGAATCTTAACTTGGCAAACTGCCCTTTTGTGTGTGTGCCGGACCATTTGGATTGAAAGGAATAGAATGGTTTTTGATAACAAGGAGAGGTCCTTGTCGCAGTTGAAAGACACTGTGTTGCGAACCCTCCGGTCTTGGTGTTTAGAAGATACTAATACTTCCATTTCTCATCCTTATTCCTTTGTAGATTTTGTTAATAGTCTCTCCTTAGATTAGTTTCTGTGTATACACCTAGTGAACAAGGACGCGTCACCTTTTTTGACGCTTTCTAATATACAATACTCTTACTTATCAAAAAATAAAGGGATGCAACCAAAGTAATCCACCGTAAGAAGACCAAATTCTCATTAATTAAACCTGATTACAATTAATATGATTACATCAATATATAATCCTAAGATTCGAACCCTGATTGTGCTAATATACAATAATGCTCCTGATCACATAGGAAGATAAATTAACTTTGAAATACATACAGTTACATTACACTAATTTAGTAGTTTGAGAATATCCAAGAAAGACTCTAGAGTGCTTGTCGGTCTAACTTACTAGTCTGTTGTCGAACTGGACAAAATAGGTACAACCAAACACTTTCAGAGAAATTGGAAACAATGACTGCGAAAAACGAAGAGTCAAATAGAGAATTCAAATTTACCCGTTAAGAACAGAAAACGAAAGACGGATTATATGATTGGCAGCAGTGTGAATGCCATTAGCCAAAAAAGACTTAGAAACATTCATTTCAAACATCAATGTCCTCCATTAGATGGTGATTTTCACGTCAGCAACACCATTCTGTTAAGGTGTGACAACACATAAAGATTGATGAACGATTGTATTTTGAGATATATAAGAAGATAAATTGCAAGAAAAATACCCCCTAACATTATCTCTGCGATGATTATGAACTTGGAAATTAAAATGAGTTTTGATTTCAGCACAAAAGAGCAAAACAATTCAAACAATTCATCTCTCGACTTCAATAAATATAACCAGGTGCTTCTAGATAATCATCAACAAAAGTAACAAATTTTCCGCCTGTTTTAGATGGTGTAGGACAAGGACCTCAAATATCAGCATGAACTAACTCAAATAGGGACGCAACCCGTACATTGACTTTAGGAGGATACGACACACAATGATGTTTAGCAAACTCGCACTGTAAACTAGAAATAGATTCAAGACACAATTTCTTCTAGAAAGCTAAGTACTGATGAACAAGATGACAATGTAGCTGGAAAGGGGACAAAATACTCCGACACGGTAATGCAACGGTAGATGGATGAGCAACAACAACTTCATCGAGTAAGTACATTCCATCTGAGTCACTTCCTTAACCAGTAATTTCTTAAGTCCTTAGGTCCAGAAAAAGCCAGGAAGGAAAGAAACAAAACAATTTAAGGCTTTTGTATTGACTCACATACATCAAATTAAATGGCATCTTGGGAAAGTATAACATAGATGTCAAGGGTAAAGAAGCGACGGTGGTACTACCACTACCCAAGATTTTGGAAGAAGATTACTTGTCAAAAAAAGATTTTGGAAGAAGATTCATAGCAAAGGTAACAGTAGCAAACTTATTTGACAACCTATAAGTGGATAACTGACTGGAGTCTTCTATCATATGATCAATAACCCCTGAGTCAATCACCAGTGCCTAGCGGAAGACATGTTGTGGGTTTACCTGACTTGGCTTGTGTTACTTTAGAAGAGGAAGAAGAAGGCTGTGTGACCTCTGGTACCGTGTAAACCTGACAAACTCCTCCTCACTCATAGTGACTTCATGGGTCTTTGGTTGAGACAAGTGCTTACTTGCCTGCGCAACTGTATGTGTGAACTTGAGCTGTTACTACTTTTTCCAATACTCGTATGCTGTTGAGTGAGAGGCTTAGGACACTAGCTCTTGATATGACCCTGTTCTCCACAATTGTAACACACACTCTAGGCCCTCCACAACCTTTAGAAGCTTTACCGCCAGGAGTTCCACCTCAAAAACCGCCTCGTCCTCCATCTCTACCTCGGCGATAATCATTGCCTCGTGATACTAATGCTGATGTCTCAGATAACTCCAGTTAACTCCACATGTGATGACTCACCATTCCCATTCCTAGTTGCATTCAAAACTCTAAGGCATCAGACTAAGTACCCAAATATTTATTCGATAATAACTGAGATCGAACCTCATCATACTCTTTCTCCAAACTAAACATTAATAATTGTGATACGGGGAAAGGTTTTAGATTAAACCCGAAGGATTATTCAAGGACTCTTACTACGAGAAAACCCTTTAAATTAAGGTTGAACACATCAAACCTTATTGATCCTAGAATCCACTAGGAATGATTAAACCTTAACTTCATTCAGTTTTCTGCACCAATTCGGAATGGACATCAAACCTGTATTTGTAAGGTTCATAGTGGTTGGAAAGGAAGTTATAACTTCCAAAAAAAATTGCCCTAACTTATAACTTCCAAAAAAAACTGCCCTAACTTATCTAGTAACCAACTAGGACTTTAAATTCATCAATTAGGGATCTAAATCTACTTCTAAATAAAAAAAATACTACCTTATTAATTACAAATTCGAAATTTATAATAATAGTAAAAATAATCAAACGTAAGAATAAACTGCTCCAATCTTGTCCCACATCAAATTGTCACACCGAGCTTTCATCTCCTCGACATTAGCAACATACCGGCACTAAAATCCTCGCTCACTCGCATGAAGTCATAATAGTAATCCATGATACTCCACCTTTTCTGATTAGGACGTTGAAACTTCTATGACAAATTGTACAATCTATGCAGGTTACTCACTCCGGAAAACCACTTGTGCTAGAGTGTCCACAACTCTTTAACTTTCTTGTAGTGTTGCATAGACAATATACCTTTTGTTAAGCTTGATATACATTGTTGATCCCCTATCTAACAACTTAAGCTTTTGGATGAGTTGGTAACTTAGCATGGTATCAGAGCTCTCGTTTGGCAAGGTCGTGGGTTCGTGTCATCCCGCTTGCATTTGTTACCCAGAATATTTTGAGTGCATGTTGTCACTCTGTTTGCTTTGTGATGCCTCTGGTGAGGCATGTTTGTGTATCTCTCCACGTGTGGATGGGTCACACGTGAGGGGGAGTGTTAAGCTTGATATACATTGTTGAGCCGCTATCTAACAGCTTAAATTTTTCAATGAGTTGGTAACTTAACACCTTTCTTATTGATATAGTTAACAATTTTCGAAAACATCCTTTTTTTTGATAAGAAAACATCTTATCATCATCCAACCACACCTTGGCTGCCTTTACATCAGTTGCACCATCGATATCTTTCTCTGTAAACCACCCATGTTAACCCGTACCAAATACTTCCATTCTGCAAACTTGGACCCATCTGCTTCTAGTATAATGTTAATCAGTCTATTGTGAGTTGAAAGTTGAAACAGCTGTCATGATTTACCCCGTCAACGATGTACCTTCAGCCATTGTAATACACACAAAAAAAATCAGTCTAACAGCCCCCTGAAATTCAAAAAATTTCAAAACAGTCCCTTAAAGTTGTCTAGTCTGTCAATTTAACCCTCCAGTCACCGGAATAATCAGTTGCCAATCACTAGAATGAGCAATCGGCACCACCACACACACCACCATACGATTTCGGCACATTCACACTGATTTTTGAACCCTAGCTCTCGGAATTTAGGGCCACACGCTTCCACACACCGGTGCGTGATGCCGAAATCTCAACCACTCCGGTGAGAAATCTTCGACAAGGTCGACTGGCTATTCCGAGACAACCCTTTGCTTCAAAATCTCCATTTGTCTGGTCCAGGTTAAATTGATCAATGGGCTCATGTACAGATGTACTCTTCAACCCCTTGGCTTTGATACCATGTAACGATTACTCGGTAACAATTATGAAAAAGAAAAAGAGGAGGAAGAGAAGAGAAGAAGATTTAGAAGAATTGACCAGAGAGAAAGAAAGAGCAGATTCCCTGTGAAGAAGGTCGTTCAGTCTTTGCGCTTCACGTCGCATACTTTATTACGGCATAACACATATATTTGTATCCTACTATACCCTACCAACACAATTACAGAAATGCCCTTACTGTCTAACATATCCTAAATTACATTAGTCCTAACAATTTGAATTTCTCATGCTTATATAAAATCATAAAGCTTGTGTTCGTGCTGATTTTGTGCTGTTTGTAGTGGTTATAATCTTATTTTCTAAAAAATAGATAGATGTCAAATGTCGATCCAAAAAAGTGAGGACTCTTTCTTTGGGTTGAAGTAGAACTTATTTCATCGTACAACTGTACTGTATTTTGGTGCTTGTTCCAATTTCTTTCTCAATGCATGGATTTATGTGCTTTTTGTGCTTGAAGCTCAGGTAGTTCTTTTAACTGAATTTTGCTATTTCTTTTTTGTTTAGCTGACAATTGATGAAGTTAAGCGTACTGCACAACAACAAGTAAACAAGGCACTTAAGGAACATGCCAGGTTCATACTTTCTTTTGTTGTCGAGGCTAAATTTGTCATTGTTCTCTTTAGAATAAAAGGGATCAGATCTAATTAGAATTTTGCTATCTTGGATACTCTTTAGTAAACCTGGGGCCAGTTTTACTTTTTTTTTTTTCCCACTCCTCGTTTTCCAAATCTTAGGCTTAACTAAATTTCCTATCTACTTCTTGTCATCCAGCTGTCACTTGCTGAGGCTATGGGTAGTTAGTTGGTTATCTTTTCTTATGTCTTGGTATATTTCTTGAAATTTTGAGAGATTGAAGGCTGCATGTTTCTTGTACGTATGGTCTGTGGTTTTGCGAAGATTTTTTTCTTGTGGGTTTCTATTTACTGTGTGCGTCATCTTGTATGTACTTTTTCACCTAACCTTCCTGAATTTTCTTCTTTTGTGGTTTTGTGTCGCTACCAACGTAGATTACTTGCGTAAATATTTGATACCTTTGATGTACCATCATTCCCCATCTGTTTTGTAGTCTTAATAGAGTCAAATATTACTTAATAATATCTACGCATAATAATATATTCATTCTCACATTGTTTTTGTGGTGTTCAGCGACTGATCATTCTCTCGGGCATTCTTTTGTGGATTTTGTGAATAGTTTTAGAGCTGAGTAGTTTGTATACTCCTAGTGTACAAAGGCTGCGTCACCTGTTTTGACGCTTGTTATATATACTCCTTACTTATCAAAAAAAAAATAAAAAAAATTCATATCCTATTTGCATGCTGCACTCACATGTATACATATATATGTGTGTGCGCGCGTGTTTATATAGGAGGATCGTTAAGTGGGCCTTTTCAGTCGGCTTTTGTGCCCCCTAATCAGTTCGCACTTGGGTCTAATTCAGGGCCAGAGATGTCGACTTATAAGGTGGTGAACGAGGAGGTCGGGGAGGCGACGTAGAGTTTGGAAGATATGGCCGATGGAGGCACAGAGGTTGTAGGGTCAGTTTCGAGCGGAGAGACGGAGGTCGAGTTCAAGTCAGAAGTTTCGGCTTCGGATAAAGGGGAAGGAGGTATGGAAAACTCAAAGTCTGGTGAGGAACAAACTCAGGATGACGGTCCAGCAGTGTCGACTACGGTTGAAGACTGTACTGTCGATTCAGCAGGTGGAGCCCAATTAGGTAGGTTTTTGTGGCCTTAGTGGAAAAGATGGCGTAAGTCCTTGTGATGCAATTCCAATTAGTGTGATCGGTCCACATGTATATGAAGAAGATGCAAGATGCAATTTCGATTGGGCAAAGAAGGGTGGATAGATTTGGTAAGTTTTGGGGGTCCCCGCATGTTTTGAAGATAAAATTCTGGATTTATTGTTGGATATTGAGAAGAATTGGAGGTCTACAGAGGCAGGAAGCATCAAGAAAAGGTGCAAATCAAGAGATAAAGGCAAAAGAGAGCTGAAAAATCTGCGCTGTAGTTTGAACTATGAGCAGTTAAGGGGGAAAGTGGGGGATGATGGGTGGGGAAAAATTGTTTGATAATGCATCTACGGATTTTATCTTGGAATGTGCGGGGTATCAATGATGTGGAAAACGATGTATTATAAAGGCTTTTAGAGGTGGAAGCAGTTATATGCCTGTCGAAACTAAATTGGACAAGGTAGACAGGAAAGCTTATGGGGAGTAGGTTGGGAGTGTTTAGAAGCAGTGGGGCGGGCGGGAGGGGTTATAGTTACGTGGGATCGCAGATAGATTTCAAGGTTGGACTCATTGTGGCTCAGGCTCTTCCTCTGTTTCATGCTTACTGAAGTTGGAAGAAAATGATAGATTGTGGGTTTTCTCAAGTGTTTATGGTCTGTGTGCAGCGGTGGATGAGAGTCTTGTGGTAGGAACCTGCCAAGTGGGATTTCGTGTATAGGTGGCGACTTCAATTCGAGGCAAGGGAATCGATCAAGTTTCGAAGGATTTTTGTGTGGAACAAATACCTTGCAGCTGATGTTTCCTATTCTCTACAACATGGCGCTAATAAGGAGGA